>CAWUFW010002133.1:1200000-1800000 GCA_963921515.1 Calotriton arnoldi | reverse complement strand
CCTAGGTCTAATGTTTTTCCAGCTTTAGAATGATCAGGATGTCATCAGCATAGTTGAATCAAGTAAACTTGAAAGTGTTGATGACTTCTGTGAGTGAGGCTCCGTAAACATTAAAAACCAAGGGGGCAATTCTTGATCGTTGTGGGATACCTCTCCATCTAGTAAATAGTGGTGTGTGAAACAGCGTGGAGCCTGATGATTTCAAGTCTTTCTGCAAGGTAGGTTTTAATGCAATTACAAATGGAGCCTTAGATTCCAGTGTCAATTAGGCTTTGAAGCAATATCTGATGGGCCACTGTGCCAAATGCTGAGGATTGGCTGAGAAGGAGGAGGACAGTCACATCAATGGAATCTACCATATTCGTAAGGTTATCACGTTTCAAGTTTAATGGAAGACAATAAGCAGTGGCGTCGCTAGTGGGGTGCGGGGGGTGCGGACCGCACTGGGTGACACCATCACATGGGGTGACACCTTTCCCAAATGAGACTATTTAGCAAATAGTCTCATTTGGGAAAGGTGTCACCCCATGTGATGGTGTCCCGGGTGACACCATCACATGGGATGACACCTTTCCCAAATGAGACTATTTACTAAATAGTCTCATTTGGGAAAGGTGTCCGCACTGGGTGACACCAACCCTAGTGACGCCGCTGACAATAAGGCAGCATAATGCACAAACCTCTTTACTAATGTGGCTTCCAGAAGCAATACGGACCAAATCAAGAACATTGTGAGTTGACTGCTCCATGGTGTATAGGACAGCAGCCAACTAGTCATATCCTTTTACTGCTGCGCCTGGCACTGAACAAGCTACATTTCTGGCTCATCTTTGTGAGATTTTCTACTTGTACTTTTCTATTTTTGCTTACTCACTTATTTTTGCTTACTTGCTTATTCACTTTCTTAGTGGTGCCCAGGCCTATATCATGGAGGATGAGACATTAAAGAGGAAACCACTCAATTAAAACTCTTTATTCGAGCATTGATGATAATGGGGATGTTGTTTCTTCACCAAACGCTGTTTCTTTCCAAATTGCTCTCTTCTGCCTCGTCCTTTTCTCACATCATAGAACTCCAAGGCAAAGCAATAAATCAACCCATTGAGGCTGTGACTTTTTAACTCCCACATTTGTGTTCTTCTGCTCGTGTTACAGAATTTATCTATCACTTGTTCACCTTCCGCCTATAGAAGTTGGCAGCACTACTTTTTGTTCAGAGTCCAATCCCCTTCTTCTTTGGCACAAAATGTGTTAATGGAACCTTTTTGTTGCTCTTCTATTAATACTTAGATCGGGTGCCCATAGAGATGTTGATCATGAATTTAAGCATGGACGGGACTGGGCCCTGGCTGCCTCTGACCAACTGATTAATGTTGATCTCTGCATGAAACATTTGTCCAGGTTCAGACTCCATCTTTTCTCTCTTTTTGTCTGGTCCTTCCTAATACTGTCTTTTCTGGGATCTTGTTTTCCAGTTAATCTGATAATCTCTCCGGTAAATACTGACTTTCCCAACTCTTGCAGTTTGTTCCCTCCCTTCTCTTCTCCTGCCTGGGTGTCTCCTCCCTGGATGCCTCCTACCCTTTCAGGGGAATCATGTCTCTGTTGTGGGATGTACACAAACCTGCATGTCTTCGATTTGGATAAGTCGCATGAATATGACAATTTACTCCGCACACGTTTACAACGCGTGCCATTACCCCGCATTTTTTACTCCGCGAAATCTAATACAATGCAGGGCTTTACACTGCAATCCATTACAACGCATTGTCCATTACAACGCAATTTACTATTTTAACTCCACCGAGGCGTCGTAATGGGGAATGCGTCGTAAGGGAATGCGTTGTAATGGTTTGCGGTGTAAAGCCCTGCGTTGTAAAAGATTTCGCGGAGTGAAAAATGCGGGGTAATGGACTGCGTTGTAACGCAGTCATTGTAAAGGATGTTTACCAAGTCACATTTTTCCATATTTGTTTTTTTCCTTCTAGGCGCTTCCTCACCCCCTGAGATTGCTGGTGTATTGGGTAATTGAAACGAGGATGCAGGTGCTTTTGGTTAAAAGCCAAGAATTAAAGAAGGTATTTCTCATGACTTGGGATTTCTTGTCAGTTCTGCTTTGCTGTGTGCTGGGTCTATGGTTTCGCTCAAACATAATCCATCTCCTGTCAGATCCCCATCTTTTACTTCGTCAGATTGCATCCCTACTTTTTCTGTTTTCTTCTCAGTAGGACAGGAATGTAGTCTTGATCCTCTGCTTGTTTCAGCGGGACTGTCCTAGTGCCTCTTGACATTCTATCACAAATCTTTCAGTCAAGTGGCCCTCAGGCGCGGTTCCCTTCATTGCTGGTACTGTCTGCTCCTCCTTTGCAATGAACAGGCCTGGCCAACAGCAGAACATTAGATGTACTCCTAAGTTTGGACATCTTGTCAACAGTAAAGTTGGCAGGCGACCTGGGTGGATCTGGAAGCTTTCGCTGTTCTCTCAGGAACATCTGGGCAAAAGTAACCTTGTAATTCCTTGTAGATCTTACAGGCATTCCAAGATAGGTCTGACAGGACGCTGACTACACATATGCTAGTGATTGCTTTCCCATGCACTACGAAAAAAAAACCTGCTTGCAATCTGCAGCCCATGCTTGGCTGAATGGAAGAGTGCCCTTCTCTGACAAAGACACCCTGGCACTGCTGCACCCACTGTATTTTATACACATTTTTACTTTTTCTCTTTTTTCGTCTGGCTCTAAACTACCTTTCTGAACTGTTGAATGTTTGTGCTCTTCCAGTTGAAAGGATATTTTCCATAAAGTCCCTGGGAGAAGCCTGGTTCATGGCTAGTGGAGATTGTAAAGAGACACGTTATGCAATGTTCTTCTGCTTAACACCCTCAATGTTTGTGTGAAAGGGATTGGTGTTAGTAACTAGACCAAGGATTTTGCAGTAGTATCTGTGGAATTCACAGTGCGCCATTGCTGGGTATCCCTGGTTGGTCTTGAAGCAAGTGGCGCCCTGCAGAAGCGTGTTTTTCTATCTAGCATATGTTAGGGCTTGCCAGTGCACCCTTATATGAGCTGTTTTTTGGCTTCTGGAATTGGTCATGCATCACGCCACCGGATGGGGGGCTGCACCTGTAGCTTTCCACCATATTTTAGGGTTTTGCCACTCAGCGGAAACTCTTTTCGATCACTGCAGCCTAGACATATGAGTTTTTTTACGAGCTTGATGTACTCCGATTTACTGTATATCTACTCTCTTTACTTTATCTGAGTAAGGTTCAATTTACTTACATGCCTTTTCTGCTGAGGTGGGCTGGACATCCATGTCTCAGTCCACGCTATCCATTTTCTTGCGGCACCAGGCTCAACCTCTTCTCACTAAGGTCCCCCATTAATTTGTTTC
This sequence comes from Calotriton arnoldi, assembly GCA_963921515.1. Taxonomy (NCBI): domain Eukaryota; kingdom Metazoa; phylum Chordata; class Amphibia; order Caudata; family Salamandridae; genus Calotriton; species Calotriton arnoldi. Next base: position 1,796,604 of record CAWUFW010002133.1, on the reverse strand, counting down.
TTCAGTTCCATATAGAGCCTGCACCTAGGTTGTTATACATATGCACAGGCTTGAGGGCTTTTTGTTGCCAAAGGGTGCAATATTGTTTGCTCACATGGGATATTCTAACTCTCCTTGCCTATGGAGCGGAGCAGTCTCATGTAGGAGGACACTGAGCCGGTGCATGTTACAGTATATAGGAGGAGAATGGATCATGTTTTCTTCATTTACTTCAGAAATAAGAGGGAAAGCCCATTTCGTGTGGACTAGGCAGTAGGCACTTATACTGGCTAGCAGCGTGCTGTAGTAAGAGTCTACTTTATGGAAACATGTTCTATTTTTTGTTTATAGCATCAAGCTGGTAACGGTAGTGGGGCTGTACTGCGAAACGTTCTCGGACGTATTCTGCCTACCCTGAAGAAATTCCATTCTCACTCTTCATTGATATGGATCTTCGCATGCAGATATATTAGGCTACTTTGGGTGATCTGTGTTTGCCCTATAGGTATGTGTCTGCAACCTGTGAATACTTGCTCTACCTTTTTGCACACCCTGTGCATACCACTAATCAGGGTTGGATTGGGATTAGAAATCGGCCCGGGCACGCTAAAAAAAAGTGGCCCATATTTGCATATTGCCTTTCCGCAAAACACTGCTTCAGCAAAGTTTTATAAACCCCTGAAAACAAGTGAGGCCACTTCTGCTCAGGCCCCCTGCCCCCCTCAGTATGCACACATTAATTGGCTGGTCAGAGAAAGGGAGTGACACCTCTACCCGTTGATAAAAGGGAGGTAATGGATGCCCATCTGCCTCCAGAAAGGCCACTCAGGTCCCTACTGGGCCGCTGGCGACATCTGAACACACCAGACACAGCCCAAATCGGCCCTCCAGGCTGCCAAAAAAGCAGCCCGCAGCTGGAACTTCGATACCGGCCCCTCGGGCATTGCCCAACAGCCTGCCTTACCAATCCGACCCTGCCACTAATCGTTTTTTTTTTATCCACCCTAGCGGTCCTTTTCTGATCTAGAGGGATTTTGGGTCCACTTGTTCCCTCCGGTTGTTCAGTGTGGGATATCTAGCTAGTCGATATTGGGATTCAGCCTGCGAGTATAACAGTTTAGGTTACAGCATGAGTTGGATATCTGACACACACCTAGTGGCTGTACTCGGACTGTACCGTCACTCTGTAGCTTAATTGATTCCAGCCGCGGTCGCGGTCGTATTTTGAAATCCCCCCCCCCCCCCACCCGGCCCCCACCGCTTTTACCTGCACGGATCGCGGCTGATTGATTCTCTCTGCACTTGTATTTTTCCTACCTTCTTTACCTGCACTCCTGGATAACTTTTCCTTTAGGCTATATATTCTATTGGTAGTTGGCATCTGTGGCACATGTACAAACCTTTGGCACAAAGATGTTGGAAACATTCTCAGCATGTGTGCACATTCACGTTCATAAGGTATTTTTTCTTTACTATCTTGTCTGTTCCGAGGACAGGAGTTCTATGAAATATGTGACATTGCTTGTAAATTGTTATTGGAGCCCACTTCATTTATTTAATCCATCTACAGGCCTTTCCCCCCAGGTTTATCCCTTGCTCCCTCGCTTCTGTTTATTTTTAGGTCAAGCTTCGATCGACCTGTTACATCTGTTCTGTGTGGTTTGGCAAGCCCACCGATTGCCATTGGTTTCTATCTGTGGCATTCAGAAATGCTGGGTTGTTATTGATGCTTTTGTGCAAATGCCCCTCCTTTGCCTGCTTAGTTCTGTCTCTGGCGATTTCACTCAGAGAACATGTTGTTTGGCCATCACACTGTACAGCGTGTGATGGCCCCTCCCTCTTGTTTTCAATCCTCGGCTAGTTTCATGTGGTAGTGGCTCCAGACGGCTTTTGGTTTCACAATCGCTTTACTGTAACTTGTTTTAAGTGTTTTCCCTGGCTTAGCGCGGTGCTGGCTCCACGGACGCCAAGGCTCCTCCCCCTGCTCTCGCAGGCTCCCCTGCAGCTCGCTCCCTCTCCTTGGGCTGCAGCTGCCTGCCGTGTCCTACTTCACCAACCCATTTTCACTGAAAGGAGACATAGTTTGGCGTGTGTACTGGCATCCCCGCTTGTGCTGGAGTGCGGTTTTGGAGTAGGTTGGCAATACCGCTTACATCAGTGTGCAGAATCAGAGCAGGGAGGGGTAATATATTCATATTACGTTGTATACTTTATTTTGTAATCCTAAATGGGAAAAATATATTGCCTGAGTTGAAAATGGCGCCCGCTTGCGACAAGTGTCCGACCATAGTGATGACAGGCCGGAACAAGATGCTCTTTGTAGTCCGTCGTCTTTCATGGAGCTCCTTTTATCTCCTGTAGCAGCAGCTACAGAGCCGGTGTTCTAACCATTTGCACTCCTGCAAACAATGGAACACCGGCATCTGCTGCACCCGCTCAGTAGCAAAGCCTACGTTATGCTGGCTGGTATTCTCCCGCCACAGTGGTTACAATGAGTTGACAGTGCAGACACACACTAGGCCGTCCGTATCATTCTGCTGCAGCCGGCCACCACCAGGCTGGCTCTCGACGCTGCAAAAAGTGTAAGTGCAAGTGCCCACCCAGACTAGCCCCTGATGTATCATTCGAAAGTTGGTGGTCCTAATTAAGTTGCTTGCACATGCTGCACGCAGATTAGGCACGCACACCTGAACTAGTTGATACTGTGCTTAAGTTATTAGTGCAACCAGCCAGAGAGCAGAAAAAAACAATTGCTGAGTTCATTCACCCCTGGTCTCCGCAACCACGTGAACCCTGTGTCCTCACGCGTCTCCAGCAAGCCGGTCCGTCGGACCTACTATCAGTAGTTTGAACCAACATCTGCTTGTTTATCCGGACCGTGGTGCAAGGGCGCACCTGGCCCAACTAAGTGGAAGCTGGTTTCCGAGCTGCCTGCACCTGGGTATGTATACTCGTGTCTGCTCAGGCATGTTGGCGCTGTAGTGCCTCGCAGCCCCGGTGCAGGATTCTGGATCATTTTGTTTTCGCTATGGCCTGCACCATAGGGAAGTTAGGTGAGAGCATGGCTCTCATGCTCCTGGTCCCTCCCCCCCCCGCTCCCCCCCAACATAATAACTATCAGTGACGCTGCTAGCCACCCTTCTGTCATGTTGTTCTCACCCAGGGAGCCGAGAGGCCCAATGTACAGTATACCGCTTACAGATTTTCTTGATCGGTAATACTTAAACTTCGCCCTCCCACTGTACCACGTCGTCAGTAGCCAAAGAGAGTATTATCCCAGCATGTCCCCTCTCAGTGTTGTGCAGCGGGTGTGTGAGGGGCACTGCAAAGGGGCAGAGCTGTGCTTTTATGCACCATACGCTCTTTAGTAGCCATTATGAACATGGAGCGTTTCAAGAAAATGGCATGACTGAGAGAAATTGTTTTATTGAGTTTGCTGTATGCACACACGCTTTGGAGCAGCGTGTTTACGGCTGGCAAATCAAATGTACATTTCGCCGTGCCTTACCCTATCTCAATTTTAGGATTAAAAGGTTAATGCCACTGCTCAAATGTTTGCAAAAAGCTGTTTTTCGGACCCGCCGTCTGCATTGTGGAATTTCTTTTCGACGTTGGACATCACCAATATTCCATCTGTCTTCCGTGTTAAACATTTTGCCCAACTAGGTGAATCAGAGTAATTAATCTGATTATGAAGGTTTCAGGGAGAAAGTCAATGCCTTCAGCCCCCATTTTGTATGATAATTAAAAGCTTTGTGCTTGCTCTTCCCCACTGCTCGCTTACCAGTTAAATTGTTATGCCTTCCATCTGCCGGCACTAAATGCTGCTGTATAATCTGAAAACCGCCACAAGATACCCTCCAGTAATCTCCCTTGCTGGTGCTGAGAAGCCCGTACCCTCTCACAACGATGCAACCAGTAGGCATTTAAAGAGGCAGTTAAAATGCCTGCTGACTGTGGTAAGACAGGGATCTTTGTTCAACTTTGCATAGGTACCCGGGTCTAAAAATAATCGTAAGATCTGAGTCACTATCTAGGCACGCACCGAACAAACTCAATGTTTTTATTAATAAAAAAAAGTGCGCAATTTCTGAACAAATGGCTGTGCAGGCCTGCTCTGGGCTCAATTGAACATTAAAGGGTCATTTGACAGGGCTCTGTGCTTTTGGAAAGTTGGTCATTATGTCCTACTCGCCAGGCAATGCCCAATGACAAGATGTTCTCTGGTTAGTCATGAGCAGTGCAGTCAGTTGTATTGCTTTTGGTGGTATTGTATTTTAGTTGTTTGATTTTCAGCTGAAATTGCAGGTACTTCAACTCTTGCTGCCAGCGTGTGATTCAATGGCCAGTTATGAAAACCTCTCTAGCCGTCACTGCATAACTAATACATATGCCAACACTGTCAAAGGACTTTAATTAAAGCCTGCTTTTAATTCCTTTTTCTATTGGTGGCATTTATTTTCCACCTCCCTTCCCTCGTAACCTGCGCCGCTAGGTCCGAATAGCAATAGCACTATGCAAATATGATCACTCCACTGCAAACAAAAGTAAAAAACACTGTCATTTACAATGCTAATAGCTCTAACTTTCACAAATGTGAGACCAATTGCATTGCAAATGCTTTTTTACTTCCCTGGTGGCTGTCGCGGGTCAGCACTGCTGCCTGGGCTGCACTTGCTCACGCATGGCACTTCACTGTAGTGGTGTAAGCAGTCAACTAAATCTTTATTTCTGACTGTCAAGTTTGAACACTTCTAACTGTTGCTGCTCGCATTGGTCTGGAAAGGAAGCCCACCGCAGGTTTTCTAAGGCACGTTAATTTTATCCGATTAAATCTGAAAGGCATTTCTGCCATCTCCCCCACTTGGCTCTTTAACCCTTCATTGCCTACAAAATAAAAACATAAGAAAGCCAGGAACTAACATTTATTTAGCATTTCACAACCCCATTCTTTGGTAGGAGGACACAGGATACAACCATGTACTCGCTGCATTGTGGCCCTTGTAGTTTGGCCTTTAACAGTTTCATCATGGGCTCCAAAACATATTTGGCTTTCTTAACACCCATGGTAATATGCTGCATAGCTAAAAACGGATAAGGTCCCAAAGGCGAGACCGATTGCATTGCAAATGCTTGTTGTTCTTTGCATCCTGAAGAAGGTGGTGACCGCATTTGGTCTTTGCACTGAAACACACATCAGCGCTAAGTGAATGTGAACCGGAAACCCACATTAAACTTTGATAACACAAAGAAGACCGAAAGAAGACTCCCATTATGAGAGTGTATTATTTCTATATGCTGGGAAAAAATTGTACAGTTTGAAAGCAGTACATAGATAAAACAATAGTGTATGGATGTAGGCGCAATAACGAAAAAGGTATCTTTCTGTTTGAATATCAGTTTATAGTACTCATTTCAAGGTATGATGCATATTGGTCTAGTTTCCTGGTTCTCTATTTGATGTTTTTAAATGTTTCTGACTGGCTTCGTCAATTGAGGTATGAGTGAGGTATGACTGAGATATGTTAAAAACATGTTTTAGTATGAATGGGGAGTAGGTGTAGATTAGCCTTGAGAAAATTGACTTGTTTAATTGTTTATCTGTTTATGTTGTATCATATTATATGTCCCAGTAATGTATATATGTGAAGTATGATACTTTAATGCATTGAGAAGATAATCGTATTGAACAAGAGAAATATAAAAAAGAAAAACTCTAACTGAATAAATAGTTTTGATAAACGTACCTAGAAGACTTGGTCATTATATGCGAGGGCTCAAGATAAGTGCTATATGTCGTATACATGTATGGGAAGTATATCCATGTAAAGCAATAGAGATGGCAGCTTTTGTTCTCTGCTTTGAGCTTTTTCCCCCTGGTTCTGCTGCTCTGTATTCTATCAAGGGCCCTCTCTTGTTCCTTAGTATCTGTGGCACCCTCCAGTGCAGAGTGCCACCTGGTTACTTCATACAATGCAACTGAGTATAACGTCCCCTGTCTTTTCCTCCTAAACTTGGTGGCCTCTATGTGGTGTAGGTCCACCGTTGTCATCTCACAAAATGTCGAGTATCAGCCATCAACTCAAGCCTTTGCTGACCGACACAAACAGGGCTCTGGCAGTCCACTGTTCTGCTTTAGGCAGTGGACCCATGCCACATAATTGTGTGCCACTGTCTGTTACATCAGAAATAAGTATATCATATTTTTTTCTGTTTCTTTTGCTTTTCCTTACCAGAGTGACAACCTATACATTTGTCCTGATGAATGCCCAGAACCTCCTGATAGGGTCATGAGATGGGCAGGAACATGTTGACCTATTTGTACTGACTGGGTTGAAGGTATTTACTCTGAGTTCTAATCTGCCTATTGGGGACACCTAATAATGTTACTTATTGGTCCACCCTGAGGTAGTTTTATCCTCCTTCACATTGATTCTGCACTCTGTAAAACTTACCCATACTTAGCTCTCAAAGGGACATCACCTTTGCCAAAAAAAACAATCCTAAGAGCTCCTCCCTTCTCCTGATTTTACTGTGAGAAGGCAGTCTAGCCCACACCATATATTTTACATTCATGGCGAGGAGAGACCCGATAATGAAGCATACCACCTAAGGGAGGATGAGGGTCTTTGTCCTAAAAAGGATACCTTTTTGATGTTAGTTAAAGGCTATCTACTCACACATCCAGTAATTTCCATTGGTCTGATTGACCTTGTGCATCATTTTGTGTTTTGTTTAGTGATTGGTGAATGATGCGCTTTTTGGTTCTTTAAGCATTCCCCATAGATACTTTCTCTATTTGTATAGTAAAATAAACCTCTTGCCAGGCCTAAACCTTTCTTTTTAATACATATAAGTCCCCCTAAGGTAAGCCCTAAACAGCTCTTAGGGCAAGGTATGGTGTAAAATTAGAAAAGTTGGACATGTATCTTAAGTTTACATGTCCTGGTAGTTAAAAACTCTTAAACTTATTTTTTACTACTGCAAGGCCTACCTCTCTCATAGGATAATATGGAGTTATCTTATTACATTTAATAAGTAGTACATTTTGTTTGGAAATAGGTAGAAATGTCATGTTTGGTCGCTAAAGAGTTGCAATTTAAATTCTTCTTTATTGGTAAACTCCGAACTAAGTAACAATTCTGAAAATGCCACTTTTAGAAAGTTCCGCACCGATGGTTCACCGTGCTTGGATGCTGATTCTTGACAGCGGTTCCACAAATCCTTGAGAAATTCTGACCGGTGAAGACACAGTACGTCAATATTCAAGAAACGTGGACTCCCACGATTCACCATGCCTACATGTCGATCGATGATGGCGTTTCTGTATCGCAATAAATTATAGATTTGCATTAATCTTCGCAGGCACCATTGGGAATAACTAAATTTGTACATCTTCTTGAAACTAATTTGTTTATGGTTCCCGATTCTTTCTCCGTTCTAAAGGATCTCTACCTTTACTTAAAGAATTGTTTGTCCTGAAGATGCTCTACTAGATGAACTAGACTGCAAGACCGAAATGTCGACACGTTGACCCATTTTTTGTTTGCAGAAAAAGTCTTACTTGTATTTGAAATGTATGCCTCAGTTTGAGACAAGTTTCTATGAAGATAGGCATTATAAATTGGTCTAATACACGGGTGAAAAGAATATATTGTACTATATGACTTTGAATTTCTGTAACCTCTGTATTTAAGATAATTCTTGCACCCTTTATATTGTTTCATTGATCATAATTTGCATAAAAAAAGTATACACCCACTTCTATATTGATTTGTAGTTTGTTTAATAATTGAAATTGATGTTTAAAATGTATTTTATTGAGGCCACCTCTTGGAGCACTCACAAGCAATGCTCCAGTATAACTTTTCTTCTTTGTTAAAATAAACTCCCTTGTAGGCCCTTTTTACCTCTAATAACTTTTAGAAAGTTGGCATTCTCTTGTCTTAACCATTTAATGCCTGCAGCATGTATCCATGGTCATATAACTAGATGTAGTTGGCAGTTGGCCTTTGTGTATTCCTCCCAGTGATACAAAGGGAGACTAGGTTTATTGAAAGAGACTGATCAGGATTTAATTACCCCAGTGGAGTTTGTGTTGAATTGTGCACACATGGATCTGACACTGAATAATTTTAAGTTCGAAGACCAGTTCTATTTGCAAGTACATGTGACTTCAATAGGGCAGCACATTCTCCCTCAGCATAGCATGTTTGTACATACATAATTTCGAAATGATGCATATTCTGAACAACACAAACCCTTTATTCTGATAACATTAGGATTTGGAAACGTTACATCAATGACATTTTCATCATTTGGAAAGTGAGTGAGGCAGAGGCATTGGATTTCAGTAACTGGATTAACACCAAAGATAAATTCCTGAGGTTCACCACAACCATCAGCAAGACAGACATTTCCTTTCTAGATCTAGGCATACAACCATGAAATAACTGCCTTAAATGTGGAGTGTAGTACAAACCAACAGACAGTGATAATTTACTAAGATAAAACGGCTTTCATCCAAAATCACTATGTTTTAGTCTACCTGTAGATTAGCAATTCCTCAGGCTAAGGAAAAACTGCGCTTATAAGAATGATTATAAGCTGCATGCGGACTTTCTGAAAAAGAAACTTAAAGAAAAAGAATACCCTAGTAAATTAATAAACAAAGCAATGAAAAGAGCCCTTAACAATTGCTTCAAACCTATGAAAACCTTAAACGGATCATCTTATTTGTGTCACCACATACAGTACACACTCTAATCAAATGAAAAAGCTAGTAAATAAACATTGGAAGATCCTTACATCAAGTCCATTCACTTTTCCAAAACCAATGTTCTCTTTTAGATGGGCTTGTTCATATAAGGACGCATTGGTCCACACCAGACCCAGACAACCGTGGCACAGGAAAATACACTGAGAACAGCTTGAAATCTTCCCCAGTGGTTGAACACTTGCCATGCGGTCACTGTACTATTTGTCCCTTCACAAAAAAGCTAAGGAGCTTGATTTAGGTTTGAAAACCCCTTGGAGGTTGAAACATAACACTAACTGGGATTCCTCAAATTTCATCTGCACAATAGATTGCCCTTGCAATCTGAGATATGTAGAAATGAAGACCCAAAATATCCATACGAGGATAAATGAGCACTGAAGCACAGTAAGGCGTAAAAAAAATTACCACTAAACTAATGAGACATTTTGTTGAAAAAAAACATTCTGAGAACGATCTAGAATGGTATGTGATAGACAAACTGCCCCAGAAATCAGGTGATTTTAAACTGGTTATGTAAATAAAAAAACAGCGATGGAGCATTTAAAAAAAAATTAGCCTTGAAACAAGTTCACCGCGAGTGACAAGACATTTTCTTATAGAGGCTATTAGGACTGTAACCAGCACTATTTATGGCATGATACGGGCTTTTTATCAGTGTGTGACTACAGGACAGTGTCTCCCTGATCTGACCAAGAGTAGCTTGAACCACACTAAGTTAAGGGTAACTGAATGTTACACACCTATGTATTGGCATATACACCTGAGCATGCTTGTGCGCAATGTGTCTTTCAAGACTGTCTTTGCAGTGACCTTGCACTTGATGCTCTTTCTCACCCATATTTGTGCAACAGAGATGGGAATGGGGTTTTCAGCTGCTATTCTTCAATTAAACAAGAAGAATGTAGTGCAGTATCTACACACCTTGGGTGAGTGTCCTATCCCGATGAATAACGTTTCTTATGATTTTTGTCTCTGTGTTGCAATTATCTTTTTCACAGGTTTATTTCTCACTGAAGAGATCCAGAAAGGTGAGCACATTAGGCCTCATTTCACTGCATGGAACAGCTATGTAGTGAAGCAGGGATCAGAGTAGCTCTGATGCAGGCTCAAGATCAGAATGGGCTTGCAGCCGAAACCTGTTTGATTAATCTTAAGGGTAGATGAGTCATCACATCTCATCCCATAGTGGAAACTGAAGTGCTTTTAATCATATTTGAGGTTCCCAAAATAAAGAATAAATACTCCAGGGTATACCTCAAGATATTTTTAATTGGAATTGGATCCCTGCATACATCCAACAATTATTTATTTAAGAATTCCCGGCAGTGGGCGAGTCCACCATGGTGGTATTTACCTACCATGGTGTGGGAAATCGCCTATGATGACGTATGCCACGAGAAGTTATGAGTGAGGCAATTTCTCCAAAATATTTTTTGATTTTGGTAGAGAACTTCCCATACTCTTTCTATTTTCTAGTGACCTGACCATTTGTACTGTGTTTAAATTCCAAAGGGTACACAGAGGCTACCTTAGTTTCCCTGGGTGGGCAGGAAAGTGAACCCTTGGTTCACTGGTCTCCAAACCTGGAGAAGAATAGGCAGTGACTAAGAATCAATGGGGATGAACTGAAGGCTCTTACGGATACAGATGCGAGCATAACCTTGGTCATGGCTGAGCTGGTTTCCCCAGATCAAATAATCCTAGATGAGGTGCACCGGATTTTCAACTCTGACAATGTTACAAAATCCCATCCCATGGCTGTGGTGGTCATTGAGTGGGGAGGGGTTATTGGCCCGAAGACAGTAGCTGTGTCCCATGCCACCCCAGTGAAGTGTCTGCTGGGAAATGACCTTTAAACTTCTTCCTGGGCAGAGAGCGACAGAAGGACTCATGCAGAAAGGCTGGGTCTCCCTGAGTGGGTGTTTGTCTCCACTAGAGCACAAAAGGATGTGTGGGAGGGGATTTTTAAAAAAAATTTTTTAATTGAAAACCATAAAAACAGACAATATTAATTACAAATATACATCCTAAAAGCTTCATCCATGATCTCTGAAGGAATAAACAAACACCATCAAAAACTTACTTATAATACTTATTTTACAAAAGGCTTAAAAGCCCTAAATTAGAACTCCAAAAATCTCGTGACAGTATCATCTGATTCCAGTAAAGCAGATTGAATTACTTTAAATAAAAGATTTCATATTTAACAAATGCCAAAAAACATTTGATTCTTAAAACTATTATGACACATTTAAAGGGGATACAAGCCCCTAAATACTCAGTCTATAAATGACAATCAAAATGCGATGACCAGATCTTCTCAAATTTCTTCAGTCCCCCAATGCGTGCCGCATAGATTCGTTCACTTCTTTTTACCTGACCCATTTTCTGAATCCATTCCAATTTGGTCGGAATTAGATCCGTTCGCCATTTTTGGAGAAGGAGCGATCTGGCGACTGCCATACAGATATATAAAAATTTAATCGACATCATGGGGAGGAGTAGATCTGGATCATAACCCCAGACAATTAATTGATCATTAAACCCCCTGGATCATAACCCCAGACAATTAATTGATCATTAAACCCCATTGATAACCAGCATTCTAATTCCAAATATTCAAAAATATCATTCCAGAACTTCTGGAGCAAGGGGCATTGTAATATTATATGAGACCAGTTAGCTACCGGGTGAGTATGGCACTGGAAGCATTGTCCCGATTGATTAGGATATACTTTGGCTACAAAAGAAGGGGTTCTGTATAGTAACCACTTGCTGAAGTATAACATCCTCCTCCAATTAGCCCCTCTGACCGAACTAAAATTCAGATTATTAATTGTGGACCATGTACTTGAAGAAATTTCTAAATCCTCATTTTTGCCCCATTTTGTTATTGCTTTAGCCGCCAAATCAACACCTTTAATTACGGCTAGGCGCTTCTTCCAGTCCCCCGGCTTTTTAAGTACACTGTCTTCCAATAGATCAAAAACTAACTGTTTCTGACCAATGATCCGAGGGAGATCTAAATTAGTAAAAACATTTCTAAGGATATTATATGAGCCAAGGAGCAGGAAGTTGCCAGGGATCAATAGAGACATTTCGCTTACGGTCATCCATCTATCATTCCGGAGAAAATCATCAAGTTTAAAGAAACTGGCCTTGGTCCAATGTTGTATAGTTAAAAACGGATCTCTAACACCTGCTGAAACAAGAAGATCCACAATTGGGGTTGTGGCATTGATAACTGGAATGGAGTACCGTCTAAAAAATGCCTGGTGTTTGTGAAAAAACCAGATTAAACACTTATATCTGACCAATTTTGGAGATCTAACAATTGATAATGGACAGTGAATCTGATTTTCCTTACACATTAAATTCATAAAAAGTTGATAAAAAGGCCAGACTGTAAGCCCTGCTTGAATCTAGACATGTATTGTGCAAAATATGCAAAATAGTATTCCTTCAGATTGGGGAGGGCGAGACCGCCATCTTCCACTTTTTCATATAAAGTGCTAAGTGCGATACGGCGAGTTTTTTTATGCCATAAGAATGATGTAAACATTGACTCTATTTTTAAAAAAAAATGAATTAACTAACACACATGGAATTGTTGAAAACAGAAAATTAAACAGTGGGAGCACCGACATTTTGATAAGAGCGACCCTGCCGAGAATAGTTAAGGGGAGAGAACTCCATCTTGTAAATAAGTCCTGAACTTTACGTAACAGTGGGACAAAATTCAAATCATATAATTCCGAAATAAATGACGAAAAATAAATCCCTAGATACCTCTTGGGATTCAAATTAAAACACGAAAAAATATCGGGGTGTAAAGCCCTAGGTGCACAGCCACATAAAATTAATTCAGTTTTCTTTTTATTAATTTTATACCCGCCAAACGACTCAAAAGATCAAAAATCCGGAAGGCTTTTACCTGCACTTTGTCTTCCGGCTTTATGATGAGCATGATGTCATCAGCGTATAATTTGATTTTGCTCATAGTTGGAAGCGGAGGGCAAATATCAGCATTATTTCTAATTGCTATCGCAAGAGGCTCAATAAAAAGGCAAATAGTACCGGGGATAACGGGCATCCCTGCCTAGTTCCCCTTTTAACTATCACTTGGCCAACCTGAGTAGCATTAACAATAATATTGGCCTCTGCACTCGTATATATCTTTTCAACCAACTCAATAATTTTGGAAGGAATGCCAAATTTTAACAAAATATAAAATAAAGTTTCCCAAATAACCAAATCAAATGCCTTTTCGGCGTCTAAAAAAGTACTAATGCTGGTATCTGCCGGGTCTCAAAATAGTCCAGAGCCTCCACTAAAAAATGTGTGTTAGTTCCAAGCTGTCTACCAGCAATAAAACCATTCTGATCAGGATGTATTAAATGTGAAGCAATTCCGTTAAAGCGATTGGCTAAAAGTTTGGTAATTAATTTATAGTCGGAATTTAAAAGCGTTATCGGGCGATATGAATTAGGGTCTTCGCTGTTTTTACCTTTTTAAGAAACTGACTACATTCCCCTTCCTAAAAGAGAGAGGTATAGAACCATCTTCAAGAATTGAATTTGCCAATAAAAGAAAAAAGTCCTCAATTACCCTCGAAAATGTTTTAAAAACTCAGCGGGAAGGCCATCCGGCCCACAAGCTTTGCCATTCGGAAGATTTTTAATTACCTCCCCAGCTCTTCTTTTGTGAATGGTCTCGCCATATCCCTATTTTCTAAATCTGTTAAAACAGGTAATTCATTTTCCTGAAGAAATTTTCCCAAAGAGGGCTTATCTATAGAATGATTATGGCCATATATCTTTTCATAATGTTGTACCATACGTTGCCTACAGCATCCAAGTCCACCATCCGAGAGCCTGAAACAGGGCATCTCAGTGCGAGTATTTGATTACTTGCAGCGCTCTCCTTAGCCTGCCATGCCAAGAATCTGCCGGTATAATTGCTTTCCTCATACATTTTTTGCCTAGTCTGCTGGAATAGACACTCACCTTTAGCATAATAATTATTGGCCAGATTTTGTTTAGCCTGATCCAACTGTCGGCGGAGAGCCACCGAAGGGGAGGAGAGGAAGCTATCAAGAGACCGTTGCACTTTTTGCTCGAGTAAAGACTTCTCCTCTTTCTTAGCCCTCGAATTCTCAGCGTCTTTACCAATAGCAATCCCACGAAAAAACGCCTTAAATGAATCCCAGACAACATCCAGTGGAGCTGAGCCATTATTTCGTTCAAAAAATTCCCTAATTTCTATTTTAATACTAGATACCCAATTTTCTTCTGCTAAATATTGACGGTTCAGCTGCCATTTTTTAAAAGGTTTTTTATATTCGCCAAATTCCAACTCTAAAGTAATTAAGGCGTGATCAGAAAGCCCATTCTGGAGGGTTTTTTGAGATTTAAAAACCAAACACCTAGAAATAAGAAAAAAATCAATACGAGAAAAAGTGTGAAATCTCCCTGAAAAACAGGTATAAGAAATTCCACTATGAAATGCAGCCCGCCAAGGATCCACTATATCAAGCGTCATACTATAGTTCTGAACCATTTTGAGAGATTTTGGCTTTAACTGTCTCTTTGCTTTGGATGAAAAATCGATTTTTGGGTTCATTAACAGATTAAAATCCCCTCCCACTATTAAATCTCCTGAGACTTGAATTAGGGATTGAAAAAATTCCTCATATAAACCAGGTTTATCTTCTACCGGAGCGTATAAACTGGCGAGAGTTAAAGATCTCTGTCCTAACTTACAGGTGACCCAACACCATCTACCGCTTTGATCACTCGCCTCGTTTACTACCTCCGCCTGCAGTTTTTTACTAAGAAAAATCGCTGTCCCTCTATGGGCTGCCGAGGATGAGGAAAATCCCCTATATGCTGCCCAAGATTTAAACATTGAAAAATCCTCTAATTTCCCTGCTGATATATGTGTCTCTTGTAGCAGGATAGAGGACGGATTCTCTGTCTTAATCCAGGCTTCGATTGCTCTCATTTTCCTCTTATTATTGAGGCCATTCACGTTAAATGAAACCACTTTTAGAGATTCCTTACTTCCCATTTAATTTATAATAAACTAAAGGGAAAAAAAAAAAAAAAGGAGAAAAAAAAATTCCACAGATTTAGCACACAATATGCAACCAATGACCAACAAGATATCTAGGCTCCCCCATCTAGCTCCCTTCTTACCCTCTAAAAGAAACTGAACAGATGTATCCAAATCAAAATCAAAATTATGGTTTTCGTTTTTTTCCCAATGCTCCCTTACTTCCCCGTGTCCCAACCCTTGGGCGGTTGTCGCCTGAGCAGATGACCGCCCCTGCTCAGAGTCCGACAACCTGTCCTGCCCACCCACCCACCCATCTACAGGCACAATGATTTGGTGCCTAGTGCAGCTGAATGGCACCCCCACCTTACCCTCACTTCCTCTTCCTAGACTACAAAAGCAACAGTTAAATCAACTTTTACCATCATTAACCTTCCTTACCCTCCACCCTGCTAACCAAAGACTAGCTTAAAACCATTAAGGTTTATCATTAGAAATCTGATGTAACACTTCCTGCGCCTCTGCGACATTACAAAAGATATGAAATTTTCCCTTAATTAGCACCTTCAGCTTGCTCTGCTGAGCTATCATAGCTTGTGCCCCTTGTGCCTTAAACAAATGAAGCATTTTGACAAATTCTTTCCGCCTTTTGCTGCGGAGGCTGACATATCTGAAAAGATGCGACATAGTGGGACTTCTGCCGAGGAGAACTGTCTTTGCATAATCGCTCTTGATAGGATCTGCTCCTTGACCCTAAAATCTCCAAAGTTGACCAACATAGTCCGGGGGAACTTGGCATTAGCAGGGAGATGTGCAGGAACCCGATGAGCTCTCATTATTGTCAGATCCCCGCTAAATTCAGGAAGGACATTTTTCTTTATAAAGGAATCCACCCACTGTAGCGTCTGCTGGCCCTCTAAACCCTCCGGAATGCCCAAAATTCGAAGATTTGAACGTCTGGAATGGTTCTCTAACTCCTCCAACTTCAACTCCATTAAGGCTCTCTGAGACTGAAAGGTGGCCACTTTATGATTCAGAGATGACATTTGATCTTCCAATTGGGAGATCCTGGTTTCGGCCTCCACGAGCCGCACCGGAATCTGAGCCATGGATTCCTCAATCTTCATCAGGCGGGTATTTATTGCTGCAATCTCAGCAGACTGGGAAGCTTTTAATTCACGGATTTCTTCCAAAATCAAATTAAGGAGGCTCTTAGCGTCCCATTGCATAGAAAAGGAACCTAAAGGGGGATCAGACTGAGTTAAATTGGGCCTATCCTCCGCCTGGGGGCCCTGGGGAGCCTCTGAATCAGTAGGATCGGGGACCACTGGTGATGTTGAAATAGACATAGACTCCGTTGAGACCTCCAGCATAGAAAGAGGCATGGGCCCTCCCCTACTGATGGAATTAGAAGATCTGAAGATGACGAAGAAGGAAGAGGAAAAGGAAGAAGACTGCCAGACTTGAAGATTAACACTTCTGGACCGACGTCCGAAACATTATCTGCTGCTAAAAGGTCGTTACCTTCAATCTCATTTGCTACATCTGGTTCTATCAGAGGCCCACCCTGCTTAGTTTTAAAAAAGATAGGATACTTTCTAGCCTCCAAAGACTCAGTCACTGCTTTTCCAGGAGTCAAAGTCTCTTTAGACAAGACGGCAGAGATTGACGAATCCCCCTTGTAGAAACCAACTCACTAGGACTAATGGGACAAACGGAATCCACCGTAACTGCCTCCGGACAATCCTGTTTAGCCGCATCGGCACTTGCCATCCCCGCAATCTCGGATGAAAGAGGAAGATCCTGTCGAAATGCGGCTGCGTGGTTCAACCGAGCTGCGGCTTGGGCTGCGCGCTTATTAACTTTCTGAGCTAGTATTGGAGATTCAACCTGAGTGGTTCCCTTTATTGCTTTAACAGGCTTTCGCATACTGCCTTCCTATCAGCGCTTCTTCTGTCAATAGCCGAAATAGATGCTGCCAGAATACTGCTGAAACACTGCGAAATCACTCTATGGGACGTACCCAGCGACCCTCAACCAAGGTGAGCAAGGAGAGATGCCACACTTACCCACTCTTGGTGAGAAACCTGGAGTCCCTGGTGATGTTAAATGATGCCTCCCAAGTCCACAGCAGTCCACAGCTGTCCACAGCAGTCAACGTATAAAACCCAAGCCAGGCAAGGAAGAAGCAACACCAAAATGACTGCAGCACACCGCCACCCGGCTCCAAAAAGGCACAAACAGTCCTTTTCTCATTAAAGAGAAAACACGATGCCTCCACAAGTAAAGCCTCAAGCCATTCAATTGGGAAAAAGTCCGTGGACAGTTTAAAAATCAAAAGCAGCCGTCCTTCAGAGCTCCGCGGCTCCGAGGGCTCCGAGGGCATCAGAAACGGCAATTGCAGCTCCTCGCGGCGGCGTCTGACGTCAGAGGAAGTGAGGGGGAGTGGTCGCGGCCGCTCTCTCAGCCGATCGGCATGCTCCTGATCGTGTGGGAGGGGATTGACAGTGTTGGTCCCCTAGATCCACAAACAGCATCTGGAAGCAAATTAATCCTGGTGGTAGTGGATCATGCCACTAGATATCCAGAAGCTGTACCCCTTTGGACAGTGAGTACTACTGCAGTAGCTAGGGCCCTCCTTGGAATCATCACCAGTATTGTGTTCCATATGGAGGAAATTTCAGATATGGGCACTAACTTTATGTCAGCCTATCTGAAAGCAATGTGATAGGAGTGTGGTGTTACTTACAAGATCACCATCCCCTACCATCTTCAATGTAATAGTATTGTGGAAAGATTCAATAAAACCCTGAAAGGCATGATCATGGGTTTAACTGAGAAACGGAGAAGGATATGGGATGTTCTCCGGCCATGCTTCTGTTTACCTATAGGGAAGATCCCCAAAAAGGAGTGGCCTTCAGCCCTTCTGAACTCTTCTTTTGACATCCTGTAAGAGGTCCACTAAGTTTGGTGAGAGAGGGATGGAAAAGGCCCCTCAAAGAACCTAAGCAAGATACTGTGGGTTATGTGCTAGACCTTTGCTTGAGAATGGCAGAGTACATGAAGAAGGCATGCAAAAAACAAACATTTGGAGGTCAGCAAGGAGCATGTGAAGCACTGGTATGACCAGAAATCCTCAATGGCAAAGCACTAACCAGGATGATTTGTGTGGTATCTGTAGCCTGTACAACTCCAGACAAATGAACTGGCCCAATTCTATCTTGGAGAAGAAAGGAGAAGTCACCTTTCTAGCGGACTTAGGTACCCCAAGACACCACATAGGGTTAATCATTTTAACAGGCTAAAAGTCCACCATGACAGAGCAGACAGTACCATGCTCATGGTGACAGATGGAGGGGGAAAAGAGGAAGGTGAAATTCTCCCGAACTTGCTATTAAGTAAAGCCAAAGATGGCTCAGTGGAGGGGGTAGTTGTCACTTCTCTCCCTAACAGACCAATTGCAAAAATATTGTCATCACTTGTTATAACTGTTTGCTTGGCTGATCTCATTGACCCCAGGTCTGACAACTTGGTGTACCCATGATGTAGACACAGGTAACAGCTTGTCTGTTTAAAGTAAGATGTACAGGTT
Organism: Calotriton arnoldi; assembly: GCA_963921515.1. Taxonomy (NCBI): domain Eukaryota; kingdom Metazoa; phylum Chordata; class Amphibia; order Caudata; family Salamandridae; genus Calotriton; species Calotriton arnoldi. The sequence continues at coordinate 1,778,200 of CAWUFW010002133.1, read as the reverse complement.
GTCAGATCAGGTCAAAGCTAGCATCAAAGATGAGGTTCCCAAGATGCTAGATTTGGGGTAGATTTGGCCCTCTAGTAGACCATCGGCCAGCCCATTGGTGGTGGTGGTGATACCCAAACCAAAACCCAAAGGAGGGAAACCTGAGACGAACTACAGAGGCCTAAATGCAGTCACTAAGATGGATGCTCACCCTATTCACAGAGCTGATGAGCTCATAGACAAGTTAGGGGCTGCCACGAACTTAAGCAGATTTGACCTAACTTCAGGTTACTGGCAAATAGCCCTCACACAAGGAGCGAAGGAGAGCTTTGCCTTCCTTAACACCTGAAGGCCACTTTCAGTTTAGAGTGATGCCCTTTGGTTTGAAAAATGCACATGCCACCTTCAAGAGGTTGGTGAACAGAGTGCTTTCAGGTTTGGAAAGTTTCAGTACAGCATATCTAGATGATGTTGTATTTGGCTCCACCTGGGGGAATCGCCTGGTCCACCCCAAGGATGTCCTTCAGACATTGCAACAGGCAGGATTCACTATCAAGGCAAGTAAGTGCCAGATAGAGCAAAGTTCAGAGGTGTACCTTGGCCACCAAGTAGGTGGAGGCCATTTATAACCTCACCAACCAAAAATTCTGACAATTCTGGCCTGGAAGGCTCCTAAGTACCAAACCCAAATCAGAGCCATTCTTGGCCTGAGTGGGTACCGCAGAAGACTTGTTAGAGGATAAGGTACCATTGTGGTACCACTGACAGAACTTACTTCTAAGAAGCAACCCAGAAAAGATATCTGGATGAAGCAGTGCCAAAAGGTCTTTGACACCCTCAAGGAAGTTTTATGCTCATCGCATGTCCTAAAGGCACCATGATTACAGTAAAGAGTACAGATGCTTCTGAACATGGTATTGGGGCAGCGTTGTCACAAGTAAATGATGAGGGCCAGGATCAACCATTTGCCTTTATCAGTAGGTGAGCCCTCCACAGAGAGCGGCATTCGAGTGCCATTAAGTGGGAAGGTTTTGCTGTGGGTTGGTCCCTGAATAAGGTGATACTCTACTTGTTTGGAATCACTTCAGAGTTAAAACTGACCACAGACCTCTCAGGTGGCATATGCAGATGAGGAGAAAATGCCAAATTGCTGAAGTGGTCCATTTCTCTATAATTTACATACTTTACAGTGGACCCCAGACCTGGGACTGACTATGCCAATGCAGATGCCTTTCCAGGTACTTCCACTTAGATGGTACACCTACCACTGTGTAGGTTACTTGCTTATCACCATCCGTCTGGAGGGGGGCATGTAAGGACATGCCTCTTTTTGCATGATCACCCCCACAATTTTGGATTGATGCTGCTGATTTTTCAACTCTGAGAGTGCACTGAGGCCTTCTAAAGATACCTCAGTGACAGTGCTCTTACCCCTAAGAGTGTATGTTTGATTGGCTTATACACAATTGGCATACGTTACCTTACTTATAAGTCCATAGTATATTGTACCAGAGGCACCTAAGGCCTCTAAGTTAAAGTGTCACTCAGGTGCTTCATCATCTATTGTGCAACCCTGAGTCTGACAACATGTCGCCCAGTCCATCACTGCAGACTGGTAGAGCAGTTTTAAAGTGATAACTCGACTACACCATTTCAACTAATCAAAGTCCAGACCACCCTTTTTAATATATATAAGTCACCCTACAACAGGCCTATTGAGTACTAAGGCAGGGGACTGTATATTAAAAAGTGTGACATGCATTTTCATTGTCATATTATTATTATTATTATGTCATAACAGAAAAAAAACCAATTTGTAGTTTATACGGGGGAAAGGCTAGTAATCCCTTTGGCAAGTACAGGGTTGCACGTTGACCGCTCAGCTGTGCTAACTCCTGAATGGAACTACTAAAGTTGGTACATTAGACCCAACTTGATACCCAAGTCAAATTTAATGTAACGTTTAAATAAAAGCAACTTTTATAAAGTAGCCACTCAGTGGCTCAAGTTTTTCAGTGGTCATTCGCAGATGCTGGCCACAGGACAGCCTTCTTCCCTCCTGGGAAGAAGTGTGAACGACTCCCAGGAAAGGAAACAATAAAGGCCTGCAATTGAAAGAGGTGTCACATTTGCCTAACAGGAAGCCACCCAGGGTGTGAGCCCAAAAGTCGAGCTTCAAAGGGGAAGCCACCTTAGAAGGGTAAATAGTGGACACATGTGAAAGGTGCTGCTCTTTTGTTCTGGTAGATGGGTTGGCATCGGGGACAGAGATGAGAAATCAGTCGTCAAACTGGTTTTCCAATGGGTGTCTAGCCCTCAGGTAGTCACACCTCTAGCTCCACACAACAAGAGAGGGTTTTCTTCATCTTGGTATTGGGCAGAATAGTGCTTCCTAGGATAGCTAGTTGCCACACATTACAGGAAGTTGTCATGAGGTGGGAGGGAACCTGATAGCACACTGGCTTAGAACCTCCACATTCACGAGGGCACTTTCTGGGCATAAATATGGCGCCCCTGGCAGCCAGACCTCAGATCACGTCTATACTGGAGAGATGATGGAAGAAGGACTGCCCTGCTGTTCCCTAGACCTGGCACAGAGAGGCTGCATCAAAGAAGGACTGCACCTGGTGCTCCTGGTTTAGTACAGAGAGGACTGTGCCTGTGGTGCCTTTCTCTGGAAAAGTTGACCCCTGAGCCCCAGACAGAAGAGATCTGGTTCCCTGTTACAGCTCCAGGGCCACAAAAGGTGAAGAGAAGAATCCGGCCTTGACTAGCCTGTGACTATAATCACCCGATCACCACAGACTGCTGACATGCAGCCTGGGAAACCAAGTCCCAACACTCAAAATTTGCACCCGAGTCTGCCAGACCCGGGAGAGTTGTTTGAGTGCAGTTTGGTAACCCAAGAAGGACACCAGCCTTCACTAAAGGGAACCACTGGTTTTGTTGTGACTGGAGACCAGTAATTCTGTGGCAACTGAGCTTTTGCTGGACCCACCAGGACTTCGAGGGACAGTGACCCCCTATGGCCAAAGTTGCACCACCAAGACCGTGGACTGAGGAGTAGCCTCAGGAAACCCCATCAACCGCACAGCATTCTGGAGCATTCTTAATCCTTTGCATCAGAACCACTTCATTGAGGTCTATGACAGTTCGCCCATAGAGCCTCGAACTGGACTAGAGACTACTTTGGTGACAAGGTAACTGTTCTATGAATTCTTACTGGCCCATGGCCTACTCTCTGGCCTGAGTCCCTAAAACAACTTTATAACATTTTTACAAAGTTTCCGCTATCTTTGGTAGTTGCCATTACTGGTTTACATTTTTAGTGAAAAGTAGTGATTTACGTTTTACTTAAAAATCTATATCTCTGGAACCCTCTGTGGATTTTATTCATATTGGTGTGTAAAATTCATAAAAATAAGGTCTATTTTCATAAATGGGTGTTGGATTTATTTGTGTTGTGTGACTTTCTTATTTGATTGTTTTGGGACTTCTAAATGCTTTACACTTGTTCCTTTATTTAAGCCTGACTGCTTGAAGCCACAGCTACCCAGGGATGAGTTAAAGGTTTTACAAACGAGCCAGACTGGTCCCCAAGATGGTATTGTGAGTGTATTACACAGTGAGGTCACCCAACCACACCATACAATGCACCACTTTCCTCACAGCAACCATTCTAGCATAATGCTGCCTCTGGCATTATGTTAGTAATGCTTAGCATACTGTCGGCACCCACGGCAGAGTTGCCCACCTCTGGCATAATGCAGGTGCGGATGCAATAGTGTTTCCCTACCCCTAGAGTAATGTTGGGCCTGGCAGGTGGGGTATGTTACCCACATTCTAACTGTTGGAAACAGCACTTTCTGCAGGGTCACCCCTAAACCTTGTGCCTTCCTCCTCCCTTTTTTGCTGAATTAGTTTTTGTTGGCTTTAGAACTCTGGGCACTTTACCACCGCTAACCAGTGCTAAAGTGCATGTGCTTCCTCCCTAAAATGTGGTAACATTGACTTAACCACTGTAGTGTAGCTCCTATTTCCCTAATAGGCTCTGCGCATTGGAATAATATATCCTATAGGTTTGACATAGGACTAAGGTCAGTATGTCCCTATCGAGTATATTAAACTTAATTACTTGTGCCAGCTAGCTCAGAGGCCACTAGAAACTCCTTGACAACAAGAAGGGAGTAGTTTCTGGCAGCCGCAAAACATGACCTTCCCTTTAGAATCAGAACGTGTCCCAGAGTCGTGGAAACAATAGATAACTATTTCACTCAGCTCAGTCGTGCATGCTTAGTTTTCTCCAAGTTACACAGAAAGAACAGACGGGCGTTTCAATAAAAGATTTATTGAACAGTCTTGTTTCTGGTGTAAGTAAAATGTGCTGTTACGATCACAAGACAGTATGCGAGATAAATAATGTACAGTGTAAGCAGTAGAAATAAATAATACTGCGATAGCATTATCTTTTAGTTCATATGCCTTTACATAAATAACACAGACTAAAAATGTGAGTACTCATACGATGCGTTTCTAATCTAGTTCTACCCCAATGTACCTAACCTAGGTGTAGGGAGAGGTATGAAGTAGGTGAAATATTCCTTACTATGGTATACTAAGAGTATGTTAAGCCCAGTATGCCTAGTATGCCAAGAGTCCCTCTAGGTTCTTGTCAGCTCCATACCTGAAGAATGAGAGAGGTAGGAATCTCTTTGCCAGACTCGAACTCCAACACCCCGCAAGGGAAGTGAGATCACTGGAAGCTGGACTCTCTGCGTGCAGGGATGACAGCGTCTTCTCAGTGCGTCAGGCCGGGAAACGGGCTCCTCTGAAGTCGAGGTCTCCTCTAGTTTACAAGGGCTAGGGAAGGTATATTTATACCTGAGAGGTACCTCACAATGTTAGCATTGACGTGAGTCGGACAGCGGAAGACGTCATGAATGAACCCCTAAGGAATAATGGTTCATGCATAATATATGAGGCCTTGAAGAAATCAATAGTCCTGGGCTAGGGAAACTCCCGCAGCCTAAGGGTCTGTTCTTCATGTACTCGTTGTGACGTTAGGGTGGACGGATGTCGGAGACCATGCCTGTATTTGGAGTGCACGGTTTAATGCCTAAATAAGGGCTGGGATTTTATGCCTATATAAGGGCAGGGGCGAATTGTGCCTATATAAGGACATGATACTGGAAAGCCCGTTATGGACACCCTAAGAGGAATACAACACCCACTCCACTTTCGTGTGTACGATAATACTAAAATGCTAAACATTTAAAATGCTAAACATTAAAATGGAGTACCGCATATTTTAAAAAATATTTCCTAAAAGCATTAAAAAACAGTTAAAATAGCAAAAGGTACTGTACATCTGAAGCAAATGCTTTTCATTTCAGGCATAAAGTTCGAAAATAAATGCAATTGGAATGAAACAAGCAGTAATATTTACATGTGACAGAAAATGATCGATAAGTTTCTCAAAAATCAAAGTCATTTCATGTCATGAAAATTAATGAACTGTTTTAGACACACAAGATGACAAGATGACTAAGTGTCCGTGGAAGTACCGTGAAGTCTGTACTATAAGGCTAGTTTTACTTTAAGCAGATTGAAGTGCCATTTTCGTTCGAAAAATGGGAAAAAAGTTCAATTTTGGTAGAGTTCCAAGTTATGGTAGAATGAAGGCCAAATTGTTACTGCATCTCTGGAACACTGTGGGCTGAATCAGAGTCAGTTTACGGGTCTGGTGTAAACATAAGATCATCTATTTCTGTAGACAAAACATCATCCACTGACAGCCGGTCCAATCGAATACACACGGAGACGACAGTAACGTGAAGCGTACTCGCTGCTAGATTACCCACCCCCTCACACCATTGGGGCACTCACCTGATAGGACCTCACCAGCAATAATATGAGGACTCTCACATTTGAATAATAAGGAACGAAGCAATCTACTTACACTGAAACCTTGGATCCGGGGGTCAAACCTATTACAGCCGGGACGGAAGTAAAACCGGCGGGGAGAACTGGATAGATTACATCCACCTGCTCAACATCCCTGAAGAAGTCATTTGGGAAATCTCCCATGACGAAACACGTGTTGGCTGGGCTATCTTACGGAATAAAAGAAAGAAAGAACACTCAACAAATTTGTCGTGATTGCAAGAACAAAATATTTATCTACATGTATAACATACAACTAAGGTGGTAGAATTACGCCATAACGGATCAGACACATAGCGTGTGCACAGGATTACATTGTGTTTACAGTAGACCCCGTCTTGGGTCTCCGATTGAGGGTTCAGGGTGTTAGTCTCCCTCACCTCTGCACCGCACAGATAATTCTCAGAAAGAATTGCGTATAATTGGGAGGCGCCAGGTCCACACTTAGAAAACGCCCCGAGGTTCCTGTGCATCATCCACTGAAGTTGGTGTCAGTTGGAACACCTCGTGTAGTAGATTAATTGCACAGAGATGTGAAGCATCGCTTTCAGCATTGGTCGCCGCAGCAATGTTCGCGTCCGTTGTTACCTGTGTGCCTGTAGATCTTTCTCGTACCTCAGCAGCAGCCGGAAGCATCTGTGAGATCTCAATGAATGCTGACATCAGGATTGGTAGCCTCTGGGGACAACACAGAGCATGGGCCGTTATCGGGACCAGCAGAGTATCGATATCCGTTGGCGTATCCGATGGATATGTTAGACAGGTGTCCAACACGCATTCTACACCGCATAGCAGGCATCGTAGAACAGGTAAGATGCAATCTTGCCAGATTGGTCTGAACGACAGGAACCACGTGGTATTAAGGTCCCGTAGACGAGTAATGCCCAAAAGCTGTACTATTTGCTCACAGCACTTTCGTTCAAGGAGAGCTTTCTCCATTTCGCTCGGAGTGATGTCTGCGAATAGGCTGGCCATAGCGCAATAGCAGGAAGAGAAATAGAATTCCGGCAACAAGTGCTAGAATTAATGGTATGCCACCAAACACCGAATGTGCAAAGTTCGGGATGATTCAGAGTATTGCCTGGAAAGGTGCTAACAGACCGGAGCAGATGCTCTTAAATACATGTACAATTCCGGTTGTATCAGACATATTGAAGATACGTGCTATCATTTCTACAAAATGTATAGGGCAGTTTGTACGTATTAAAGTCTGTATCTCAGCCGAAGTCCTTGCTACTTGTAGATCATAGGTTTCTTTGGCCGAGGTCAAAGGCACTGTTTGCTGTAAAAGCATGGCTTTCATTCTGCTCAAAGTATCAAATCTTATAAAAGAGACGTTCAGCGAAGGCCATAGAGGCGACTCCCTGACTGTGTCTATTGGGGCAAACAATACTTGCATACAGCAAGTGACCCTGGAGTTGACCGTTACTAGATATGGGATGCCTGGCAACATGCTGCAGCAACTTTGATCATTCAACATGAGGTAACTCCCATTAGAAAGTTGTCCAAATGTTGGATTAATCACAGCAGCTGGTGTACCCTGCTGATGGCAAGACAAATTTGCCACAGAACCATTACAAGCCCCGTGTAAGGAAATGTCCTGACATATAAGTGAACCGCTCAGTGCACGTTTACAGTGTGTACCGCTCAAAAACACTTCACGATCCCCTCTCCAACATCTATATGTATACGGTAAATCCCAAGATGTCTTAATGTATTCCTTACCCAACCTTTCATATTTGCCTGCTTGCATTTGTTTGAGGCAATACTGAAACTGAAAAGTAGTCACAGGTAGTGTGATTTTGCCATGAATAAGCCATTCTGTAGCTGGTTTTTCTGCCACTGTGAACGGTAACTTTTCCAGTTTTTCAATGTTCAGCACTGTATACCCTGCTCCTCTTTGTGCCAATTCGATCTGTTTATCAGTCAGATTGTATTCTGCAAACAGAGCTGACGTGTTGATAAAACGCAAAGGCACATAGCCCGCTCGCAAAGATTGCAGCGTCCAGCTTAGTAACATAATAGAACGTAATTGAGATTGGCCTTGCTGTAACATCGCCAAATCTTGTTCTAGTATGTCGATAGCAGAGGATACAATGCCATCCAATGAATATATTCTGGAGGACAAAGTTGTTAACCCATTGTCGACCACAGAGAGTGTTTTCTCTAAATTAATACGATCAAGTTCACGTATTCGTTCTGCGGCCTCCATCTGTGATACTTTCCATGCTTCATTATAGGCAGCATAAATGCTGGCATATATGAAACGTTTTTGATGCGGTTTTCTTGGTCCAAGCAAGAATTCCCTAAGGTCTGCGTCCTTTTCAAGTAAGGTTAAGTGTTGTTTCACATCCTGTAGTGTAGATTTATGCAGCCAATCGAGGCATAATTTTCCTACACTGTATGTTGTTGCTACCCCCGGCTGTTGTCTTTGGACGTATCTTGGGTCTGGCCTATTAATAGTAAAGCCCTGAGTTTTATTCAGGAATCTTTCCTGACAGTTATTCGTGTCTATGGGCCAGATCAACCATTTTTTCCAATCAGGATTAGATCTGTTGAGTTGTAGTATATTGTCAACTGTCACCACTGCCTGTGTATTATTATCACTTGCAGGTGTTGGTACAGAAGGTTTGTTCATCTCTTTGATCTTGGCTAATCCAAGACAAGATGTTTGTTGGACAGTTTCATTCAAAAACATTATTTGTTCAGGGATGAGGCAGGCTTTAAATAAAGCTTCCATCCCCTGCACTTGCCAATCTTTAGTACCCCAGACAGTTTTTGTGTCTATTGTGTCTTTCCAAAAGTTAAAACCCTGTCTAGACAGTTGGGCATTAAATAATGCAGAATAAATCTGTTTTGTATTTGTTAACATAATTTTCAGTCCTGTCTTGTTTACATTTTTATAGTAAAACATTTCTGGATTAGACGTGTTGTATCCTGAAAAATATGGAAACTTGTTAGCAAATGTTTTTGAACTACCGTATGGTAGTGAAGGACAATGCTCCCATTGGTTAAACAAACACATTTCTTGGATATGCAGATTTATGCAAATAATGATGACCATAGTGGTTATAACAATACAGTTGTTCATAGTCTGATGAACCCTCTAAATATTCATTTTTAGAAAATGCAGCAGATTTTTCTAGGTCAAACATTATGTTATTAACAGTCGCAATCATCAGAATAGGTACTGGACGAAATTAGATCACTTAGTGAGATTTTAAACAAATGTGGAATGTTCAATTGTTCCGTCGGACCGAAGATATCAAAATCTGTTTTGTCCCACACTATACCATCCTTTATAGGAACAGCTGTGATGTTCACTGATGACAAGTCTCTTGCTTCACGATGGGAAGATTTATGAGGTTTCAAAAGTACGTTCACGTCTTTTCTTTCAGTATTCACATGGATGTATCTGCCACTTATAAGCATGCTCACAGTTGTAACCAAAGCTAGCCAGAGCAGGAAAACAAAAAGTCCAGATGTAATCCAGAGTTCAATCCATGGAGAAACCAAATAAGTCTTTTTCAGAAAGTGAAGAAAGTCTTGTACTTGCTGCTTGAATTTGAATGATGCTGGCGTCGTTTCAGGTTCACTGGGATCTTCTGAGAACGTATCAAAGTTAATGAAATAGCCAGAAGCAGTTCTATCAATTGTTGGAATTGCATCAGGATTTGTAGAAATCACTGGAACCAGTTCATCACTTGCTACATTGGTGTAGACAGGTGTATTTGGAAGAACTGTTACTTGGTGTTCAAGAGGGATGAGTTCCATAGCGTTATTGCTCAGTCCTCCATCTGTTACGGCTGAATTCTCGATTGTTATCAGTCTTTCAGTCTGAACCTCTTGGATAGTAGCGAGAAGAGTGCGTCTGCTACTAGGTCGGAGTCCACGAGGCCTACTATTTAGTATTGGCCACATACTGTGGTTTGATGAGGTCGATGGACACAAATCTTTTCTCCTTTCTTCCAGCAAGGGGCGGCAGAAGTACTGTTCTTGTTCCTTGAACTGCTAGGACAGGTACTGGTTGTCTGTCAGAAGGTCCAAATTCCTTCTTGTCCGCAATCTTTTCTCTGACTAGATCCCCAACTTTTGGAATCCAGACAGGCCTTGCTGGGACCGCCGATTTTTCCCCAGTGGTGGTTGGCTGTAGGAATATGTTGCTTTGTTTCGTTCTTAACTTGTTCAGTTCCTGTAAAACAGCCAAACGATCTTTGATATCAAATGGTTTATTTTCCACCACTGTGCCTACGTGTTCAAGGTCTGGTACCCACATTCTTGTCCCAAATAGGACCTCATATGGAGTGACCCCCCCTAGAGAACTTCTTGGCAGATTGTTCAACGAGCGTTGGACCCCATTAAGGTGTTTGACCCACCCATCACCCGAATCTAATACCCTAGCTGTTATAGACTGCTTTATGTCCCGTTTTTTCCTTTCCACAACCGAATTTCCCTCAGGATGGAATGGAGAGGAGTACCGCAATGCAACGCCCAGACTGGCCATGGCTGCTTTGTAAGCCCGAGAGCTAAACGCAGGACCCTGGTCAGAATGTAGCGTGCCTATTGCGTATGTGCCGATAAAGACTCGCAAATCTTTTATAACAGTTCGAGCGTCAGCGGAGAACTGAGGCCATATCCATAGGAACCTAGATTCAGTATTTGTGGGAATGCCTTTGTCCAGTAGGACGCATGCGCGTAGATAGTCTAATGCTGTCTAACAATGGTGTCTGTACTGGGTTGCCGCATTCACAGCATGGTGTCTGGTGGCTCTCTCGCTGTAATTTACAGTCTAAGCAGTTGTTGATGAATATGTGAATTTCTGTATTCATCCCAGGCCACCAGTACATCTCTTTTAACGTCAAAATTGTTTTAGAGATCCCTTGAAGTGACAGACCCTCCCCCAAATGTGTTTCATAAATCAAGGCTGCTCTACGTTCCATGTTTGGAATTACCCTATCCCCCACTCCAGGGATTCGAGCAAAAGGAACGTTGTTTGCATCAATTACATAAGAGTACTTGAGTGGAAACTTTTTTGGTAACGCTGCACTGCTGCCTTTGCTTGAAGCATTGACAGCCAACATTATCTCACCGTCTGTTTTTGTACGAGTGATCGCAGCTACGGAAGCCGTCTGCACAGCCCCCTTTGCGGCTTCATCAGCCAATGAATTCCCTGCAACGTGAACGCCATCACGTTGATGACTCAGTGTGTGAATCACGTGAGCCTTTGGTAGTTCGTTTTTCAACTGAACTACTTGTTCCCAAAGCGTTTTGTGCTTTATTGTGCCTCCTTTCGCATCTTTGAAACCATTTTCAAGCCAGTTTTGTATATATTCATTATACGACTGAACACAGTAAAAGGAATCGCACACTATTAGTGTGGGGAATTCTCGATCTGTACTTTCAAGTGCCAGTTTGAATGCTTGTAGTTCAGCTCGCTGAGCTGTACAATCTCCTAGAGATTGAGTTTTTGTGACCATAGGTCTGAAGATGCCATCTCGCATGCGACCTTTAACGATTGCACACGCTGCACTGTAAGCTTGCTTACTCCCTATTGCGGGTTGTGCTGATCCGTCAGTGTAAATTATAAATTCGTACTGATTGAGAGGCAGAATTTCAGTAGGCAGAGGACATTCTTGTTCATATTGCAGGAATGCTTGTGTTTTTAAATCTGGATCAAAAACATATTCAACATCTGTTGCAGCAAGAGAATTAACTCATTGTATCCATCTTGGATGTAATGCTTTAGCATTTGGAATGCTTGCTTTTGTGACGCTTCTAAAGCCGGTACAGGGGTTACGACAATAATGCGTTTCCCTTGGGCTAAGGCTCTTTCTTTTGCTACAGCGGTTTGAACTGCTGTTAGAATTTTTTCAGTTGAACTGAAGCGCATTTCCGCTTGTGTGTACAAATGAGATTTGTACGCGATTGGTATTTTCTCACCCTCATTGAAGGTTAAGTAGGTGAATCCACATTGACCCGAAATTATTCGGATCACCAAATTGCGTTGACTTACGCGTGTTTGTAAGTTATTTGTTGCTAACATGTTAGCCTGGAGTGAACGCAAGATTTCTGTGTGTTCCTGTGTCCAGTTTCTGATCGAAAAATCAGGTTTGATTAATGCGTAGAGAGGTTTAACCCTTTCTGCATAATTTAGAATGTAAGTTCTTCCAAAGTTTAGGAAACCCAGGATGGATTGTAAATTTTTTAGCGTCTTTGGAGGTTGGAGCAGCGCACACTTTTCTAAAAAGTTAGCTGCCAAGCTCTTGCCTTCACTTGAAAGCTCATATCCTAGAAATAGGACATTGAGATGGGCAATTCTGGACTTTTTAAAGTTGAACTTGTAGCCCTCAGAGGCGAAACCCAGTATAATGGTGCTCACCCTGTTCAAGTGTTTTTCCAGGTCATCGTCTGTTAGATAGATGTCATCGACATAGGACAATGCCTCATTGTCATAAATTTGTAGTAACTCCGTTACCCTCGCTGAGAATAAACCTGGGCTGTTCTTGAACCCTTGTGGGAGTCGACAAAAGTGACGCTGGGTCCCCATTATGGAGAATGCTGTTAAGTACCTGCTTTCAGGTGCTATGTTTTGACAAAAGAAACCATTTGAGATGTCTAATGTGGTTTTATATTTTTTACGCACAATGTTATTCATTAATGCTGTGCTATGTGCATTTTGCACTGCAAACGTTTTAGAACAAGTGTTTAGGTGTCTGTAATCCAAAACTAGACGATATGTATTGTCTGGTTTGGAGACCGGAAACAAAGGATTGTTCATTGAGGAGGTGCATGTTTCAATCACCCCTTGATATTCAAGTTGATCTAAGATCTTCCTGGCCTGTTTTTTAGCTTCTTGCTTTATTGGGTACTGCCTTTGTGCAGTAGGTTCATGTTTCAGATGTATTTTATGGTGAGGTGAATCCTCATCCCATCCTACATGATTTTTATATAATGCTGGGGCCTGGGCCACTGCCCATTTCCTGGCATATGTATATTTTAGGTGAATTGGAATGTGGTTGGAGAAGGCAGGCATAATAATGTCCTCGCCGTGTGGGCACTCCCTGACAAATTGTGGTGGCCAGTCCTTTTCTGCTAGAAGTATGTCATAGCCCTTTGATAGTCTTTCCCAAAAAAGTGCTTTCACCTGTCTAGGTTTGTCTCCCTCCATCCGGAGTGTTATTTCATATAACTTTTGTGGAGTACTAACACTGGTGTCTACAGTTTCTACTTTAATGTACTCATTCAAGTCCACTATCTCCAGAAGTTCCTTCAGGTTCTGGCGAGCTATTGTGACTTCTGCTGCACTGTCCAGCATTGTCTGAGCCCATTCTCCATTCTTGAGTTGTGTTCTCAGTATTCTCGGCATGTCTGATCTTTAGACCTGCTACTTTCTTTTTGGAGAATTGAGGTTTTGCTTTGGTTTTTGGAGCGTGTTTGTCGTCTTTCGATTTCACGCGTTCTTCTCTATGTTCCGATCGTCCTCTTCTTTCCGAAGTCTGTGATGAGATCTGAAAGGGACGAGAGGAACGTGTATCAGTATCTTGATACCTGTCAGGTTTTCTCAAATTATCCTTATTCCTGAGGTTATACCTCCTTTCAGAGGGCTCCTTTTGAGGAGACCTACCTTGGGATTGAGAACGTTTCTCATTTGAATTTTGTTTAATAGTCTCCCACTTCTTTTTTGAAGATGTAGGAGTTTGTTTAATTGAGTCCTTCTCAGGACTTTCACATAGCTTCGGCTTCACTGGTCTTCCACCCAAACTATCTCTGCCTAATTCTGCATAAGATTGTTCAATTATTCTGGGTAGCTCAGTTTGATGTTCTGTAACATCAAATTCCCTTAATTTTTGGCGGATCGCCACTGCTGCTGCCTCCCCTTTAATATTAGATAATATTATTGTTGAGACCTGGTCGAAATTTTTCAGTAACTTCATACCTAAATTTAGAGCAGGTTCTGCCCCGTATTCGTTTTGAATTTGTTTTAGGACATCAGGTATTACCGCAATTGACGGAATGCCATGTGTTTTAGTATAGATGGCAGCAAAGACTGAGCCCCAAGTGGTGCAGTCTTCCAGTTGTGGTGTGATCCCCATTGGTAAACTGATTGTCAGTATCCTGTGTTTCTCATACGGGCTAGTATTTGGAAATACTGCTTCGATTTGAGTAATTTTTTGAGCTATCCAGAATGGAATTTGCTCACGTTTTGTGGGCATTTTACCCATGACTGCGTATAGAGTCTGTGGTGTAATTTTTAGTGTATTCCCCTGTTGGGGAGTTGGATTTGGAAGTGTCAATGGTGGTTGGACTGTGAAAGTCCGCATGACATATTGGACCAATTGTCTGTAGATTTTTATTAACTCTGTGAGTTGAGTAAGTAATTCCTCATCTGACATCTCTTCAATGTCAGGATGAGGTGTGTAGCCGGCTAGAATCGGCCATGTTGATCCTGGTCTACCTAGTGGACCGAGCCTGGTAATGTTTTTGTGATGTTTTAGGGCGCCTTTAAACCAGAGTTGATGCTCTTGGTATGTTAATGGAATTTCTATATCCTCGAAAGGAATGTATTGCTCTGGTGGATCATCTTCTTTGTAGAAGTGAAACATGTGTGTTACTGGATTGGATTCAGGAAATATTACCCATGAATAGAATACCTCTGTCTGAAAGGATTCATGTGCCTCTATCACGAAAACTGCTCTACCGCCTCTTGGTGGTAGGCCACGTTTTATAAGTTTTAGAGTGATGGCTCTTCTTAAGTTTGGAGCGATGTCTATAACACCCTCCTCGGTTTCATTTAAACCTGTAATGTTAAAAGCTGTTACGACTGGGTCAGCCGCAGCTCCACCGTTTCCGGTGGCATCGTCCCAGTGTATGGACATTTTTGTTTTTTGAAAAATGTAGAACAAGTTTCAAGGAAACAAAGATAAGGTGCACAATATTTTGGAACACTGTATCCTTCAACGTTGAGCAAACCAAACAGCTAATATATAGGGTGCTTCCCTATGTAGCCTTGGTGGATACTTAACCCTGCCCACTCCAGACGTCTTTTGGAGTATATGGGTAGGGGTCTCTGAGAGAAAAGCACGGCTGAGTTACTCAGTATCTAACGTTGAATTACCACCTTACCAAACCGTTGGGCGCCATGTAGTGTAGCTCCTATTTCCCTAATAGGCTCTGCGCATTGGAATAATATATCCTATAGGTTTGACATAGGACTAAGGTCAGTATGTCCCTATCGAGTATATTAAACTTAATTACTTGTGCCAGCTAGCTCAGAGGCCACTAGAAACTCCTTGACAACAAGAAGGGAGTAGTTTCTGGCAGCCGCAAAACATGACCACTGTGTTTCCCTTTAGAATCAGAACGTGTCCCAGAGTCGTGGAAACAATAGATAACTATTTCACTCAGCTCAGTCGTGCATGCTTAGTTTTCTCCAAGTTACACAGAAAGAACAGACGGGCGTTTCAATAAAAGATTTATTGAACAGTCTTGTTTCTGGTGTAAGTAAAATGTGCTGTTACGATCACAAGACAGTATGCGAGATAAATAATGTACAGTGTAAGCAGTAGAAATAAATAATACTGCGATAGCATTATCTTTTAGTACATATGCCTTTACATAAATAACACAGACTAAAAATGTGAGTACTCATACGATGCGTTTCTAATCTAGTTCTACCCCAATGTACCTAACCTAGGTGTAGGGAGAGGTATGAAGTAGGTGAAGTATTCCTTACTATGGTATACTAAGAGTATGTTAAGCCCAGTATGCCTAGTATGCCAAGAGTCCCTCTAGGTTCTTGTCAGCTCCATACCTGAAGAATGAGAGAGGTAGGAATCTCTTTGCCAGACTCGAACTCCAACACCCCGCAAGGGAAGTCAGATCACTGGAAGCTGGACTCTCTGCGTGCAGGGATGACAGCGTCTTCTCAGTGCGTCAGGCCGGGAAACGGGCTCCTCTGAAGTCGAGGTCTCCTCTAGTTTACAAGGGCTAGGGAAGGTATATTTATACCTGAGAGGTACCTCACAATGTTAGCATTGACGTGAGTCGGACAGCGGAAGACGTCATGAATGAACCCCTAAGGAATAATGGTTCATGCATAATATATGAGGCCTTGAAGAAATCAATAGTCCTGGGCTAGGAAACTCCCGCAGCCTAAGGGTCTGTTCTTCATGTACTCGTTGTGACGTTAGGGTGGACGGATGTCGGAGACCATGCCTGTATTTGGAGTGCACGGTTTAATGCCTAAATAAGGGCTGGGATTTTATGCCTATATAAGGGCAGGGCGAATTGTGCCTATATAAGGACATGATACTGGAAAGCCCGTTATGGACACCCTAAGAGGAATACAACACCACAATTGGCATATATAATTTACTTATAAGTCCCTAGTAAAGGGCACTACATGTACCCAGGGCTTGTAAATTAAATGCTACTAGTGGGCCTGCAGTACTGATTGTGCCACTCACTTCAGTAGCCCTTTAAATATGTCTCAGGCCTGCCATTGCAGAGCTTGTGTCTGCAGTTTTAAACTGCCATGCCGACCTAGAAAGTTAACCCACTTTCCAGGCCCAATTGAGTTTTCAGTGCTGCAACAAAGAAAATCCGCACATCGTCGATGTTGCACCGATCGGAACCAGCGCATTTCCCCCGATACTAGCGCATCACCACTGCTGCATGAATCGCAGACCTCGCATCGCTTACTGCGTGACACATCGTCTCCTGTTTCCGATGCATCTCCAACTTCGCGCGGCTTGGCGGCAACGCATCGCTTTGTGCTGCTCGCATCGCCTACAGCCCAGCAGTTCGACAACAACATATCGCCCTGATGTTCATCGGATCTTGACTCTCGATGCATCTTCGACTTTGTGCAGCTTGGAACCAATGCATGGCCAACCTCTGCAGGATCGACAGCGACGCAATGCCTCCTTTGATCCCCACATCGCCCTCAACATCAACGCATCCAAGGTACTGTTCAGCAGGCTAATGCTGATCCCTGTATCCAACCTACACTCCATTGCGGTGAGCCTGAACTTTTGGATTGGACCCGGTCAAGCGTGACCAGATAGCCCTGGTTGGTGCTATTTGTTTCTAAGCACTACAAAACTGTTTATTCTTCAAAAATTCATATCTTGACTTCCGCTCTTGGATTTTTGTCAGGTTGGTCATGTTTTACTCATAAAAATATTGGTTATTTTTCTTAACTGGTGTGAAGTCCTTTTGTGGTGATTTCACTATGTTACTGTGTGTTGTGTGCACATTTGCCCAAATACTTTACACATTGCCTCTTAGTTAAGCCTGACTGCTCTGTGCCAAGCTACAAGAGAGTGAGCACAGGATAATTTAGAGTGTGTTACTGACTTACACTGACTAGGATTGTGGTTCCTGCTTGAACAGGGTGCATACCTCTGCCAACCAGAAACCCAATTTCTAACATTGGTGGCGGCTGTGGGATAGTACTTGTGTTTGTGCAGTACCTTACAGTAATTTGGTGTGCAAAACCAATCCTGAAGGGTAATATGGTAAACACTTTTGAGGGGCTGTACAATTTGATTGCCAGAGACCAGATGTTCAGTCACTGTTTTCCATGGCTATGCCATCACCTGGTTGATTGCAAGTTTACTGACCCCAGGGAACTTGCGAAGGAGGGAGATCTGTGGGTGAGTACCAGAGTTTCTGAGAAAGCATTGGGGAGTGACCTAAAGAGGGTGGATTAGGTTTTCCCCATCAGCGTGGGGAATAGTTCCAGTGTAGTAGAGGGAAAAACGGGCCCCATGTCCCTTCTAAAAGTAGGAGGAGAGGTGGGGTGGGCAGAGGCCCAGGGTGCCCTATTCCCAGCCCCAGAGCTTGGACTGTTCCCATAGTGTGCACAAGCAGGGGGACCTGGTCTGTACCAGGAGACCATTCACTAATGGGAGCTCCAGTGTTAGGGTAGCTGGGGGGGATCAGTGGCGGCTCACAGAGGGAGTGCTGAGGGGCGGTGGTGCTGGGTGGGGGGTAGTGGAGTCGGACATACGACGGGCAGGAGTAAGATAAGTAAATAAATAAATAAAACTATTTACCTTGCGCTCGCTGCATCGCCAACTCGGCAGTCCTGGGTTGCCGGGCACATATGCAGCCTCAGGCTACAGACCCTGGGCTGAGTGACCATACTCAGGAAACTACCACTGAACTGGAGGGAGGTAGAGTGGAGAAGAGGTGCAAGACACCTGGTGCTACTGCCCCCCCCCCCACTCTGAGAAACAGCAGAGGTCTGAGAGCCGTGGATGGGCTAGGGCCTGGCTCTGGACACTCACAGCTGTCAGTGGCCTCTGTTGGTTGTCGTTCTTGTGTACAGTTTTCCTTGGGATTGGGACAGAAGTCAAACCCAAGGGGTGGAATGGGCCACATCACTCTGTTGGTCATGGTGGTATTGTCTGCCTACTGGGATGCATCTGTGAGCAAATTAAAGTTAGGTGCTGCACAGATGGTGTCCACAGATGAGGAGAAGGGTTCCGCAGGGGTCAGTTCAGTGGCTCAGGAGAGTATAGACAGAGGGATCCAACTGAGTTCAGCGAGACGTAGAACTGATAATCTTGTATGTGGCTTCATTGTGGGAATTCTAGGCTTAGAGTGCATCCATTTGCATGCACTACTAGTTACATGCATGTGATGCAATGGATAGTGACAGTTTGAGAACTAGTGGCCCCTTCATGTTACTCTGTTAATAGAAAGCTATGCCCCAGGCTTTGTAAACTTTTTTGACAAGTCACATTCATCTCCCTCACCCCATCACCAATGATTGTGTTCCCCTATTCATGCAAGCTCTCAATCACCTATTCATCTATGCAGTCACATATCCATCCATTGAGTCAGCCACTAAATCATTCTCTCATTCGCCACTCAGTTTTCCACACAACCACATACATAAACATGCCAGACAATGAAGGAGGCTTCTGAAGGATTAGAAAAACTCCTGCCTATTAGCTTTGCCAGTGATTGTTTAGGTTTGGTTTTGATAAAGGCCACAAAGAAGCATTCATGTGCAAAAATATTTGGTATTAATATGGGCTTGGGTTCAAAAAGTGGGATTCAAGGCTTTTTTGAGTGGTCCACGTGCTAGTTCTCTGCATCAGAACTGGAGTTTTTCTTCTACACTCTATTATTCCAACAGAATGTGTTGTTTTCATTGCTGTCGCACTGGTAGAAAGCAGGTTATATCTTGACAGCAACTATTCAAAGGCAAACATTTGCTATCTTATGCGATCTACATGCATAATCCTGGTCTTCCCTGACCATTCATTGGGAAGCAGCAGCTTATGGTTCCATTACTAAGATGTATTGCATTAAAAAGGTTAGTTATACATTAAAGTATTTGGGCATTTCTTTCTTTCTTTCTTTCTTTCTTTCTTTCTTTCTTTCTTTCTTTCTTTCTTTCTTTCTTTCTAAAACGTTTATCATCCGGAAACAAAGGGTGTGAACGATGGACATCTGGTTTGAAATGAACTCTTTGAGATATTATCATATGTAAGAGGCTAGCCGATAACTGCATTGACTTCCATGCATTGCAGAATCACTTTAAGGTCTTATGCATATTTTTCAAGCGCGTCCATGGTGGGGCCCCATGGGTGAGATGAGTCCCTAAGTGCTTGTAGGAGATCTCTCAGACACAGGACCTTGGTGAAGTATCATTTATGCCTTTTAAGATGCGGCATAAGGGTGGTTGGCTTTTGAGATTATTGCCATATTCCTTGAGGTACAAATTACCAGTGGAGTTAAGAAAGAGGATCTACCACTAAATCATTCAAACAAAGATGAAAACGTGTGTTTTCTAGCATTTTACTTACTGAGGCGGTTTAGGCATACACCACTCAGGTGAAACGTCACTTGTGTTTTGCAGTTGTATTCCTTCGCTCATTCATTTGTCTAAAATCAATATGGTCATAAAAATTGCAGTGAGCAAAATGATGCAAGCCAAAACCTGAGGAACGTTTTAATATGTCACACATGACAATGAGGGACATCAACATGTTCCCCCACTGTATATCACCATGTGCCATTATTGTATATGACTAACTGATCCCGCAATGGACACAGGCCTGTGCTCGTAAAACTGTAGATCACCCAGAGATCACATTATGCATCTCATGCACACCACCCTGTGCCACCATCTGGACATCACCCTGTGCCCTCCCGATGCACATCACCTACAGCTCCTTCTTACAAATTATCCTATGCGCCACTGAATCACTTCACTCTATCCTCCTCCTGCACGGCGGTGGGGGGGGCTGTTCGATTGGTGATTTGTGCCCATCAGTGTCTGTATGTCGATTGGACTTTGTGAAATAGTTGTCTTTATATTTTTCCTCTGTATTTGTCTGTATAGTGTATGCACCTTTATGCATTCACTTTACAAATGTGAAACCTATTAGCTTTGTTAGAGCTTGTTTGTCCAAGCTGAGCAGGTCTTTGATTAAATCACAATAATTTTATGAATACATTGCAAAGTGCCATTTTAAAATGTCGTGTCGTAATTGAGTCTCATAATTTTCTGATGCACAATAATTTCATAACATTTTCGTGACAAAATTATACAGATTTGTATTTCGCGGTTTTTCCATATCGAAGTTGTTCATACAAATGTGTACATTTCACGAATATGGTAGAATTTCTGAATTTACAAGTTTAAAGTTAGATGATTTTTATGGTGGTACAATTTATATGGCATGAAGCAAGCCACGGGTCAGCGAACGTTTTATAATTACTCAGTTAACAATAAGATCACTTAGGGTAGATAACATTGGGAAACAGTTAATCTGTGGATATCATGAACGAAACATGGAGAAGGAATGGATAGTTAGTTTGAGAGATACAGGCCCATATCCTAGGAGCCAATTTTGCATTTCTTAACGGTCCGAATCACTATTTTGGGCTGTTAAGAAATGCAAAATTGCCTTTCGGCATGTATTAAAGACATATGCAGCGTTGCAAAATGTGATTTCTACCCAGTACGAATCGCATTTTGTGATTTGCAAAATAGGAAAGCGCAAATAGGGATTTCATATTTGTGATTCGGTACCGCATGTACATAGCATTTCCTAATTGTGACTTGTTGCAAAAGAGCCATTTAGGAAATGCTATTACCATTGAATCTGATCCGATGGTAACCAGGTGCTAACATTAAAAAGACACGGGGCGTGGCCAAGTAAGATGGCGGAGTAGTCGCACTCTTCGTGAGCTCCCGCTATCTCCGCATCCTGCAACATCCTGACGGTGATAAACGGACTGTTTAACCAGTATTTTTCGAGTCCCCCCTGTCTCCGCCCGGGGCTACATCATTGGAGTACTAACCTGCTGTGCCTGTGGCTGCGGCGGGGCTCCGACTGCGACGCCGGGAGTCGGTCGGCCATCTTGCGGGCCCCGGAGACCTGGGAGCTGCTCCGACGTGGAGGCCGTTGTGCCTGAGCTGGGGCCCGGGCCACCGTTGGGAGCCCTGAAACGGACTGCCGGGTGCTGCTGGAGGGCTCCTGTGCTAGAACTCGGCAGTGGACGGCGCAGTCGGTACATCGTGTGCTCTCGGCTCGCTGCGACCGCTGCAACATCGGGAGGCGTTCCTCCCCTGGCCGCGGTGCTGCATCCTGTGGAGGGCTGCGCCTGGACACCTGGGTGATGCGTGCTGCCTGCGCCCGGAGCCACATCTGCTGTGGCGCTCCTCTGAGGCTCCGGCAGACGCTGGTAAGAGACTGGGCGTGGCGTGCTGGCCGGCCGGGCGGGCCCTCTGGGGCTGCGCTGCGACATCCGAGACCTGCAGCCTCCCCCTGTGGCCCGAGACGCAGGCCTGTTAATGGATATGACACTGAGCACCATATTATAACGGCGGCTCCCCCGCTGGGGAGGAGTGTCGTCCTAGCTGTTTACCGCAGTGGCCTGGTGAAGTGAGGGGCCTGATGAACCTAGACATTGATAAGGCCTTGGCCATCTGCCACTTCGGCCGCTGCTGGGGTCCTCACTGTGGCGGGGGGAGGACATGAGACTGACCGTCTGCGCTGTGCTCTTGCTGCTGACGCCCTGCCTGTATATGGAGCATAAGTCTGGGACATCCCTCCCCCGCTAGTGGTGCTTTGCAACGGTGGTCTCTGTTCATCCTGATGCTTGCGGCCTGCCCCGCGTTCTAGTGTCGTTTCTGGCTGGCCGACTCACTGGAGGGGTCAGGCCCATCGTCAACAACTGTTGCTGCTAAAATTCTATATCGCCTGGGGCTGTCCTTGCTGTCCGGCCACACAACTACAATGGTCAGAGATGAAGGGAATAAAACGGCCCAAACAAATAAGATCTCCAATTACGCCCAGCCGTTGCCAATGGAACACGGGGCCACCATGTCGTTGCTACCTGCGGGCCCGGAGGCGCCGGCGCAGGATGCTGATCGGCCCCCATACATAACGGAGGTCCTCACGGCGATCCATGCCACGAGGGATGAACTAAGCACCAAAATCGACTCCGTGGCTATAAATTTGAACCTGCTTAGATGTGATCTGCGAAAGGTCGCGGACCGCGTGACAACCACTGAACAGAACGTGGGTACACTACAAACAGAGGTGCACACGCTCAGGGACACGGTGATCAGTATGCAGCAGAAACTGGTACAACTGGATGCACAAGCCGAGGACGCAGAAGGACGCTCCCGACGCAACAATCTTCGCTTTATCGGATTTCCTGAGAAGGCGGAAGGCCCATCGCCGGAGCTGTTCCTGGAGGACTGGCTGATCAGAATTTTAGCACCGAAGAAATCTTCCCGCTTCTTTACGGTGGAAAGAGCGCACCGGGCGCTGGTCCCCCCCACCCCCGTAACCGGGGGCGCCTCCCAGAGCTATAATAGCCCGCTTTCTTAACTTTCGAGATCGGGACTTACTGTTGCAATTGTCACGTAACAAAGGCCAACTGCAATATGAAGGGCACCAAATATCCATCCACCCGGATTACACGCAGAGGGTGCAAGAGCAAAGGCGGTCCTTCTTGACTGTCAAACGCCGCATGAGAGACCTGAACCTTCGGTACAGCCTATTTTATCCGGTGAAACTTCGAGTGGAGCATGGCGGCAAAACATTCTTCTTTTTCTCGGCAGGAGGCGCGACGGATTGGCTGGATGCGAGGGGCTCTCCGGGGGCCTGTCTGGTCCCCTCCACGACGATGCCAAAGAAACCTGGACCTCGTACCAAGTCTCGGGGACGCCGTCGCCAAGGACAGTCGCTGGACGCGGCTGGGACCCGCAGCCCTACCAGGATCCGGGTTTGCTCGGATGGCACACTGCAGGCCTCCGACTTTTTGCCTGACTCACGTCCATCATCACCGGGACACCCGTCCAGCACCAACGTGAGCGAAGATACAGATGCCTGAGGGGGGACTATACTAGGATACCTGAACTGCTTGAAATCCCACGGCATATATGTGATACCTACTTGGTAAGATTGAACTGTTGTGGACAGGAAAGGGGACATTTGCATGCTGTGGAGTTTGTCACTGTTCTGCACATGATGGTGGGGGCTCGAGGCCCCCCCCTTTCTTAGAGGCTGGTGCCTGTCGCTGGAGTTGGAGGCATGTCCTCACACCTCGACAGCCAACCACCCACTTATCTCATTGGGGAAGGGTGGGCAGGGATGATATTGACATTTTCTTGTTCTGTGCATTCATAAGGTTATAAATTGGGGAGTTACAATCGGGAATGAGGCGACATCTACATACCTACACCAGGCTACATGTGGCACAGGGGGGGAATGTGGTATTGCCCAAGGGGTGGGGGGGAAGTTGGGGTATCAATGTTTGATCATCACCAGTCCGTCCCTTGTAGAGCTCAACGACGCAGCAATATTGTACTGTACCAGTTGTGGGTAGGGATCACCTTTCTCTGTGACCGCTTACATTGGGTACGATGGAGAGTCAACAGGAAAGTGCTGGGGCAGCCACCATGAGTAAATGGCTTACGTGGAACGTGCGGGGTATTGCCACTCTTGAAAAACTTAGGCGAATATTTGCTTACTTGAAAAGATATAAGGTGGCGGTGGCATGTCTCCAGGAGACGCATGTTTGGGGAGATTCTGTGAAATATTTGAAGAAACGATGGAGGGGCCAAGTCTACGCCACTTCATACTCTGGCTTTGCTCGGGGGCCCTTATCTGGATAGCACCGGGGGTTCCGTTCCAACACTTACACCACGTTATAGATCCCGATGGACGGTATGTTATCTTACATGGGAGGATGGATGGGACAGAGATATGTATAATTAATGTGTACCCTCCAAATGATGACAACGCTTCTTTTTTTGGGGATCTTCTTGCGGTGGCCTCACCCTACTTGGGAGCTCCAACACTTTTGGCTGGGGACATGAACTGTGTACTAGACGGCACCCTAGATAGGGAACCTCCAAAGCTACACACTAAACCAAAAATGACCACAGCACTCTATGGGCTGATACAGGGGCTACGATTTCGTGATGTGTGGAGGGAGCGTCACCCCACTGTGAGACACTTTTCCTGTTATACACCGGCTACACAAACTTCCAGTCGACTGGATTACTGGTTCCTGTCCGCAGAATTGGGTTGGAGTGTGGGAGGGATAACATATCAAACGAGATACCTCTCCGATCATGTCCCGGTCCTGTTGGAATTAGGGACTAGAAAAGTGAGACCTGACATACCCCTTTGGCGACTTAACACTGATGCACTCACGGACCCGCCCTTTGTAGCCACCATTTCCACGCAGCTAGGTAACTACTTCCAGGAAAATTGGGGTTCAGCCTCGAGCCGCGCTATGGAGTGGGAGGCCATGAAGGTGGTGATCCGAGGTATATGCATAAAGACCACATTCGGCGTCCGGACGCAGTTGGAAAGGGATGTTGCTCAACGCGAGTCTAGGCTGGGGAAACTGGAGGCGGAGATTAGTACAGCCCCACACAAATTGACAGAGTGGACTGAGGCTAAGGAAGCACTTCTGACAGACGTCCGTAGGTTAGAAAGATACACGTACACAAACTATAGGCAACGGCTTTATAGGGAGGGGGATAGAACTGGAACGCTCTTGGCACGGTTGGTCAAACAAGAAACGTCTGCTACACAAATATTACAGAAGAGGGACGAGGCTGGGGGCCTAGTGTACACGCAACAGGCTATTACAGAGGCGCTGGCTACCCATTTGGAACGAGTATATACTAATCGTTCTGACGTAGACTCCGGGGCACTGGGAAGGTACTTGGCTGCGCTGGGGCTCCCCCACCATACTAGGGAAGAGCAAGACGCCCTGGATGCCCCGGTGACTAAAGAAGAAATACAAAGCGCCATTGGTCGACTTAAGACGGCCAGAAGCCGGGCTCCGATGGCTTACCCGCGGAGTTCTACAGGTGCTTTGGGCCACTCTTGGTGGATAAACTATTAGAGGTCTACAATGAGGCATTGGACAGAGCTGTACTCCCGCCTACCCTGAGTGAGGCACTTGTTGTCATGATCCTGAAACAGGATAAAGACCCTGACCTCCCTAGCTCCTATAGGACGATATTGTTACTGAACATTGACGTTAAAATATTGAGTGGCATCCTAGCTGAGCGCCTTCTCCCACTGCGGAAACGCCTGATTCACCATGATCAGTCAGGGTTTATACCGGGACGGAACATGACTTATAACTTACGACGGCTTGCGCACGTATGGCATGCTCCTGCTCTCCTGGAGGTTGACGCTGCCATTGCGTCATTAGATATAGCGCAAGCATTCGACTCGGTGGAGTGGCCGTATATGTGGCACGTTCTGAGAACGATGGGAGTGGGTGCCCAATATCTGTGGTGGAGTCACTTACTCTACTCAGCCTCTACGGCCAGAATACGGGTGGGAAAAACAGTGTCGAGATACATTCTACTAAGGCGAGGCACCCGTCAGGGGTGCCCTTTATTGCCGCTCCTATTTGCCATTTCTATGGAACCCATGGCTGTACGGCTGAGGACGGTTATGGATCCCTGGGGTATACGGTTGGGGACGACTAACCATGTGATATCGCTCTATGCTGATGATGCCTTGGTTTATCTGAGGCAACCGGAGCACTCGGTCCCACTTCTTGTGGCGGTAATGACTGCATTTGGCAATATCTCGGGATTGCAATGCAACCCCGCAAAATCTAAACTGATACCAATGGGTAGGCTGGCGGTGGCTACCCCGGAATCGAGGCCTCCCCTGAATATGCCGTGGACGGAAGAAGGGTCAAGGTACTTGGGGATTTATCTAGCGGGCTCCGCCGACTCCTTCCACAGACTGAATATCAACCGGGTGGTGGAGGGTCTGAGAAGCTCCATTCACTTTTGGGCGGATTTACAGCTCTCATTAATGGGGCGCATAGCGATCACTAAAATGATTGTATTACCGCGCTGCCTCTATACGCTGCAGCACTCCTTTTTCATGATCCCGCGATCCTTCTTTGATACGTTGGAAGTTTTGCTGGGCGACTTATTGTGGGGCAAGAAACGTAGGCGTGTGAGCTTACAGACATTGCAGAGGACTTGGGGGACGGGGGGACTCGAGGTTCCAAAACTAGAACTCTACTATATGGCCTCCCAGCTCCAGTTTGCGGTACACTGGCTTGATGATGAGGACAATTGGGAAAAATCCCTTTTAGCGGGGACGTACGAGGGCATACATTAGCAGGGCTTTTAATGATGGGAGGAGCGGTTCCTGAAGGCTACACATACATAATACGCCATGTAGCTAATCTCTGGGAGAGAGCAGTTCGCCGAGTAGTCCGTCACGCCCCATACGCGCCGGACATGCCCCTGTGGGAAATACGACCCTTTGCCGCAATTGCCGACTCTATGTCGATCAGACGTTGGAAGGAGGGGGGTTGTCTACTTTTGGGAGACCTTTATAGGGACGGACAATTTATAACACAAGCAGACGCGCGAGATGAGTTTGGCCTGGGAACGGGACAGTTCCTGCAATATGCCAAAATTTCAACGGTGGCCCGGGAGCTGTGGCCGAACTTTCCCTCCGAGCCCCCTACCACTAACATACTAGTGACAATGGTATGTATGGCACAGGGGCGACGCCTAATATCTCACCTCTACCGAGCGTTACGAGAGGACGTCCC
The DNA here is from genome assembly GCA_963921515.1 of Calotriton arnoldi. Taxonomy (NCBI): domain Eukaryota; kingdom Metazoa; phylum Chordata; class Amphibia; order Caudata; family Salamandridae; genus Calotriton; species Calotriton arnoldi. The sequence continues at coordinate 1,751,185 of CAWUFW010002133.1, read as the reverse complement.
GCAGGAGCCATTGGGACTGCAACATAAGTGGGACTTAACACTGCCCTCCCCTCTGACAGCGGCGGAATGGGGGGGAAGGTTCATGAAGGGGTTCATAAGGTAAATGCTAATGCAAGATTTAAACTACTTCACTACAATGTCATTCATCAGGTGTATCTGACCCCGCGCACCCTCCACGCGATATACCCACACCGCACGGACGCTTGCCCCAGATGCGCTGCTGGGGGAGTGGACTTTCTACACATGATCTGGCAGTGCCCCGGACTCCAGCTTTACTGGGACAGTGTTTTGGCACGCCTGGGGGAGGCTGCGGGGTGGGTTATACCACGAGAGATCAGACAGGTGCTCTTGGGGCTACTACCTAAACCCAAGAAAAAGGCACAGAGTAGGAAATTTGTAAATCTGGGATTGGTGTTGGCTAAACGACGAGTAGTTATACCGTGGATGCAACCCCAACCACCGACCTACACTGACTGGCTAAGGGATATGAAGGAGTGGGCAATGGCGGAGCTCATCAGAATGAAATTTGTGAGAAGAGATGGCAAGGCAGAAGAGGATAGGACGGCGTGGAATGCCATGATAATAGACCTCCAGGGGGACCCTGATCAGACCTCCCAACCAGCTTAACGGGGGGACACAATTCAAGGTGACGTGAGCATTGCTAGCCCTGACCTGGAGGGGCCAGTACATTAATAGGTGGCATAGGCTATATGGAGGGTCTACCTGCCGTCATAACTCATGTTGCTCCAAGGGACTGGACAGACATATTGGGGGGGGGAGGTTACTGTTTAAGTTTAAAGAAGTTTTTTGTCTTTGTGGCATTGAAGTTGATATACACCACAAATATTTGACATGCTTTTTCCGTTGTTTCCACAATGTACGAGGGTGTCCTCACATGGTTATACTCCACTTCAATTGACTGAATTATGCTTGGAATTTTGAAGATTACTGTACATTACTTTGTGGTATAATACTGTGTGTTATAACTGAGACTAAATGCTAATAAGAACAAATTAAAAAAATTAAAAAACATTAAAAAGACACCCAAAAGGCATCAGGATCATTCACAATGGCCAGTGGCGTAGCTTAGTGAATAATAAGGGGGAGGGGGGGGGCGGGGTGAGCCAGATATTTCCCAACAAGCACCATTGTGCATCCAACTAAAAAGGACAGGTGATGGACAGAGGCATTGATTTAGTCCTTATATATTGATCCTTCTAAGTTGTGTATTAGAAAGCTGTGGTGCAACACTGAATATACCAGTCCAGTTCCACTCAGGACAACTACAGAGAGAGTTTATAGGGGATTCCATAGAGTTGATACAGGGTTTAATTATACTATTTCTGGATGTCTGGTTTGGGCTCTAGTATTGCACTTTGTAGCAGCCGCGGCCTGTGCAGGTAAGAGCGGTGGGGTGGTAGGGCTGGGTGGGGGGGGGTGATTCCGACATACGACAACGAGGGAAGATTAAATATTTATTTAATTTTCCCTCGAGGTCTGTTGAAACCCCCCCACCCGTCCCTACCGCCCCACTGCTCTTACCCGCACGGGCCGCGGCTGCTTTGTGGAACTCCTCGCACAATATCTGATTTGGACGATCACTGGTCCCTTAATTTAAGCAGCTGCATCTGGTGACTGCTGAGAAGCTTATAGGATGAGGTGTAGAAATAGTTCATATTGATAAGGGACTGCTGATGAACAATGAATTTGTATGTCACTAAATAGAGAGCCACTACATCATGGGGTGGTAGATATTGCCATCTCTATAACGTGGGCATCATCTCGAGGGTAACTCCCTGAGCTCACCTCCTTATTTATTTAATTAAGTAATCGTAATCCTCTTTTCAAATTAATTAACCTTTAAGGTTAATTTATTTGTAATACTTAAGTTTAACAATGTAATGTCCCATGATGTAGTGGTGAAGTTGCACGAAGTGGACTCGATATTTTGGAGGATCACTGACAGAATATCGACAGTCAGAATATCGAGGTACAAAAATATCGACACAAAAATATCGATGTCAAGAATATCGAAGTCCTATCTACATAATGGTAAGTACAAAACTATCGAAAAAAATATCGCTGTCAAAAATATCGTTGTTAAAAATATTGTTTTTTTTAATGTTTAAAAAATAATGTAAAATAAAGTAAATAAGACATATAATTAAAAAAAACAGTTAAAATTATTTTAAAATGTTTAAAATTATAACTAATACATATAATGTAAAAATAAATTAAACATATATATGTATAAAATATAATATATATACTTAATATTTATAAATAATTATTTTAATAACTTAGGGGCCCATTACGATGGCGGGCGGAAGCACAACCGCCGTGCTGGCGGATGCAAAAACCACCAGTTACCGCCGGCATGCAGCAGTCCACACGCCCGCCCAATTACGATGCGAAAAGCAGGCCAAACACCGCCGGCAAGCCAGCAACACCGTCCGCCATCAAAGTGCGCCCGCACACGTAGCGGCGCAGCCCAACTGACACACACCGTCCGACGAAACACGTCCCGCCCGGTGCATAAATTACGATGCCGCAAACAAACGGCTCCCACGGCAAAGAGACACCGCACGTGAAAGAGAGGCGGAAACACGGACGCCGAGCACGGACAACGAAGAAGCGGCACCCCGGGCATGAATCCAGCACTGCAGGCCCTTCCCATGCTTCTGCTGATGCACCACCAAGGACGCAACGTACCGCGGAGACGCAGGTAGGCACACACACAACAAGTGCACGCAAACAGCGCACACAGTGCAAGGGCGGAAAAAGCGGACAACCCCCACCAGCGCGTGCACACTACACATCCACCATTGCATCCACATATGACACACAGGCCAAATCCTAACATCGCAGAACACATGTGTACACACCACCTGGGACTAGGAACCAACCACCCCGTCACAACCCCAAAGCGGCGATGACGCCGCCACACATGCGCACAACGCAGAGGCCAACCGCAGCGCCATGCATGCGTCGCACACAGACACAGGGACACAACCAAGCAGCACACACACCAGCCCCACCCCGAACGCACATGACACGTGACAGGCCGGCCACAGACATGTCCCCAACGCCCAATTCACGGACAACACCCAACGCCACACAACCGACGCACACATGTCAGTGAAGTCACGCAACAGCAGGACACACCCCAGTGTAACAAACATGGCGAAGCACACAGCGGCGGCAACACCAACTAGGAGAAGCAGGGCCCCTTCGGGAAGAGGAACGCCAGTACCACACTGAAAAACCCATACCACCCTGCACATATGAACAAGACACATGAAACGGAACACCAAAGAGCCCGGGGACCGACAACAGGTGGCCCAAGAATTACATCCACACACAAGGCCCAACGCAGAGCGGAAAGGCAGCCTGCCGCCCACACAAGGGAGAGCAGACAGAACTGAATGACCTTCCATTCCAACACCGAAACCACAGCCCTACGACAGAAGCCGGTGAATACAGCCATTGTCCAAGAATAGACCAACACAGGCATGCCGAGGAGACCGACCACAGGGCAGATAGCGCATATCACAGAAGCACACAACGGACGGGGAAGAAAGAAGAAAACACTCCCCCATGTCGGCCACATGCAAGTTAATTGGAAGGAGTCACACAGCACTGACCTTGAACTGTCTGAGAAGCATGTGGGAAGAGGGCCCGTGTCCTCCAAACAAGCCAACAGAACACAAGTCCTGTCTCCCCACGACTACACAGAGCTCACAGCAACCCCGGAGCGTGCACATTGCAGACTGCACACACAGCCGGAGCACGCCACCTCTACGAACCGCTGCGAAATGGCAACCGCAACACACCTACCCAACTACGCCGAACAGCTCAAGCTGTACCAAACCAACACGATACATACATTGGGATGCGATCTCCTGTCCCTGCTGAACGTAAGTTACCGACTGACTTACCGCATCACATTGTTCAGCTGCGTCATGCCCGTCTTCTACTGTCGGAGGTGTCCCTACCAGCATCCCGTCGAGATATGCCTCTCCAACCCGGCATGTCTGAAGGCGGACCTGCTACCACTACTCCTCCCTCTGGACGCACACGACAGGGCCTGCTCTGCCTATGGGGGCATGGCGTATGTGGCCAACATCGCACGCGCACTGAAATGGAACCACTGTGCCTCCACACGACGGATCATCGAGAACAGCTACATCGAATGTCACCCAGCATGCCCCATCATGGTCCTCCAAGGGACAACCTACGAACAACACCTTGACAGCCACCATCCGCTTCATTGGCTGGCAAACATGTACACCACCAATGACATGGAAGCCCTGCTGGATGGCATCGCATACCTGACAACCTGTAAATACGTCGGACCACAACGCAGGTTCCCCGAGTGACCTATGAAGTCCAACCCCGCACCCATGCTCAGCTTCCGCACGGACTGGCCAGTCACCACCACAACAGCCATACCAAACGACCGGCAACTGTAACCACACCATCAACGACATCGCCATGACATCGGATATGACCGGGACATGCACACTGTTCCCCATCACATCCAGGAACACCGCATGCATCGTGGGAGGCAGTGGCATGGGCTCTGTGCATCGCACCCACATGGACGGAACTGCACGAACAACCAGGACACGACATGGATCCAGCGCACATGGACACACACACCGCTCAGTGGACATGAATAGGTCGCCTGGAGTCTGTGGGTGCTGCACCCCTCCCACCCCCGCCCCGGGAATCCCATACCAGGACCTTTGCATGGACGACAAGTGCATACAACAACAACACGACCCCAGTGACTGTGACATGTCCAGTAACCACCACAGTGCAACAACAAGTGGCACGCCGCTGCATGCACGCAAGCACATGCCCTGATGTCATCTCACATGCACGCGTGCATGAGGAACAACCGCAGCAAACCTGTCACATGGAACTGAGATGGACTGTGCCCATGATGCCGAGCGGTCTGGTAGGCTACATGTATACCGTCTGTGTCAAAGTCCGCAGCTCCGCAGCTATACGTAAATGTACATTAGCACAGCCTTGGCCAAGCAGATGTAACCCCACACCCTATCCCATTTGTAATCATGCTCAGTATATCCTCAACATGTATTCCGCTGCCAGTAGTGTCCACTATACTGCATCACAGAGGACAGAAGACTCAATATAATGTTTGAAACCAAAACTGTCTCCGCTGACTCATTTCACAAGTACGAATGAGAGAGGATGAGAGTATGTGAAGTACACGGCAGTCGTGACATGACCATGTAGTCCACTTGTATTGGATGTCAACGCAAATGAGTAGCACTACTGTGGAAGACACACATGTGTCGTGTGAAGTCGTATGGACGCAGTGCTCAGGTGGGTGGGTGCGACGGGTAGATGCGCACATGCCAAGTTGGAGCACGCCGTGTTGGGAGGGGTCATGAACAGTACACCACCGCTTCCCTGGGCATTGTGAGAGGACACCTGTCGGGGGGAGTGAACACGTGTGTGCACAGCAGCCGGGCACACGTACAAAGCGGTACCAGGCGCACCTCAGCCCACCCTCTGTGGACAAGCTGGATCCTGTTGTGCGCCCGCCATGCCCCTTGACAAGGCACACACAGCCCCAGTCGACCAGGTGTAACCCCAACATAGTCAATCCGCACAGGCGATACAGGGCACGGGATGGCAGTGGAGCATGGTGTGTGAGAGGTCTCCTCGCGCTCCTCCTGGTCATATCACGCAGGCAATAGAACCTCAACGTCTAGCATGGCACAAGTCAAATGGAAGTGTAGGGGGACGCACCACAGCACGAGCAGCACTGACGTCACGGGAGGTGGCTCGCACCATCCCATCCATTGCCCATCATACCAACCACGCCACATGCCATTGCGACTAAGTGCAAGCGCGTGCGCCACCACCCCCGAGCCCTCCCCAGAGAGGCCAAAGAGTGAATGTGTGGGCCATCAGCCACAGACGGACGCGGCCTGGCCGCAAGGGCAGCCACAGCCACTGGGTGTCGCAGGTGGCGGATCCGGAAGGCGAAGACTGTGATGCATAGTCCATGCAGGCCGGGTCTCCATTTGGGGCACCACGCAGGTGGACGGCGTCCCGCCACACATCATACCCTGAGACAGCCCACTCGTGCAACTGGACCCACACATACACTCCTTGCCCTCTCTGGTGCGAGCTTGGGGCTGCCTGTGCAAGCGCTAGCCTCGCAGGTGAGCATGCATATTGGGGGGCGAGGGGAGGACATGAGGGCTGGGGTGAAGATGACTGTATCACTGTCAGTTAGTACAAGGGATGACCCAGATGTGGAAAGGAAGAGACGTGTCCCGTGTGTACTGCAACTAGTCGCCAATCCAACTACCCCCCATGTCCGGAATGTAAGCCCGCACCTAGGCCCGCCCATCCGCCACATCGAACATACCACCAGCACGACAACCTTCCCATTCGAAACACTGACTGGGGGTGGCGACCAGTGAACAATCATGTGTAGCCTACCCACGCGTACATGTGGGCCCTCCATGATCCATGTCACCTGCGGCAAAGACATGACATGCGCAATGAGGGAAGTGAGGAGAGCTGTCCGCCCCACGCGCAGAAGGTGCATCAGCTCCACAGACCCAGCAGCGAGTCCAGCAGGGGTCACATGTGCAGGGGCAGCTGTGCCTGGTGTGAAGGCACATGCATATAGACAGCACATCGACCAATGTGTAGTCTGCCCACATCCACAGTCCATCATCATGCGGACATAGGAATTGAACACAGGGCAACACATCTTAGTTGGTGCACCCACCGTGACCAACAATGCGCAATCATCGACGTACCCGCCCTGTGCATGGCCCCCCACCCAACGGAGGCACATCCAGTGCCACCATCCCACACACACAAGCCTTCCACGGAACATGCTGTGTCCAATGCTCAGTACAGAGTCAGCACCCATCTGGTGGATCCTGAACAGGAGACACATGCACACACATGCCAGCTCCCACTATGTACGTCTGCCACCTGGCACGTGCAATGTAACCTCTCACCTGTGACTGCAAGCACACAGCCGTCTTGGCATGGGGCTGTCAATGTGGACACCAGTCAATGTTTCGGGAGCTGTGATCCGTACAGTGCTGTACATAGGGTGCAGTGCTGACACCTACTACTGTCTCATATCCCCTCGTGCCACAGGTCCCACTTGTATTGGCCGCTCAGCCCGTGCCCACATCGTCGTCGTCGTGTGCCATACTCATCCAGCCTCGGAAGCAGTTCCATGCTCAGCAGACACTCATGTTGCCGTGGCGTTGCCGCTTGACGAATATGCAGTCAGTCCCCATCAGCACGCCCCGCAAGTCATTGGGGCCTAGATCACCATGTGCATGCACATGGCAGTGGTATGTCTCACTTGCCATTGCCATTGTTGGGAGACCTGTGTAAGTGTATTGTGGCCGTGCCGTCCCAGCTTGACAGCTGGGCTGTGGCTCATGTGCTTGCTCAGTCATGTCAGTGATGTGTATGCGAAATTGCTATGTGCCGTGTTGCTTTGACATGTGTCCTCTGCCATTTAACCCAGGCGGAGACCGAACATTGACCGCCCATACCAATTGCTGGCGGACATGGACGATACAGAGGTAATCAGGAAGTTTCGGCTGGACAGGCCAACTCTGCATCGACTGTGTGCCATGTTAGAGCCCCATCTCCGTCCCCGCAGGGTGTATCCGACTGCTGTCACCCCCACGGCTAAGGTGATGGCCGCCATGCATTTCTTCGCCACTGGGTCATTCCAGCACACAGTGGGCAGTGGAGGAGGGATGTCCCAGCCCATGTTCAGCAAGGTGCTGAGGGATGTACTGGCAGCCATGATGCTGTACCGGAACAGGTACATCCGCTTCCCCAGGGCTCGTGAATTGGCGGCAGTGAAGGGTGCATTCTATGCCCTTGGCAGAATCCCACACGTCGTGGGAGCCATTGACTGCACTCATGTTGGCCTTGTTCCACCACAGGCCACTGAGCACCTGTACCGCAACAGGAAGCACACGCACTCCCTGAATGTGCAAGTGGTGTGCCTTGCGGACATGGTGATCACCCCCGTGTGTGCCAAGTTTCCAGGCTCGGCCCATGACGCACACATAATGCGCAACAGCATCTTGCCACGACTGATGGCCAATCTGCAACAGGATCGTGCCTGTATTGTCGGTGAGTATGTGGAATGGTGTAGCGTGCTGGTTGTGCGATGCTGTCCCCTGTCCAGTTGGAATAGCTACGGTTCTCTGTGTCCCTCACACCCAGGTGACTCTGCGTACCCGAATGGGGCATGGCTGCTCAGTCCATTGAGGAATCCTCGCACCCCAGCAGACGATCGATACAATGAGGCACATGGGAGGACCAGACGTGTGGTCGAGCGTACCTTTGGCCTCCTCAAGTCCAGGTTCAGGTGCCTGGACCGCACCGGGGGTGCACTGGCGTACTCCCCACAGAAGGTGTGCCAGATAGTGGTGGCGTGCTGCATGCTGCACAATCTGGCCATTCGGAAGCAGATCCCCCTCATTGTGGATGACGGAGATCAACCAGGGCCCCAGCCCGCAGACCAGGACAGCTCGAGTGAGGTGGACAGCGGAGAGGAGGAAGCTGGGAATGTGCGCCAGCAGCTCATCGCCCGCTACTTCACTTGACGGTGAGTGTCCATGTACGACGGATGATGTGTCTGTATCTATGCAGGTGTGTGTGTGCTGTGTCAGGGTGGCCGTATGTTCACTGCGTGCAGTGTGTCAACGCTCCATGGCCAGGGTAGTATGCCACTGTTGGTGACTGTGGCATTGTGCCCTATTGCTCTGTGCGATGTGTGTACATTGCTTGTAGTTGTTGACATGTACTGTGTGATGGGTGTGTGACACACTCATTGAATGTGCTCCTGTTCTGTCTCCCACCCCTAGGTCCCTACAGGCCCTCCGGATTCCATTGCCATGCCACGCATCAGGTGCCCTTCCGCCCAAGGTGGCCGTTGTATTCCGTACAAATAAAACACAGGGCACAAACAGCAGTTAGTGAAAAAGGTGCATTTATTACAAACTGTGACATGTGATTGTGTGTAAGGTGATGACAAAAGTGGTGCGTGCAGTGACAATGAGCTGTCGGTCATGGCTGCGTGATGATCAGGGTGTACCCACTGGTTCTATGTCCATAGTCCAACACACACATGCCATCCAGATGGCTGTGTGGAGTGGGATCGTAGTCCAAGTCAATGCAGTGGCTGGTCAAGGAAGGCTGGCGGAAGGCTGGCTGGCTGCCTCACTTGCGACTGGAGCGTGCGAAGTCCTCCCGGGAGATCTGTTTCCTCTTCGGACGGACCCTTCCACGTTTGGGAGGGGGGGGGTGTGGTGGCGAACAGCTGGTGGTGGGTGAGGTGTGCTCACTGGCTGTGGACGCAGGGGAAGTGGACACTGCTGGCCGACCCTGCGCCCTAGCAGGTGGTGGCGGAGGTGGTGTTGCTGGCCTTGCCTGTGACCCCACCGCCACCACCAGCTGGCCCATGAGGTCCACGAGTTGGTCCATACGGGACACGAATTGGCCCATATGGGCGTCCATGGACTTCAGCACCCCCAGCACCTCCCGCGTGTCTGAAGCAGACCGGACCCATTGTCCTTGGGCCTCTTCATAGGCCCCAAGGACTCTGGCCATTTGAGGCAGGGCATGGCTCCCAGGGGAGGCTGGCGTTTCCCTGACCCTGCTCCTCCTACCAGTCCTGCTGCCACCGGCCTGCCCACTAGCCACATTGCTCACCACGGTCCTCGCTGTGGCTCCCAGGGTGGATCCAGTCGGCCGGGCCACCACCTGCGCTGGGGCTGGTGCCAGCGAAGACGTGGTGGTGGTGGAGGCGGTGGTGGTCGGTGCGGCGATGGTGGCGGTTGCGGCAGTGGTAGTGGCCACAATGACCGTGGGTGTGGCCGCAACGACAGTGGCAGCAGGGGACTGGGACTGTTCAGCATCCCTGGATGATGGGTTGGTGGGTAGGAGGGGTCCTGGGGAGCGGCTGGGCCCTGCCACGCCAGATGGGCCAGCTTGGTGGTCCGTGTCCGAAGAGGTGGACAGATCCTCCAGATCCGTGTGTCCTCGTTGGGGGCTTGTAGGCTGGCTGTGCTGGCTGCTGTCTCCATCCCCAGCGTCCAGCAGTTCGTCACCTGTGGAGAGAATGAGATTTGTTATTGTGTTGCACCTGGCGAAGTATGTATTAGTCGTCTGACATTGGCAGTTCGTGCAATCTCGTACATGGGTTTCCCGGAGGCGAGTGTGTGGCTGTGGCATCTGTAGTTGTGTGTGCTAGGCAATGGGACTGTGTGCTGTGCACATGTGGCATGGGACGGATTGGCCATGCCGATGGGTGTGTTGCTTTGCCCCTACTCATTGTGACTCTGGTGTATGCGGGCTCCTGGCCCATCCTGGGTCTGGTTTGTACTTTGCTTTTGGAGTTCAAATGGAACGCTTAGGAACGCATATGGCAACATGGGGCCATGCCCCAGATTCGCATTTGGGAGGGGATATGCTTTTGGGGTTCAAATGGAACGCTTAGGAACGCATATGGCAACATGGGGGCCATGCCCCAGATTCGCATTTGGGATGGAATATGCTTTTGGGGTTCAAATGGAACGCTTAGGAACGCATATGGCAACATGGGGGCCATGCCCCAGATTCGCATTTGGGAGGGGATATGCTTTTGGGGTACATGCTGTGAGCCATGGGTGCCGAACGTGACATGTGTTGTGGCAGCATGACAGTGCATGGTCTGAGGTGTGTGCATGCCTGACATGCCCTGCATATTTGCTGTCTGTTGTGGTTACTGGACATGGCATTGGACGCATCGTTATGAGTGAGTGATAGTTGTGTGCCAGCCAACGTATTGCAGTTGTCCCATCTCCTTGGTGTGCGTGCTGCCCTGTGCCATGTGCATCACTGCAGTGCTCGGGGGGTGTGGCCCATGTTGTGTGTTGTTGCTCACAGTGTGTCGTGCGCTTAATTGACTTCTGGCACATGGTTGGTCATGGGCATGTGTCTTAGCGTGACTGCTGTATGTGTGGCAGCTGTGCGGATGACATGCCTTTCATGTGACTGGGGCTGACGGATGGGATGGATGGTATGTTGTATGTGCATGGTGTGTCTGTGAGTTTGATGGGTTCAGTGGTGTTCGTGTGCATTTCTGTTGTTCCGCTCTGTTGCGTCTAGTGTTGTTTGTCTTACATAGGCGTAGTTGTGGGGTGTGGGGTTGACAGGCAGTGGGGGCTACATGGACAGGACTTCAATGGTGTTTCGGTTGTGTGTGATGAGTTGCACAGTGGCTGCCGTGTGGGACTATATTCAGTGTGGCTTGTGCATGCAGACGTGGCTCCTTGGGTGTTGCTATGTCTGTGATGGGTCATGTGGGGTGTGAGTCTGCTGTTCATGTCCGTGTGCACATTGTTCACTTGTTCGTGACGGTGGGCGGTGCTGCGTGTCCGTGTGCTACGTGACATGTCCCATGTGTTGGTGGTGTTATGGTCCTCATGCCTCCAGTAATCCAGCCCTGTCCAGTTTCCCACCTGCAAGTTGTTCGTGCGTGCACTGTACTGGATGCCACATGGCTCTAAGCGGGGGTGCTCCATGTTGCAGGTCTGTGGGGGTGGGGGGGTGTAGTGGGTCGTGGGGGTGGCTGTACACCCACTGACACCGATTGCTGTGGACCGTGATGTCTGCCTTTCGGCTGTCGTTGTGCACTGCGGTGGCTGACACGTGGCTGTGGGGTGTGGGGGATGCTCCTCCTTGCTGTGCTGTGGGACTGGGGCCTGGTGTGTGTTGTACTTGGGCTGTCCACCCTCCCACCCACTGCACTTTGTGTTCCTGCCACTTACCTGTTACTTGTCGGTTAGTGCAGCTGTGGCGGACACATGGGTGTGGTGGGTGCTCGTTGTGGCGCTTCTGGCATATTTGGGGACCTGTTGGTGGTTACGTGGCTGGCTTAGTGTACACATGTCCCCACGCATCTTACAGTTGTTCGGTTTGGGCTGTGTGTGGTAGTGTCTGTTGCATGTGTGTGTGATGTGTTGTGTATTGTGTGCTGGACATGGGGGTGTTTGTCCCTGGGAGCTGTGGCATGGTAGTTGCGCATGTGAGTACATAGCGGTGTGCTGGTATACATTAGTTTGTACTTACCAGCCTCCACTCCCCCTGCTAATCCGGCGAGGATCTCCGGATGGATTACGACTCGCACCTTCTCCTCCCACGCTTTGAAGGTCTTAAAGAGCGCGGGATTCCCTCCGCCAGTGACGGCAGCCAGCTCTCTGTTTTTGCCCTCCTTCTTCTTGACCAGGCTCTTTACGTCATTCCAACGTTTGTTTATCTCGACTCTGTTCCTGGGCAGGGTCCCGACTGCATTGACCTGGTCTACGATCCGGGTCCACATTCTGTTTCTGGTGGCTAGTGGTGTGTGCTGGACCATGTTCCCATAGATTTGTGGGTACACCTTGATGATCTCGTCGACCATGACCGTCAGCTCCATGGGCGTGAACTTGGGCATCCTTTGTGGTGCCATGGTGTTTGTGGTGCTGGTGCGGTGTGTGTTGTGTAATGTGCAGGGGGTTTGTGGTGCCGGTGTTTGGTGGTGGTGGTGGTGGTTGTGATGTGTGCGTTTCTGTGGTGTGCTGCTGTCCTTGCTGTGTCACTGTGTCCTCTCCTCTCCTCTCTGGTTTGCAATGTAGCAAGGGGTTGTGGTCTGTGGGAGTGCTGCTTTTGTACTCACCTATGTGGGTGTGTCCTCATGGTCTGTTATTTTCAGGTGTGTTGTGTCTGGGGTTCTGGCCTTTGTATTTTTTGTTTGTCCGGGGGGTGTTTTCGGGATGTGTACTGTGCTTGTGTATTTGTGTGTGCCTTGCTGTGTGGACTTGTTGGCCATGTTGTGTGCTATTGGTTTTGTGTGCGGATGGTTTCTGTGCAGGTACGTGGGCGCCATGGCTTCTGCCGTGTCGATTCTCATCGGCGTTGTTTGCGCTGGCGGGCGGTATATTTGTTGTTTTCCGCGCTCATGGCGGTGCGATCGTAATTTCACGTGCGGTGTGTCGGCCGTGTGGGCGGGCGGTTTTGTGTTGTCGTGCGTGTTTCCGTCCGTGGCGGGCGGTTTGACTCCGACTCGGACGATGGCGGGCGGTATTTTGTGTGATTTTTCCGCCGATGGCGGTTTTCGGTTTGTGTACTCATAATGGCGTGGTCGGTGTTCAGGCGGTGTGTGCGGGCGGATTTTTGCCGCTTCCATGCCTGGCGGATTTTTTTACGCCGGGTATCGTAATGAGCCCCTTAAATTGTTAAAAAACAATAAAAATTATAAATACATATATATATATATATATACACACATACACCAATAATATAAATAAAAATATAAAAAATATATATAACAAATTCAAAAATTTGAATATTTTTAATCTTTTTAAAATACATTATACACTACATTAACTAAAACAGTAGAGAAAATATTGGATAGCGGAGAGGATAAAATTACTATTCCTACTCCAGAGAGTGCAACAGTAGGGAAAGTGTTGGATAGCGTAGGGGTAAAAATTACTATTCCCACTCCAGTGAGTGCAACCTTAAGCAGACCCTTCGCGATTTCGCGGTTTGCCGCGAAATCGGCACTTTTGTAAAAATGCCGCGATTTTTACAAAAGTGCCCGCGAAATCGGCACTTTTGTAAAAAAGCGCGATTTTTACAATAGTGCCCGTGAAATCGGCACCTTTGTAATTGCCCGCGAAATCCAGATATCTCCAGACCCCCCTTCTATTGGCCCGGTGGCTCTCGCCACGGGTCCAATAGAAGGAGGGTCCTCACAGCAGGCAGGCGAGGTGGTGTATATTTACATTCCTCACCTGCCCTGCTGTGCTGTTCCCTCATTCTCAGGACTGCTGCTCACCTCATCACCTCACCGTCGGCCCAGGTAAGGATTTGGGATTTGGAAGGAAGCTGTGTTTGGGGGGTGCCTGCCGCGTGCCCAGCGTGAACGGGCCCTGGGGGCATTATGTTTTTGGGGCGTGCCGCACACTGGGCACGCGGCGGGCCCCTCCTGGCATTACTTTTTTTTTTTTTATTGTTGTTTGGGCCCGCTGCGTGCCCAGTGTGCGGCGGGCCCCGGGGGCAATATGTTTTTGGGGCCCGCCGCACACTGGGCACGCGGCGGGCCCCTCCTGGCATTTAAAAAATAAAATTGTTGGTTGGGCCCGCCGCGTGCCCAGTGTGCGGCGGGCCCCGGGGGCATTTATGTTTTTGGGGCTCGCCGCACACTGGGCACGCGGCGGGCCCCTCCTGGCATTACTTTTTTTTTTTATTGTTGGTTGGGCCCGCCGCCTGGCCAGTGTGCGGCGGGACCTGGGGGCATTATGTTTTTGGGGCCCGCCGCACACTGGGCACACGGCGGGCCCCTCCCTGGCGTTTAAAAAAACAAAATTGTTGGTTGGGCCCGCCGCGTGCCCAGTGTGCGGCGGGCCTTGGGGGCATTTATGTTTTGGGGCCCACCGCACACTGGGCACGCGGCGGGCCCCTCCTGGCATTTCTTTAAAAAAAAATTGTTGGTTGGGCCCGCCGCGTGGCCAGTGTGCGGCGGGACCCGGGGGCATTATGTTTTTGGGGCCCGCCGCACACTGGGCACGCGGCGGGCCCCTCCTGGCATTTAAAAAAACAAAATTGTTGGTTGGGCCCGCCGCGTGCCCAGTGTGCGGCGGGCCCCGGGGGCATTTATGTTTTTGGGGCCCGCCAAACACTGGGCACGCGGCGGGCCCCTCCTGGCATTTCTTTTAAAAAAATTGTTGGTTGGGCCCGCCGCGTGCCCAGTGTGCGGCGGGCCCCGGGTGCATTTATGTTTTTGGGGCCCGCCGCACACAAGGCACGCGGCGGGCCCCTCCTGGCATTCCTTTTTTTAAAAAATTGTTGGTTGGGCCCGCCGCGTGCCCAGTGTGCGGCGGGCCCTGGGGGCATTATGTTTTTGGGGCCCGCCGCACACTGGGCACGCGGCGGGCCCCTCCTGGCATTTAAAAAACAAAATTGTTGGTTGGGCCCGCCGCATGCCCAGTGTGCGGCGGGCCCCGGGTGCATTTATGTTTTTGGGGCCCGCCGCACACTGGGCACGCGGCGGGCCCCTCCTGTCATCCCTTTTTTATAAATTTGTTGGTGGGCCCGCCGCGTGCCCAGTGTGCGGCGGGCCCCGGGTGCATTTATGTTTTTGGGGCCCGCCGCACACAGGGCACGCGGCGGGCCCCTCCTGGCATTCCTTTTTTTTTTTTGAATTGTTGGTTGGGCCCGACGCGTGCCCAGTGTGCGGCGGGCCCCGGGGGCATTATGTTTTTGGGGCCCGCCGCACACTGGGCACGCGGTGGGCCCCTCCTGGCATTCCTTTTTTTTTTTTATTGTTGGTTGGGCCCGCCGCGTGCCCAGTGTGCGGCGGGCCCCGGGGGCATTATGTTTTGGGGCCCGCCGCACACAGGGCACGCGGCGTGCCCAGTGTGCGGCGGGCCCTGGGGGCATTGTTTTGGGGCCCGCTGGGCATGCGGGCCCAGGGGGCATATGGGGGTGCTGTGGTTTTTAAAGAGGCGTAGTGGGGGAGGTGGCAGTGTTGTGGGACAGGTGCCATGGGAAGGGGGAGCCAAGCCTGCTCTAACTTTTTTCTTCTTCTTGTAGAGTCCCGGAGGAAAGAATCTGCTGGTTCAAGAGCCATTGGGCCGTCTGGCAACTAGTATATGCTTGCTGCTGCATAGCACGGGTAAGTTTTGGTTTCTGTACACTTCCGGGGAGATGAATACTACATATGCTAAAGCGCTGAAGCTTGCGGTCGCCACCCATATTTGTGAAGTCCTCTTGCGATGGGTGGGAGCGCTGTGCATGGTTTGGTGATGGGATTCTGTGTGATCATGTGGGTTTCATAATTGTTATTTTGTTTTTTGTTTTTCGTGGGGGTGGTTTGGGGCTGTCTTGGGATTTTCCCTAGACACCCGTTAAGCACTGTTGCCCCCCACCCCAAGTGTAAACGCCTGGCTTATGTGCTCCTACAAAGTACACTTGTACAAATTTGTTTTGAACGGTTAGGTTTCACTGTCTTTGCAGGTGGCTCATCCTTCCCCTTTTTTTCGTTTTTCTCCAAATGTTATTTTTTTTTTGCAGGCACTTTGGGGCAGGGTTTTTTTTGGGGGGGAAACACTTTTGCCTTGTTTTTTATGTTTACCTCGCACCCCCACTGCCCTCCACAGACGACTCAAAGTTGCCTAACGGGACCACACAAGTGTGCCATTCCACTTCGAAGGACCGCTGCCTACCTGTATGTTAACGCACCGTGTATGCAACTTTGCTTCAAAAGGTTTCACGTTCTCCTTTCTTTGCTACTGCCCTTGCTGTGTTAACACTGTTTGCTCAACGCCGTTTGGGGAGTGCCGTTTCCCATTGCGAATCTGTCCCAACAAGTTTTCAAATTTTTTGCCATTTGCAGGTGCTTCAGAGTTACATGCATTTTTAATCATTGCTTCACTACGTTTTCTTAACTTTCCATTCAACAATTGCAATGCCCTTTTCCCCTTTGGAACACATCTAGTAACACCAAATATATTTGTAGGTGAGTTACGTGACTGCGCCACAAGCCCGAGATCTTTTGGATTCCAAGGGAGCAACAAGCCACCACAACAAAAGCACGATGGAGAGGTTTCTGCAGCCTGTGAAGACTGTGAAGCACCGATCACATCTACCTACCCATATAACCGCAGCAGATCGGGCCAGAGAGTACAGCACCGTGATGCATGCTGATGGTGGTGTGCTGTTTTGCAGTGTGTGCAATGTGGCGGTGGACCACATCCGGAAACACACAGTCGATATGCATGTGCGGTCACAAAAACACTTGAAGCGCTGTTCAGATGATCCAGACCCTCACTCTTCACCAAAACGTGCCCATTAGATAACTGTGAACTCACTTTTCACAAAGAGTACAGCTGCCGGTGCCTCAAACCAGGAAATTATAAGTGAGTGGGTCAATCTCTGCACAGCGCTGAACATTCCGCTCAGCAAAACCGACCACCCTGTGTTGCGCAAGTTTCTCCACGAGCGAGTACGAAATGGTGGAGCGATACCTGGAAGTCATCAGCTTCAAGAACGTTATCTCCCAGAGAGATATATAGGAGCCAAGAACGAGCTGAAAGAACACTTGCAAGATCAAAAGATCAGTGTTATATTTGATGAAACACCTGATGTCGAAGGGCGGTGTGTATTGAATGTGTTATTTGCAGTGGTCTCTGCGCAGGGTGGCCGTCAGATCCACACCCACCTAGCAGACACAGTGTTCCTCTCACAGTGCAACCATGGGACTGTAGCGCAAGCAGTTGTGAAGGTGCTCACAGAGTACAGCATAGCCTTTCAGAACGTTATTTCCTTTAACACTGACAATGCGGCATACATGCTCAAGGCATACAACACTGTGTTGAGAAATCTGTATACAAACTCCATACATATTACCTGCTTGGCACACATAATGAACCTTATTGGAGAGTCATTTAGGAAGCCTTTTGTGGAGCTAAATGCTTTCCTCCTGTACTTCTCGCGCATCTTTTACATGGCCGGTAGCAGAAAGAGAAGGTACCTGCACCATCTTGCTGAGAACCATGGGATGAAACCACGGATGGCACCTGACCCTTGCAGTACCCGGTGGAATTCTTGGTTTGCTGCTGTTCAGTACCACTGCAAGCACTTTGAGGCCTATGCTGGGTTTGTTGAGTCGGAGATGCAACTCAGCAAGTCTCCCCCAGATTCCCTTGAAAATCTGCAAAGGATTTTGAACAGCGACCAAAGAAACTGCATTAAAGTTCAATTGGAGATTGTGGCAGAAAAATGCCAAAACATTTTACATCTGATGGACTTATTCCAGAGTCAGACACCAGTGACAATGAAGGTGTATGATTATTTGGAGGACCTCCACATGAACCTAACAAACAATTCAGTCCTCACTGTGGAGTCACTACAACCATTTCTACAGACCACTGCAGGGGCTAAATTATTCTGACACAGAAAAAAAGATGACAGCCCAGCTTAATGAAGCTTTTGAAAATTCTCTGGAAAAGGTGGGCAAATGCATGGGGAGGCCCAACCAGGCATTGGATTCTTGAAGCAAGTGCGCCTTTTCAATCCTGCACGACTCTGCATCCTGCCTAAGGACAAGAGTGCATATTCAGCCATTCCTGGTTTGAGCGAAGTTCCCGATCAGGAGCTTCGCCTCTACTTTGAACATGTAGGCCCGGAAGCAGTACAGGCATCTGTTTCTGGGGTGATTGACACTGACCTCTTTTGGACGTGGGATGGCTGACCGCATTCCTGCCCTTTCACAGCTTGCAGCTGTGTACAAGGACTGTGTGACCAGTTCTGCAGATGCTGAAAGGAGCAACAGCATCTACAAAATTATTCTGTCAGCCAGACGACGGTCCCTCTCAGAGCAATCCATCCGGGCATTATTGTTTTTGCATTATAATCAGCAGCACAATATAGGGCTAGATTTGGACTGCTCAGAAGAACTGCACATACATGGCCAAGATTAACACAACAAGCATACAGGTTCCGTGGGCATTTATTCAATAACATGTTTATGTCCTATATGTAGCCTGGAAGCAAAACAAATTGTCTAAATTGTAAATAAACAAAATATACATAGCTTCATGTTGTAAAATAACTCAGAAAAACTAAGGGGCACATTACGATACCCGGCGTAAATAATTCCGCCAGGCATGGAAGCGGCAAAAATCCGCCCGCACACACCGCCTGAACACCGACCACGCCATTACGATTACACAAACCGAATACCGCCATCGGCGAAAAAGCCCACAAAATACCGCCCGCCAACGTCCGAGTCGGAGACAAACCGCCCGCCACGGACGGAAACACGCACGACAACACAAAACCGCCCGCCCTCACGGCCGACACACCGCACGTGAAATTACGATCGCACCGACATGAGCGCGGAAAAACCACAAATATACCGCCCGCCAGCGCAAACAACGCCGATGAGAATCGACACGGCAGAAGCCATGGCGCCCACGTACCTGCACAGAAACCATCCGCACACAAAACCAATAGCACACAACATGGCCAACAAGTCCACACAGCAAGGCACGCACAAATACACAAGCACAGTACATATCCCGAAAACACCCCCCGGACAAACAAAAAATACAAAGGCCAGAACCCCAGACACAACACACCTGAAAACAACAGACCATGAGGACACACCCACATAGGTGAGTACAAAAGCAGCACTCCCACAGACCACAACCCCTTGCTACATTGCAAACCAGAGAGGAGAGGAGAGGACACAGTGACACAGCAAGGACAGCAGCACACCACAGAAACGCACACATCACAACCACCACCACCACCACCACCACCAAACACCGGCACCACAAACCCCCTGCACATTACACAACACACACCGCACCAGCACCACAAACACCATGGCACCACAAAGAATGCCCAAGTTCACGCCCATTGAGCTGACGGTCATGGTCGACGAGATCATCAAGGTGCACCCACAAATCTATGGGAACATGGTCCAACACACACCACTAGCCACCAGAAACAGAATGTGGAACCGGATCGTAGACCAGGTCAATGCAGTCGGGACCCTGCCCAGGAACAGAGTCGAAATTAACAAACGGTGGAATGACGTCAAGAGCCTGGTCAAGAAGAAGGAGGGCAAAAACAGAGAGCTGGCTGCCGTCACTGGCGGAGGAATCCCGCGCTCTTCAAGACCTTCAAAGCGTGGGAGGAGAAGGTGCGAGTCATCATACATCCCGAGATCCTCGCCGGATTAGCAGGGGAGTGGAGGCTGGTAAGTACAAACTAATGTATACCAGCACACCGCTATGTACTCACATGCACTACCACCATGCCACAGCTCCCAGGGACAAACACCCCCATGTCCAGCACACAATACACGACACACACATGCAACAGACACCACCACACACAGCCCAAACAGAACAACTGTAAGATGCGTGGGGACATGTGTACATTCAGCCAGCCACGTAACCACCAACAGGTCCCCAAATATGCCAGAAGCGCCACAACGAGCACCCACCACACCCATGTGTCCGCCACAGCTGCACAAACCGACAAGTAACAGGTAAGTGGCAGGAACACAAAGTGCAGTGGGTGGGACGGTGGACAGCCCAAGTACAACACACACCAGGCCCCTAGTCCCACAGCACAGCAAGGAGGAGCATCCCCCACACCCCACAGCCACGTGTCAGCCACCGCAGTGCACAACGACAGCCGAAAGGCAGACATCATGGTCCACAGCAATCGGTGTCAGTGGGTGTCCAGCCACCCCACGACCCACAACACCCCCACCCCCACAGACCTGCAACATGGAGCACCCCCGCTTAGAGCCATGTGGCATCCAGTACAGTGCACGCACGAACAACCTGCAGGTGGGAAACTGGACAGGGCTGGATTACTGGAGGCATGAGGACCGGCACACGACCAACACATGGGACATGTCACGTAGCAGACGCAAACGCAGCACCGCCCACCGTCACGAACAAGTGAACAATGTGCACACGGACATGAACAACAGACTCACACCCCACATGACCCATCACAGACATAGCAACACCCAAGGAGCCACGTCTGCATACACAAGCCACACTGAAAATAGTACCACACGGCAGCCACTGTGCAACTCATCACACACAACCGAAACACCATTGAAGTCCTGTCCATGTAGCCCCTACTGCCTGTCAACCACACACCCCACAACTACGCCTATGTAAGACAAACAACACTAGACGCAACAGAGCGGAACAACAGAAATGCACACGAACACCACTGAACCCATCAAACACACAGACACACCATGCACATACAACATACCATCCATCCCATCCGTCAGCCCCAGTCTCATGAAAGGCATGTCATCCGCACAGCTGCCACACATACAGCAGTCACGCTAAGATACATGCCCATGACCAACCATGTGCCAGAAGTCAATGAAGCGCACGACACACTGTGAGCAACAACACACAACATGGGCCACACCCCCCCACGAGCACTGCAGTGATGCACATGGCACAGGGCAGCACGCACACCAAGGAGATGGGACAACTGCAATACGTTGGCTTTCACACACAACCATCACTCACTCATAACGATGCGTCCAATGCCATGTCCAGTAATCACAACAGACAGCAAATATGCAGGCCATGTCAAGCATGCACACACCTCAAACCATGCACTGTCATGCTGCCACAACACATGTCACGTTCGGCACCCATGGCTCACAGCATGTACCCCAAAAGCATATCCCCTCCCAAATGCGAATCTGGGGCATGGCCCCCATGTTGCCATATGCGTTCCTAAGCGTTCCATTTGAACCCCAAAAGCATATTCCCTCCCAAATGCGAATCTGGGGCATGGCCCCCATGTTGCCATATGCGTTCCTAAGCGTTCCATTTGAACCCCAAAAGCATATTCCCTCCCAAATGCGAATCTGGGGCATGGCCCCCATGTTGCCATATGCGTTCCTAAGCGTTCCATTTGAACCCCAAAAGCATATTCCCTCCCAAATGCGAATCTGGGGCATGGCCCCCATGTTG
This sequence comes from Calotriton arnoldi, assembly GCA_963921515.1. Lineage (NCBI taxonomy): Eukaryota > Metazoa > Chordata > Amphibia > Caudata > Salamandridae > Calotriton > Calotriton arnoldi. The sequence continues at coordinate 1,729,586 of CAWUFW010002133.1, read as the reverse complement.
CCATATGCGTTCCTAAGCGTTCCATTTGAACCCCAAAAGCATATTCCCTCCCAAATGCGAATCTGGGGCATGGCCCCCATGTTGCTATATGCGTTCCTAAGCGTTCCATTTGAACCCCAAAAGCAAAGTACAAACCAGACCCAGGATGGGCCAGGAGCCCGCATACACCAGAGTCACAATGAGTAGGGGCACAGCAACACACCCATCGGCATGGCCAATCCGTCCCATGCCACATGTGCACAGCACACAGTCCCATTGCCAAGCACACACAACTACAAATGCCACAGCCACACACACGCCTCCGGGAAACCCATGTACGAGATTGCACGAACTGCCAATGTCAGACGACAAATACATACTTCGCCAGGTGCAACACAATAACAAATCTCATTCTCTCCACAGGTGACGAACTGCCGGATGCTGGGGATGGAGACAGCAGCCAGCACAGCCAGCCCACAAGCCCCCAACGAGGACACACGGATGTGGAGGAGCTCACCTCCTCTTCGGACACGGACCACCAAGCAGGCCCATCTGGTGTGGCAGGGCCCAGCCGCTCCCCAGGACCCCTCCTACCCACCAACCCAACATCCAGGGCTGCTGAACAGTCCCAGCCCCCTGCTGCCACTGTCGTTGCGGCCACACCCACGGTCATTGCGGCCACACCCACGGTCATTGCGGCCACTACCACTGCCGCAACCGCCACCATCGCCGCACCGACCACCACCGCCGCCACCACCACCACGTCTTCGCTGGCACCAGCCCCAGCGCAGGTGGTGGCCCGGCCGACTGGATCCACCCTGGGAGCCACAGCGAGGACCGTGGTGAGCAATGTGGCTAGTGGGCAGGCCGGTGGCAGCAGGACTGGTAGGAGGAGCAGGGTCAGGGAAACGCCAGCCTCCCTGGGAGCCATGCCCTGCCTCAAATGGCCAGAGTCCTTGGGGCCTATGAGGAGGCCCAAGAACAATGGGTCAGGTCTGCTTCAGACACGCGGGAGGTGCTGGGGGTGCTGAGGTCCATGGACGCCCGTATAGGTCAACTCGTGGACCTCATGGGCCAGCTGGTGGTGGCGGTGAGGACACGGCCAGGGATAGCAGCTCCCCTCCGCCACCACCTGCCGGGGCGCAGGGTCGAGCAGCAGTGTCCAGTTCCCCTGCGTCCACAGCCAGTGAGCACACCTCAACCACCAGCATGTCGCAAGCAGGCACCCCCTCGCAAACGTGGAAGGGGCCGTCCGAAGAGGAAACAGATCTCCCGGGAGGACTTCGCACGCTCCAGTCGCAAGTGAGGCAGCCAGCCAGCCTTCCGCCAGCCTTCCTTGACCAGCCACTGCATTGACTTGGACTACGATCCCACTCCACACAGCCATCTGGATGGCATGTGTGTGTTGGACTATGGACATAGAACCAGTGGGTACACCCTGAGCATCACGCAGCCATGACCGACAGCTCATTGTCACTGCACGCACCACTTTTGTCATCACCTTACACACAATCACATGTCACAGTTTGTAATAAATGCACCTTTTTCACTAACTGCTGTTTGTGCCCTGTGTTTTATTTGTACGGAATACAACGGCCACCTTGGGCGGAAAGGCACCTGATGCGTGGCATGGCAATGGAATCCGGAGGGCCTGTAGGGACCTAGGGGTGGGAGACAGAACAGGAGCACATTCAATGAGTGTGTCACACACCCATCACACAGTACATGTCAACAACTACATGCAATGTACACACATCGCACAGAGCAATAGGGCACAATGCCACAGTCACCAACAGTGGCATACTACCCTGGCCATGGAGCGTTGACACACAGCACGTAGTGAACAAACGGCCACCCTGACACAGCACACACACACCTGCACAGATACAGCCACATCAGCCGTCGTACATGGACACTCACCGTCAAGTGAAGTAGCGGGCGATGAGCTGCTGCCGCACATTCCCAGCTTCCTCCTCTCCGCTGTCCTCCTCACTCGAGCTGTCCTGGTCTGCGGGCTGGGGCCCTGGTTGATCTCCGTCATCCACAATGAGGGGGATCTGCTTCCGAATGGCCAGATTGTGCAGCATGCAGCACGCCACCACTATCTGGCACACCTTCTGTGGGGAGTACGCCAGTGCACCCCGGTGCGGTCCAGGCACCTGAACCTGGACTTGAGGAGGCCAAAGGTACGCTCGACCACACGTCTGGTCCTCCCATGTGCCTCATTGTATCGATCATCTGCTGGGGTGCGAGGATTCCTCAATGGACTGAGCAGCCATGCCCCATTCGGGTACGCAGAGTCACCTGGGTGTGAGGGACACAGAGAACCGTTGCTATTCCAACTGGACAGGGGACAGCATCGCACAACCAGCACGCTACACCACTCCACATACTCACCGACAATACAGCCACGATCCTGTTGCAGATTGGCCATCAGTCGTGGCAAGATGCTGTTGCGCATTTTGTGTGCGTCATGGGCCGAGCCTGGGAACTTTGCACACACGTGGGTGATCACCATGTCCGCAAGGCACACCACTTGCACATTCAGGGAGTGCGTGTGCTTCCTGTTGCGGTACAGGTGCTCAGTGGCCTGTGGTGGAACAAGGCCAACATGTGTGCAGTCAATGGCTCCAACGACGTGTGGGATTCTGCCAAGGGCATAGAATGCACCCTTCACTGCCGCCAATTCACGAGCCCTGGGGAAGCGGATGTACCTGTTTCGGTACAGCATCATGGCTGCCAGTACATCCCTCAGTACCTTGCTGAACATGGGCTGGGACATCCCTCCTCCACTGCCCACTGTGTGCTGGAATGACCCAGTGGCGAAGAAATGCATGGCGGCCATCACCTTAGCCGTGGGGGTGACAGCAGTCGGATACACCCTGCGGGGACGGAGATGGGGTTCTAACATGGCACACAGTCGATGCAGGGTTGGCCTGTCCAGCCGAAACTTCCTAATAACCTCTGTATCGTCCATGTCCACCAGCAATTGGTATGGGCGGTCAATGTTCGGTCTCCGCCTAGGGAAATTGCAGAGGACACATGTCAAAGCAACACAACACATAGCAATTTCGCATACACATCACTGACATGACTGAGCAAGCACATGAGCCACAGCCCAGCTGTCAAGCTGGGACGGCACGGCCACAATACACTTACACAGGTCTCCCAACAATGGCAATGGCTAGTGAGACATACCACTGCCATGTGCATGCACATGGGGATCTAGGCCCCAATGACTTGCGGGCGTGCTGATGGGGACTGACTGCATATTCGTCAAGCGGCAACGCCACGGCAACATGAGTGTCTGCTGAGCATGGAACTGCTTCCGAGGCTGGATGAGTATGGCACACGACGACGACGATGTGGGCACAGGCTGAGCGGCCAAAACAAGTGGGACCTGTGGCACGAGGGGATATGAGACAGTAGTAGGTGTCAGCACTGCACCCTATGTACAGCACTGTACGGATCACACCTCCCGAAACATTGACAGGTGTCCACATTGACAGCCCCATGCCAAGACGGCTGTGTGCTTGCAGTCACACGTCACAGGTGAGAGGTTACATTGCACGTGCCAGGTGGCAGACGTACATAGTGGGAGCTGGCATGTGTGTGCATGTGTCTCCTGTTCAGGATCCACCAGATGGGCGCTGACTCTGTACTGACCATTGGACACAGCATGTTCCGTGGAAGGCTTGTGTGTGTGGGATGGTGGCACTGGATGTGCCTCCGTTGGGTGGGGGGCCATGCACAGGGCGGGTACGTCGATGATTGCGCATTGTTGGTCACGGTGGGTGCACCAACTAAGATGTGTTGCCCTGTGTTCAATTCCTATGTCCGCATGATGATGGACTGTGGATGTGGGCAGACTACACATTGGTCGATGTGCTGTCTATATGCATGTGCCTTCACACCAGGCACAGCTGCCCCTGCACATGTGACCCCTGCTGGACTCGCTGCTGGGTCTGTGGAGCTGATGCACCTTCTGTGCGTGGGGCGGACAGCTCTCCTCACTTCCCTCATTGCGCATGTCATGTCTTTGCCGCAGGTGACATGGATCATGGAGGGCCCACATGTACGCGTGGGTAGGCTACACATGATTGTTCACTGGTCGCCACCCCCAGTCAGTGTTTCGAATGGGAAGGTTGTCGTGCTGGTGGTATGTTCGATGTGGCGGATGGGCGGGCCTAGGTGCGGGCTTACATTCCGGACATGGGGGGTAGTTGGATTGGCGACTAGTTGCAGTACACACGGGACACGTCTCTTCCTTTCCACATCTGGGTCATCCCTTGTACTAACTGACAGTGATACAGTCATCTTCGCCCCAGCCCTCATGTCCTCCCCTCGCCCCCAATATGCATGCTCACCTGCGAGGCTAGCGCTTGCACAGGCAGCCCCAAGCTCGCACCAGAGAGGGCAAGGAGTGTATGTGTGGGTCCAGTTGCACGAGTGGGCTGTCTCAGGGTATGATGTGTGGCGGGACGCCGTCCACCTGCGTGGTGCCCCAAATGGAGACCCGGCCTGCATGGACTATGCATCACAGTCTTCGCCTTCCGGATCCGCCACCTGCGACACCCAGTGGCTGTGGCTGCCCTTGCGGCCAGGCCGCGTCCGTCTGTGGCTGATGGCCCACACATTCACTCTTTGGCCTCTCTGGGGAGGGCTCGGGGGTGGTGGCGCACGCGCTTGCACTTAGTCGCAATGGCATGTGGCGTGGTTGGTATGATGGGCAATGGATGGGATGGTGCGAGCCACCTCCCGTGACGTCAGTGCTGCTCGTGCTGTGGTGCGTCCCCCTACACTTCCATTTGACTTTTTGCCATGCTAGACGTTGAGGTTCTATTGCCTGCGTGATATGACCAGGAGGAGCGCGAGGAGACCTCTCACACACCATGCTCCACTGCCATCCCGTGCCCTGTATCGCCTGTGCGGATTGACTATGTTGGGGTTACACCTGGTCGACTGGGGCTGTGTGTGCCTTGTCAAGGGGCATGGCGGGCGCACAACAGGATCCAGCTTGTCCACAGAGGGTGGGCTGAGGTGCGCCTGGTACCGCTTTGTACGTGTGCCCGGCTGCTGTGCACACACGTGTTCACTCCCCCCGACAGGTGTCCTCTCACAATGCCCAGGGAAGCGGTGGTGTACTGTTCATGACCCCTCCCAACACGGCGTGCTCCAACTTGGCATGTGCGCATCTACCCGTCGCACCCACCCACCTGAGCACTGCGTCCATACGACTTCACACGACACATGTGTGTCTTCCACAGTTGTGCTACTCATTTGCGTTGACATCCAATACCAGTGGACTACATGGTCATGTCACGACTGCCGTGTACTTCACATACTCTCATCCTCTCTCATTCGTACTTGTGAAATGAGTCAGCGGAGACAGTTTTGGTTTCAAACATTATATTGAGTCTTCTGTCCTCTGTGATGCAGTATAGTGGACACTACTGGCAGCGGAATACATGTTGAGGATATACTGAGCATGATTGCAAATGGGATAGGGTGTGGGGTTACATGTGATTGGCTGTTGCATGTGGGATGTGGGCTTCAGAGTGACATCTGCTTGGCCAAGGCTGTGCTAATGTACATTTACGTATAGCTGCGGAGCTGCGGACTTTGACACAGACGGTATACATGTAGCCTACCAGACCGCTTGGCATCATGGGCACAGTCCATCTCAGTTCCATGTGACAGGTTTGCTGCGGTTGTTCCTCATGCACGCGTGCATGTGAGATGACATCAGGGCATGTGCTTGCGTGCATGCAGCGGCGTGCCACTTGTTGTTGCACTGTGGTGGTTACTGGACATGTCACAGTCACTGGGGTCGTGTTGTTGTTGTATGCACTTGTCGTCCATGCAAAGGTCCTGGTATGGGATTCCCGGGGCGGGGGTGGGAGGGGTGCAGCACCCACAGACTCCAGGCGACCTATTCATGTCCACTGAGCGGTGTGTGTGTCCATGGGCGCTGGATCCATGTCGTGTCCTGGTTGTTCGTGCAGTTCCGTCCATGTGGGTGCGATACACAGAGCCCATGCCACTGCCTCCCACGATGCATGCGGTGTTCCTGGATGTGATGGGGAACAGTGTGCATGTCCCGGTCATATCCGATGTCATGGCGATGTCGTTGATGGTGTGGTTACAGTTGCCGGTCGTTTGGTATGGCTGTTGTGGTGGTGACTGGCCAGTCCGTGCGGAAGCTAAGCATGGGTGCGGGGTTGGACATCATAGGTCACTCGGGGAACCTGCGTTGTGGTCCGACGTATTTACAGGTTGTCAGGTATGCGATGCCGTCCAGCAGGGCTTCCATGTCATTGGTGGTGTACATGTTTGCCAGCCAATGAAGCGGATGGTGGCTGTCAAGGTGTTGTTCGTAGGTTGTCCCTTGGAGGACCATGATGGGGCATGCTGGGTGACATTCGATGTAGCTGTTATCAATGATCCGTCGTGTGGAGGCACAGTGGTCCCATTTCAGTGCGGGTGCGATGTTGGCCACATACGCCATGCCCCCATAGGCAGAGCAGGCCCTGTCGTGTGCGTCCAGAGGGAGGAGTAGTGGTAGCAGGTCCGCCTTCAGACATGCCGGGTTGGAGAGGCATATCTCGGCGGGATTCTGGTAGGGACACCTCCGACAGTAGAAGACGGGCATGACGCAGCTGAACAATGTGATGCGGTAAGTCAGTCGGTAACTTACGTTCAGCAGGGACAGGAGATCGCATCCCAATGTATGGCACAGGTTGGTTTTGTACAGCTTTAGCTGTTCGGCGTAGTTGGGTAGGTGTGTTGCGGTTGCCATTTCGCAGCGGTTCGTTGAGGTGGCGTGCTCCGGCTGTGTGTGCAGTCTGCAATGTGCACGCTCCGGGGTTGCTGTGAGCTCTGTGTAGTCGTAGAGAGACAGGACTTGTGTTCTGTTGGCTTGTTTGGAGGACACGGGCCCTCTTCCCACATGCTTCTCAGACAGTTCAAGGTCAGTGCTGTGTGACTCCTTCCAATTAACTTGCATGTGGCCGACATGGGGAGTGTTTTCTTCTTTCTTCCCCGTCCGTTGTGTGCTTCTGTGATATGCGCTATCTGCCGTGTGGTCGGTCTCCTCGGCATGCCTGTGTTGGTCTATTCTTGGACAATGGCTGTATTCACCGGCTTCTGTCGTAGGGCTGTGGTTTCGGAGTTGGAATGGAAGGTCATTCAGTGCTGTCTGCTCTCCCTTGTGTGGGCGGCAGGCTGCCTTTCCGCTCTGCGTTGGGCCTTGTGTGTGAATGTTATTCTTGGGCCACCTGTTGTCGGTCCCCGGGCTCTTTGGTGTTCCGTTTTATATGTCTTGTTCATATGTGCAGGGTGGTATGGGTGTTTCTGTGTGGTACTGGCGTTCCTCTTCCCGAAGGAGCCCTGCTTCTCCTAGTTGGTGTTGCCGCCGCTGTGTGCTACGCCATGTTTGTTACACTGGGGTGTGTCCTGCTGTTGCGTGTCTTCACTGACATGTGTGCGTCGGTTGTGTGGCGTTGGGTGTTGTCCGTGAATTGGGCGTTGGGGACATGTCTGTGGCCGGCCTGTCACGTGTCATGTGCGTTCGGGGTGGGGCTGATGTGTGTGCTGCTTGGTTGTGTCCCTGTGTCTGTGTGCGACGCATGCATGGCGCTGCGGTTGGCCTCTGCGTTGTGCGCATGTGTGGCGGCGTCATCGGCGCTTTGGGGCCGTGACGGGGTGGTTGGTTCCTAGTCCCAGGTGGTGTGTACACATGTGTTCTGCGATGTTACGATTTGGCCTGTGTGTCATATGTGGATGCGATGGTGGATGTGTTGTGTACACGCGCTGGTGGGGGGTTGTCCGCTTTTTCCGCCCTTGCTCTGTGTGCGCTGTTTGCGTGCACTTGTTGTGTGTGTGCCTACCTGCGTCTCCGCGGTACGTTGCGTCCTTGGTGGTGCATCAGCAGGAGCATGGGGACGGCCTGCAGTGCTGGATTCATGCTCGGGGAGCCGCTTTTCGTTGTCCATGCTCGGCGTCCGTGTTACCGCTTCGGTTTGTCGTACGGTATCTCTTGGCCGTGGGAGCCGTTTGTTTGCGGCATCGTAATTTATGCGCCGGGCGGGACGTGTTTCGTCGGACGGTGTGTGTCAGTTGGGCTGCGCCGCTACGTGTACGGGCGCACTTTGATGGCGGACGGTGTTGCTGGCTTGCCGGCGGTGTTTGGCCTGCTTTTCGCATCGTAATTGGGCGGGCGTGTGGACTGCTGCGTGCCGGCGGTAACTGGTGCTTTTTGCATCCGCCAGCACGGCGGTTGTGCTTCCGCCCGCCATCGTAATGGGCCCCTAAGATATCAGTGTTTGTTGTAGGAAAAATTGCAAAATAAAGTGCCGCAAAATGCCGCTAAATTTCCAGATTTGTGCAGCTAAATTTCCATATTTGTGCCGCTAAATTTGCTAATCCATGCCGCTATATCCTGGGGGGTCTGATTAAGGAAAGTGTTGGATAGCGTAGGTGTAAAAATTACTATTCCCACTCCAGAGAGTGCAACAGTAGGGAAAGTGTTGGATAGCGTAGGTGTAAAAATTACTATTCCCACTCCAGAGAGTGCAACAGTAGGGAAAGTGTTGGATAGCGAAGGGGTAAAAATTACTATTCCCACTCCACTGAGTGTAACAGTAGGGAAAGTGTTGGATAGCGAAGGGGTAAAAATTACTATTCCCACTCCAGAGAGTGCAACAGTAGGGAAAGTGTTGGATAGCGTAAGGGTAAAAATTACTATTCCCACTCCAGTGAGTGCAACAGTAGGGAAATTGTTGGATAGCGTAGGGGTAAAAATTACTATTCCCACTCCAGTGAGTGCAACAGTAGGGAAAGTGTTGGATAGCGTAGGGGTAAAAATTACTATTCCCACTCCAGAGAGTGCAACAGTAGGGAAAGTGTTGGATAGCGTAGGGGTAAAAAATACTATTCCCACTCCAGGGAGTGCAACAGTAGGGAAAGTGTTGGATAGCGTAGGGGTAAAAATTACTATTCCCACTCCAGTGAGTGCAACAGTAGGGAAAGTGTTGGATAACGTAGGGGTTAAAATTACCATACTTATCAATTAAATAATTTTTCAAATTAAATAACCAATTAATAATACATTATTTATAAATAATAACAAATAAAAATGAATAAATACTTCATTATAATTAAATTACTTCCCACTCTATTCCCCTATAAACCCACAACCCGCTCCTAAAAAAAATAACACAATTAATGTAATTATCAATTAATCAATTAATAAAAAATTACCAATGAATAATTAACAATAAATTATCAATACCAATAAATAAAAATTATTAATTACTTTATTAAAATTAAATTACTTCCCACCCTATTCCCCTATAAACCCACAACCCGCTACAGAACTAAAACACAAAATTTAATTAAAAATAATTAATAATTTCTAAAAATTATTATTAAATTTACTATAATTAAATTACTTCCCACCCTATTCCCCTATAAACCCACAGCCCGCTACGGAACTAAAACACAAAATTTACTTTAAAAAACATTAATAACTTCTAAAAATTTAAAACATATATTTTTAAAAAAATACAATACTTAACAAAAAATATAGAACACATACATTTAAAATACATACTAAAATACATAACACTAATATAAACATCGATATTATTAACAACGATATTTTTACAAACGATATTACTGACTTCGATATTAGCAAAAACGATATTTCTTACCTTCATGTCGATATTCTGGTCACCGATATTCTTGATCTCGATATTCAGTCCCTTCGACATTTCCAACACGATATTTTTGTACTCCGAAAATAAAAACTCGATATTATGTCTGTGCACCATTTTGGAGCTATCCCACCATGACTCCTGCTCAGATTATCCAGAACGCCTTAGGTTTATTGTGAACTCAGCCCTCAGCCCTCAGTGTGGAGCATATCACTGAGTTGGAGACTGGCTAAAAAAGAATCAATAGTAAAGATTCATGCACATGATAATCTTAGGGAATTCTCTCACAAACTTGGTCCAAAATGTGATGATGCTTTCCCTCTCTCCTGGAAACAGGGTCACGTTTGCTACTTGTGAGGGCAATCTGAACCCCTCCACGGTAAAGGTGCAAGTAGCCACCTAAGCTCTATTTCACTACTATTTACCTTCCACTCAGTACCAGGGTTCCCAGACTCTCGACTGTGAGGTTGGCTGGCGGGGGACACGTGTCTTTGTTAGAGATGTGTTACCTAAAAAAGTAAAATTAATTAACACCTCCATTTAAGTTCTATTTCCCTCTTTCTTATTTTCCCACTCCATTATATTGGCCCAGTGTACTTGTTAATAATAAATTTGCAGTTTTTCAGTTGGTTTCCTGTTTGTGTAGTGTCTATTGTGCCACAATAATTTTGTGTCTGGTTCCCAAGGCAGTTAGGTAATGTGCCAATGAAGCACGAAGTGTCAGTAGACATTCACCCACGAGCCAGCCCCCAGTACACCTGCATTAGAAGAACATGTGTGTTAATGTGTGTGCACGTGTTCTATAAACTTGCTTCCTTCTCGCCCACCCGCCTCTTTTTTAGGTCAAGCCTGAGCCAGCGCTCAAGCAGTGCTCTGGCGATCTGTTGTAGGTAGAGTACGGAGGAGAAGCCCCGCCCATATTTTTCATTGGCTTGTGTCTTTGTCCTTCGTAAATGCTGGCGTCTGATTCCTTAATAGGCTTGTTAGTCCCTCCTTAGTACGGCCATGTCGTCATTTGTATCCTCCCATGGCTACTGGCCCCTTTACTTCGGTTCTTACATGGTACATGTTATTTTAGTGTTGGAACCACTATTTTCTTTATTGAGTTTGTCCTACTTAAGGCTCGGCAATGTGCTTTGTTTACATTCAGCGCGCTAAGCGCGCTTTCACTTTCGAAGCTGCCGGGACAATCGCAACTGCTTGTTTTTTCTTACTTTATGCCGCCGCTCGTCTGTGCATGTTTCCATTCCTGCTTCCTTTTGCGCTTCTTAAAAGCCAACGTTATGTTAACTGTAAACATCTTAAAATGCCACCATGCATTTACAGACGGGCTGCAGCACATGCGCTCGGCTCCCCCGGGGGCGTTTCACGCTGTAATGATGTACTGGAAACTGATCCTCCCCACCTCTGCTTGCAGTGCTGCGCTCCCCGAGACATATCGCTTCTAGTGGGGTTATAATAACACTGCAGGTGAGCTGCGTTTGACTGTATGGTCTCAGCTTTACTGTGGTGTCCTAACTAGGAGGAGAACACATTGCATCAAACGCCCCCCACCCCCAGGGGAAGAAGAAACAATGGCAGCGGCGAGGAAGTAACACTTACACTTAGTGGGTCTGTTGCAGGTTGCAGCATCGTGCTTTCAGCAGCTCTGCCTTTCTGTGCTAGCAGGGTATGACCGAATGTCGGGAAAATTTTATGTATGTTTTTTGTTTGTATTCTTGTGATGAGTGTTTTGCGATAGAGGTGTAACCTAACTTGCAGCAACCTGTGTACAAGAGCAGGTGTACCTTACATTCACTGGAGCTCCGTTCCCTCTCCTGGTCGTGCCAGTTCCTCTGCAGCCAGCCACCATTCTCATCACATCGCTCCTCTTTAGCATGCTGCGGCCACAACCGGGCCTCAGGCACCCGTCCTCGACGTGTTCCCATTGGTCACCAGCAGCCCCCATACCCCAGGCAGAAGAGCTCTGTGCAGACCACACCCTGTGGACGGACACCCCTTGGTTTGTTTGAGTCCTGGTCTTTGGTAGCCTCCCTCATTCTACAACCAGTGCTCCAGTCATCATCCTCTGGTGTGGAAATCAGCAGGGCTGTCACAAAAAAATGCTACCATGTGTTATTTGACACTGTTTGCGAGCAGTTCTCTAGCTTCAGAGACAGTCAAGCTGCTGCGCACATAGGACTGCATACCCCTTGAATAGGTGCTTATGAAACAGCCGTGTTAATGTGTTTCTGCTGAGGTGACGAAACTCCATCTGCTACCAGCTCACAATGCAACATGGAGTTTTAGGATTTGGTGCCGCAGGTAGCTGCGCAGTGTTTGTACGGACATCATCAGCATAAAAGGAGGGGAAATCCAAACCTCTGCATGTCACAGTAAAGGCTACAGCCAGCACTTCTCCAAATGGCAGAGCCTTATTTTGAAAACTACAGATTGTTTGGCATTTTTTTTCCACCAGGGTTTCAAGAAGGTTTTTTTTAGTTACACCCTAGTTTTGGAAATGTGGGCTGAAAAATGCACTATTTCACTACATTTTTCCGATTTTTAAAAAATCTTTGCAACATAAGATTTGTATAACTCTTCAATTCCTAGTGGTACAGCACCCAGAATAATGTGCTGCATTGCTAAACACTTATAAGGTCTCAAAGGCGAGACCTATTGGCTATGCCAATGCTTGTTTTAACACCATTCAGGGCTGGACTCGAGTTTTAGTGCAAGGTGCGGGGGTTCTTTGCTTGGGATTGGTATCTCCCACGATCTCGCCTCAGCCACTCCCCACCTTTGTTTCATATCAGTATGCCCTTTGAATCGAAAGTTTCCTAATAGGAAATCGCAAATTTGCAATTTCCTAATAGCAAATATGGGGGCAGATGTATCAAGGATTGCATTTGCGATTTCTTAATAGCGAATTTTAGCGAATTGCTATTAAGGAATCGCAAAATGCTATGTATGTAGGAATCGCAATAATAATTGCGATTCCTTAATATTCCTTAATTGCGAATTGCAAATTGCGATTCGCAATTAAAGAATACCTTCCCATTCATTCCTATGGGCGTAGAGGCCCATAGGAATGAATGGGAAGACATTCTCAATTTGCGAATCGCAATTAGAGAATCGCAAATTGAGAATGCAATTTCAAGGGTGCCAGGGTGTCCTTTTGACACCCTGTTGCACCCCTGAAATATGTATGTGTGCACATGTGGCGCACATACATGCCCTAAGGGCATGTATGTGCGCCACATGGCACTTTGAAAAATGCTAAAAAGTGCATTCTTCAAAGAAATCGCATATTACCACCAACTTGAAGTTGGTGGTAATTTGCGATTCCTTAAGGCCAAATTGCACTTTTTTGGTGCTTCTTACATTGGATTTAAGGAATCGCATTTTGCGATTCCTTAAATGCAATTGCAAAATAGGGAATCGCAGATTTTGCGATTCCTTATTTTGCGAGGCAGTTTTGCCTTAATACATACCACTAAGCAAAATTGCGTTCGCAAACGCCGAAAGTTTGGCATTTGCGAACGCAATTTTGCTTGATACATCTGGCCCTTGATTCCGTAGGGATCGCTATTAGGAAATCGCAGGCTACATACATTCCCTTTTGTGATTCCCAAATAACGATTTCTACAGATTCGCTATTTGGGAATTTCGTACATATGGACCATAGTTTGAAAAAGTGAGTCTTTAATTTCCTTCTAAATGCTAGGATGTCCGTGTTCAATATGATACGGCCTAGTATTATTTTGAACCATATGTGAGTCAAGCCGAATAACGCTTGGTTGAGGGTCATAGCTTTTCTTAGTGGGGGACATCGCTGCAATTTGGCAGATCTTGCTCCTCATTGACCTTAGGCCTCGTGTGACACGAGGCATATCTTGAAAATACGAAGGGGGCCAGAAATAAGGGCGTTTTGGGTTATGCAAGATATTTTTTTCCAGCGTCCAGTATGTCTGTTGAGATGGTGAGGAGATAATCTGGTTGCTTGGCTTAGGAAGCATTGTGCGGAGGATATAACCACGAGGACTTGGTAAGATGGTAAAGTACTGCATTCCCTCTGGCCAGAGGTGACAGCACTAGTGCCTGTACTGCTGACCGGAAGGAAAGGTTGCAGCTTGTTATAGTAGGTGAAGTTGAAAGGAAACAGTTTGTTATTTTGGAGATATGTTCAGATATATCAAGGTTATGATCACTGATGAAGTGAAGAGATTTGGCCCAGGGCAACAAAGCTGGAGAGATTCCCATAGAGCTTTTTTGGGACTGGAGTTAGTCACTGGACCAGAGGAGAAAGAAAAATAGTTTTAGTCTGGTTCAATTTTAAGAACAATATACACATCCAGTTAATAAATGTATCAAGAAGTTAATTCATATTCGAAAAAGTAGCTGAGCTGTAAGCTCTCATATAGAGCGGAGTATTGTGAACATATAATTGAAGGAATTTGTTTTTGTTCAGCCTAATGTAAAGGATTTCCATGTGTACATTGAATAGATTGAGAACTGATCCTTTTGGGGACACCATATTTGGAGGGGAAGTGTTGAGGATACAAATGGGTCCATTCTCACATACTGGGATCTTGCAGACATATGAAGCAGTTGTTTCTGGGTGGGCCACACGATTGAAGTATGCCAATACTAAAAAGCTCAACATATAAGTGGAAGAGCAAAAACGCTAAGTGGTGAATGAAAGGAGAATAAAGCAGCATATGATTGATGAAAGGGAGAGTGAAAGAAGAAAAGGAGAAAGAAAAAGTAGTGAAAGGACACAAAATAGCAGGGAGAAGATAAAAACTCCCCAATGTGAAGAAAAATAAAAAGATGACGGAAAGTCAGAGGACTTTAGTCATAATCATCTTGGTAAAGGAGAAACAGGAGGTTAATAGAATGGAGCGGGGGAACGAGACAGAAATGACCAGTCCATGAGTAAGTAAGTAAGTCCGTTTTTATATAGCGCAGCTACTCACCCTTACGGGTCTCAAGGCGCTGGGGGCCGTCGTGGAAATTAAGTGAGCTATTGCCCAGAGTCACATGGTGCTGAGCTGAGCTGCCGCCGGAGCCGGGGATCGAACCGTGAACCCTGTGCTCCAAAGTCAGCTGCCCTGGCCGCTGCACCACACCTCTCCAGTTGACTTTATTAAATAAAATAATCAAGCTCTTTTTTGGAAGGAATGGATCGACAAAGGAATAATAGTCATTGACCATATTATTTCCAACGTGTCTGTGCTAGAATTCAAAGACATTCCATCAAAATATGGTGTTTCATCCTATTATGCGGCCCATTATCAGTGCCTTAAGCCTATTCTTCTACAGCTATTTTCGCAGGTCTCCTCCACATCATTTAATCTTTCTCCTAATTCTTCTTCCTTTGACTTCTCCACACACGTTAAAGCGTCCTATATATATATATATATATATAAACGTCCATGTCTCCCTCAGGATGGCAGACTTAAATCCAAAACGGAACTACAATGGGAGCTCGACTTACATCAAGAATTTTCCCAACGCACCTGGGATGCAATTTGGGCCAAGATACACACCACTTCCCGTTCCGCTGCTACTACTCAAACATTATTTTTCTTCTACAATAGACTGTATTACACTCCCACACATCTTTATAGGTCTCACCTTATTTCAAACACTAATTGCTGGTCTTGTGCCCAAGAGAATAGCAATTTTCTTCACATGTTTTTTGAGTGCCCTCGAGTTAAAAGGTTTTGGTCTCTCATTTGGGATAGAATTAATACTATTTTATCTACAAACATTACATGTAATATTGTACATCTTTTTTTGGGTGGTTCTTCCCCCCCTTTGGCATTCTCAAAGGACAGTTGGGAAATTCATTGAACTATTGTTAGCTTTGGCCTTACAAGTTATTACATCAAATTGGAAGGATACTTCAAAAATCACTTTCATTGTCTGGTGGAATTTATTAAGTCACCACCATAGGTTAGATAGAGCTTATGCTACTACACTTCCCCTGCTGATTAAAAAAAATTTGATCTGGCTTCCACTTAAAACTTACTTATCTAGAACTGTAACCTCTTCCAGACCTGTTAGCATCGCCAATGTTTCTCCATGAGGTAATTATAATTATATGTTTAGATACTAAGAGATGGTTGTAACACTATGTTATTATATATCTTGTGATTGATTTCTTCTTTTCCTCTCTTCTTTTTTCTTTTTCTTCTTTCCCTCTCCCTCTTCTCTTCTTCTTTACTCTTAAGAAACTAAAAATCGCTAGAATTTCTTCAAGTGTTTTGATTATTTTGATGCTAAGCATTGCAGCTCTCAATGGTTCTGTTCATTAATCTATAATAATTTGTTTACGTTTGATGTTTTACTGTTCTATATCTGATCCACTCACAATGCTTAGGCGATGTGCATCATTATATTCTTGTATTGTTTTATAATTCTCTTCAAAAAGCATCTTAAACTTAAAAACAAATATCACTTTTAAAAGGTTAAGCAAGTTTAGTCCATAGAAATCAATGGATGTGTTAGTTTGAGCACAAAGTACCTTAGACACGTCAAAAATCAAAGATGGTGCAAGGCGTAGGGGAGGTGAGGCGCAGGAAAAGCAAGCAATACGTTGGTTTCTTACTACACAGGAGAGGTGATGCGTCAGTTCCTTTCTGGCAGGGGAGGTGATGCATTGGTTCCTTACTGGCAGGGGAGGTGATGCGTTGGTCTCCGGACACGCAAATCGGTTCCTTACTGTGGTGTGGTGTTGATGAAGAGTCGGTATCAAGGGACGATGCGTCAAAAATCCAGATGCACTGCGTCAATGTGGTAGTGGCAATGCAAGTGCTGCGTCGATTTTTCAGCCTCAAGCAGGTGCTGCATCGGAGTCGGAGTGGGTGCCATGGACGTCGGTGACAGTGCTCGGGACAGATGCTGCGGCGATTTTTCTGATGTGCTGCAAAGGCGAGCTGGGACCTGCGGTGAAAGCCGTGGTCAATGCTTCTAGCGGGAACCATGCTTTAATGCAGGCAGTGGCGATGCAGCGATCTTTTGCAGCGATGCGTCGAGAAAAGAGGCGCTGGGAGTCAATGCGTGGATTTTCTCTTTAACTCACCAGATTCCACTTCCAAGGACCCAGGAACTGGATTTGGCACCACTTGGCAAATCAGGACTCTCAACAGAAGAGCCCAGGTAGAGGTCCATGAAGTCTTTGATGGCCCTGAGATGTCTTAACAGGAGGCAAGCACACACAAGGCCTTGGAGAACCTTGGAAGCAGGATGTAGAAAGAAAAGTCCAGTCCTTTCACTCCCAGGACAGAAGCAGCAGGCCAGCACAATAAAGCAACAGGCAGAGTGGAAGGCCCTCCTACAGCATCCAGCTCTTCTTCCTGGCAGAATGTCCTCGGTCCAGAAGTGTTCTGATTTTGTGGTGTCAGAGGTCCAATACGTATAGCCCTTTCTGCCTTTGAAGTAGGCCAACTTCAAAGGAAAGCCTTTGTAGTGCAGAAGGCCCTGTCTTTCCCTGACCTGGCTCCAGACACTCTACAGGGGGTGGAAACAGCTTTGTGTGAGGGCAGGCAGAGCACTATTCAGGTCTAAGTGACAACTCCTCCCACCACTCAAGCTCAGGAAGGCCCATCAGCCTGGTGATGGGCCATAAGGATATGCAAGGCACACCGTAGCTCCCTTTGAATGACTGTCTACAGTGACTGCACAAGAGCCCAACTGTCAGCCAACCCAGACGTGTATTCTACAGAAAGGCAGAGGCACAAAATGATTAAGCAAGTGAATTCCCACTTTCTAAAAGTGGCATTTTCAAAAGCGCAATTTAAAAACCATTTCACCAAAAGATGTATTTTTAAATTGTGAGTTCAGAGACCCCAAACTCCAAATCTCTATCTGCTCCCAATATTAAATTACACTTAAAATATATTTCAAAGCAATCCCAATGGTACCCTATGGGAGAGATAGTCCTTGCAATAGTAAAAAACAAAATTAGCAGTATTTCACTATTAGGACATGTAAAACACACCAGTAAATGTGCTACATTTTAGATACCCTGGACCCTGACCATGGGGCTGCCTTGGGCCTACCTTATGGGTGACTTACATGTAGTAAAAGGGAAGGTTTGGGCCTGGCAAGTGGGTGCACTTAAGTGAAGGAACTATAACACGAGGATGTCCTAGAAAGAGCACGCACAGCAATGCCCTCAGGCTTCCATGGGCACAATATTTATATATTTCAATAGAGTCCAAAACAATAATCCATCTTGTGTGCTGTTAGCTTGAATTTTATGTAGTTGCTTTCAGAAAAGAGTTCACAAATGTTTACATCACAATTGTTGGTGTCAGAGATGTAGTCTCTATAACAGAAGGCAAATTCCAACCAAAGTTGCTAAAACAAAAACAATTCATTTCGGGTGAGATTCTCCCTTCATCAGGGGTAGCTACAATTAAAGAGAAATCACTGATTATATTACTGAAATCACATCATTAGTTCAAAGACAGAAAGGCAACCATGCAAAATAATTTCAACACAATGCAAAATACCAATGTGAATAACAGAGTCATCATAGTAAAAAGTATCCAATGTGCGAACAACAGAAGTGCCAACCCCCTCAAACAGACTGGGGTCCAAATGAAGACCAAACAAAAACTGAAGAGAAAAGGGGATTATGAGCCCCAGCATGCACCTGGTTTGACAAACAAGAAGAAAACAAGAATTATCTGTAGTATCTACCACCATGTGAAAGCCCAACTAAGTGCACTGTGACAACACCATTACATTTCTTAATGATGAAAGTGAGCATGCCTAAACTACATGCAGGACATGCGGAAGATATAGAGAACAGCCAAACCTTCAAAGTCACAGAAAGTGACTAAACCACGTCAATAAATCACAGTCGAGTTGATCGACTAAAATGCAGGTTGTAAACAGAGGAAAAATGCAAACTGTGAGAAACTACCATGCGTATAACATAATCAGTGTACCCAGTGCATAACTGTATGAAAATACCTGACCCGATGAAAAGTGCCAGGTCAATCTCGAAACAAAAAAATTAATTAGAAACGCCATGTTACAAGATACGCTTCAATTAACCTGGTTGGAAAAGCAACCTACATAAAAGCAAAACTCACTGGAGACGAAAATCTTAAGGCTGTCCTGCAGCAGGACACGAGTGAATGAAGTTGTGTTTGGTCAACCCAGGTGGTGTGTATAAAGGACGCGACCTCATGTACACCATATAGAAACTGGAAGCAGACTCGACATGGTGAATGAGAATAGCAGCGCTGGAAAGCCCCAGTGAAGTCATAAAAAGTGTGCCAGACCACCAAATAGCTACGTAAAAAAAGAAGAAGAAGGAATATAACTGCTTTTAACCACAGTAGCTTATGTGTAAACAAATAAAAACGATATTGTGTAAACACAAAGTGTGCTAAGCATGTACTCGGTAAAACTCCTTGAGACATAAGTCTGCCAGCAATGTCCAAGGTCACAAATAGATCAGAGATAACGCTCTATGTAAAGCTGACAATGATATTTGGATTCAATGCACCATATACATAATCAAAATGAGGCTCTTGTGGGCATGTGCCCACCATAGATATCTTGCGAGTATCAAAGGATATGTTACATGTGTTTTGCTGAGAAATAAAGTTCTCAGTGCACGATGTCAGACGCTAAATGTGTCATAAGTCATCTGTCCATGCTGATAGGCTTATCGTAAAAAAGTACAATCAATATTGATATGAGGTAAAAAGTAGTGCAAACACAAGAAATTGGCCCTGTGAATGCTTGGGAATGAGCATCACTCCTAATGTGTACAGAGTGGATGTGAATCAAATAACTTGCACTTAGAATTTTATTGAACAACCAACATACTGGACAATATATACCAATCGGAATATAAAATTAGTACATCATAGGCATTAGCATCATGAAACTCGTGAGAACGCTTATCTTTCAAGAAAGTTAACATAGTACCTAGGAGCATTTTAAATACATGCATTGAAATGATTCAAAAACTGTTGGTGCGCACAGTCATGCATGAGGAATAGCGAAAGCCATTGCATATGCGTAACAGCTCGTTCGCACTGAGCATATGAAGGAAATATCATATAAGTGCTAAACATAAACAGTTGGATGACTAATGTGATACAGGAGTACCCTTGGACAATAAGACCTATGCTGACACATTGTATATCAAACACAACATACTAAAACAATTTGCTTCAAGAAAAAATTGTGTAAAAGCTCAACACAAAAATAAAAAGAATATACCTTAATAATGGTGTGCATAAACTCTATAAAAAACAAAACAAAGGTACAGTGAACTGCAAAAGTTTCATCATTAGAGATGAATATGTACCATCAGAAAATGGAAGGGAAATACGGAATTAGTTATAAGAAAACATGTCAATTCCAGCTTGTCATTAAGACCCCTAGGAATTAAAGTGTTGAGAAACTTGATCCAATGTGTTTCTCATTGTGACAGCAGTTTCTGTGTGTTGATTTCTGGGTTGACAGGTACGGTTTCCAATACCAGAAACCTAAGTTGTGCGATGTTATGGTTATTGCCCAGCCAGTGGCCTACGAGAGATGAGTTCCTGTTCTCAAGTCTGATCATGCTCTTGTGCTCGGTGATTCGCATTGGATCTCATCTCGCTGATTACTGAAGAGTTATATCAGGTGCTGTCAGGATTAGCAGCAGAGATTTATGAGCAAAAAAACAATCTGGAGAAGAGCGTGAAAGTGGATACCTGGCAAATAACGTTGAACGACAAATTCAAAACTTGACACATACACAAAGGAAATTCATGAACTCAAGATTCGGAAGTTTAAAAGATATTCCATTGACTATAAACTAAACGACACATATGGTGTGAGTTCATTTACTCATGTCCTGCTGCTGGATATCCTTAAGCTTTTCGTCTCCGGTGAGTCTCGCTTTTATATCAGTCGCTTTTCCAACCAGGTTAATTGAAGCGCATCTTGTAACATGGCGTTTCTAATTAATTTTTTAGTTTCAAGATTGACCTGGCACTTTTCATCTGCTCAGGTATTTTCAAACCGTCAATGCACTGGGTACACTGATTATGTGATATGTTTGGTAGTTTCTCACTGTTTGCATTTTTCCGCCATGTACAGCCTTCATTTCAGTCAATTAACTCGACAGTGATTTATTGACATGGTTCAGTCACTTTCTGTGACTTTGAAGGTTTGGCTGTTCGCCATGTCTTCCGCATGTTCTGCATGTAGTTTAGGCATGCTCACTTTTATCATTAAGAAAGGTAATGGTGTTGTCACAGTGCACTTAGTTGGGTTTTCACGTGGTGGTAGACACTACAGGAAATTCTTGTTTCCTTCTTGTTTGTCAAAGCACATGCATGCTGGGACTCATAGTCCCCCATTCCCTTCAGTATTTTTCAGTTTTCATTTGGTCTTCATTTGGACCCCAGTCTGTTTGAAGGGGTTGACACTTCTGTTGTTCGCTTATTGGATGCGTTTTTACTATGATGGTTGGTATTCTGCATTATGTTGGAATTTTTTCGCATAATTGCCTTTCTGACTTTGAACGAATTATATAATTTCAATAATATAATCAGTGATTTCTCTTTAATTGTAGCTACCCCAATGAAGGGAGAATCTCCCCCGAAATGCATTGGGTTTCTTGAGCAACTTTGATTGCCATTTTCCTTTTGTTATAGAGACTACATCTCTGACACCAACAAATGCGATGTTAACATTTGTGAACTCTTCTCTGCAAGCAACTAAATAGATTTCAAGCTTACAACACACAAGATGGATTATTGTTTTGGAATCTATTGAAATATATATAGATATTGTGTACATGAAAGCATGAGGGCATTGCTGTGCATTATGTTTCTCGTTTATTGGATATCAAGGAGAGAGAGAGGAACAAGAAGACTAGTTCTCTTCCCCTAAAATATATGTATAATCAAAAGGAACTAGCCTAAAACAAGCATAAGGATTGTGTGTTGTGCAGAAGGAAGAAATACTATTCCTTATGAAAGCCCTCACCCACCAACCTAGTTGGTGGCATGCTTCATCATCGGGCTCCACCCGGTGACACCGAATGTGTCCCGTGTGTGCTTCAACGCCGGTTTACAGCGGAGCTGGTTTTGTGGTGAATGAATGTGCAGTGATAGCGTGTGAATGTGAATTAAAAACTGTCCTGGGGTCCCATTTCCTATTATGGATATTTTATTGGTGGGCCCTTGGCAGTATTAAAAACAAGGCGATGGATGTATTATGGAGTTATTTATGGTCTCCCACATCCTGTGTGGTCAACATGTTTCTTCCAGGCCTTGGGTGTGATCTGGCTTTCTTCAGGACCTAGATGTGTGCAGGGTGATTAAAAAGTGATGGGGTCGATATAAAATGTAAGTGACCCGGTATGTGTTGCACTCGCTAGGGTGCACTATGGGTAAGAGGGGAGTTCCCTCTATGCTTTGTACCTGTAATAAAAAGAAGAAAAAACACGAAACAATACGAACAAACACACAATATGGAAATTAGCTTCCCAGAATGCACATATATCTTATGTGCTTCAAATGCTGTCGTGTCCGTGTAGTAACCATATAGCTATTCAGTGGGGCGGTACGGGTTGTGACGGCGTAGTAGGTCGGTGATATATGCTATATTGTGCATAAATTCAATAGCGGAATCACGCCATGCTACAAAAAATGGGTGACATACAAATATTAAAAGTGAACTCTTACTCTTGAAATTATCAGAGAAAAGCCTCATGAGTATCCGGCATGGGGGTCGGCTTAAAGTCACCCTCTAATTGGTAAAGGAGACATACAATGAATCAGGTCATGTCGCATAAAAGTTACGAGTGGTTCTCCCGTAGTCTCGAGAGACATCGGATCCCTGAACTCCCCACTTTCTTGAATAACGCTCAGGCCCCGCGTCTGCACCTACTTGGTATACGTCGGATCTCCGTGGATGTGTGCCCTTGGTCTGCTCGAGCCTTAAATGCTGCCCACGTTGCACCAGCTGGGACCGCTTCCTCGTTGGTGTGAGTAGCGTCTGCAGCGGGAGAGAAGGAATAAACATAGAAGACAGACAGAGTCCCTCACTAAGTGTATGTGTGGGGCGAGTGTGTCTAATTGAAGAACAATAAAGTTTGAGTA
The DNA here is from genome assembly GCA_963921515.1 of Calotriton arnoldi. NCBI lineage: Eukaryota > Metazoa > Chordata > Amphibia > Caudata > Salamandridae > Calotriton > Calotriton arnoldi. Next base: position 1,706,776 of record CAWUFW010002133.1, on the reverse strand, counting down.
TGTGAAGCGATTGGGACGAGTATAATTTATCGCTTAGTTCTGTGGCGGTATTTACAAATTATTAAAAACAGTAAACGGACTACGCACTTCCGTGTGTTAAAAATCGGGTGTACAGTCTATGTGCCCGAGTCTACGTAGTCTGAAGGGGATGTAATTTAATGTTTTTAAGCTTGCATACGTCCTCATTAGTATGAGAGACTGTGAAAAATCTGGTAAAAATTGAGCTCTGTTGAACAGAGAGGTGGTACACTGAGAGATCAGAGAAGCGCTAGTATGACGGCCATCCTATGCTGATTGGTTAGTATTGCTACAATCAGGATTTTCCTTATCAGGAGGGGAATGTCATATTTATTGGGGAGTGGCCTGGAGGACCACTATGTCCAATATGGTAGTAGTATTAATCTGAATAATTTTATCACAACATAGAATCAGGAGTTCAGGCTATGCCAGGGGATATTGTCGTTCAGCCCCTGTAATTGGGTGGACAAACGATATATCCAGCGCTGTTCTTTCTTTAACAAAAATTTGTTGTTGCTGGTGTTGTTACACTCAATGTGTTCTACCACAGTCCAGGACATATCGTTGGTGGTATGTCCTTTTTGTAGGTAATGGTCCGTTAGTTTGCTGATGTTCTTTTTGCACCGAATGGTGCTGCGGTGCTCCACAATTCTGGTTCTGACTTTACGTGTGGTCATGCCAATGTAGCGGAGTCCACAGGGACATTCAATCAGGTAGACTACACTGGTTGAGTTACAATTCGTATGTTTTACTTTTCGCCATACTTTGCCAGGTTCCAAGTCGAGTGTCTTGGTGGGTCGCCCTGGCACTGAAAGAAAATTAGTTCGAGTTTGAGGGTGAATTCTACCTCCAGACTAATGGCACATCAATGGGCAGCGTTTTTGCCCCCAGTGTAGCGGGGCTTTACGTCTACCATTTTGAACAAAAACACATACTAACAGCTGCCAACCCCCACTCTCACAATATCAAGTTATGGCGTTGGTATATCGACGACATTCTCATGATATGGTCTGGCTCCCAAGACACCCTGTCCACCTTCCTCATTTGGCTCAATGACCGGGATCCATACTTACAATTTACCAGCACAGCTAGTTCAACCAGCATTGCATTCTTGGACCTCGCTATTGAAGCAGAGGCAGGCATGCTTAAAACCACAACATACTACAAACCAACTGCCAGGAACTCATTGTTACAATTCGAGAGTTTCCACCCTCGGGCACTCAGGGAGAATCTCCCCTTCGGCCAGTTCCCTCGAATACGAAGAAACTGTAGCCAGATATCAGACTACCAAAGACAATCAACACACCTGGCTATGAAATTACGTGAGCGGGGATACCCGAACAAAATTGTCCAAACTACCAAAAAACGGGCCCGCAACCAGAACAGAGATGCCCTCTTGGAGGACAACACACGGGAGGATGCCATCACCCCCCTAACATGTGTCACTACCTACAATGAGGCATCCAACAAGGTTTCTAAAATAATCCGCAAAAACTGGCGAATCCTGAACACTGGGAAAAGGAACTGGGACCAACCGCTCTTCACATACAAAAGAGCTAGCAGCCTCAAAGACCGACTAGTCTCCACGAGGCCCAAAATGATCAGAAACACCACTACAAACTCGGTCCTTAACGCCTGGGGTCTTCCTGACGTGGTTGGACACTACCCATGTGGTGATTGCAGTGTCTGCCACTTGACACGACCCACCAAGACACTCGACTTGGAAACTGGCAAAGTATGGCGACAAGTAAAACATACAAATTGTAACTCAACCAGTGTAGTCTACCTGATTGAATGTCCCTGTGGACTCCGCTACATTGGCATGACCACACGTAAAGTCAGAACCAGAATTGTGGAGCACCGCAGCACCATTCGGTGCAAAAAGAACATCAGCAAACTAACGGACCATTACCTACAAAAAGGACATACCACCAACGATATGTCCTGGACTGTGGTAGAACACATTGAGTGTAACAACTCCAGCAACAACAAATTTTTGTTAAAGAAAGAACAGCGCTGGATATATCGTTTGTCCACTCACTTACAGGGGCTGAACGACAATATCCCCTGGCATAGCCTGAACTCCTGATTCTATGTTGTGATAAAATTATTCAGATTAATACTACTGCCATATTGGACATAGTGGTCCTCCAGGCCACTCCCCAATAAATATATGACATTCCCCTCCCAATACAGAAAATCCTGATTGTAGCAATACTAACCAATCAGCACAGGATGGCCGTCATACTAGCGCTTCTCTGATCTCTCAGTGTACCACCTCTCTGTTCAACAGAGCTCAATTTTTACCAGATTTTTCACAGTCTCTCATTCTAATGAGGACGTATGCAAGCTTAAAAACATTAAATTACATCCCCTTCAGACTACGTAGACTCGGGCACATAGACTGTACACCCGATTTTTAACACACGGAAGTGCGTAGTCCGTTTACTGTTTTTAATAATTTGTAAATACCGCCACAGAACTAAGCGATAAAGTATACTCGTCCCAATTGCTTCACATACTCAAACTTTATTGTTCTTCAATTGGACACACTCGCCCCACACATACACTTAGTGAGGGCCTCTGTCTGTCTTCTATGTTTATTCCTTCTCTCCCGCTGCAGACGCTACTCACACCAACGAGGAAGTGGTCCCAGCTGGTGCAACGCGGGCAGCATTTAAGGCTCGAGCAGACCAAGGGCACACATCCACGGAGATCCGACGCATACCAAGTAGGTGCAGACGCGGGCCTGAGCGTTATTCAAGTAAGTGGGCAGTTCAGGGATCCGATGTCTCTCGAGACTACGGGAGAACCACTCGTAACTTTTATGCGACATGACCTGATTCCTTCTATGTCTCCTTTACCAATTAGAGGGTGACTTTAAGCCGACCCCCATGCCGGATACTCATGAGGCTTTTCTCTGATAATTTCAAGAGTAAGAGTTCACTTTTAATATTTGTATGTCACCCATTTTTTGTAGCATGGCGTGATTCCGCTATTGAATTTATGCACAATATAGCATATATCACCGACCTACTACGCCGTCACAACCCGTACCGCCCCACTGAATAGCTATATGGTTACTACACGGTCACGACAGCATTTGAAGCACATAAGATATATGTGCATTCTGGGAAGCTAATTTCCATATTGTGTGTTTGTTCGTATTGTTTCGTGTTTTTTCTTCTTTTTATTACAGGTACAAAGCATAGAGGGAACTCCCCTCTTACCCATAGTGCACCCTAGCGAGTGCAACACATACCGGGTCACTTACATTTTATTTCGACCCCATCACTTTTTAATCACCCTGCACACATCTAGGTCCTGAAGACAGCCAGATCACACCCAAGGCCTGGCTGAAACATGTTGACCACACAGGATGTGGGAGACCATAAATAACTCCATAATACATCCATCGCCTTGTTTTTAATACTGCCAAGGGCCCACCAATAAAATATCCATAATAGGAAATGGGACCCCAGGACAGTTTTTAATTCACATTCACACGCTATCACTGCACACTCACTCACCACAAAACCAGCTCCGCTGTAAACAGGCGTTGAAGCACACCCAGGACACATTCGGTGTCACCGGGTGGCGCCCGATGATGAAGCATGCCACCAACTAGGTTGGTGGGTGAGGGCTTTCATAAGGAATAGTATTTCTTCCTTCTGCACAACACACAATCCTTATGCTTGTTTTAGGCTAGTTCCTTTTGATTATACATTATGTTTCTCAGACATCCTCATGTTCTAGTTCCTTCACTTCAGTTTACTAGTGCCCTTGGGCAGAGCCTTCTTCAGCACTGCAAGCGAAGTTTGTTTAAATGGGTTAAAATTGTTTAATTAGCTAAATTTGTTTACTCGAGTGCATTATAACCATTGTTTTGAATTTAAGTGGGTGCACTTGCGAGGTCGAAATGGCAGTTTAAAGCTGCACACACAGACACTGCAGTGGCACGTCTGAGACATGTTTGCAGGGCTACACGTGTGGGTGGCCCAATCAGTGCTGCAGGCCCATTAGTAGCATTTGATTTACAGGCCCTGGCCACACCTGGTGCACTTTACTGGGGACTTACTAGTGAACCAAATATGCGAATAATGGATTAACTAATCACCAATACAATTTAGACAGAGAGCATATGCACTTTAGCACTGGTTAGCAGTGGTAAAGTGCCCAGAGTTCTAAAGCTAACAAAAACAGTTTAGAAAAAAATTGGAGGAAGAAGTTCAAAATGTTTGGGGATAACCTTGCAAAAAGGGCCAGGTTTCTAAAAGGAAGCTACCCAGTGTTATAGCATTGGTAATTATACACGTTTGCTAAAAGACATACAGTGGATCTTGATATTATAATTTACTGTCACCTGATGATGAACTATCTAGCAAAAGTAGCAAAAAGATGTGTGGAAGTAGCTTCCCAGAAGTTGAGAGAGATAATAGGTTATTAGTCTTTACTTAATCTAGTTTCCACTAGGATTGCAACATACAAATTGGTATTCTAAATGTACATGGCAGAGCTCTCACTATGATGGATGAGGATGCAATTGATTATAAACTATCTGCCACTGGGCTACTGTATTTAATACTATTTATCAAGATACTTTCATTACCATCTTCAGAGAGCAGTTGGAATTTGGAGGCAGGACTTTAGACTACTCTACCCCACTCTACATACACAGTGGTTCAGGATACAGCTTACTGTGCCCGATTTGCCATAACACCATTTGTATACCCCCCCCCATCCTTGTTCCTTTATGCAATGCTGTACAATTCGCCTATGGAGTTTTAGCAAATGATACTTCAATCTTCAAGACATGTCTAAGACTACATCCACCACTAAATAACTGGTGCATGACCATTCTGGTCCCATCCGGGGCTTGTACACTATATTGAATGCAGCTGGTTGCTCTATTACAGCAAGAACTGGCTCTGTGACCAAAATTTCATTATCTGATTGATGTAAAGCACTGAGAGACAGCTTCCAGCTCCATTACACACTTTAAAAATACAATAAATAAATGCATAATATCTATGGACATACTCCACTGTGGGCACATCATGCCTTAGTATTGGTTTAGGTTCATTGAAGACTTAAAAAAAACTAATAACGCCATCCTGAGCAAAACAGATTTTTAGCTGTTCTCAGGCTATCACAGGCATTTTTTATTGTTAAGTCCAAGGTCTTTGCATAAATCATATAACTAAATGCAAGGCCCTATGTTAATTTAATGTATACATTTTCTAATTATATTTGTATGTATAACTACCTGTAAAAACCGAATAAAAAAAACAATTAAGCACTAATACCTCAAAAGAAACACCGACAAACTACCATAAACTCTGTTCTCATCCATTACACAAGTAACATTTTTAACATTTTCCAGAATGGAAGGAGACGTCCCTCATCTCACTTGCCAAGGATTTTTAGAGTCAGTGTTAGATAGTGATATCTCCAAATTGACTAGGATTTATATTAGGTTGTCATTCAAAATTGGACTCATACATCAATACTAATGAAGAATTGTCATGGTCTCAAGGATCCCCACCAATTTAACCTGAAAGTACAACTACTACTTCAGATAGATTGGCCTTTTATTGAAGCTGTGAATCTTTTTTCTTCTAGACATTAAGCAGAGAAAATGTATATTTCTGAGGATCATGGAATTCTTGAAGAAAATAACTTTTCACCTAGACATTCATCATTTCAAGAAGACAATTTCTTCAGTTTCTTCTTCTGCCTTTGATATTAGCACCCATTGCAGATGAGGTCTTCTCGTCTGGTATTTAGAAACCAGCATATTGCCATTATTTGCCACTAATAATTTTCTAGTGGGAAATCTGTACAGGCTATGGTTCTTTTTGATTTTTATAGAAATAGGTCAGAAGACATCCAGGAAAGAAACCTTGAGGTAGAGGTATCCTTTTAAAAAAATGCTGTTTGGACTTAGCACTTGGGGCCTGTAAACTAGCCACTGACAATCAAAACAAGTATGTGTGGGAGTTTATACAACCATTTAAAGGCAAGAAGATATTGGAAGTTTAAACTAAATTAAATTCTCTATAAACTGGAGCAATAAAAGTCAAAAGGAAACAGCATATCATCATGAACATTATCTCACGCCTGCCAATAATTTTCAAATTACAAAATACCATTCAGCTTTGAGACAATATGAGGTGAGGCATTTTTTTTGCTCCAGCGGATTACCTGGCACCCTTCGTTCCCTAAACAATATAAATCAAGTTAAAGGATAACTAGGATCTCTCCATGCGCACTTAAGAGTGTCGAGATGCCCAATAACAGAGAATGTTCATTGCCACTAGTAACTCATTTCTTTAATGCTAAATCCAAGATTGAAGAGTTGAAAAGAATGATTCATTCAGGGTGTTTCATCCACGGCTGTAGTGTGCTTAAACCAGAAAAAATAAACATGTAGTGAGTGCCCTTTTGAGCAAAGCAGAGCAATTTAGTTTACTCGAAGCATTTAGCCTAAAAAATTGAAGGACACTGTGGAAATGAAATTACACAAAAGCAAGCAGCTGTTTTTTTTTTTTTTAGATCAAATAAGCATTAGTTCACCTTTATCAGAATGCATGCAACGAGCTCTTCATTATCACAGGCTTTTCCACCTTAATAGTCTTATCTTTCGATGTGCTTATCAGGTTGACAAACTATCACCTAATTAGGGGAAGAGTGAGCCAATGTCTAAAGTTGATAATGGGTAGTAAGTCTTATCAAAAGTGGAGCTACAGCAACGCGAGTAAAATCCACCTTTTGAAGAGAACTGCATCATTTTTATGTAAAATGTGAAATATAAAAACATATTTTTCAGAATCCCTTACCACCAGATTAAGCATCAACAGAATTTAGTAAATGGAAAATGTATAGCAATGTACTTCAAATTCTTCTCCTTAGATCTGGTCTTTTTTTGGCTTCCACCTTCATTTTTTGGGTACTTGCATCCTTGCCAATTACAAGTTTATAGTTTGAAATGACCTTGTTTGCATTCGCAAACACCATAAATGCCTGTTTTTAATATGAATTTTCCCTCAAATCGCTAGCAATATATTATGTTGCTCAAGTACAATTTTCTTTTATAAAATGCATTTGTATTTTTGCTTCAATTTTCAAAGAGAAACAAAATCCGAAGACAATATTCAAAGTAGGTAGGGGAACATAAAAGTCAACTGAAATAATGATAATAATAAAGATAATAACAACAGCAAAAATATGGTTTTGTACAGCTCAACTGCAACCTGTCTATGGCGTCCTGGCGCTATAGAGTCTGGGGAAAAAAAACAATATATTATCAAACACAGAAATAACCAAATAACCCAGTTTGTAGACCTTTATGTACCCAATATTATTACGGCTTATGATGGTCCATGGAAAGGTAGGAACATTAAACAAGGTATCCCCTGACCACAGATTATGCCTAGACAATATCTGTTTTTTTGGGAGCATGTGAAGGCCAGGCCAGCATTATGGATAGCTCAGTGGCAAATGCACAAGGATTTAAAAATGGATCTCTTGGCCTTTGGGAGTCAACAAAGAGCTCTTTGATGATTTGAGATCAAGGAGTGGGAGCAGGTCCAAGCAAAGGCTGGGCACCAGGAGTTTGCAAAACATGAATCGTTTGTAGAAATTCTAGGAGAGACCCAGTTTAGAGAGTTGCAGTAATCAATGCATGACAAAATAATAGCTTGAATAATAAATTTGTAAGCTTATAATGGTGATAGTGGAAAACCTTGTGTAACATACACAAATGGAAGAAGCATACTGATATCAGGGCATTCATTTGCTTCACAAACATGAGAGAACTGTCAAAATGGATGCCAAGATTTCTTGTTGTGTCTACTGGAATAGGCAGCAAGCCTTCTTTGGGGCAGCACATTCAGTGTAATAGGAAGTGGCAACTTCAAGGCTGCTCTGTGTTTCACAGTGCAGATGGTGCAGTCACTACATCCGCCTGTAGGGCAATGTCTGAGGGGCTCCATGGGACCCCCTTTTTTCCCTCCAGGAGTTGCCCTCAGAGGGGCGCACTGATAGTGCGTCATCTTTTTTGTGGTGCACTTAGTGCGCCTCCTTAGGGCACTTTTGTATCTGTGCCTGCGTCTATACTACAACACAGGAGTAGAGGCGCAGTGATTCCTTCATTTGCATGGGGTCACACCCACATTCAAATGAGGGAACACCCTCTGAAGATAGCATATGAGCCAGCGTAATCAGTAATACAGAAAGGGCCGCACAAGCATCTGCTGCCTCTTTTGTAATACCATAGTGCCCTGATGGTGCAAAAAGCGGGTGCACATTCTAGTTGCGTTCCCTGGGCACTATCTGTAATGCGGCCAAGGTCTGGATTAATTGACTGAGTACATGGAAAAGTGGACCAGTGAAAGATGCTTACACCACAGTACAGATGAAGTGTTCAGGGTCCACAAAAATGATATAGTGGCTCTCTGTGATGGGTGTTGTGAATGGAAAGGATTATTTAACAAGTCCCATTGATTTGTGGCAGACTATTTTGAGTCTAGAGCACAGACTCTATTAAGAAGGATGAGGGATTCTTAGACAAGAGCTTGTTGATTCAAGTGGCATGTAAATTAAGGTAAAAGTACACCCATTCCATCAGTTATGATACTATTATTAGATACTATTCGTTATTGCAAACGTTTGATAAAACATGGAGATCGTTACCCTGTACAACATTAAAATTCAAAAACCCACTGAAGAATGTATACATGGAATGTTTACAGTTGGCTATATATGTTTAATGTTCTTTTGTCATCAAACGTATGGTGTTGAGAGGAATGCCTGCAATAAGTCTAACCACTGGCAATCAAACAGGGTAGTATTCCAACCCATCATTCTGTTGCCCAGCATGCCACCTCAGTTTGGAGTCAGCCATATCCAAATCAGTTTTGACCCAGCTCCAATAGGAATGGTCCAGCCTGAACTGTCAAGCCAGGTCCTCCTTGAACCAGAACACATGCAACCCAAGACCAGTTTAGTCCTGATTTGAGGCTCGTCAGTCAGGTGTAGCTTGGATCCAGTGGCAAAGTAAGCAAGTGACCCATGTCTGGGCATCTCCCAAAGCCACTTAGTGCATTACTTCAAACACACAAAAGGTCAATCAATCAATCACAGAATTTGTAAAGCGCGCTACTTATCCGCGAGGGTCTCAAGGCGCTGGGGAGAAAAAAAAGGGGGGGGGGTGCTACTACTGGTCGAACAACCAGGTCTTGAGTAGCCTCCTGAAGGTCAGCAGGTCTTGGGTCTGTCGTAGGCTTAGTGGAAGGGTGTTCCAGGTCTTGGCGGCGAGGTGGGAGAAGGATCTGCCGCCGGTGGTAGTTCTTCGAATGCGAGGGACGGTGGCGAGGGAGAGGTCGGCGGAGCGGAGTTGGCGGTTGGGGACGTAGAAGAGGAGTCGTCTGTTGAGGTAGGCTGGGCCAGTCTTGTGGAGTGCCTTGTGTGCGTGGATGAGGAGTTTGAAGGAGATTCTCCTGTCGACGGGGAGCCAGTGGGGGTTCCTCAGGTGGGGGGTGATGTGGCTGTGGCGTGGTACATCGAGGATCAGGCGTGCGGAGGCGTTTTGTATGCGTTGCAGTCGCTTGATGAGCTTGGCCGGGGCTCCTGTGTAGAGGGCGTTCCCATAGTCAAGTCTGCTACTGACGAGGGCCTGGGTGACTGTTCTTCTTGTGTCTGTCGGGATCCACCTGTAGATCTTGCGAAGCATGCGGAGGGTGTTGAAGCAGGAGGATGAGACTGCGTTGACTTGCCTGGCCATGGAGAGCGTTGAGTCGAGGATGACTCCCAGGTTGCGTGCGTGGTCGGTGGGTGTCGGGGCTGCTCCCAGCGTCGTTGGCCACCAGGAGTCGTCCCAGGCTGAGGGGTTGGAGCCGAGGATGAGGACCTCCTCATCAAAAGGTGATGGGAGGAATGCTTGCAATAAGTCTAAACATTGGCAATCACTCCGAGTGTCATTCCAACCCATCGTTCTTTTACCCAGTCAGTCTTGACCCTGCTCCAAAAGTAAAAGTGCGGCCAGAACTGACAGGCCAGGTCCATGTCCAAACCGTGTACAATCAGGGCAAAACCGGCCCTGGTTTGCTTGTGTTCTGGTTCAGGGAGGACCTAGCGAAAAATGTGCAATATTTATGTTGTGAGCTGTTCTTGCTATAGGAATTCTTACCAGTTTGCCACCAGGTATCCACAAGTGTACATCTTTTTTCTCCCACCACACTGTAGAACCACTCCCAGGCTTCATGGTTAATTGGTTCTCCAACTATAAACAAAAAGAGAGCCAGGCATAAACTTATTGCTACTAAGTCTATGTTTCAATTGAATACATTCTCAATAAAGGTTGTGCTTGTGACAATAGATCAGCAGTGGTGTTGTGTTATGGCTTTCAATACACCGTGTTGTGAAGAACAAGTTACTTACCTTCGGTAGCGCTCTGTCTAGTTGATACTTTAACAGCAGATTTGTCACCTTTAGAATATTCTCCAGTCACCAGACTGGATCTGGAAACATTTTAGCAATGCTCCTGCATGCCACTAGGTGGTGCTTTTGGCTCCCTACTCGTTCCGTATCAATCCAGAAATGGCAGAGCTGCAGATAAGCACAACAACTGCACTCAGAGGTCAGTTTCTTGCTTGACTCTTTCCACACAACCAGATGCAGAGCATTATGCCAAATCTTTGGTATCAGTGTGCAGATCTCTAACTTGGGACCTTTTTATATGCTAAAAAGAAGCGACTCCACAGAACAGAAGGTAGGAGAGCAGTGATGTTAGATAGAAAATCCACCTTAAAGAGAATTACCGAAGGTAAGTAACTTGTTCTTTTAATGGAAACTTCTAACCGCAGATTCTTCACCTGTAGAATAGATTTCAAAGCAGTACCATCCCAAGGTGGAGAGTCTGTGGAGTATGCTTGAATCAAAAAGTCCTGTAGGGCCATGCTCGAATCAAAAAGTCCTGTGGGCCCAAATGAGCAAAACGTCTTTCCCATCACACCTGGCTGTCAAGGCAGAAGTGCTTTGTGAACCTGTGCACCAGCACCCACATCGCAGTGTGGCTGATGTCAAGAACTGTTAACTTTTTTTTTAAAACATCACATACGGTGGAGGAACTGACCTTGAAGTAGCAACATGAATGATAAGCATGTAGCAATTTTTTGGTGAAGGGCACATACCTGAGAAGCGCCTAAACCTTTATATTGATTTATTGCAGATAATATGGTTAAACCTATGTATCAATTGTTTATTATAGAGTTCCCCTGACGAAGGGTTTCCCGAAATGGATTGGGAACACGACAGAAAAGGAAGAAAAACTTCATGTCAAATGCATAATGTCTAGAGGAAAATAAAATATTGTACAACACAGATGACATACGAAAAGTGTTGATATGTATATGGTTTCTGTGGTTGCTAACAGCATTAAGTACATGGTTGCAATGCATATATATCGATTCACGAACTAAGGTTAAATTGGTTAAAAATGTTTTAAAAAATATGTAATTTGTGAGTAAATCTCATTCAAACAGTATCGCACCATATGGGCAAAAGTAGTGCACCTTGTTGCATGTGACAGGATCTGTACACATTCATTGTAGATGTCAAGAACAGGCACTAAATGTGCTAGTGCAATGGTAGCAGCCCTAGCCCTGCGGGAATTGGCTCTCAGACCTTCCAGTGGCTGCTTTTTGGTCAGTGCATATCAGATTTTAATGCAGAGGACTGTGCACCTCAACAGAGTCCCTTCTTTGCCCCTGAGAACCCCACAAAAAGTTATTTGTCCATCCGATGGTCCTTGGTACAATCAATGTAAAAGCTTAAAGCTCTTTTGAGGTCCAACCAGTGGAACTTTTTCTCCTCTTTCAAGGGGTGTGTTGGGCAGAGGACACTACGAGAGTGATAGATTGTACAACATGGAAAGGAGTCACAAGTTTTGGCAAGAAGTCTGGGTGGTTCTGCACTGCTTTTGGCTGTACCACAAAGGCGGTGGTGCTGCCCATAAGAACCTGTACTAGCCTCCCCTTGATGGACTGCAGAAAGGCCATCTGCACTAGATGAATGGCCCACAACTCCAAAATATTGATATGGAACTGGATTTCTGCTTGAGACCATAGTCCTCTGATCTCTACCTGCCTCAGATGATCTCCCAAACCTAGCATTGATGCATCAGTCACCACCGTCCGCTCTGGGTGGGAAAGGGGTCTGCTGTTGGTCCAATTGAGGTTGAGCCGCTACCACTGCAGATCGTGTGCAGTCAGAAAACCTGGATGGATCTGTCAAGTTGCCCTGGTGCTGGGCCCACTGGGACTTTACATTCCACTACACAGCCTGCATATGACACCTGGCATAGTCAACAAGTAGTATGCAGGAGGCTAACAGGCCAAGATGCTTCAAAGCTGCTCTCACCAAGATCCAGGACTGCTGTTGAGACATTGGGATCATAAACTGAATGTCCTGGACTCGTTGCGATGAAGGAAAGGCCCTGAACTGTACCGTATCCAATTCAGCATTGATGAAAGGAAGCCTCTGCGAAGGAGGCAGGTGCAACTTCGACTCATTGTTTGTGAATTTAAACGATGTCAAGAGGTTTGCTGTTGTCTGGATGTGGTTTATGACTGACTGTGGTGAGCCCACCTTCAACAGCCAGTCTTTGCAGTAGTGGAAGCCTAGTATCTACAACCTGAGACGATGGGCAGCGACCGCCACCATTACTTTTGTGAATACCTGAGGAGCATTGGTGAGGCCAAAGGGGAGCAGGGCAAACTGAAAATGCTCCTGGCCTAACTTGAACCACAGGTAACTTCTAGGGGACTACAGGACGGGTATATGAAAATATGCAGGTCCAAGTCTACCATCCACTTGCCCAGATACAGGGCAGAGAGAACCTGGGCCAGTCTGAGCATTTTGAATTATTTGTCTTTCCTTAGGAAGGTATTCGTAGGACAAAGATCTTAGGGCCAGATGTACAAGCATTAGAGATACCAATTTCTTAATTGCATTTCTCTCTGAATTGCAACTAGGAAATCGGTATTCTTAATGTACGAAACTCATTGAGTTTCATTTAGGGATTTCTTGTTGGTCACAAATCGACCTACCTCATGAATATTAATGAGATAGGTTGCAGTTTGCTACCCATTAAGAATCACAGTCATCACAGGGATGAGGTAAGCAGGCCTCTAGGTCTGTGATTGCTTTTTAATCAAGCATTTTTTTTAAATGCAGCCCATTTTCCTTAAGGGAAAACGGGAAGCGTTTAAAAAGAAAACTTGTTGTTTCCTTTTTTAAGAGAAGGCAGTGGTCCATTGGACCACTGCCTTCTCTTAAAAAATATTTGTTTTCCATTCTCAAAGGGGAAGGGGTCTCCTGTGGACCTCTTCCCATTTGCGAATGGTTACTACCTCCTTCAAGGAGTCGTTAAAATATGAATGTTTTGCGACCGTCATTCGGTCGCAAAACATTCATACATTCCATTCAGATTCTGTATTTGGAAGGGACACCCTAAACATGTCCCTTCCAAATTCCGAATCACAAACACAAATAGCGATTTGGTGTACTTGTTACAGAATCGCTATTTGTATTTTGCACATATGTAAAAGCATTTTTGCAGTCAGAAATGGCCCGTTCAGCCGTTTCCAACCGCGAAAATGCTTCGAACATGTGGTCCTTAGAGAGGTTGATGCCATCCATCCTTCTTCGGAATAAGGAAACCGCAATAATAACAACCCTCTCCTATTTGCTAGTTCGGAACCCTCTTGATGGCTTCTTTGGAAAGCGAAACCTGCACCTCTTGCAAATGAAAGGAAAGGTGTTCCCCTGAGATTTGCTCTGATGTGAGGGAAGATTCGGTGGAACAGAAATGAAGGATAAGGTATAGACATGCTGAACAATTTGGAGGATCCATTTGTTGAATATGATGCATTGCCACCCAGGGAGAAAATACTGGATTCTGCTTCCCACTGGAAGGCTGTGCACCACTAAAGGCAAGCTACAGTGGCTTGGAGAATGTTGCAGCAGGGTAAGAGGACTGAGAAGACTGGTGCCCTTGAATGCCTGTATGTTGTCTGCCTGATCATTGTCCCTGGCCTTGAAAAGACTGAGGTGACTGCAGCAGAGGCTGGGGAGACTCGAGCTGCCTGAATGCCAGCCCCATAGAATAGCCTTTCAATTTCCAGAACTGGAGAGCATAGTGTAGTGGAGGTCAATTGAGTGTGCCATGCCTCTACTTTCCTTAAAGTTCTCTAAAGTAGGGTCAACTTTTTCACTGAAAAGGTGTGAGCCATAGAAAGGCATTTCCATGAAAGAGGCCTATAAATCTCCAGAGAATCCTGTGGAGCAAATCCACACATGGCAGAGGAGCACCAAACTAGTGCCAGACACCCTTTCTAGACAATCAGCAGTATCAAGTCCAGCATAAATCACGTATTTGGCTGCATCTTGACCATCCTGATTGGTTTGAGCCAGTTATGCCCTAAGGACTTGAGGGACTGCCAGCAAGATTTCGCTCGCCATGTCCCAGAGGGAGTGCATATAACTGCCCAACTAACAAACTGCTTTGATTAATTGCAATGCCAGCCTAGCCAAAGAGTAATTTTTTATAATTCCTCAGTCCTCTTACACTCTCTATCTGGGGACTGGTGGGGAATAAGTTGGGGTTCATCTTGCTGGTTGTAGCCTGGACCACCAGACTTTCACAAGTACAGTGTTTTGTGATAAAATAAGGGTCACCAGGTCTGTGATGTCTGGCCACTTGCCTATTCACATGCAGGTAAGAACAGGGATTTGACCATGTGCCCATTACAGTATCAATGAGGGCTTTTTTTATAGGGGAACAAGGCTCAGATGTAGTAGGTAAGGCTGTAAGATTTCCCTAAGAAAGGAAGTAAGTAAGTTTATTCATGGATAGTCAGTTAAAACCATTGCATTTACATTAAAATTCAAATACATTACAATCACCCCGTGCCATGCCACAGTGAAAGCACCTGATCTCATAATTTCTCTAAGGACATTTGTCTTAATCTCAATGGAGGGTAGTTGTAGATCCAAGGCTTCAGCTGCAGATGGAAATGGCACATTCAACCATCAAGGTATCAAGTCCACTGGCCTCTTTTAAGTGCATTAAAAAATTATCAGCGTCATAATGGGGGGGGGGGGGGTGATAAGTCATCCTCATCTCCCACATCATCATCTTTGAGTGGTGGCAAGCTCTGAGCAGAATCTGAGCCGAAAAGACAATGGAGAATCTGAGGGCACATCCATTCTAGAAGAGGAATAGGATTGGAATAAGGCTGCATGGTACGCTTTTATTATTTCGTAGTGTACCATCATTTGAGTCAGTTTGGGATCTACCATCACAACCAGCACCAGATCTTCGACCAGTATTGGCATCAACAAGGACGCAACCAACACAGGTCGTGGCACCTGGGTGGAAGTCCGTTCCAGAACTGGTACAGAGCTCATGACAGGTCCAAAGGGGTTAGTCAGCGCAGAGGATCCATCCACCAGTGGTAACTTGAATAACAGCCCCTGTGTATCTTTGGGGCCTGAAGGTGCACAAGAGGGAGCTGGAAGATTGCCAAATATATAGAAACGACCATCTAAAGGGCTTTGATCTGTTGTAGAGTTGCCATTGACCCACGAATTTTGGGGCACACAGGCAATAACAGGGGAACCGGCTCCGCAATTAAATATTCAGAGGGAGACTGACTGGTATCTTGATGCCCTCGTACCCTTTCTTTAGATTGCGTGGCGGGATAGGGTTGAGTCCTGATTTGCCTTCTTGAGTTTATGTTTTTACTTGGACTTATCAAAGGACTTTGACAGCAAAGTTGACTTCTGGCAGGAATTAACTTGGGAATGGGAGCTGGTCTGCGCACTTGACTTGGAGTGTGTTAAAGACTCACACGAGGCTCACAACTTGTTCTTGTGTTTGGTGATGTACAGATTAGTTTCCCGGTTTCAGTTCGCCTTCAGCCAAGCACCAGAGACACACCTAGTGCACACCCTTCACCAAGTTATATTTCTGACAGTCTTGCCTCGTATTTTAGGCAGGGACATTGTTCCCTTGCACACTGGATTTGTTTAGAAGCAGTGCTTAATTTGAGCCGGTGGTTTCCGGGGGCTCAGCATCAGCATTTAAATGTCAACACAGGTGCTTGCGACAGTCTGCCACAAGGTGGCACTGTCTATATACATTAAAAATAACTATTACCTGCTGCTCAAGCCATTCTCATAGCTTTGGAGGACTGAAATAGTCTGCATTGTCACACTTGTAGGAGTGTGATGGTTAGTAGTAGTGTTGTTACTATTATTGGCAACGTGGCAGGGGCAATGTATCGTGCAAGCTGCAGTGGCCTCCTGGCGAGAGCCCAGGCACGTATTTTTTTTACAAATTAAGCAGTGTTTAGAAAACATTGAAAGGCCAAAAGAATTGGGAGTGGAGCTCCGAATCCATATCGGAAGGCGAGGAAAGAATTGAACCGACATCAGCATGCATCGGTGATGCTTATATGCGGCTCTGCTCCGTCATTTTGAAGGTGGTACGGAACCAGTGCTAAGCCTCAAGGAGCCTCCAAGTGACATGTATAAGCACTGGTAAAAGATTTTCGGATCCATTCTGGCACCTGGGAAATATTGTAAAGCTTAGGAATCTGCAGTTAGACATATCCATCAGAAGTTGTACTTATTTATGTAAACTCATTCATTAAAGAGAGCTTCATTCATTCTAAACATAACCAACTTCACTCTTATATTTGGATTCCCACTAGCACTCTTGGAAAAGGTTAGAATCTTTCCAATCATTAGGTGAGTCTTTACACTTGCAAAGAAAATCGGCTCCATTCACTGAACAAGAATACGATGGTCTTTTCTACTGTTGATTGAAAACACCAAAGCCTTATCTGGACCCATCAGTCACTTATGGATTATAAGTAAATGTTTTACCCAGTGCATTCATTAACACACACTCTCATCATACCATCCAAAAGATTTTATGTACAACTTTTTTTCAATAATGTATACCTCATACATTGTGTAAGATCTACAAAAGGCACACAATGATAGGACATGTTATGAAATGTTTCAGTATATGCCACCAGCGCCCAAGAGGAGTAAAACGTTTGACAGCATGTTACCTACAAAAGTAAGAATAAATATAGTACTGCATTTATTCAAATAGCGCCTTTTAAATGTGCAAGAACATGATGGACATAGCTCTGGTTAAATAAAGAGGCTTTCCATTTATTAAAGGGCATTGTTTTAAATGTTAGGAATAATAATTATTATTACTAATTACTCCCTGCTAAATTATTACAGCATGCATTGAAGATACTTATGAACACTTTTGCTATCTACTTAATTAAAATTACACACATACCATTAAAAAAAATCAAGTTTGATTATTATATAAAATGTTATGTTTTGAAACCGACATAACAGTATCCCAATATCATAGCCTAGTATATCTGTAGTCTTGAGAGCCCATTACAAGTGGACCGGAATTATGACGGGGATGTCCACCCACCCGTTGTTACAAATATTGTAGGGAACAGTAACTCGGGGGGCCAGTGGAGTCGAAGTTACCAGAGATCATGAGTTGGATTGGGAGGGGACTTTTAGAAATGATGAACTGTTATGAAAATTGATTATCCAGTACTGAGCCCCCTGGTTATTCCTCATTTACCACAGTATTTCAAAAAAAGAAATTCCGCGTTACATGTACGAGACCTGTGATGTTGCCTCAGGAATCATCATTTCAAGGGGCTCGTAACTTCTGTTAACGGCCCCATCAGAATTAAGGTGGCACTCACAATGAGGCCTGTGTGTCATGGGCATCGTTAAATACTCCGCAGTGCACTGATACACGGTAGTGGATACGTAAAACTATCTAGAAGTGCACAATTCCAAATGTTAAAATAAAAACCTACATTTATGATATGACTGCAGAAAAACATACAAATGTGTGCACTTCTAGGAACATACAACAGGTACAGAGTTTCAGGGCTCCTGTAAAGATTTATTACGAAACTCCTAAAAGGTCAAATTACAGATTTTTTCCAGCTATGTTTTGTGACTCCAGGTGTCCTTTAGAGCAGTTGTGAAGCATACTTGAATTTCTGAGCTCCCAGCTCATTTTTCATTCTCTCATTGTGAGTCTTTGAGGACTAAGAGATTCTAATTACTAGCTACATAAGACAGACAGTTCTGGCTTCAGTGAGCACAGGGGATCACTGGCAGGTGAACCTATTTTCCTTTAACATGACAGATTGTAAAGCTCCACATGGTTAAACTTCTCTGGAAGAGACTATTTACAAAGGATTTTCAATTCAGTTGAATCCCACAGTTTCTCACACTCTTTACAATGGAACAGGCAGCATTTAAAAATTGCCTCATGGGTGACATTGAGCAAATTTTATAAACCATATTCGAATTAAAATGACAATGCATCACCCTAATTTTAGATTTTAATTTTATTCTAACAGTCCTTATACCCTAGAGTCATCAGTGTGATTTGGTAATGTTACACATACCAGAACATTATTCAAACACTTGTTTTGGTTAGTGTAAAGAGTCGGTGTAAAGGACAGAAGCTGAGAAGGTCCGTCCGCAACTCTCCTAGATTGCTCAATGAAAGGGCGACTCCAAACAGGAGCCACGGTGCCAGCCTGCATTGATCTGTATCGGTGAAACGTGGCAGTCGTCTCCTTTAAAGGGTCACAACATGGAGGAAAAATCCACAAAGGTGGAAAAACCTCCTTCGGTAATTTTTGTCATTCTCGATTGAGAATAAAAGTAGTGCTGAATAAAGCAGCAAGGCTCCAAACGCCTCTTGAGATCAGGAAGGAAAATAAAGTCAAACTGGCCAACAGAAGATCCAGAGA
Source organism: Calotriton arnoldi (assembly GCA_963921515.1). Taxonomy (NCBI): domain Eukaryota; kingdom Metazoa; phylum Chordata; class Amphibia; order Caudata; family Salamandridae; genus Calotriton; species Calotriton arnoldi. The sequence continues at coordinate 1,687,868 of CAWUFW010002133.1, read as the reverse complement.
GAAATCGATCCTATCTGTTTGAAGGAACAAGCAGGGACAAAAATAATAGCAAGGAGAGAAGACTGAGATGAAACACCAGGGAACTAAATGCATGGCGACACCTCTGCTCTTAACAAGCCTCCTTTATATTTACTTCAAATAGGAATTGACATCGCAGAAAGAAACTGATCGCCTTCTTGAATTGGGCTATTCCGACATCCTCCCCCAGACTAACCACTGTCTTGGAAAGGACATTTTATAAGTTTGAGTTCTGCCCATTTCAAAGACCTCATGCCATTTGTTTTATTTTGAAGAAGCAGCCCCAGTTTGACTTCTTGCTTGTAAGCAGAGTTCTTGAGTCCCAATACCTCTGGGTCACACAAGTGTAGAAGTACAGGAATGATTCAGATGGTGAGGAGTCTCAACACTAGTTTGAGCAGAGTGTCTGGCAACTAGGGCTGGGCGGAGTTCGCGGAGATCTGCTCCGTGAAATTCCGCTGAGTGGCAAAAAAACTCCACCACACTCCGCGAGCGTCAGAGTGTGGTAAGTTGCGCTGCTCGCACTGATTTTTAACGCCAGAAGTTTGTCCTGCGTAAAATCAGCACAAACGACATTAAGCGTTGTGCTTCTTTCTGGCACTCAAGTAGATATTCTTCTCGAGCAGCAGCTTCCTCAACGCGAGTGGCAGATTTCTCAACACGACCGGTCGTGGTCTGCAGCGACCACCCACATTAAGAAATCTCAGCGGGAGGAGGTCTAGCGCCCGATTTTTCTCTCTCGAGTTCACCAACGTAGCGTTAGCGAGCTGCGCGATAGAAAAACTCCGCTCCGCGTCAGTTTGCAGAGTTCCACGCGGAGTGGGCAAAACTCTGCGAACTCCACCCGTGGAGCGGAATTCTTTGCCCTCCCCTAATGGCAAAACACTGATCCTATTCACACGACTAACGTCCTTCCCTTCTTAAGCCATGCAGTCTCTGGTGAGCTCTTCGTCATTTTCTCTGCATTATTTCCAGTACAAATGTAACAGTCTGGTACATTCGTTCGTAAGAGGGAGGGAGGTAGGTTTTGGACCCAACTACAGAGTAAAATATCAGCATTGGTCAGATTTTATGTATTGAAAACGCAAATATGCCACATGCTCTACACCTAAATTCCCCTCACAAATAGAACTATTGTCGCCAATTATCCGAATGTACCAGCAGCAGAGCCATAAATACGTAAACAATCAAATCCCTAAATTTGCTCCGCTAACGACATGCCCAATCTCTCATCAATCCACGAATTTTGCGAAATCTTCTAAACCTTAGTCTTCATAACAATCTCAAATTCTTAGAGATATTAGACCTTTGAGATACAAAATACTCCACATAAAGTGCTAAACTAAGCTACAAGCTTCACACCTTTTCCAATATAAATCAACAAGATCTCATCAAAGCTACCAACCACTTGATGTGAATAGGAGTCCTTTTTTTTTGTAATGATACTGCCCAATAAAAGCTCTTCTCCCATCTCTCCTCTCAAACGAAACCGGGCGGATGAAAATAGTCTCACAGTAACTAATATCCTACATCAGGCATCTATTGCCGAGTCAAGAAAGGATAAAATACACAACAGAGCTTGAGTCAAATTTACTTGTGCATTTTGGTTGAAAAAATACAATTAAGGCTTTTTTGCGCACCGACGAGTTTTGTACTTTGTGAGTGTCCCAAACACATCCATGGCTCCAATCCCTTCTTGCCTTGGGGACAACCATTTTTGGAAAATGTTTGTTCTTATTGTTTTATTAATTAGTAACACTGGCACATATAGAGACAGTATTCTATTGGCTTTTAACATTTACATGTTAATTGCGTCTTTGCTGTTTTCACGGTGATCTGGAGTGGACTGAATAACTGTTGCTGTGGAGTGCAAAGAGTGGACAGCTTTCCGTGAAAGTAATTACGGTGTGAATTACTTTGGCATTATTTGCAACAATTAACGTCCGAGTTATGGCAGAATCAGTTCTATGTACCCAGAAAAGATAAGCATTGAAAAGAAGAACAAGCAAGCATAAACGAACTAAACACTAAAAGGTAAGAATAAACCATCATAAGAGGCAGGTACATCCACAAAGCCCTGACATAAATAAACAAGCATTTCCAGTGGACCTACAGCCTTCCCATCCCCACTGTTATAAATTCTTGGCCGAGCAGCAAGATAATTCTACTGCACAGCAAGGTGGTATTTGGTTGTAATCAATATAGCCTACCTTTCCCACGAGCCATACCGGGCAGAGAAGTATGTTCCTACCAACGTCCTTGAGGGCCACCATCTCATCTGGAACAAGGGTGTTCGCTGTATCATCAAAGTAATTGGTGCTCAGGTTGCAATTTTAAAGGTTGCTGATGGAGGGGCTGTAGAGGCTTCCTTGGGAACATCCATGATCCAAGCCCTCTCATAAACTTACACGAAAGCCAGGCAACAGGCGGATTTTTTGCAATTATGAAATTATGAAACTGTATTTTATGTATCTGGTTCAGTCAATGCCTGTGCAAGCGACCTCTGTGAAATGGGTATGCACAGAAACGTCTGAGAATTGAGCCCTTCTTTGCATTTACAAGAGCCAAGAACAGTGCTTAATTTATGCAGGTGTTTGCAGGGGGGGGGGGGGGCGCATCAGCACTCATTTTTGGGGCACAGGACTTATTTTTCATCATCAGACTTTGACCCAGAGCGAGGCAGAAAAGGTAGACAGAAGGACGAGAAATGTAGGAAAACAAAACAGTCACAAAAAGAGGAAGGAGAGTTGGAAACTAACCTGCAAGGGAAAGATATACAGGAAGCTTAAAGTGGAAGAAAGAGGACTGAATTGTAAGGAAACGAGGCATCCTTGGAATTCGGGACCCTCCCTCAGCATTAGTACCCCAGAGGCGGGACCCTGTGAGAAACTCTGGGCCCCGCCACTTATTTTTTCACAAATTTGGCACTGGCCAACAAGATGATTTACTTACCGGAGCCCAAGGTTTTAAGGGAAGCTCTGTCGTATTTCGTCACCCAGGTATCGCCGTACTTCAGCAGCAAGCGGATGGCGGTTGGAGCGCCATAAAACTGATTGATTTTTAACCTCTGTACTGTCTCCCAATATCGACCTGCAAAATTTGAAAACACGTGCTCACAATTAATCGCCAACTGGGGCTTTCGTTCACAATTTTGTACTAACTTAACAATGTCTAATGTCTTGCTACAGTTTGAAGTTTGAAATGAATTCTATTAAAGTATGGAATGTGAGCCAGTGCGTTTTGCGTCAATCATAAATACTCATTCCTAAGAAAGATGAACTCTTGTCGCTTTTATTCGAATAATTATAATGTGCATCACATTTATTACACTTTGGAAACAAACGCTCACTGACCTCCGTAACTTTCCTTTGTCATTCGCTTAATCTCAGCGCTCTATTTTACTGTTTATTTTTGTTTTGTGAGAGAGAAACCATCTTTTTTAATGGAAAAATAAAATATTTTGTCCCTCACAAGGTTTGGCTGCAGTGTGGCTCTGAAGCTTGAGGACTATGATCTTCTATTACAGCTCTTTATAAGCAACTAGATTAATATATTTGAAATGAATAAAATGAAATGAAATAAAAATTATAATAAATGTGCACTACTACCCTGGGGTGTCTAGGCGCGCAAGCTTGCTAACAGGGCGAGGCCAGGTTAGGAGGCTGGTCAGAGTTTAGAAACTCCTACAAGTTAAAAAGCCAGGTTTTTAGTTTTTTCCTAAAACATAGGAGGTCCGTTTCCTTTTTCAGGAATAAGGGAAGGCTGTTCCAGAGACGGGAAGTGATGCCTATAAAACTTCTCCCACTCCATTTTGCTCTTTTTACTCTAGGAACAATGACATTACATGCTGATTCTGAGCGAAGGGATCTTGGCAGAAAATACCAACGAAACCAAAGCTTAAAAACTTGAGGTCCTTCCCCATGAAGAGCCCTGAAAGCAATGCACAGGGCCTTAAACTCTATACGCTTCTCAATAGGTAGCCAGTGGAGAAGCAGAAGGGCAGCTGATACGGATTCTCTTTTAGATATGCCAAGTAAAAGGCGAGCGGCTGAGTTCTGTAGGACCTGAAGCTTATTGAGACTTTTTTTCTTATATTTACGAAAAGAGCATTTGCATAGTCAATTTTTGAGAGTATCAGAGAGGAAATTACAGTTTTCTGCAGATCTTTCGGAATGAAGGGAAAAATCTTTCATAAACGTTTCATAATAAAGAAGGTTGATTATCAAAGATAACTCCAGATTTTTTACCTTTGTAACCTGCGACGGAAGTTGGCCAAGATCAGTCTTGGGACCAAAAGGAGGGATCCTTACCAAAGAGCAATACCTCGGTCTTACCTGAATTCAACTTCAAGCAGTTTTGGGCCATCCATTTTCCGATCTCCTGCATACAGTTGTAAAAGCGCTTTGCTGTCTCTGAAAAATTGGATGATACTGAGATCACTAATTGGGTATCATCTGCGTAAGTGACTGTAGAGAACCCAAAAGATCTAATAAGTTTGACCAAAGGGGCTACATAAATGTTAAAAAGGGTCGGGCTAAGAGTTAAATCCTGGAGGACGCCGCAAGGGAGAGAGAAGGACGAGGATTTAAAATTGTCAGCTGCAACAAACTGAATTCTGTCTGACAAACATGATTTGACCAAAGCGAGAACTTTGTCTTTTACCCCAATATCCTCCAGCCTGTTCAGCAGGATTTGGTGGTTTACAGTGTCAAATGCTGCTGAGAGGTCCAATAGGACCAGCACTGCACTACCACCCGCATCCAGCATCGATCTGATCTGTTCCGAGACACTTATCAATGCCAATTCTGTACTGCGATGTTTCCTAAATCTGAATTGGCAAGGGTCTAGGTGGCTCTGTCCTCAATGAAAGCGGTTAGCTGTAAATTAATAGCTTTTTCAATTATTTTGGCCGGAAGGGGCAATCTGGAAATGGGACTTAATCATAAAATTACAAATTTCTGTTAGGTATTCCGAGATAGTGTCAGCTGCTAAATGAATTGTTTTAGGTGAGCATGGATCCTGCGGCGATCCTGACTTAGTTTGCAAAAGGATGGTTTTAGTTTGGTCCTGAGAAAGTTCAGCAAAAGAAGTTAAATGGACCTTACATTCATTATTATTAATTTGGGAGCCATTGTGACCAGTCAAGGGATTAGAGGAAAAAGGATTAAAGACAGACTTAACCTTATCTTGAAAAAAGCAAGCCAATGAATTACAGAATGTTTGGTCCATGCCCTGATTCCCCCATTTCTGGAGGTTTAAATAACTGTTTAACAGTTGCAAAAAGTTATTTTATGGAATATTTCGCTGCTTCCATCTTCTGGGTGAAATATTTGGATTTCTCTTTAAAAATCTAATTTTTATATGAGGCTAAAATAAGTTTGTATTTCACTTTTTGGATTCTCATGATGATGCCTCCATTTTCTTTCCTGCCTACGACTTGCTTGTTGAAGCAGTCTTAGGTGTTCTGTGAACCAGGGCTCAGAGGGAGTGTCCTGGTTCCTCCTGTGGGCTTTAGCCGGTGCAATTTTTTCAGCGGCATTAACCAACCATCCCTGATATAGACTAGCCGCTTTATCAGGATCTGTATTTGTGCAGGGTCATGTTTCTGATAGGATGGCGTCTAGCTCTATCTCCTTTATCAGATGCCAATTGCGTGAGAGCCTTACCGGACGAGGTTTATTGTAAAATGCATTGAGGTGGGACTAATTTGATATTAAACATAACTGCTCGATGATCAGACCATAGCAAGGGTAGGACTGCTGATGTAGAGAAGTACGGGCAGTCAGAGAAAATGCCATCTAGTCGGTGGGCTGCTTGATGCCTCGATTCATTGACCCGCTGTTCTATCATCTTATATGAACACTGTTGTAAGATCTTTTTCCATTTATTTCCCCAGCACAGAATTACTGTTTTTGGTTCCCAATAGTTCCAGGGTCAGTGAAATGGGGATTAGAAGATTTTGGAGATTCACAAGCAGAAATCAGTGTTTCCGCATTGACTCCTGTATTTATTTCCCTGTTTTTTCCCGTGGAGATGCTTTCAGCAGCTGAAATCTCCACATTAAAAACACCAACTTGTAAGTCCGACGGGCTCGATAACACCTGAAATTATTGGGTCACTTGTAATGAGGGCTACGGTCCATATTTAATTTAGAGATGCATGGAGTGGGAGCCCCACTGCAAACCAGCGGGGTTCCTGCCCCACCAAACTCATGGTTTACATTTTCCCTACTTGAACCTGCCAGGAAAAGCCTGGTGGTCCTCAATAGAAAACCAAAGAATTGACATCAACGAGCAGGGAAAAAACTCTCTGTATCTCAGAGCCATTTGTTTTATTGTTTTTCCAAAACATACCACTGCTTGAGGGGGCTAAGGAGAGATCTGCATTCTCCACCCCAGAGGACTTCTTCCAATTCAGGGTGATGCCCTTTTGGTTAAAGAATGCCCACGTCACCTTTCAGGGGTTGGTTAAATGGATCCTGGCTGGGATGGAGGTTTTCAGTGCTGCCTACCTAGATGACATTCTGTTTTCAGCTCCTGCTGGGAGGATCACCTGTTCCACCTCCAGGAAGTGCTTCTGGCCCTGCAACAGCCAGGCCTGACTATTTGTATGGCAGGGATCTGTGGTGTGTCTGGGACACAACAACTGGTGGGTGAGAGCTAAATGCAGCCCATCCAAGCCACAATTGAAGCTATTCTGGCCTGGGAACCCCCCCCAAAACTAAGACTGAAGTGAGGGATTTCCTAGACCTCACTGGATATTACAGGAGGTTTGTCAAGAGACACAGCATCATTGTTGCCCCCTTTAACTGAGCTGACTTCCAAGTAGTAGCCCAGTAAGGTGATCTAAACAGCGGCCTGATAAAAAGGTTTTGATACCCTCAAGGAGGCCATGTGTACAACACCAGCACTCAAGGCCCCTGACGTCTCCTCAGACCCTCACCTACCTCCACCACCCATGTAAGAAATCTTGGAATCATCCTAGATGACAAGCTTTACATGACAGCCCAAGTAAACGCAGTGACCTTCACCTATTTCACATCCTTATGATGCTATGAAAGATCTTAAAATGACTTCCTTTGAACACCAAGAAAATGGCCATACAGGCCTTGATCACTACCAGGCTCGATTACGGCAACATGCTCTATACAGGAATCACCATTAAACTCCTGAACTGGCTCCAGAGAATCCCAAACCCGAAGCAAGACTCATACTCAACCTACCTTATCGCACACACATCTCCTCACACCTCATAGAAATGCACTGGCTCTCAATCCACAAACTCACCCAATTCATACTGCTGACACACAAACACAAAGCACTACATAACACCAGCCCTGCATACCTAGACAGCTGCATATACTTCTACACACCTCTAAGGTAACTCCGCTTAGCCGTACTCTTACTGGCATGCATACCCTGCATCTGCAAAGCCACAGCTGGAAGCCGCGCCTTTTTAGATCTCTCCCCCAAAGAATGGAATGACCTCCCTCACCACATCAGAGCATCCTCATCGCTTCTTGAGTTCTGCAAGAAGCTGAAGACCTGGCTCTTCGATTAACTTCTGCAAAAAGTTCGGTTGCTGGACGGAATGCTGAACAATGTCAAACATTCACCTCCAGCACAGAGATCAGTGCCTAAATCCATTGTTTTTTTGTAAAGCCTGGCTGATGAGGGGTGATACCCTGAAATCGGGCCCAGAATACTTGTTTTTGGTCCAGGGAGGACCGAGCCTGGAAGTTGGGGCTGAACTGTTCCCATGAGGAGCAGGGTGAAGACTGATTTGCACATGTCTGGGTCCAAACTGGGGTGGCATAGTGAGCAAAAGAACATTGGATTCAACCCAGATCTCTTGACTGGGGGTGAGGGGTTGAAAAGTTTCAGCACTACGTCTATCATCTTGTTGTGTTTGCTATGTTCGCCCTAAGTGGCCAAGGGTATGCCCAGATGTGGGTTCCTTTGCTCGCTGTGCCACTGGATTCAAGCTAGCCTGGATGAGGGGTGATACCCCAAAACTGGTCCCAGGGTGCTTGTTTCTGGTCCAGGGAGGACCTGGCATGACATTTCAGGCTGGACTGTTCCTATGGCAAGTTGGTTGGTGGAAGGCGAGGCAACTGTTTTTGCAGATGGGGCCTGAGTTGTGTAGTGGCTTGACTGTGTGTGTAAGAAGTTTGAATTGAGCAGGTTTGTGTATCAGGAGCACCCTCAGATGCAGTGTGATGTGAGTTCTGTATAACAAGTTGAGGATGAGTCTGGCTGTCCAGTTCTGGTTGGTTTATTGTCTTCTAGTGAGTTGCTTGTTGATCCTGGCGCAGAGGGTGTGTTCCATTGTCCAACTTGTTGGTCACTAGGGCATGAGTGACAGTTTTTCTAGTGTTTCCTGGGAGCCATTTGAAGATCTTCCTCAGCAGCTACAGGGTGTGGAAGCAGGCTGCAGTGATGGTGTTGACTTGTGTGGTCATGTATGTGTCAACACAGACCGTACACACCTTTCACAATTGTTGAACCTGGCCCTTTTTTCCAGGGTCTCTGCCTGGTATTTTGCCTTCTATTGCTGAACCAAATTTTGTTGGCATTGCTCTGTGCACTTTCTTTGCTAACCAGTGCTAAAGGGCGTGTGCTCTCTCTCTTCTTCTCTTTCTGCATCAGCACCGACAGCCCACACCACCTGGCCCTCTTCCACCGAGAACGTAACTCTTTGTGCCGGACTTTGAGAAGGTAGCTTTTTTAGTGGGACTAACCTGGTCCCTGTAACCGACCCATGCTCCATCGCTGCCGGCCTGAACCTGTGACTTTCCCCTAGTCGAACATGACCAGATAACCACAAGTGGCCTTTGTGCTTTTAGGCGCTATATCTACCTGAAATTTAGAAAATGCATATCTCTGGTTCTACTGGTTAGATTTTTGTTGTTCTGGAATATGTCCTATTTATTAACATTTACTCTATTTTTCTAAATTGGTTTGGGATGTTTCTTGTGTTGGGTTTTTATTTTATTACAGATTGTGTGCTGGATAAATACTTTTCTTCTAGGTAAACCCGGTCTGCTTTTGTACCAAGCTACCAGAGGGTTAAGCACAGATTAATTTAGTGACTTTTGTGGTTCATCCTGACAAACATTGTAGTTGTCCCCTGAGTGGGGCTCCAACCCCTCAGCCAATAATGTACTTTCTTCCAGCGATCATAGCAGTGAAGTACAAAATCTTTCTTGTAATTAGGCATTCATAGAGCCAGGGTGCGACAGAGACTTTCTCCCAGCTCTAGGAAGGCACTCATGCATTTGTTGGTCCATGGTAGTGGATCCAACACATCCTTGTTTGCAAGTTTCTGTATAGACTTTGCCATTAGGAAAAAGATGGGAATCCAAGACAACAGTAGCCCACCATTCCCTGTAAAATCCTGACTTCTCTCTTCGCTGTTTGGAGATTCATTCTCAGATTCTCCCTGGGGACACTTTCCTAGCTCCTTTCTCAATGTGATATTCTATATACAGAACCTCCCTTTGACAGTACTGCAGTTTAACAGGGGACACTTGTGACTGTTCTCTGCTAAATGGTTCAACAAGGCAATGTCGTTGACGCCACCAGTAGGTTGTTGATATACTAAATCAGAACCAAACTGAATGGCAACTGCAAGGTCTCCAGATTTATACCCAGTGCCCGATTAAAGATTGAGGGGCTCTCTGTAAACCCCTGTGGGACTCGGTACCATGCCAAGATTTTATCTTGAAATAGGACAGCAAAAAGAAATGGACTATCCTCATGTAGAGGAATGGCAAATAATGCTTGACACAAGTCAATGACTGTGAACTATTCAGCGTCACAGAGTATTTGAAGGAGTATCATGGCAGGATTCTGTACCACGCGACAACATGGGGTGTCTATCCAATTCACCTCTCTTAAGTCTTGAACAATCCTCCATTTTTTATTTAGTTTCTGCAAATCCATCACAGGTGAGTTTCAGGGCCTTGATATCTCCTTTAGGATGCCTTGCTCTAGCATAGATTCAGTCACAGGTGTAATTCAAGCCACCACCTCTGGTGAGAGGTTGTATTCGGGCATTTGGGGATACTCTGCATTTGGTTTTATAGGTATTTTCACAGGTTCAACTTCTTTGATCAGACCAATGTCTTTGCCTGTAAAATCCCATACTTCCTCATTCACTGAATCTCTTAGGTCAGGAGGTAAGTCTTTCCTTATTAGGACTAGGAACAACCCAACAAGTAGGCTGTTGGGTTCTCAATTTAAAGTTTGCATCTCCATTGTGTGTCTAAAGCTCAACACCATCCGGTGTGCAATACAGCACATAATTCCTCTTGCAGAATAAATCCATGCCCATTGGACTCGAATCACATATTACAAACTGATGATTTTCCTCAATAGGCCATATCTTCACACAGACTTTATCCGAAACTGGCTTTGTGCTGTGTTTATTTGAAATACCTATAATATGGACTTCAGAGGGGTAGGTGTGGGCCCTCTACCATTCTAACAGTATAGCAGGTAGCTCCAGTACTGACCAAGAATGATATGGGTGGGGCAGTCACCCACCATCTACATCTGGCCCAACTCTGGGCTTCCTCTAGAGCTGCGCCAAACATGCAATCCTCCTCCCCTCTCAGGCACCGTCATTGATCAGAATCCATCTCACTTGGGATTGCGGAAAACCAGTAACTATTGAAAAAATTTAGGGCTCATGAAAGGGTTTTGCTGAACCTTTGGGTTTGGATTTGGATTATTCCTTGGGTTAGCCATGTTTTGTGGCATCATTGGAGCTTGGATCATATTTGCATTATGTGGCCTTTGCAAATTTTGCTTTGGCATTTCATTCATGTTTGGCTTTCGAACATGATTTTGAATTTGGTTTGGATTCAGTCTACACTCGCGTTTCCAGTGCACCACCTTATTACAAATAGGACACTGAGTATTCTTCTTCAGCATGGTTATGCCCATCCCTTAATTCATATAAGCAGCCTTGCCTTAAATTCTGCTTTGTGGAACAAAATTCACTGTCTGCTTCATCTGACCATCAACTTGATAACCAACTCCCCACATTCCTGCACCAGCACTAGGACCTGAACTATAATTGAATTTGCCACATAAAGGCCATCCTGATATCCCTTTTGTACTATCTTAGTTTGTGCCAACATGTATTTTCTCATTAGGCTTGTTCTGTCTTGCCTCCAGATCATCACTGCTATGCTTCAGATATCTCAATATCTCATTGAAAGATTTTGACTGCCAACAAATCATGTTCTCTTGTATATGGGCACTAATCTAGTCTAGATGCAACCAAGAATAAACTGAGACAAGCTATTTTTCCTTTCTGGATTTTTTATTCCACTGTGCTATCTGAAAGCCTGCATGAGCCTCTCATAATAGACATGCACAGACTCTTTAGACTCTTTGGGAATTTCTAGTGATCTTTAGCCAATTAACCTTTCAAAGGGACCATTGTTTTCAAAAAGGTAATCACCTGGTTATACTTGTCTATAAAAACTGGAGGAGGTTCATGTTTCATAGCATTTCGTGGAGGTTCAGCAAGTGACCAGGCTACACAATATCTAAGAAAGTATTAAAATTCTCCCATGTCACTTTCAAAATTTTCACAAACCTCTCTACTTGTGTGTGCTACAAGTCAGGATTTGCTCGCAATTTTGGAAGCTGCTTTGTAAGTATGGAAAGATCACTTCAGGGTACATGCACATATCCATCTTCACACACTTCTCTCAATGGATACCCTTTGACCACCTCATCACTTGTACTACATTTCCCCTGTGACCCACATGTATTATCCTTTTTCTAATTCTTATCCTTTCTAGACCACCGATCCATGCGCTTTTGAGTTGCACTCCATTTCCTGATACTACTAAACATTTCTTTCATATTTAATCTCAGCCCTGATGTTTTCATATTCCTTATAGTATCCTCGCTTATAAACATTCTAAGATTCTTCCTCAACTCCTGATTTTCAGATACGTCAACTCCATACTCTGCCGCAGACTCCTCCTATTTTTTGTGGGTTTCACAAGCATGCCTTGTAGCTTCTTTACTCAAAAATAAAAGCTCTCCTGCATTGTACCGATCTAGGAGCCCTAACTCAAGGTTTCCTTTGACAAATTCCTCAAATTCTGCACTTTACCACAAAACATCTAGTTTTCTAGGATGGGTCTCTTCTGCCTGGACTTGTGATTAAGGATGTTCCTCAACTTTGACGACAGGCACACTTACAAGGGGAGCTCCTCCTGTTTGAGGATGTGCTCCCAAATCTAGGGTAGTACTGTGCCAGATGTACTAGGGTATGTAGAGATGGCAGATGTACCTGGGTTAGTAATGATAATGGTTGTGCTCGTATCTTTCAATAACAGATCTGGAGTGGGAAGAGGCAAACCTCTCTCTATGGGAGTCTGATCAACTGGCACACTTGCGCTGGACTGTTCCCATGAGGCACAGGGTCAGACTGATTTGCATATGGCCATGTCTGAACTGGGGTGGCGGAGTGAGCTAAAGAATGATGATGGATTAAACCCAGATCAGTTGACTGGGGTTGAGTGCTTGCAATGTTCAACACTCCGTCCATCATCCCCTTTGGTTTTGCTACACTTGCGCTGGTGTCTACATTTGATTCTCCCTCCCACATTTCACCTTATGGGATGTTGGTCCCCTTCAGCCTGATGAACAGCATTATATGGAGGTGGTCAGGAATTCAACAAGTCATCCAAAAAGTTATAATTTGTGTCACTGTCAATTGTATCTCTCTTCTCCTCATTCCCACCTCTCTTGTGATTTTCTTTTTTCTGATTTTCTATTTGCTAACCCAGGGTACATCCATACGCCCTCATTCACATTTTCTTTCCTTCCCTGCTACTCTGTGTCCACTTCTCCTCCATCCAACTATGGCCCTTATTTCACACTTGTGCCATATGCAAATCAGTCTTGACCCTGTGCCTCATATGGCTGGGTTCAAACTGGAATGGCATGGTGAGCAAAAAAACGATGGATTTAGGCCCAGATCTCTGTACTGGGGTGAATGTATGACATTGTTCTGCATTCTGTCCATCAACTGTTGTTTTTGCATTTGTCACCCCGAGTGGGACGGGTATGCCCAGACGTGGGTCCCGTGCTCTCCATGCCACTGGAATCAAGCTATCCTGGCTGAAGAGGGGTGAAACCCCAAAACTGGTCCTAGGATGCTTGTTTCCAGTCCAGGGAGGACCTGGCTTGGCAGTTCGGGCTGGACTGTTCCCATGAGGCACAGGGTCAAGACTGATTTGCATATGGCTGGGTTCAAACTGGAATGGCATGGTGAGCAAAAAAACGATGGATTTAGGCCCAGATCTCTGTACTGGGGTGAATGTATGACATTGTTCTGCATTCTGTCCATCAACTGTTGTTTTTGCTTCCATATATTTGAGGCATGATTCATGTTCCACGACTCTGCAAATCTGTACAGCCGCTGAATAACTCATCTGAACAAAGTGGATTTAACAGACACATCACAACTTCAGAACATGAAAAATATCAGCAAATGAAGGCCAACAAAAATAAGTCTTAAAGTACTGGACAAAAGCAAACCAACTTCAAGTCCCCATGCCCAAAGAAAATCCTGCAGAGAAAATACATGGCAATTTCATGGACATGTGGAAAGGCACTAAGTAGTCCACAGCTGTTGGTCAGCCTTAATAGTGTTAGAATTGATATTTGCCAACATCAGGGATAAGGGCCATTAGACAGCACTGATTATCATGGACCATCCTGCAACTTATATTTAGGTCATGAAATGTTACTTACATGCCATAAAGTGTGGTTATTAATCACAGCTATAGTCATAGAATTGGTCTAGATCCAATCATTACTGTACAATCTAAGAAAAATGTCAGACGAGGAACCCCGGAACCCATCAGCATGCGAATAGAATGTAGTGTGTTCAAAGGTTTCTCTTGCCAGGACTTTTCTTTAAATATATGTAAACCCAGTAGCTCTTCTAATCTATCGGTTTGAGGTTGTGTTTCCAGATGTCTGTAAAATCCACGTGCAAAAAAATGAAGTAAGAAACCATGCTAGTCTCTTATACTGACAGGCAATTTCTACTACACGTAAGCCTTGCTGTACTTAAATGGTGGCAAAAAAACTACATTTTGCTACTAGGAACATCTAAAAGAGACAACCCTATTCCAAGGGCTCCCAGCCCTGTGAACACCCCAACTCTGAGGGATAATCTTCAATTTGGATCTTACATTCATTTCCTAGATAAACATGACTGTAAAGAGGATCTACTTCTAAATGACAATGTTCTGTAAGATTCTACCACCTTTTCCTTCAAACAGATCATCAAGTTGAACTATCCAAGTCACTATTAGTTGTTAGGTTGGACTGCTGAACGGTGATCTGCACAGGCCTGCCCAAGAAGTTCAATGAAAAGCTACGAGGGAACAAAACCAAGCAACAACATAGATTTCCAACATGTCTGAAAGAAACAAAGTCACATCAACTTGCCTTGATGGAACTCCACTGCTCCTCAGGGTTAGTCAGGATCAAATTCAAACTCTGTGCACCATGCACAAATACACTTGATGAAAGGTGTAGCCCAGCATTCCTGCAGAAATTGTCTACATGATGTTCTCCAATAAAGCATTTCCGCTATGTCAAGCCTCATATTGCCAGCGAACTAAAGTTCCAGGGCTAGAATACAGGGTGAGATACTTGAATGTGCAGGGCTTTGAGCAATGAATTGTTTTTCCCAGAAATGACAGCCCTGCTCAATTATCTCTGCTCATGCAATTGCTGAAAAAGTAAGTAATTAGACACAGGGGAATATCTACCAATACTGCAGCAGGTACAGTGGCACTGGGGACTAAGACTCACAGCTGCCCTCTACACCCCAAATTTGGGAGCCACTCACTACTAAACCAGAGTTCAGGGGTACTTTTTAGCTCATTTGTAATTTATGGAACTTTTTCTGTTTGACAGTCTTTTCCAGTTCCCTAACTTTCCAAACCTCAGTGGGATATCTGAGTAAAGCAAGTCACAAGACTCCTCCATAGCCTTTATGATCAGGGAATCTGGACATCAGTAGTTAAACATCACACAGATCCTTTGATGAAAGTGCCATTCTTAATATCTTAACAACACTTAAACCGTCAAACCAATTCTGCGACCCTCTACCAGCTAACGTCTTCAATGAGATTAAAACTTTTTTACTCCCTCTCTGGACTAAGATAGTGAATGCTTCACTACTTTGAGGGGCTTTATCAGACAGCCTAAAATCAGGGCAGGTAACCCCCATTCTAAAAAAAAACCACAGCAGATCATACGAACCCAGATAACTTCCGTCCAATCTCCACCATTCCCTCTCTGGCAAAGCTCTTTGAGAAATGCGTCCATACCCAACTATGCAATCGCACTGCTCAGTTCCACCTTATTGACCAATTCCAATACGGCTTCCGTCAGGGTCACTACACGGAAACAGTCCTTACACACATAGTTGATGACGCGCTTAAAATGCTAGAGCAGAACGAATCTTGCCTCCTAATCCTCCTAGACCTATCTTCAGCCTTTGATATGGTCAAACATGACAGCCTCCTTGACTTACTTGAAAGCAGAATGGGTTTATGAGGGGTTGTCCTAAATTGGTTCACCTCGTTTCTACACAACAGAACTCAAAGAATCAAGGTTAACCAATCCCTATCCACTACCACTCCAGTCACTTTAGGGGTCCAACTTATCACTTACTCTATTCAACCTGTTCATGGAGCCTTTAACCGAAATTCTAAAATTTTCTAACGTACAATACCACATGTATGCAGATGACATCCAACTGTACCTAAAAATCTCCTCCCCTGAAGATATATGTTTACTCAACACAACTTTGCTAAAACCCCAAAATAGGCTGACCAGAATTCACTTCATACTCAACTCACTCAAAAATTGCCCCACCAAATCGATCCCTCGACATCGAATGTTGGATGAAGTATTTAACAGCCATCAATTGCCTTCCACACATTATAGATTCCACAAGATCACTGGGAATAATACTTGACAAGAATCTCAACATGCAGGAACCCATCAGCTCAGCCACTAGAGGAGCAAACTTAAATGAACATTCTAAGTAAAATAAGGCCCTTCCTCCCTTTCGACGACCTTAAATCAGCTGTGCAACTCTAGTGATCCCCAGGTTAGACTATGGGAGTGCAACACTATGTGGTCTGCCGAGATCTCAGTTGGCTTCACAAAGGGCATCCCCTAACTCTGCTGCAATGCTCATCACTGGATCCAAAAGGAACAACCACATCACTACTGACCTGAAGGCACTAAACTGGCTCCCTTATGAGGTAAGGGTACAGTTGAAAATTGCTTGCATGCCTCATAAAGCCCTACACTTCAACACACAAAAGTACCTAATCTGATAAACTGGAACTGTCAGGTGGCAGCAGAATGTCTAGAAGCACCAGCACCTTACTGTTGAAACCTCAAATATTTCGTAAAAAGAAACCTACAACCGAGCTTTCTACGGATAGGCCCCTAGAGTCTGGAACTCCCTGCTCCCTGAAGTCAGATTGAACCCTTCAATCACATCATTCAAAAAAGAAGTCAAACTGCTTTTAATGAACAAAACTCTACCCTGAACCCACGGACTCATTTATCTGGATACTGATTTGACGCAGTTCTCTAACCAGGGTTTGCACTCACCGTCTACGTCCTGGTTTCTAAATCACAGTCCTTCTCCTGATTTGCAACGGATATTGTCAAAGTTTATGTTTCTTGGTAGTCTTGTTTTCTACTTGCTGAACCATCTGTAAAGGACTCTGATACCCTTCTAGGGTCAAGTTCGTGCTATATAAAATGTATAAATAAATGAATAAAATAAATACTCACATTCTGTTTAACTCTGCTATATCTATCACTAACTCACAACAGCATATTTGTTGGGCTCCCAGGGTCAGCCCCTGCTCACATTTGTATTAGTAGAGTCTAGATACTAAGAGCAAATAACCACTTCTTCAGGATAAGCATAGGCGTAGTTATCAATAGGGCAACAGATTCGGTAGGCCCTCAAACATGTATCAGAGCAAACTAGATTTCATGCAAGTTAGGTTTTGTAGTGCAGAACAGAAAACAAATCGGATCAAGACAATCATTTTCAGGCACCTGTACTCATACTGAATGAAGGAGACGCGCTGAACACCTTAAAGTCTTGAAGGAATAAATTTGATCAAATGAAAAATAGCCATGTGAAGTGGTCTAATGTTTTAATAGGTGTAAACAAATAATTGAGTTGAATTGGTTTGTTTTTTAATTTGTAAAGCTCAGCAATTACCCATAGGATTCAAGGTGCTGTAGTCACAACACTCTGGTACAGATCAGTGTGAATCAAACCACCATTTTCATTCTAGGAAAAGCTACCTAGATGGTAAAAAGCCTAGTCTTAAGTGCCTTTCTGAAAGGCAAATGCCCAATAATCGCAGCCAGAGACTGAGAAAGCAAGTTCCAGAGTCTGGCAGCAGTGACTGAGAAGACTCTGCCCACCCCCCATCTCTACTTCTGAACCCTAGGCATGATGACCAAATTGTGATAGACAGAGCAAAGGTTTCTATGTGGAATGTATTGATGAAACATATCCCTAATCACAGTGTACAGTACAGATAGCCTTAAACAGTATGTGCTTTCTGATGGGGAGCCAATGCAACTCGCACATCCCCGCAGCAGCTGACTGGTGCTTAAAAATGACAAGGATTGTGCTAGCGAGTATTCTGTACCACCTGGAGTTTGCCTGGGTACTGATGTTAGAATCCAGATTGGGGGAAATTACAATAGTCCAATCTGGACATGACCAAGACTAGTGCGATCTGCTTTCACGCCGACAATGGGATGAAGGCTAACATTTTCTTTAGCTTCCTTATAAGTCAGAAGCAGGTCACAACTGTGCGATTGGCCTTTCCATTCAGAGAAAGTTCAGTATCTAGGATCACCCCAAGATTTTTGGCCTCTCAGCTGGAATCGGGAGGGTGCCTAAGGTGTCCAGCCACCAGTTGCCATTCCAAATTGAGATTTGAATCCCGAAGAGGAACCCCTCAGTTTTCTCACCATTACGTTTGAGGAAATTCCTTTCCATCCAGTCTGCGACCGCAGACATACACTGAGAGAAATCTGCAGTAGCTTCAGAGTTCATAGAGATCCATACAATGATCTGGGTGCCGTCAATGTAGGATATCTCATACATCCTGTGAGCACGGATAATGGCAGCAAATGGGGATATATAAAGGTTAAATAAAGTAGGGCTTATAGATTAGCCCTGCAGTACTCCACAAGGCAAGGATAAACCATCTGAGCGGAATTGATTTAGCAGCACCCTCTGAGAGAGATCATTGAGGAAGGAGGACAGCAGGGCCAATGCCCCTCCTGCAATGCCCATATCTTGAAGGCGTAAGGAACAAAGGTCCCTAAACAGAAATAGAAAAATATAATGCACTCGGAATATAAGTAATGCCCAGGAACCATCCAATCAACTTTTAAAACATAATTTCTTAATGCAGGAAATAAAAAATAATCTGTAGGGGTAGTTACCCCACGGGCTCACTTATACAGTTATAAAAAAAACACACACAGGCAAAAAAGTGAGTGACAAAAAATACATATTCATCAAGGCCGTAAGACGGCATACCACAGTACCAGCCACCATGTGCAAGATTGCTGGTCCACATGATTCCAGGGGTGAGCCTGACTTGGTGTTAAGGAGACGCTGTTCCACCATTTGATGGATAAGTGGTGGAAATACTGTGAGTAAGTTGGACTCACGGTCCCTGGGCCCCAGAGAATACAAAGGTTCTGACTGCTGCTCTCTACTTGGAGTTTGCAGCATGCAATTATTTTTAAAGTTTTGATACTTCAAGTCTGTCATAGATATCAATAATTTTGCATTGGAAAAAGTTGGCTAGCTGATTGAAAAAATCTTTTGAGCCATCCAGCTCTACAGCTAATGGAGGAGTAGAGAGCTGCTGTACCACCTTAAAAAATTCTTTAATAAATGTGGCAGATTAAATTTTATATGTGCAGTATGAAGGCTTCCCTCTTTAAGGGCTGGTTTGTATTGCCTTTTTCTGCTCCTATAGACAGTTTGCTCCTCAAAATATTTTCTCCAAATTCGCTCGTGAAGAGTTCTCAACCTTTCACTGAACCAGGGGGCTATGGGGGAAAGCCTCCTCTGCTTAACTTCCCATATAGGGTCTACCCTATTGACAGCCGCATCCAACTAGGCTGCAAAGATCTCTGCGCCCTTGCCCACATCATCCTGGATCGCGATGGGCATACTATTTAGAGTGTTAATCAAAACTTCTGCAGATAACCCCTTCCGGTTTCTACTGCCAGATCTTATTATTAAGAGGTGGACAACTCCTATCTGAGGGGGGAGGCATAAATGAAAATGCAACCTCACCATGATCTGACCAACTAAGGGGAAAAACAGACTGGAATAACATCCTAGGGTCATTTGAAAAGAGGCCATCTAGGGTGGCTCCTGCATCGTATGTAGGAGCAGAAACCAATTGGAACAGTCCCATACCCGATAGGGTCTCAATAAGCGCTATTGAGTCTTTGTTAGTATTCTCTTAATTTATAAATTGAAATCACCGAGAATGGTCAACCCATTCTTCACCATAAATGGTTCTATGAGATTGATTATTCGATTTGGAAATAGAGTGCCTGGCCCCGGAGGTCGATAGACCAAAAGACCAGCAAATGAACGGGTGGCTGACAGTTTAAGACTAAATTGCAGAGCCTCGCAAGTCCTCATGCCTAACTAAGATTCTAGATGGCACTGATAGTGGGCTTTGAACACCACTGCCAAAATCCCTCCTGGCCTCCCTCCTGGCCTATCCACTCTGTCCAGTCTTAAAATGGCATAGCTTGGTGGAATTGCGTCAACTAGGTCTGGGCCAGAAGCTTATTTGGCCCATGACTCTGTAATAAAGACCCAATCTGGGTCACAGGACACAAGAAAATTGGCAAATCCCAACTTATGTTTTACCAATGATCTTGGGTCGATAAGAAATCCTTTAAGGTTAGTCCCTGGTTCAACAATTCTGGACCCTCCCTACCCTATCCTGGATGGGATCTATTATTACTTTTGCCTCTGGCTTATTAGAGGCAGTAGCTTGCGGGTAACAGGCCAAAAAGCCACACATCCTACAGTGCCATTGGCGTAGCTCATACATGTCAGCAAAAGAAAATACCATGCAAGGAGTGGATTCACACATCCCTTGTAAACTCAGCAGGGAATTTCTAGAATACCTGATGGCTGAAGACATTTCCAAATTAGCAGGGGTCCGGGCGCAGTCTGGGTGCAAAAGGGCTTTCCATAGGCGGGCCCGCTGCATGTCCGTGAACACATGCCCTTTAAATAGTGTCTAGTAACCACTAGAGTGCTAACTGAGTGCCCCCCCTACTCAACCAGAAAGTGGGCAGCCAGCAGCTTCCCTCTGCAGCAATTGATTTGCAAAGAATTGTGGTGAAGCGGGGAAGTGAAGTCAGTTACCTTTAAAAATTGCTGCAACTCATAGAAAATGGTAAGCACAAAAATAACAATAATGATTCAAAACACTGAGGTGCTACGGACAACACCACATAGAAGAAAAGACATAACCTAGCTGGAAATATTCAAACGTGGATGAACTGCCCTCAACTTAACCACTTGAAAACATACGTTATTCGTTTTGGGGCTAAAAGTAGACTCGTGGCAGCCTTTCTTGAACCCCACACTTTTTTACCTCAACCTTGATGTGTCAGAGAAAGTGAAAAAAACTTGCTGCATTTTTCGACTCTGACACTGTGTGACCCCTCTGGTCTGTACCACGGTCCGTAGTTCTTTCTACCACCAAATACATTGAAGTCTATTGTCCCCTTACTCATGGCTCAATGTCAATCAGAGGCAGGAGGGGCAGCAGTAAAGATGTACCTTGACTAGTATGATATCCTTTACTACAGGCTTTCAAAAAAGCAAATCTGAAGACTAAAGGGTCTGAAAACCAGTGGTTGGACCTTTAATAGATCTATAGCAGAGGGTACATGTACGCAAGTATGAAGGTCACAGCATTGGTTACCTCGGGTGGATCGTATACACTTTATCACCCTTTTTACTTATAAGTGTCTACATGCACTTACTCCCTTTTATCTGTTGAATAAAATGCATTGCTACCAACCTTCTTGCAACCTTTAGAACCCTTATTAAAGCACCTAATTCCAATCTTGCTATTAAAGGTGGTCAATATTTTTCAGAACAAGGCCCCTCCGTTTGGAACTTTCTCCAGCCGGAAATTAGACAATCTCTGTCCCAGGCATTCTTTAGGAAAATATAAGTTTATATTGTTCACATAATGACCACAGCTAAGATCAACAAAAAGAACACAACAGTCAGAGCTCAACAGCCCAACCCACAATGCAGAGAGGTTCACCTGAAGAGGAAACATGCATGTGAAGCACAAGAGGAATTGTCTATTTGCTCTTGATCAGTGTCTGGGCTGGCACCAACCATGTTGTTTCCAACAGTGAGATGATTGGTTTAATTCCAGCCACCAACTGAGAAGGCAAAGTCAGGTTTTGGTAACAGAGGGGGTGAAAGTTTCCCTGGTAGCACCAGCCTAGAATCTTTATCAATTTTGACAAATTATATACACAAACACACACATACACACAACACACACAAATAAATCATAAAATATCGAAAAGATGTCATGGTTCCCTGTGAAACATGAATTTCATTATCATGTTGACAATCCCCAAACTAATCTGCAGAATGTTGCCACAGTCAGAGCTACTATAATTATGTGGCATGGAGGACCAAATTATTCAGCAAGATTATCTTGCCATGATTCTCTGGCAGGATCATTTTGATCCATGTTAGCTAGAAAACAATTTGAGAAATCTGCAAGTTATGTGAAAAATCATTTCTCAAAAGCAGTAATTCCCTTATGTGGTAAACAGTTCTGCCACATAATCACATACATCGATTGGCTCTCACCACTGACTTTTGCTTTGTTATCAGCACTTCCAAAGTTGCTGTGCTGATTTACACTATGTGAGAAAGCAGTGAGGAGACATATTGACTAAATATGGCTTGCTAAGGCTCTCCTCCCCTGTGCTGGCACACAAAATGGATAACTAGGTTTTGTACTGGAGGCCTCTCCAGTTCACATACTATAGTTATTTTTTTTATCATTCCACACATTGGATGAGTGTTGTAGAATGCAGCACACATGCAATGTGTAAAATAAAATAATTGCTCCAGTTTCGTACCAAAGTCAGTCCTGATAATGTCTGTAGGTCTAGCTTTGCATCAAAAATATAAGTGGTAGTTCTAGAATGTCCAAGAACCACCCATGAAACTTCCTTTTGATGCAATGTGGCGCAAAGCAGAGCATGGTACTGTTTGTACCACAAAAAGGGCAGCTTTCCAGCTCAAAGTTTTGCGCTGTAAAGTAAATCCCCCTATCTAGACTTTGCACGATTTTGTGTCACTCTGCATAACTTTGCGCAGCACCAAGCCTTGATAAATCAGTCCGCTTGTGTTGTGCCCACACAATTAGCCACTGGTGGGCTGTTTAATTGCTTGCATTACAAATGTAAAATGGAAGCAAATATCCTGACAATATCGGACGCCAGGCAAGGGGTGCTTTCGGAACAAAAGTTCAAGTCAGGCGTGGCAGTGGACCATTCAGCTCCCTATTAGCTCCTTCACTGACCAACAGAGGTTTATTGCAATTTTCTAGCGTGATAAAATTTGCACATGTGCTGCTAGTGTAGCTTTGTGGTAATTGTCAGCTACGGTGCCTAATGTAAAACAATGCACATCTGCAGTGTGAGAGAACCATTATCCACCTACTAAACCCCAAGAATGTTGACTTTACTGTTTCCCTCTTTTTACCTTAGAGCGGTTTTGCACCTTAAACTGTTTGCCATATTGCTATGTGTTTTGACAACCTCTGATGCATTTGTTTCGTGCTTTCCTAGGAAAGGTGGTGGTAGGATAATTACGTAGGCCTTAAACTCCCCAACTATGCTGATAACTTGCAGATGGGGGGGGTTAGGTTTACAAACAGCTTTAGGCTTGATTCTGTGTGCCCTCAGTATTTCCAATTTAGCTGGTAATAGTAGTCAAAAGCAGCTGAAATATCCGGTGAAACACCATATGAAAACATCACTTCCTGCAAGTTATTCCCCAACAATTATGTAATAGTGAGATTTTCAACCACCCACCCACCAGGTCTGTACTGTGGAACCAAAAGCAGTGCTGGCATAAATGCTCAACCGAGTCCCACTCACTTCATCTCCTCACATATTCTCTCACTTTAGATCCATCCATTCGCTCGCTGTCATTCTCTCCTCGCACTCTCTCGTCTCCTTTTCTCTACCTTCCCCCGCCCTCCTTCTCTTTCTCTCGCTCTTGAAGACTCCCCGTGCCTGCTGCCATTAACCTGGGGGAGCTGAGGAAAATGGCTGAGGCACTAGAAGTGGCCCCGGGCTTACAAAATGGGCCTCCAAGGACTCCACCCCACTGGAAAATAAAAGTCCGGTCTGCCCTGCCCCCTCTCCCCTCCCTTCTGCAGTTACCAATGCAAGCATAACTGGCAACTCCAGGCAGGGGAGATTTGGGGTGCAAGAAATGACAGGCCAATTTAAGGCCCACACACACTCCAGCCCTTTGAAGAAGTACCATCCAGGAAATGTCAAATCCAAAGGTGGAGAAGTGAGAACAGTTTGAATCTAGATCGTGTCAAAACTGAGCAACTGAATATTCGTCTCTTCTATATCTTAAAAAAAAAAGCATGTAAAAACATCCTTCGTTAGAAGACTCACACATTCCCACTACGGACAAGCTCCAAGAAGTCCTAGCTCCCAGCATTGCAGCCCTATGCCTGAAGACGAAAGGAATCAAGTTGGCACCAAATATGTTGTTTCAAATAGAAGTACTGTGCAGGTATTTGTCATTGTTGGCATTTTTCAATTAATAAAGCATACAGTAAAATGTGTCGAGCAACCCTTTAGCTCCTTTTGGCTAAGTCTATGAAGTGCTCCAGCTAAAAACAAAAATGTTCTTTAAAACGTCTTTGTTTTCCAGATTCTTTCTTGAGGGTTCATGTTCAATGGATGTGAAAGCACTGAACCGTCTTTGAACTTGTTTGTAGCGGCAAAAACCCATTGTTTCAAAGAACTATGAACGACAGAGCCTGCGCGAGGAATCTGGTGTGTCTATCCGAGGGTGTCACATCCTGCTTCGCCCCTGACCAATGCCTTCCCACACCTCGAGCCTCTTCATTTAATCAAGTCCTTTTCATGGGTTCACCCACCATCTTTGTCCGAGGACACACAACCCTTTTCTGAGGCCACATGTGAATTGTTTGTTCTTGAATAAAGTATTCTCTGAAGTGACCTTTCTCAGTAAGCAAAATCTTTAGGAAACGTGACGTTGTTGATTTATTGTAGTTTGTCCCTGATCCCAGTCCCTCAAAAAAAAAACTAAAAGACACTTGAAAGTTATATTTAACATATTTTCTACTGACTTGGACATTAATGCCACCTGTGACATATTGGATATAGTAGCCCTAATAGTGCATTCTAGGATACTGCAAGTCACTGAAGCATTCCCTGACCATATGAAGACCAGAGACCATGTTCATTTACAAGATTACTGAAAAAGTGACTTGCAATATCCTTATAATGCGTTGCAGTGCCTATTGAAGTCTCAATAGGTCATAGTCACAATATTTTGCTTACTTTAAATTTCTTATCCATCCTTGGTTTGTTGCACCTTCTAAAAGAGATGTAATGGAAGCTGATATGTACAATATGCGCAGAAACTGTACTGCTAAATTAAGCAGAGCAATCTGATGATAGGAAAATTGTTTCACAAATATATGCTAATCAGTTCAATGCAAGTCACTTTCAAAACTGGCTGTAATTCAGAATGTGTGGTTACATGCAAATATATTCCTGCTTAAGTGTAATCCATTACAGCAGTGCAATAGATAAATATAATGCCATAAATGTTTCATGCCCAGCTGCAGTCAGAAAATGGAGGTCAGGCCAGTGGAGTCATCCTCACAACTAGTGTCACGTGGGATTCACCCAGGATAATCATCTTACTTTTAAATGCATACAGGAGCACCCTTGCACAGCTCTTCAAAAGATTCCAAATGAACTTCTAAATGTAGGCTAATCCACGTGAATGCCCTTCCAAGGGGGAAATGGACAAGACAATGAAGTCATAATTACCTCGTGCCTGAACCATGTGTTCCCCTGAATGCAGGGGGTTCTCTGCATGAACTGACCTAAAACTGGGTTTCCGCTAATGGGAGGCGCAGAGCTCAACATACTTTCTTTTGTTTGTTTCCCAGGCTTTGAAAGACTTCTATTTACCTTATGGAAAGGGAGGATTATGACAAGTCTATTTGACTCCAAGCTATCATTCATGTCATAGGTCAATACGGTGATCAATACAGTGGTCAAAATTGACAACCACCTGCTCTCATTTTAGAGGCAAATACCCGACTGCTAACTGACAGCTTGTGGAGCTCTTGAAGGCCCTAGTTACAGTACACCAAGATTATTGAAACATCATCTACACGAGGATCCAAAAGTAACTCACTGGCATACTACAGAGACAAAATCAGGAGGATAGAATGCGCCTACATCTCTTCAAACATGGCCGTATTAAACCACTCCTGAAAACAATGCACTGCTGTGATTCATTAAACACCTGAATGCAGTTGCAAGTGAAGAAAACTGGACGAGTTTCCCACTTCAGCAAATCCGATTCTAAAATCCCTAGTTCCTACTTGATGTAACTTTCTTTCTTAAAGAGTAAACATTCAGCTCCTGGAAGTGATTGCAAGGCACCATGCTTAATTTCATAAAAGTACAAAATCAATGCACAAGTTGACAAACTGTTTTTGTAGGCTTTCATGTATTATTAATATGTATTAATGGGCCATAGATCTACATTTTATTGGACAGTTGGCTTATTGGGTATCACATTTGCTCAAATTTTTACTCCTGAGCTTTTAGTTGTGGCATATTAGTACGTCTAAACTTCTAACCTATGCGTGAGATTAGTTGTAATATTTAGGAAGGTGCCCTCCCTGCTTTTAGGGTCCATATTCAGAAACATCATAAGTGATGATGTGTTTTTCCCCATGAAGCAGCTTCTACTATGTTTGTGAGACCCTTTATCTATCTATTGACAAGGCAGGCATCTCTAAATTTGGTGGCCCTGACCCCACCACTCATTCCGACCCTGGGTCTCTTACCACTATATGTGGTAATGAGTCTTTATTTTCTGCTCCCAGTCTATCCTGCCAGAGAATTCAAAGTTCCAAAGCAGGCTGCTAGTACCATGAAAGCTTGCTCCCAAACTGCCACTTCATTGAAGCAAGAGCTTGATTGAATTTAAGGTGGTCTAAGGCGAGTTCCAGATAAAAACTCTACTCGGAAATGACTGAGAAACATTGCAAAATACTTTTTGAACAAGACTTATGGATGGAGTTACAATTGGGTGCTAATGGAAAAGTTTTTAACTTGTGAAGGGAATATTAAATCTTGAAGAGTCTGCACTGAGGGAATTCCCTCTATAATACTATCTCAATTGTGAATTATTTGTACCAGTGGAGTCGCTTTGAATTTACCACATCCTCTAGAATTTAGAGGGCTTTCCATTAAGTATTACCTTTAAATCAGCTAAAATGCCTTGGTTTCGATTCAGCCATTGATTAGCTGGTAATAGAAGCATGCTAGGTCTGGGGTGCCGATGTCGCTGGCTTTTGTGCCAGCATATAGTCTTACTGCACAGAGTTTTCAAGTTTTATTCCATACTCATTGAACGTGGTATGAAAAAGAAAGTATTTCATCCCCGAGTAAAAATGTAGACACAAAGCTTTTCCTAACATTACTAACATTCCCCTTCTGTGTTTCCCTGGTCGTATTTAATGGACAGGCTCAATTAGGTCTCTGGGCCTGGTTATTAAAGGAATTGTAAATCTGCCCACAAAAGTTTACTTAACTGTTACGTACGTTAAGAATATACTATGGTTTTCCAGTGTGCTCTTGTAAAGCTTTACATGAGTAGTCCTGCAAATGTTTTGTGAATTCCAAATCATGTTAATGCAAAGGCGATTGCAAAAATGTAATTGTACACAGTGTATAATTTGTACATGTTAAAATTCAATCGCATTAGTTCAATTGCGCTTTTGTTTAATCTTAATTTTCTTCACTAGGAAAGTCATTTTCCTCATAGAAAACTCTTTCTTCCTCACCCTCACCAGTTTTGGTGGGGTTCCTTTGAACTATATTTACTCCTACGATGTACATTAGTGAGTTTCCAAGTGTCTGCAGGATGGGAATGGATCACGGACAAGTTTGTGAATACCCACAGTCTCATGGGTTTGTGATTGTTCCCAAACTTTCCAGATGTCCTTTAATGAGAACATCCTCTCCTCACCCGTGGGAGAACATGTACTCATGCACAATTTAACACATATAAAGGTAATATTATACATAAATGAGTAAATCCCAAGTGCATAGTCTCGTTTTGCAAAGCTCAAGACTGAATTTGCACCAAAATCAACATTTGAGAATGTATGTTAAACCTACATGCACAAATGGCTTTGTGAATGAGGGATTCTGTATATCTAAGATTGCCTTGTCGTTTCATACCTAGAACATGGATTCAGGCTTTTGGGTTTGACATAACTGGTACCACAGAGATCATTTGTCATGTTGGTTCAGGCCACAGACTGACAAGGCTGGGAAAACTGGATCCAACAACACCAATTGTCCTTTTAGTGCAGGACAAGGGCGAGAAGATTAAAAGAGGTTTTCATAAACATAGTATAGCAGACATAGATCTTTACTTTGGCTGCAGATGAATGTCAAGGCAAAAACATGCAAAAAGATAGCAGAACTCAGTGAAGCTGTACGGCAGTGAAGCTTCACTGAATGGCATGAGTTCAGGAGACGCCATTTTTGAGAACATGTGAAGGTTCCAGTTTTTTGGGGTTAACTGAACAGAACGGCCCTGTGCTGCTCGTCCACTGGCAGACACTGCCCTTCTGGTAGCAGTATATAAAAGGGCAATCCACTCTTGGTCAGGTTTGCAAAACTTACCTGCATGGAACCAGCACAGACTATAAATGAAGAGGTCCACTAAGATGGGAAAAACAGTGCAATTCCAGTAGTTTTGTGGAAATGTGCTATCGATCTTGTCTGGGGCCTATATGTCTAAGCGTTGCAATGAGCTACTTTTGGAATGTGGATTCATAGATTTTGGATAGCATAATTCAGGAATTTGGTCTAAGACACATCTCTCGATTTCTACAAGAACCATTGATATGCTCTTATCCGTGTGTGTGAAGTTACTTTTGAGCAGCATGACAAAGAGTTGACATAGGATAATAGGAGCTAAGAAAATTGTATATTAAAGCCCTGAAGAAGCAGTGTTAATACTGCGAAACACTTGTTGGCGGTACATCGGGAAAGGCAGTTACATATTGGAAGGATAACAGCTTTGAAATTTGGAGTTCATAACTCTTTTCTCATCTGTTAAATGGGAATTGAGATGTTGATGTGTATGAACTCAATAATGGATTAATTGGAGGATTAAAGAGCTATATTAATGTATATTTGTGACAATTTGGTTTTTATGTCTTGATGCTTTTCATATGAGATGAATTAATAAAAATGTAAAAACATCACAAACCATTCAATTGTTTGTACTATTGTTGCTCCCTACGCTCAATTGTTGTATTATTGTTGTATTATTGAGAACATGTCATGGTAAACTATTGACAAGTGACATGAATAACGTGTGCTTTAATCTTGGAAAGAACTGTATACATTGGAAATGGTGCTAAATTGAGCTCTCACCTGGGTCAGGATAAATGGGAGTGCTCTCAAACAAGACAGTGGTGGCCCCATTGCACAGGGGCCCATATACAACATAGCTGTGCCCAGTGATCCAGCCAATATCAGCCACACAGCCAAAGACATCACCTTGCTTGTAGTCAAACACATACTGCAAAGAAAAAGAAACAAAAGAAGACTTTATTTAGAAAGGTAGAAACCAAATTCTGTAGGTGTGTCTTATTATAAACAAATTGTTCTTGTGAATAATAGAGTGGTTCATCCTAATTCAAGAATTCCCTCCATCATGTTTTGTCTTTATTTGTGATAGAGTACTGAGTAGGTTGTAGGAACTTTCTGTGCCATAATCACTTAAACTGTCCCTCACAGAGGAGGCCCATTAGCCTGAAAATGTACCGGGTGTTGCATGTTTTCCTTTTGAGAGGGAATGTGAACAGCAATTAGAATTTTGACTATTGTGCCAAAGCGTATTATTAGTTGGGGTGGATGGCAGTTCACCACAAATAATGGCACTATTCTTGTTAGGTCCAATAAAGGGGTCAGTAATTTAAACCTGAACTCACCCCTGGTAGCTATGGCACAGGACAGACAGGCTTAACTTAAGCAATGTGTAAAACATTTAGAAGAACCAAAACAGTTTTAAAAAAAGTCTAAATCACAACACAATAAAAATCCCACTTCAATTAAAGAAATAGAGAATATTTAATGAACAAAATGACATAAAAATGACAAAACATCCAATAAGGGGAACCAGAGAAATGAACTTTTAAAGTTTTAAATAAAAATAGCACCAGAAAGCCTTGAGAGCAAACCACGGTCATCTGGTTGTGCTCGACTGATAACTAGGCAAGAGTTAATGTCAACTGTGATGGAGCACAGGTTGGATACAGATATCAGATTGATCCTGGTTGAAAGTTTTACCTTCTAGCTTAGTCTCTGAAATGGAAGTGAAAAATCTGCAGCGGACAAGGCAGCAGGCTGTGACAAGAGGAATTCCACAAGGACGGATAACCATTGGAAAAAGTCTTGATGAAGCTGTTGACCTTTAGTGGAAAAGCTTGGAGTGGAAACATTCAAAAGTCACCCTCAAAGAAGGTCCCTTGTTGGCAGGTTACTTTGGCGCCTTCGCCTGGTGAAGACTTCTACTTTCAGACTTAGTCGCTCTTTTGGAGCTCGTATTCCTCCAGGGGAGCACATATGAAAGTTGTAGCAGAACAGGGCTCAATCATGCCATGTACCTTCTCTGCGGCATCCCACTGAAACAGATCTGCTGCAGCGGGAAAGCTCAGAGTGGAGGCAACCTGAATGTTTGGCACATTGGCAATGCATCTTTGCCGGATTGAATTGGCAGGTTTGCCCCAGTCTCCAGTCAATTCTCCAGGCAAAAAGTCTTGTAGAAGTTTTTAAGTCCAAGATTTTAGGGTTGGGCAGGTGGAGTACACTCTAACACCAGCCAAGGTTTACAGGACTTCAGGAACAGCACCTGGTGGTCAGGACTTGCTCCAACAGAGTCCCCTAGCAGGGACTAGGGCAGATCCAGTTGGAACTGGTCGTCTGGTCTCTTCCAGGAAAGCAGACTTCTTGCAGCTTTTCTGTCCCTGTAGTTTGACAGGAGGCCAGCCAACTGACCCCTGGAGTCCACTTCTTTGTACTGGGTACAAATAGGAGCAGGTACAGCCCTTAGGGTCCTCCTCACAGGTCTCAACAGCCAGCACAGTCCTTTTTCTGTCTTTTACAGGTCCAGTAGTATTCCGAAGAGGGTACAGGGGTGCCACATTTGTGCCCAGTGCCAGCCTGTAGTTGGGGGAACTCCTAACCACTCCCTAACCAATAGGGTAAAAGTTCCCCAGGGGTGATTTTACCCACTTATGCAGCACTTCCTAGGTGTTTTACTGTCAACTATCCCTCAGTACTCCTCTCTATCTAAAATCAACATTGCAGAACAATTTTTCCTCTGTTCAGAACTCCTTCTGCCCACTCAGAGGTGTGGCTATGATAATGGCCAAACCCTCCGTGAGGTCACACCAATCCAGTTCTAGAGCTCCCCCTCACGCTGGGTTGAAGGCAGACTAGCTATGAAGACATAAGGGTGGCAGGCCTAGGTGTTAGCTACAGCTGCCAGTGACAGGGTAGGCATCCTTTGAAAATCAGGAAGAGGCCAGGCACAGCCCCAGGGCATCCTGGTTAGGGAGGAAAACATCTCTCCACACCCAAGCCCTTTGTTCACTGTCTGAAAGCAATCTATACCTCACCACAGGGAATCCATCTACAGTTAGGTGACACCGAACACTAGCAGAAAGGCACTTTTGGCTTGGGCAGGAAAATAGCAAGTTTCTAAAAGTGTAATTTTCAAAATAGTCATATAAAAATCCAACTTGCCCATTAAGTTGAATTTTAAATTACAATTAAAATGGGTCTTTGAATTATTTTTCTATGTACTCCTAAATTGAAGTTAAGCATAGTAAAGTGTTATAATGTAACCAAGGCAGACTTTCCACAGTGAAAAACAACGTTGAAGTTTTTTCACTGCCAGGGCATGTGAAACATAACATATTGCAGGGGCTGGCCTGGAGACATACTTTGGATTGTTGCTTTAGTGGTGGCACAACATGTGCTGCAGTCAACCTTTGACCAAAAACCAGCAGAAAAATCTAGCAAAAGATGCAAGGGGGGCTAGATGTGAATTGCCTTAGAGAAAGAGAACGGTGTTCAGCTCGGGCTACAATAACACATATGTTATTATGCATTGTAGGTTCCTGTTAACCAATAGAAGACACGGTTCTTCTTGGAACAACTACACACAGTGAAAGGCTTGACGGCTTTTAATACTATTGAGTACTTGGACTTGAAGTGCCTATATTCAAAATTGGCATAATAAGGTAATTAAATTTATTAAAAAGGTAGGATGTATGGGGAAATCTACCTCAGGGGTGTAGAAAATCGTGTAGAGCCTTATGCCTCGCTATTCTATTCTTTTCTTTACAGAGGCACAAAATGGTCATTATTTCTTGGTACAACAATATAGAGTGAAAGCCTCGTCGGCTTTAATACTATCGATTATTCGGCCTTGAAGCGCCCATATTCAAAATTGGCATAATAAGGTAATATAAATTACTAAAGGGGTAGGACGTATGGGTAAATGTATCACGGGGGTTCAGATACTCGCATAGAGCCTTATGCCCCGCCACGTTTTTCTTCACAGAGGCATGAAATGGTCATTCCCTTCAACGCAATTACAGAGGCATAAAATTGTCTTTTTCATTAAGGATATCTTTGAGGAGTGTTAAATACACAGCTGATGGGTAATGACGAGGTTTATTCTTATGAAGAACTAGATACACTGTGAGGGTGCTTTTACTGATAGAAGTTTTTTATTTCAGAATATCTGACACTCGAGAGTGAAACTGATATGGGAGACTAATCAATCCTCATATTGGACTATGATATAAAAATTTTTTGACTGCAGCTAAAATTGGGTGTTGCCCCTGATCGTTTTGACAGGTAATCATAGAAATATTATATGTAATTGGGAAAATCTAGTGTATTGTTCATAGAGCAATTAGGAAGCCTATGAATTGGGTGGACTTAGGGTTGGTGAACTTCTCTATACCTAGGGCCCCTAGGAGAAAGCTTTTCCATTTCTCCCTCTATCGCCTCTCGATAGATACTCTTTATGGATCTTCTTATTGTGCGCTGAATGAGTGTTCTGAGTATGAGGTTGTTGTGTTTGAGATCACCTGAATATGATTTTTGTTCTTTTGCACATTCATCATTGGCTAACTGTTGTATATAGATGTGTGTATATATATATATATATTTTTAATATTCTCTTAAACCTGGTTTTTATTGTACTCTTTTTTTGTTTTTGTGATTATGTATAGAGTCATATTTTCGTATGGGAGACATTTATTTTCGTCCTGAGGAAGGTGGTGTTTAAAGCAACAATATCCACCGAAACGCGTCGACGCAATCTTGGAAAGGCGTACTGTAGATTGTGTGGACATTTGTTTTGGCTGTTGTAAAGATGTTACATATATGAAATATACACCCAACAAATGATCTTGGTCTAATGTACTAGCCTTTATTAGTGATTAGAAACTATCTTTCTTGCTGTTTCTCCCTTCTATCTTTTTTTCCTGTCATATATGTTTTTATTCTATTTTATTTCATGATTTTAATAAAATTTGTATGTATATGATATTGCACATAATAATAATTCTGATATAATCTTCAGATAAATTGAATAAAATATTTTTATAAATATAGACACTTGGCTTTTGATGGTTGTGGTGTTATGTTTTGGTGACAAGAGTGCTGTAAGAGTGTAAGTGTGTGAATGTATTAAATTACCCAAAGGGGATTTTATTTCTGACTACGGTCTTTTGGTGCCCTACTCCTTTGGTCCCTTACTTTGTGACGATTAGCCTTTCCCTCTGCTTCCCTGATCTCTCATCCACTCTCTCCAGCCCTCTTCTAGCTCTGGTACAAGAGGGGAATGATGACTGCCTCAGCCCTGCACATGGTAGAGTGGAGTGACCAGGGCCTGTGTAATTCGGGTATGGTGTATTGTGGCTAATACAGTCCTGCACAGGAGCGGCTTAAGTGGCCGAGAAGGAGACAGTGAGGGTCACTCAGGGTTTGTTAAAGAGAGTTTAGCTGTACACCGTTGTAGCTCTCCTTCCGCCACATTTGTTATTCAGAGGCAGGGAACCGCTAGGTTGTCCATGGCTGATCCTTCGCTGGCTCTAAGATTGGAAAACCCATGGCCTGACGGCCCACTGGCTACAGGGCTGCTGGGTCAATGTATCAGGAGGCCTGGCCCTAGGCAGGATGGGCCTTCTAATGCATATTAATCCGGCCAGGGACCACCCACAAGGGTTACATGATTTTGAAAAGAATATAACAAGATGGGATGAGGCAGAGTGATTAGATTCAGGAGGGGTTCAGTGACCACAGCTGTGTTATACAAGAGGTGAAAGGGTGATTAGGGCAGTGTTGCTTTACAGGTGATAAGACGGTGGCAGTGCTGTACAGTTGATGCGTGGCAAAGTGACAAAACCTCAGTTGTACTGGAGGTGACAAAGTGGCCAGCATTATGTTAAGTGACAGCACACAACTACATGCAAGGAAATTAAATCCCTGAAGTGAACCCATTTATATGTTTTCTTTCATTATCACTCCACATCCTCGCTTCCTGCCTGTTTCCATGTTGTCTTCTGCGCTTTACCCTAAGCCGGTCATCTCCACCTCTCCTTCTCCTTTCCTGTCTGCTCCTTCCACTCCCTCTTCTTTTCCATCCCTCACCCTCTCTCTGTGTTCTGATACAACTATATCTGGCAGTTGTCCATGAAATAAGTTCTAAGCAAACTCTTAGGTGATATAGCACTGAATTCCCTAATGGTGCAATATATAACCCCATGAGTGTCATTCCAGCTGTGGGACTGATTAGCACTAACCAGCACAGAAGAGGTCACACATCTTGGTCTCGGTGAACAGTGTACCACAGGGGCTTAAAACTCCTTTAATAAAACAATCGTGCTGCCTCCATCTGCAATATGGGTCTAGGAAACCTTTCTTTTTGTGATACAGCAACTACCTCATGCACGCAAGCGTGAGGCTCATTTCCTCTACAATTCCTGTAAGAAAAGTGCAAGAAGTGTGGCAGTGGCTGTGGGTCAGTGTCTGCATAAAACTGAGGTTTGTACCAAGTGTCAATCAATCAATCAATCATGTCACTTATAAAGCGCACTACATACCCGCGAGGGTCTCAAGGCGCTGGGGGAAGAGGGGGGTGGTGCTGCTACTGATCGAAGAGCCAGGTCTTGAGGAGTCTTCTGAAGGCCAGTAGGTCTTGGGTCTGTCGGAGGTTGGTGGGGAGGGTGTTCCAGGTCTTGGCGGCGAGGTGGGAGAAGGATCTGCCGCCGGCGGTCGTTTTCTGGATGCGGGGGACTGTGGCGAGGGCGAGGCTGGTCGAGCGGAGCTGGCGGGTGGGGGTGTAGGGGTGTAGAAGCTGAGTCGTCTGTTGAGGTAGGCTGGTCCGGAGTTGTGGAGTGCTTTGTGTGCGTGGGTGAGGAGCTTGAAGGTTATCCTCTTGTTGACAGGGAGCCAGTGCAGGTCTCTCAGGTGGGGTGTGATGTGGCTGCGTCGGGGGATGTCGAGGATAAGACGTGCAGAGGCGTTCTGGATGCGTTGCAGCCGTCTCAAGAGCTTAGCCGTCGTTCCTGCATCCTGCGAAGTGTCGCTCTCTCACTGCCTGTGCGCGCAGGCAAGGGCCCGGGATCAACAACTCCCCTCAATCCTCTGAACCTCAGTAAACCGAACAAGGGAAAGATGAATAAGCAAAGCCTCTGCAGGTGTGCCTGCTGGTAGTTTTCAAAGACCTAGTGGGCTACTTTGAGTTTGGTGAATGTGGGACAACCGCCAAAGATGGGCAGATGTCCTGACAGCTCTATTTAAACTGTATACATGAGTATATACTCTAACGTTGGACAGGACGTGCACCAGTATTTGGTCACCTAACCCTTGGGTACTTTCGGATCCAGCCCTTCTCAGCTGCAGGCGCGGGACTGACAGGCAGCCGTGGGCTGTGCAGATAAGAGCGGTGGGGCGGTGGGGCCGGGTGTGGGGAGATTTCGACAGATGAGGATGAGGGAAATTTATTTATTTATTAAATTTTCCCCCATCGTCGTCTGTCGAATTCCCCCTCCCCACCCCCCCAACCCAGCCCCACCACCCCACTGCTATTACCTGCACGGCCTGCAGCTGCTGACAGGGTGCCTCCTACTAGGGATAATGTTTGTCCCATCTATGCATATGCATGTCTGGCATGGCAGGATACTGGCCCCCTAGAGCTGCCACATTTGCAGTGTTCAAGAGTGTTTTCTTCTTTCTATTGAGAGATAAGCTCTGAGCTGCCCCGTTTTTCAGACAGCTCCCCACACCTGTACACTCCAGTGCAGCCAATGAGACAACATTGGCTTCTGTCACTCATCCGAAAAATACATTATAAGCTCATGGATCATCTTTCCTATTCAGAGGAGATAGAAAGTCTGTTCCTCTGTAGGCCCCGCCCATGTGGCCTGCCCCAAGCCCAGTAGCGGGTGCACCTACTGCTGTCCCACAACACCGTCTTCCCTCTACACATTCTCACACGCACCTGTAAGATTCATGAGCATCAACTGTTTTTTACCTATTCCCCTGAAGTACTTTCCCCTAAAGACATACCTTATGGGTCAGAGCAGCGTAGAGCAGATAACCAGCTTGCGTGTGAACAATTCCCTTTGGCTGACCAGTACTTCCTGAGGTGTACAGCATAAAAAGCATGTCTTCACTATTCATGGCCTCAGGGGTACAATGAGAATCTGCTTTCGCCATTTCCTAGGAGGAGGGAAACAGAGAAAGGCATGTGTGAGAACTGTATTTAGCAACAACTTCAACCTGCTTTGCTGACTATGCATTTTTGGTGATGAATATTGATATTAATCATGATTAATAAAAAATACTAAAACTTGTTAAAAACCTCTAAGCATTACAAATAAAGTGACATTCATGAGCATGCAAAAGATAGATGTCCTACCATAACCTTCTGGAAGCCTGGTGAAATGATCTCTTTTTGAGATGCAAAACATACTTTTTATATATCAACACTCATGTAGTATAGTGCTTACATTCATTCATTTAAGATGCCGAATGGCTATTTATCATTCGCATTCGTCCTATCTGTAATTAGGCTGCCCACTTCTGGGATTCCATGAATCTGCTTTTCTCCTGCTGAGGGTGCCCCTTTCCCCTGGTCCTCTGTCACTCTCAGCTGGTGGTAAGATCTGCTGCAGGGGAGCAAAGCTTATCTATGGCGCAATCCCTCCATTTATCCTGAAGCTCCATCTTCTCAAGTAGGATTCACATCAATGTTCTGCTTTCCTTGTGGCAGGATTAGCAACCTTTTTTCGCTCGAGCAGACTTTTCAAATTTTATTCACGTTCACAGTGCCAATCTTAATGAGCTGCAAGCGGAGGGTGACATTCTACACTCTGATCTATTTGGAACAACCACTTTAAGAAATCCACTGTGGCTTTAGGTTTGATTACGCACATCCATCATCTCTGTATCTCCATCTGTATCATTCTTAGAAACCTGCGCATAAACTAACATCAGCTAGAAAATAACACAACATAACGTGTTTTTGTAAAGCGCACATTCACCCAAGGGTATCTTGGCGCTGAGTAACAGATGTTTATTGTCATCCAAGTCAATGGTAGTCATTTTATCGACCTTAGACGGATGAAAGCCTGAGTGGAGCCACTGGGATTTGAACCTGTGACCATGCAGTCAAACACAGGCCCCTACACTGGACGCATTAGTCCACTTAGCCTTAAGGACCAGCTAATTCATCATATAAATGAGGATGCCATGTTTAAATCCCTTTATCTTCCATACATCTGCTAAACAACTTTCTCCAGAACACAGCAAACTTAAAATTATCTTATCATGATCCATGCTAAACATTTCAACAGGGTGGTGTGGGTGTCGAAGCTTCACTCCCTGGGCTTGATTACATCTGGTTACATTTTGGCAATCTTATGTGCCTCAATTGCCTTCTGAAATTTGCCTCCACCACTTTGCTCTTTTTTATAAGGCTCTCTAAGGCTATGTCTACACTATTAAGAGATACAGTGCTAGAAAATGGAAACTTAAAGGATATCTAGTACAATAAAATTCATTATCAGATAATTTAGCCGTTACAATTTTAGCTGGTTTAGTCATTTCTTCATTCGTGAAAAATACAGCTGCTAAATGGTCCAAGTGGGAAAGATAAATTGGAGAAATGCTGTAGCTCTGTGCCAGTATTAACTGCTTTGTACCTTCATTCTTAAAGATGCTGGAATGCTGTCAATTATATCGTAAGACATGAAGGGACAGTATCATCCAACATGTGTTTCATCCTCTGACGCTGGATCACCTGGGGCATTTCGAAGGCTTGGAACTATACAACAGTGTCAGGGAATGGCCTGGATCATGTACTGACCTGAAGGTACAGAGAAGCAAGTGTCTCTCTTTGTCGCAAGTAGTTATACACTTCGGTCTGGAGGTAATTCTGGTAAATTGAATTTGGGATAAAAAAAATTGGAAATGCTGGACCATCTGATGTGGTCTGTTCTTCTGACAATCCTGTTCATGTCAGGCAAGAAACTGTCTCAAGCTTTTCCGGCTTAATCTAACCTGACTTCAAGTTACCAGAATAACTTGCAGACAGAACTTTACAATTACATGTTCCCGAGAGGGATGGTTGCTGCTCAGTACCGGCTGGTTACTCCATGAACTAGGAAATCCTCTATTGTTAGCAAGGCTTGAGAAATCACCAGGTCATCCTGCCAGAAGGGATAACAGTTATGTCATTATGTCATATAGAGAAATATTTTCTGACATAAATGTTGCGTCCTAAATATCGTTTGTAAAAATATTATCCCAGTCGGTGTGGGTTATCTATTATTAACTCCAATGGGCCAGCGATATTTTAGTACCACGCTGGTATAACATTCTGGCAGTTGACTGTGCTGCTGTTGGTTGGAGTTTTTGTAGAGAAGGAAAAGATGATAGCTAGCTGGCGGTTGGCCGTCAGACCTCGCTCCTGAGTTAAACACCCACACAGAAAAGAGAAAGGAGATCATTTGATGTGAGCGCAGGCAATGTGGCGTGAAGCTCATAACATAAGTAAGCGACTGGGAAAGAGTGCATATTGTTTAGGCGCTTTTGTGATCATACTTGCTTTTTATTCTTCTGGCTGTCTGAGACTGAAGTTTAAGATGCATACGGCCATGCTAGCATGAGACCGACTGCTACAGACAGTAGTGTCAAGTCAGCCCTGTGACAGCAACTGGATGGAAGGATGGGCCATCGTGTTGGTCTGCTATTTGCAAGCTCTGGTGAGCAAACGGTAGCAGGTGGCTTCCCCTGGGATTCGTTGTGTTCATTTTTTTTTTTGTGAAAATATCTTTAGTGCATTTCCGTTTCAATGACATGGGGAACAGGACCACATCTGTTAAACAATAACAACACTCCACAGTGGAGGAAGGGAGTCAGATACATTTCAATCGTGTGTGCTCAGAATGTTGTCAGATACCATGTACTAGGACGCTCATCCTCCCTTTAAAACCCTATATCCCAGGAGGACCGAAGTATTCAACCAGGAAAACATGCAGTGCTTGCCGAAAATACACAGATAAAACATCCGTATACCAAAAGTCAGACAGTTGTGACAAGTGCAGATACATCTCAATGTGAACAATACAAAACAGAAAAATACAAAATCAAGCCCCCCCCCAAATTGCATGTGTGTAAGTGTACCCAGCTCAACCTATTTCAACAAACCTGTGTCTCACGTGTGGCCCATGTATCCCCCACCAATGGCTGGGATATCTCATAGTCAGCGATCCCACAAACATCATTGCAGGGCAGTGCACACGGCCACTGGGTCCCTCAACCGTCAAAAACATCAAGAACAGCTTGATGGGGGCTGAAGTTTCAGACATCAGTGCCCGCACAGTATCAACAACTGCGTCTTCAAGGGGCCTGAAGATCAACATGCACTTCAAGTTTCTCTAGGTACGTGTCCCAGCATCCCAGAAGATCTACACCATCCCCTGTTGTGCACAGCCGTCTATGGACCGCAAGCTCAGCCAGTGCCCATCTGTGCATATCAGCACACCAACGCCTCAGTGGGGGCGCTGCCACTGACTTCCAGGCCATAGTAATGCAGTATTTAGCCAAAATCAAGGGATTCATTGTGTTCCAGTAGCTTGCTGGTGGTGGTGTGGGTGCTGCTTAACTTGTGGTGCTGTGGAGGACATGGGGATGAAGTAGGACTGCGGCAATGACGCGCTCCTGTGCCGGCACATAGCGAGCTCGGATCGAGGGGAAAAAAGAGCATTCAGAAGGGAGCCCAAATTGAATCTGAGGCAGAGAGTTCTGTCAAAGAAAACAGAATCCGTAATGGCAGCCAGGCAGAGAAAGACACCAACCCAGGATGTAGCAAAATCTACAGTGCGGATCTGTGCAACACTGTAGCAGAAACGCAGACGGCTAATGGGTGAGTCTATCTGGAGTAGAGACCACAGGTGAAATTGTATCAGCATAGTACCAGCATTGGCAACCTACCCCACCCCTCCAACGTAACATGCATGCTCATAAATAATCACACAACACATTTCTTGTTCGGGTAAATATTGCTGCAGGTTTATTACATACACCGTTATGTAATATGGTGGGTTATCTTACGGGCGATCCAAGGGCAGGCAACCGTCTGGGCCGCCTGCCCGCCTGATGAGCCAAGCAGCACTGGGGCGAACCCCATCTGTGCTGCCACTTCTGGTGATCCTCTTCCCGGATCACGTGACACATGGTTCCTTATTACTCACGCCCCTTTCAGGGCGGAGCGTAGCATAGCAAACCCCCCGGTTGTTCAGGCCCACAACCGCCCGAAGGACTAACGGGGCGCCGACACGGTTTTCTAGGAACCTCCCATGAGGCTCCTAGGATTTGGCTCTGGCACCCCCCATGGTGCCGCGCAGAGGTACCCTTCCGTACCCCTCTGCTTCCAGATCGCCCTGTAACTCCGCCTGCAACGAAAAAAACAACATTACAACATTCTCTGCCTCCTGCCTGCCACGAACCACGCCGGGTAAGCGGTAGGGTGGGAGACGGCGTGTCCGGGCGCGCGAAAGAGGACGACAAGATGGTGGGGGAGGCCTATATACCCCTCCCCTGTCCTCGCGCCCGGACGTGATTCTCGCCTATCGCGCTGCGACCAGGCTTGGGGGACTCCTCCCTGAGTCCCTGCCCCTACGGGGGTGTGGGGTGCCCAGCTGGCACTAGAGGGCTGCCCTCTTTAGTGGCCCCCTGCGGGGGCCTCGGACAGCCGCATAGTACCAGCATTGGCAACCTACCCCACCCCTCCAACGTAACATGCCTGCTCATAAATAATCACACAACACATTTCTTGTTTGGGTAAATATTGCTGCAGGTTTATTACATACACCGTTATGTAATATGGTGGGTTATCTTACGGGCGATCCAAGGGCAGGCAACCGTCTGGGCCGCCTGCCCGCCTGATGAGCCAAGCAGCACTGGGGCGAACCCCATCTGTGCTGCCACTTCTGGTGATCCTCTTCCCGGATCACGTGACACATGGTTCCTTATTACTCACGCCCCTTTCAGGGCGGAGCGTAGCATAGCAAACCCCCCGGTTGTTCAGGCCCACAACCGCCCGAAGGACTAACGGGGCGCCGACACGGTTTTCTAGGAACCTCCCATGAGGCTCCTAGGATTTGGCTCTGGCACCCACCATGGTGCCGCGCAGAGGTACCCTTCCGTACCCCTCTGCTTCCAGATCGCCCTGTAACTCCGCCACAGCTCGGGAGGTGGCCACCGACGCCGCCAGAGCCCCCCACCAAAAGCTCCTTTCTTACCTGCAACCTCTCATTTCCAGGCCTCCTGCAAAGCTAGGGAAGAGATCCCTCCCACTGGTGATAGATGAACCCCATCTGTATCACAATAGCCCTTGCCGATAGCCTGGATCAGCTAGTGTCTAATGCAACACAAAGGCCCTTCTGCCCTGTGAATTTGTGCCAAAAACTATCCACCCTCCTGTGGGAAAGTTCCACTACTTCACATACATAACTCAGCCCCGTGCCAACTCTGGGCGGGGCAGATCAGATTCCCTGGCTCACATTGCCCCATGAATTTGCTGAGCTCACCTAGCTGCCGTCCTACTAGGACGGTGGGTCTAGCGCACCTGTGTCCCCACTTAAGGGACAGCTGCTCGCTTGTTGGGAGACCGCTCCCACACCCACCTGCCTACTTCTGGCTATTCGGGCGAGAAGGATTATACTTTAACCTTTGCACCGTCCATTTGCTTTCTAACTCATGACGCACAGGAATGTCCATAACTAGACGTGTGTGACGATGAGCCAGGGTGCCCTCCTGCCCTTGCCGTGCATCCCTTATTTCTTATGGGAATTTCGCCAGCTCAGCTCCCTTCGTGGTGAACCCCCCTGGGGATACCAGCTAGAGAATCCGTGTGATTAATGCAGTGCGCACTGGCTGCCATATGGTGCCTAACTTTAAGGATTGGCTAAGTCCTACTTTGCCCTTCATCCCAGAATATTCCCGAATAGGAGGGGGGGGGGTTCACACTGCTCGCCTTGCCCTTTGTGCTTGGCACCTTGTTCCCCCCTTTCATGGGGACGCAGCACAATGTGTTAGCTGACAGCACCCCCGCCCAGTGAGGCTAATATATCTAACCGGGCAGGGCATTTGACCTTAACTGCAGGAAAAGTCGACAGGCTAGAACCCTCCCTGCGAGAGCCCCCAGATAGGGGGGCAGGGGTGTTCACACTGCCCCACCCCTGGGCAACCCCAGCGGTGGAATATTACCTGCTCAGTTAAATTTAGCTTTTTGTTGATCATTGGACATGCCAAATGTTCTTTTACGTAGTAGCCTAGTGCTTGACACCTTGTGTCC
Source organism: Calotriton arnoldi (assembly GCA_963921515.1). Taxonomy (NCBI): domain Eukaryota; kingdom Metazoa; phylum Chordata; class Amphibia; order Caudata; family Salamandridae; genus Calotriton; species Calotriton arnoldi. Next base: position 1,645,430 of record CAWUFW010002133.1, on the reverse strand, counting down.
CCATTACTTGGGACGGCAGCCCACTGTTGGCTGACAGCGTCACCACCCAGCGTGGCATCTATTAATGATCGGGCGGGCGTTTGCGCCTAACTGCAGGATCATAGTCAACTGCCCTTGGTTCTGGGGTGCACTTATTTCGCCCCTTTGCCCAGCTTATGCACAAACCCCTTTGCTTGCTACCCTGGTGAACACCTTAATGGTATCGAAGCTGGTTTGAAACAATGTATGTCTTGCGCCCACTACTGGAGACACCTCACCCTTTCATGTAATTACAACTTACGCAGCGCACCCCGCTTGCCTAACTGCCATCGGATCACAGATGCACAGTACCTACTGTGCCTCTCCGACCCTGGATGCTTTAAACCTGCCACAGTGACGGAAACCCAAGCTTCCCAGTTCCCTGTTTAGCTGCAGTACACCGTCAGTGGGTCCGCTAGGAGATACCACAAACAGACACGCATATGTATTGTGCCCACTATTGGAGACAATTCACCCCTTCGTGGAGTGACAACTACACGGTGCCTACCCAAGTCACCCAACAGACAAGTTGGCCCTGACTACCTTGATTTCTGGTGCCAGGTTTGGGAAGAGCCTTGCCTTCACTAGCTGCCCCTCTGGGAAACACAAAGACAGTGCTCTGGCCGCAGCGCAGCGATGCCCTCGTGTAGCATCGAACCCCTGGTCAAATGAGAGTGACAACTCCAAACTTACTGAAGACTACACCATGACCATGGGTGGAGTTTAGCTCTTCCCCAAACTTCTGCTAGCGTAACCCACGGTCACGCCTCCTGTTCAGTTCACTTCAGTAATTCATGGCACTGACCCACAAGGGCCTGATACTGGGCTGTGTAAATGGGGCCCAGTGTGACCTTAACACTCGGCTTGGTGTGGATGGGTGCTAACAATACCTGGCTGAAGTGCAATCCCTTTGACAATCACTCCTGACAAGATGTGCCAATGCAGGTAGAAGCAAGAGATATCCAGCCCACCTTACTTCCTGTCCCAGTGATCTGAGTAACTTAGTGAAAGATGCACCTTTGAACTGGTGGCGGAAACTGTTACTTACGCCTGCAAGTGCTCTGCTCAGAGCAGCCCGCAAGACTAATGAAACGTTGTCAATTTGGCTGTCAACTTTGCTGCCTGTGCCACCCTTCCGCCCCATGGAAATTGTTCTGGGCTCTCGCTTACTACCCTGCTGAGTGAGCCCACTGTATTCACCAGATTCATTAACGATTTCCGCTTCTGACTGTACTTGGTAACACGTACACCCCATGGTATCTTGGCGCTGCATAACATGTTTGTTACTCAGCTCCATGGTACTTGTTTTATCGACCTCAGAAGGATGAAATGCTTGTTGATTGCAACCTAGTTGGTGTGCATACCTAGGAGAGCAGACTAGACACCCGAGTATGAATTACTCTTGTGCAACTTACTGCTTTTTAAATTAAGCCCCTGCTCGCAAGCTGGGAGAGGGATAGTGCAGTGGGCACAGTTAACAATGCTTCCATCAGGGACAAACATCTTGCTAACCCGGTTTGAGGAGCAAGCACGCTGATGCTGATCATGGGCGGGCCCATGAAATCCCACCCTTATCCGCCCCCCGCCAAATTCTGGTAGTAGTGATCCTAGCACAATTGCTGCAATTTGGTGAAAGTGCCAGGTTTACAATGATGTGTACTCGAAAATACCAGGACTGTGGGAGGTCTGACCTCGTTCTAGTGCCACAAAGATTAACGTGTTTGTACCAGTGTAAGCATTTTGTGTTGTACTAATGCGCACACGTCATAGCAGATAAGAGGCTGCTCTGCTTCCGGTGGAGGGTGTTCGAGTTTCTTGGGAGGGAGGGAACAGGGTCTCCAGAGTGGACGCTCCCTGGCCGGCCCACGAGCAGCCACAAAGTGCCACACAGGACAGCTGAAATGTGACATCCAAAACAAACAGTGCATACGAACCACCACTGTCAACTCACACTCCATGCAAAATCCTCCCTTGGGCTGGCCCCACCATGATCAAACACGACATCTCGACTGAGCATGTGAGCGCCGAAAATTCACATCTCGCCGACAACGGAGAAGCGGCCAGCTCCCAACGTCCTCACCAGAAGGCACCGGTTTCTAAATACGGCCCCCCACATGATCTTGGGCAGAAAAGTTAATCGGTGAGGATATCAACTTCCTCACCTGCAAAAGCAGGGAGTGCTGGCGAACAGGCTCATCCCTGAATACCAGTCACAATGTTACCCGTGTATGTCCCAAAAACGTTAGAGGGCCTTTCCCTCCAACCTGACAAATTGTTGGCCTCCTGGACAACTCTGCAAGTATGAGTGTGTGCCCACGTGTACAACTACATTTGATGCATGTATTGGACACTGTGTCCAACAGTGCCCAGCAGTACATCATCCCATTACTCTGTTGGTAGTGTGGGACTAGATACCACCATTTCCGGTACCAGTAGTGCTTCGCCGCAACGACAACGATTGGCCTGCCACCAAGAGGCATGTCTGCTGGCCACTGCCTGCACACACCTCTGATCTGCTGCCTGCTCTCACCCCTCTGCAGCTGTCATAACCCCCATTAGACCAACGAGAAACTCTAAGACCACCAAGGTTTAAGGCTTGCATTGGTGCGCATTACCGGGCTTAGAGGCGCCTTGAGCGATGTACACATGTTACATAAGCCTTAGTGGCACAAAGACCTTGTCGCCCATGCAGCGAAGTCTTCACTCAATGCAATAAAACGAAACCAATTGCACCAGCGCACGGCCCCCACAGCACCCCCCAGGCGCCAACGAGACAAGCCAAAGTTTGTACCGAGCATCCCCACTCCAAGGAAAGGCACCACAACCAACACGCTGCGCAGGTCACTCACAAAGGCACCACTGTAAGGACACCACCTTAATGGCCCCTACATGAACCTTGAGTGCACCCTGTGAATAATGTAGGCTGAAAAGACTGCCCGTCGCCCATACACTGTTATTACATAAAGAACGAACACTGGTAGGCCTGGAGCGATACCCCGGAGTTTACAGCTGCCGGTCCGCGGTGACCTCAAACCCTCACCTGTGTGCTATTAAAATTAAATCTTATGCCCAAACACAGTGGTATAATCCTGTGACAACAAATGGCCGCCTGAACACAACACCACATTCGACTGCCAGACTCTCGCGCATTGCCATCGCCTCTCTTAAGTGGATTCACTGATCACCCACCCCCGGCATTACGCAAGAAAGACACATCGACATGCAGAGCCACCTTTGAGATCTGCTGACCTGCCCCCAAGCCTTTGCCACATTGCCAGACAGGCCACCCTGCTGAATAAAGTTATCCTGGGGCTGGACCAATCAATTGTTTTCCCTAGCACTTCAGACTGTTCTCGGTTATCCCAGTGCTGTGTCTGGCAGGTGCTACCCTCCTGGGCATACAATGGGCGTACCCTGCAGTCCCTTAAGCCATTGACGACCACCCCGTGCCCCACCCGTACTACAACCGCTGACTGCGGGGGAGGGGCTGTCTTGGGCAGGTGCTGCCCCTGACCCTGAAAAGTAAACCGACCAGGGACACGACAACGCACCCGCGGGAGCCCGATCCAGCCCCGCAACAACCGGTGCGGCTGCGCTGTCCCCAACACTATACAGCTCCACGACCCACCTGCCCGGCGTGCCATAAACTCCCTCAAGGCACGAGCACCCCACAAAAGAGGCCATCTTGCCCCTCCCGCAGCCACGGGTGCTTATAATAGTGTTCCGCCCGACTAGTATCTGGCTGTTTCGTTCATTGCATCCAGATATATAATATAGCAAGTAACACCATACCTGCAACAAGTCAGGACTGTTATCCTTGTCTATGGTTGTTAGACGCATAAGATCAATATCCCGCGACTCGAGGTGGGCCGCAAACCTGACTCCAGCTAGAGCAGACCAGGGCCTCGACCCGAGCCGGAACCCCGAAACCCAGCACCCCAGTTTGTCCGCCGTCCAGGTCACCCCGCGGGATGACCGTGAATCAGCCGGAGGAGCCGATAAACCCGGGGCCCAGGTGAATGATTGCAGCACCAGTGTGTGCCACCAACCGAGGCCCGTGTCTAGACGGGGCCGCTGGCCACCCATCCCCGACGTTCCCCCGGGCTAGCCCACTCAACTGCTCGACCGCGCAGGGGAAATTGCACTACAAAATAGTGTGTGTGACGTGTACAGGGGTAGTTAATGGTGTACCCGGAGCTCGGGGCTAGAGTCCCAGAACAATTGGCAGCTCACCTCCTGCAATTCAACCTACATATGGAGGTATCATGGCCCTATGCCGCACGGCGGAGGCACGGGCAAAACTGAATTCCATGCCATTCATGGACAGGTCAGCCAGTAGTCACCTCCTGGCCTTTCCTCAGGCACACCGTACCATCTGCACCGTGTGGAGGTGTAGGAGCCATACCTGACCCTCCCTTACTGGGTCCCGGGCAGAGCGAGACAGCCCCCCTTAAATAGCAGTGAGGGCAACTTGCCCACCGTGCCCCGATTTTAGCAAACACGGACTCCCGACACAGTAGTGGGGCACCTCCCCCCAGCGCGACTGAGGCCCATTGACCGTGCTGCTCAATTGTTCCCCACCGCTTTAGATCGGCCAGGTTGGAGGCCGGAACACCGGCCCCGAAGGGAAGGGGTTACGAGCATTATAACTCACCCCGACTAATCCGACGCCTGCGATTCTACTAGGCCCCTTATCTCTGACGAGCTGGAACTCGAGATTTTCAAAGGCAGAACCTCTCCCAGACTGCCCACTTGACCAAGACATTACATAATGTTCGATTCATCTATACAGTACTAGTACTGAAATTGCAGAAAACCCATTAGTGCTGCAAGTGCTGTGATGTTCCTAGTGAGGCTTTAACTCTTTCGTGGGCGCCCTGCGTTGCCACACATTGGGCCCGCTGGAGGTGCCAGGTAACGCTTGCTGCCGGATACGCCTGGGGTGCACCTAGCCATAATCACCGGGGTGCAAAAGAAAACTGCAAAGAGGCCCTTGCCTGTTGTAACTCTCTCTGCCCGAGCAGGACGCGGCCCCCACCCCGGCAAGGCAGACAAGCACGCAGACCATAAGTAACAGTGAAAGCGTCGCCCCGTGGCGTCGAACATGACACCTTATTACGGATGCAATCGAGGACATAACCCCCCATGTCAGTGTTACATTACGTTTTGGTACCATAGAAGCTTCAATAAAGTGCCTGCACTTCCATCCTGGCTTCTCTAGTGCTTCCCGTAACGTGGGGTTTCAGCCAGCAAGCCCCTCTCAGGAGAACAAGTGCACACCTCTTGATTGGCCCGTGAAGTTATGCCTACTTATTAATAGACAAGACGAGAGGCCGGGGCGCTATCTGCCCTCAAACGGGAATTATACCGCGTGCTCGAAGAGGGATTACAGCGAGGGATGACCACACCACGTCTGAGCTACAGCAAACAGTGGCCGGGTCTTTGGCTCGGGCTGCTGTTAGTTTCTCTGATGAATTGGAGCTCTGGTGCGGGCAGCCGCCGGGCACTGACGTGCCTTTCCAACCCTAACCCAAAGCTCCCCCAGGACCTCGGTAAAACTCGCAGCCCACGTGGCTGCATGGGTAAGGGGGGTGGGATTGCGCACATACCACGCAGCCCCTCCCGCAATCCAGACCTTAACACACGGGAGGCCCGTGTCCGGCCGGCAGTGCAGCGGGGCCGGGACGAGAGCAGCGAGGCGCCCCCTTCACGAAACCCGAGCGCCAGAAGGTCCCCACGGAGACGCTGGTCGGGGCATTTACACTCTGGAGGGGGAGGGGGGAAACTACCGCGTCCCCAACATGCATGCTTTCCCCAGCCTCGTTCCTGCCATCCGTCGGCCCATCGTGACCGGGACGCCACCTCCCTGCCAACTTCAAACTGTGCACACACGCCGGAGAATGGTGCTGCTGCGGGTAAAGATCACCTGCTCGCGGGAGGCTGGGGGGGGACTTGTCTTGCCTAATTCCCCTCCCTACAGCCCCGGACCCGCTACCGGGTCACAACCACAGCTGAAAGGACTACAGAGCCACCCCCAGGGTATGCAGCATGGCCAGAGTCCCCCGCGGGCGACGCCACATGGTGGAACGGGGGGGGGGCATCGCTTGCACTCACCCGCCTCCCGCGCGCCAGGCCCTCCAACTCAGGACCGTGTGTTCTTGCCCCCCCACCGGAACTGCCCCTGGGCACCTCGAGCTCTGGATGGGGGGGACCTCCCCAGTGCACCGGGAAACAGGCCCCCTCGGGCCTTGGCCATCCGTGCCACGTGGCAGGGCCTCCCCATCCCAAGTAGGGGGGGGAGCGCCTCTACTGCCACCGCCCGAGCTCGCTGCCCTAGCCCCCCCCCCCCAAGGCGGACCGTGGCCGCGCCGCCCTGCCCTTGATACTGCCCCCGTTGGGGAGACCGGGCGGGGACGGGGGGGGGTTATGCACTCACCGCTATAGGCGACGGCAGCTCCGGGGGCACGTCAATCGTCAAGGGCAGCCACAAAGAGAAACGGCGTGTCCGCAATGACGACGACCCCGGCGAACCTGGACATCGTGTCCAGACTGCGTGTCCGGGCGCGCGAAAGAGGACGACAAGATGGTGGGGGGAGGCCTATATACCCCTCCCCCTGTCCTCGCGCCCCGGACGTGATTCTCGCCTATCGCGCTGCGACCAGGCTTGGGGGACTCCTCCCTGAGTCCCTGCCCCTACGGGGGTGTGGGGTGCCCATCTGGCACTAGAGGGCTGCCCTCTTTAGTGGCCCCCTGCGGGGGCCTCGGACAGCCGCATATATGAGGTACTGAAATGCACGCAATAGGACGATGTTTATACGAACACAGACTTCACTGCTCATAAGAAACTAGTGTGCTGCTTTGCTACTTTGTATGCTTTCATACCTAGTAACACTACACATGTTTCTGATTACACTAATGAGAAAATCAAAGACAACTCTTTAGTTAGTGTGATCTTTAAAAATCCTACAACTACTTCTGTGCACAGTAATGTATCTGAAAATAGAGACTGTAATACAGAGAGATTCAGTGTCAGGCCTATGGAAATTAGCACACAGCTTGTATGCATGGACAATGTAATGACTGCAAGCACGGATATAAATCAACCAACAACAGCATTGGACTGTCACTCTAGCACTGCTCAGCCTGTCTCCTCACACCTAAATAATGACCAACTTAAAGGGACCAGAGAATAGCACAGAATACCAACATGTCCTCTTTTAAAATGTAAACTAAAGGCACACCAAAGAAGAATACGAAAGTGCACAAGGACAATACTAACGCAGAAGCTGTTGAGCACTGGTGCCTCAAAAAAATCTACTTGATAGAAACCTCCAAGCCCGCACAGGAAGATGCCCTGGCAAAATAGGACAAATGGGAGCATCACCGGCCAAATTAACACATATTCAACAGGCAAAATGACTATGGATATGGCCTTGATATGTGCTGGACGACCCTATGCACATGAATACAGAAATCAGTAGATGAGATGTAATGGGTATGAATAGCCCCATGCAAATGAGGGAACGTCCCCTGCAGATTGCGCTGGCGCTTTATGTGCGCCAGCGCTATCGGTATTACAGAAGGGGCTGCACAAGCGTCTGCGGCCCCTTCTGTAATACCAAAGTGCCCCGGGGGTGCGCAAAGCGGGCACAAACGCCCGTTGCTCCCCTCGGGGCACTCTCTGTAATACGGCCCCAGATGTCAATTCGGAGTGTTGTCATTGGGATAAGGAAGAACTATAAAGCTAAAATAATGAACACAATGGCTCATATTAGGGTCACTGGGTGTTGCAAAACTCACCCAGGGACAAAAAACATTTATAATATATGAAGTATACGGCCCGACTCCGATGACCCAGAAATATTTGAGCCCTTATTACTAACCGTAAGACTTTGGGATGGGAAAATTATTTTATATATGATTTTATTTGCATTATGAACTTCGATCTGGATACTACAAATAAAACTGCACTACATCAAATGTGCAAGGTACGTCGGACTGTAGAATATATCTGTCAAGTCCCTGGGCTGATAGATGCATTCAAAAATTTGAAAGCGAATCTGTCTGGATACATGTACTATTATACAATCATTGACATGGCTTTTATATCACACGATCTTTTTCCCAAGGCAGATATCATAGTGAGCCCTATGCTTCCATCATATCACAAACTCATAATTCTAGCGCTAACTAGACAAACGAAGGCATGACTGAAGAAAAATATGTTTTTTTACATCTAAAAATGTATTGCTATTCCTAAATATCAATCTTGGTTCTGCTGCCTTAACAACAGCATGGGATAGGCTCAAGGCATATGTAAGGGGGCAAACTATTCAATATGTGGCAGCTCCTAACCATGCTAAAAGAAGTAGGCACAATTTTGATCTAGCACTACTGCACAGTCTAGAAATTTGACATGCTAAGCCAATCTAATATGCTTTGAACACAGAACTTTTTCTATACCTGGAACTGATACACCATCGGGCCACAATAGGACAGGATTATCGAGTCAAGGTGGCCGCTATACTTAAGTCGAAAAAGCTTTGAGGTTGGAAAATGGTGAATCAGTGGTCTGGCTACTTGACTTAAAAGCTAGAAAAAAAGCTAATGCCAATTTGGTCAGCTCTGTTAAAGATGATCAGGGTGAAAACCTTCTTGAACCATCTGCGCAATCGAGTTCATACATTGTATACACATTTGTATACACATGACATGAAATATAAAGGTGAGAATGTGGGGTTCTATCTACACAAGATAGGTTTGCCTATCCTGGATACAGAGATGGGAGACACTCTCAATCAACCAATCACATGTGTGGAAGTTCAGTCGGCTATCTCGGGCTGCCATCTGGTAACGCAAATGAAGAAGATGCAATCCTTTTGAAATTCTATTGCACTTTTAGGCAAATACTGGCTCTAGTGTTGAATTTAATCATACAGAAGATTGTGGATAGATCACAAATCCCTTCATCGTGGAATTGCATTATCATCGCCATATTTCTGAAGAAGAAGCCACCAAATGTATGTGGATCATATCAACCAATTTCATCTATTGATGTGGATGCCATCATATATGCAAGTGTATAAGCCACATGTTTAGCAACATATGTACATTATTAAGCAACTAAAGGACAACACAGTTTCATACCTGGCGGTGATACAACAATACACATGACCCAGAAAATTGCCATGTTTGATTCAGCTGGGGCTTTAAATATTCCAGCTGTCATGATTATTGTGGATGCCGTAAAGGCTTTTGACTGTCTCACATGTCAATTCCTGTTGGCGTGTATGGAAAAGATGGGGTTTGGCGCCACATTCATTGGTGGGTTCAAGAACTATATCTGGCTTCTATTGTTCAGATCATAATAAAAGGCTCAGCGCCACAGGAGATAATGCTATCTCGAAAAACACGTAACGTGTATTGCATTATATTTAGAATCTTTTTTAACAGCTTTGCTATAAAATGACAGTATGCAGTCAGTAGTATTTATTAGTATTTCCATCAACTAATGCCATGTATTGACAATATTGCAGTTTATTCAGCTAACATACAAGATCATCTATTACAGCTACTGAGAGGCAAGCTGATTGGTTCAGTGGGCTGCTGATCATAAACTCAATATTGCCAAAACACAGATTATATAGAAGGTAAAATTTGCTAGCTGGGAGAAATTTGCTAGCTGGGAGGGACGTGTGCGTACAGCAGCAACATATCTAGGTATCCAAATCTATTAGAATACGGACCTAATAATATCAATAAATTAAGATGAATTACTTAGAAAATGTGCTTCTGCATTTTGTAGAATTCACCGACTACCGACTCTCTAACAAATAGTTTCCTATGGGGTTATCAGAGAGCATGGAAATCAATACAATTTATGAAACCACCCATTGATAGGGAATGGTCTGGCAGTACCAGATTGCAATTTGTACTGTATGGCTACTATGGCTCAGTGGATAAGATGTTTAAGCATGGAGGCACCTGAGGATCATTTTGATTAGATTTTTCGGATGAGTCTTGGAGATAAAACTGGTAAGTTATTTTAAAAACTGCCTGATCCAAACTATCATAAGCGAGTTACATTTAAGACATTAGAAACTGCTAGGACTATCTGGCAACTGTGATGCATACCGTACAAATTTATCTGGGGAAACCCTGTACTATCAGAGATTTTTAATGGTGCAATATCAAAGATATTTATGATATGTGGCCTTATAAAAGTTGGACAACGTTTTGAAAATTGGGTTTTCAAAAGCTTCATAATGTTACAAGGGGAATGCTTTCTTGAGAAAATATGCTTTTTTAAATGCCTTGAGTTTCTTGACTTCCTCATTATATTGGGTACAAGGAAATTGAATTGATCAAATTGATATCAATCAAATGGATGGCTGGAGTCAAAAATCTATATAAACTCTTTATGCAACAAACTTCAGACAACATTCAATTTATTTCAATTAGGTGACCCAATAAACTGGGAAGACGAATTGCTAGAGAAGACATAGAAAACGCCATAGAGAAACGTTATGGGTCACTTACTGTTTGTAACTTACAATTGCATCATTTCAAGATACTTAATGGACTATACTATACACCATACAAAATAGACTTGTATAAATGGAGAACAGGCCGGGGTTGACACAGGTGTCATGTGGAAGAGGTGGAAGATATAAATGTATTCGCTTTGAGTCATTGGTTTAAACTCTTATTGGACATCACAGAAGAAATCACAACTATTCTTCAGATGCAGCGGTGGCCTGCGCAGGTAAGCACGGTGGAGCGATTGGGCGGGGCAGGAGGGGGAAAAATCGACAGATGACGGAATAGATAAAATTAAATGAATAAATAAAACCTATTCCATCGCCTGTCGAGTCCCCCACAGACCCACCCCGCTCCATCGCCCCACTGTGCTTACCTGCACCGGCCGCGACTGTTCAGATGTTACAATTCCAACTAGTAGTATCTTTCTGAATATCAGTACAAATTTTCGGAGTTGTCATGCTTATTTTATTTTCATTTGAATAACCATACTTGGGGCCTGATTCACAAAGGTAAACTTACACTTTTTGTCAATTTACAATTTTTTGCTATTCACAAACTACGAGTTTAATCTTACTAATAGTAATTTTACGGCTGTGGAGACTCCGCGCATAAAAGATAGGACAGACCTATGTTTAAATGTGTGCAGCCTCCGCAGCCGTAAAATTACAATACGTAAAAATGAAACTCGCAGTTTGTGAATAGCAAGAAAATAGTAAACTCAGACAAAGGTGTAAGTTTACCTTTATGAAACAGGCCATTAAACTATGTATAGTTCTAAATTGGATCAGTGCAGTAATACCATAGGATGATAAGTGTTGGAATCTTGTGTGGCATTACTTTGAACTTAATGTGGCACTCCATGGGGTGCACAGAGCACAAACAAAAGACCATTGAAGCAGAGGTGAGGTCCCATGCCGTGTATGAGTCGCACATGAATTGACTTTCTGCTTTAATTGTATTGCCTAATATATGTATTTATATTGGAATGCTTGGATATTATGATGTTTTCCCCTTGATCTGCTCTAATTAACAACAGCTTTTTTAAAGTGTTGTAAGATTTGTTGTTGTTTTTGTTGCTTTACACCTGGGAATAAGATTTGAAACTTTAATCACACCATTCACACATACCTGATGATATATTTAATTAATACTTATGCAATGTTTTTATATGGAATTAATAGTTTACCAAAGGTGTCATGGGCTCTAGAGCAAAACTAGGAAAACAGCTCTCTCTACCACCGTTTGCATTATAAAAGAGAGCCATAATTGGATGCAAAGGTCTCTTGTGTCGCTGGTGCTTGATGTCATTGCACCTACTACACAAAATAGTAGCTATGAGCCTGTAGTGAATCTTTCTTTGAAAACTAAACTTTTTAACTATTTTTAGACTTTCTTGAAATACAAAATCTTCAGTCCTCTCTTCCAAGTAATGTTAGGTCCCATAATAATTGAAATGGTTTCCCAGGTGTTCGATTATGATCAAACCAATTCACTAAGTGAGCACCCATGAAGAAATAATTTTAATTTTTAAACATATTAGCCACTCTTTCGGAGTGCTGGGTTGAATTCAGACTTGGTGCAGAGAAGTGGCTGTACCTGAATAAGCATTACAGGATGTGCAGTCATTTCACAAATCAGGGGTTTTCCCTTCCACAAATTCATCCTCATTACACCTGGAGAAATATGCAGAGGGAAAACAGTTTGGAATGCGTGAAACTCCAGTGCAATAACCCTGATTCCTCACATTATTACTCACTCGAGTTGGAAACATCAGAATGGGGGTAGTGGGGTGAAATTGTTGCAAAAGATATTTAGGACAGAATTTCTGTCAGACAATATTTGCTACGATGGCCTGGTTCAATACCAAGGATTTACTCTGGAATAATTTTAGGAAATCATCATGTTTTGCAAAAGTGACTTAGAAAACAGCGAACAAATACCTAGCAGTAGATTCTAACTCATTGAACCTATCTAGGGGCACAGCAGAAGTGGACAGCATGAAACATGGAGGATTTAATGAGGAATCAGGTTAGCTGGACTGACTTCATTAGACACTGGAATGGTTTTCCTTTGCTTACTTTTCCATGTTTATCCCTTCTAATGACCATATGTTTGATGAGCTATTCTGTTCTATTCATGTCTATTTTTTGTCCCAAGATGCTTGAATATTGTCCTCCTTTGGCACAACAATCTGAGTTTTCAAGCACTCCATAGACAACTGTGCCTCCCACCAGGATTGCAAACTGACTTTCTGTCATGTAGCCGACTGACTCATTACAGGGGACCTGTATACCCATGAATAACAGATGTAGAGTTTTGTTTATGCATCTGACTAAAAGACTTGAAGGATATATTCCTCAAAGGATCCAATTACGAATTTGTCAATTCCACAGACCCACATACCTACCTCAAATAGTTCTTTTAAAATATATTTCTTTATTGCACATTTTTCCTTTAACAAGTTCAATATGAAAAGCAGATCATGCAAAACCATATCCATTCATCATAAGTTGTGAAACACACAATGTCGCTTAAGTAGTCTACATTTCAAACAAAGTCTGCCCTGTTGATTATCGCCCTTTTTACTTTTCTTTGAATTACATACTTTCCAAAAATAAGTCTATCAAGAAATACCGCAGCCTCATCAAACACCTATTCCAGCACTTAATATAGTAATACAGTATATGGCTAATCCAGTTTGCATCCTATGTCTTACACCAAAAGCCTATCCATGAATTCAAGGGGACACATATAAGAGGAATTTATAACATGCCATAGACTTGAGAATTCCCCAAACAATACTCAGTGATCATAATAGCAGCTCTCTCTCAGTCAAAACATGCCCCCAAATTCCTTCAATTTCTAGTAGCCTCTCAATATGTTTATAGATTACCCTTTCATATTCTGCCCTATTAAGCAGTTTTCTATACCAATCATTGTCCCTCAGGGGATAGCAGAATTACAGTGACGCTAAATGTATAAATTGGCCTATGACAAGGGTGTAGCATACTACCTACGTCTCAGGTTCATAAAGCCTGGGGTTTTGGAGAAATCATGTATTAAAACCATAGGTGCTGCGAAATGCATATTTCGCCCATTTGCCTGATCCAGCTCGGACTATATGTCTTTCTGGTAGCCACAGAAGGTGTATGCTGTCTCTCCCTCATTCCCAGATCACCAGCATGTGGTGTTTGGACTCAAATTATATTTGTGTAGCTAATATAAATAGCCAACCAGGTCTGTCAGAGGTTGCATGCTGTGGGAACGGAATATAATGGTTTTATTATTGGTCCATATATATACCCGATATGATTGGTCGGTGATCCCCTATTTCCTAAAGAAAGAGTCTGTGCTGAATACTGAGTGGTTATATGGTGGTTTAGCCAGCATGGATTTTAAACACTGATTTAGATGTATAGCGCCATATCTGTTTGTTTGACAGGCCAAATTCCTTACAGAGTTCTTAAAAGTGTGCAATCCTTTATTGGACAATAAATCATTTATGTTTTCCACACTCATCCATACATGCCATCAGAATATTTCTCTGCCAATCCTTATCCTAGTATTATTCCATAGAGTGGCATTGTTATGAACATATGGCTATATCTTAAGCAACTTATGTATGATTTTCCAACAAGATCTTCTAAAATTTAAAATGGGATTATGGTTTTCTACCACATCTTTTACCTCCTCATATATGATTCCCAGTGTGGCGTGAAATTTGTGATCAATTTCTCAATAGTTACCCATTTCATTCCATGACTTTGCCTTTATCATGAACTCCCTCTCCCGACAATGGCACCAATCACTGCACTAAATCATATGAGAAGATATGTGGTAATCATAGTCACCCAAAAGTAGGAGTCTCCCACAATTTCTTGTCACTCAGCCCCTGTATAGAAAAAAAACTATTGATAATAGTATCTATTGCTTGCAATGTTGGTCTGAGTATTGGAATAGCCAGCATGCTAAAGACATAGTTAGATTGTGGTGGCACATTTATCTTAGTGACCTGTGTCCTTCACCAGAGGGAGGGATAATCCTTGGGAGGACCATCTGGCTAAAACTGCAAACTTTTTCTGAAATAAGGTTTAGATACTATTTAGACCCCCTACTAGCTAATAGGCCTAAATACTTAAGGTGAAGGTGTGGTCAGATTTGCAGGGTCTTCTAGTATGAGAGGTAAGTAGCAGTGACTCACTTTTTGACCAATTGATTTGTCCCCAAAGAAATGGCAACACAGATTAATAATTGACAGCAGGGCCAGAATAGATGATGGGAGATATGATATTGGAAGTAAAATATAATCAGCATATAGAATTAGTTTTTGTACCACAGCAAGAGTGTTAATGCCCCATATTTCATTATCCTGCCTATTCGCCTCTGCTAACTGCTATATTGGCAACAGAAACAGTAGCAGCAAGCGAGGGCAGCCTTGCCTAGTACAGTGCAAAACAGAGAACTCGCTTGACATATATCCTTGCAGTTGATGTTTGCGGTCAATGATTGATAAAGTCATTGGACCTTTTCAAAAAATGCTAGACCTAAACCAAATGCTAACATAGTTCTACACTAATATCCCAACTCTATGGGATCAAACACTTTGTCAGCAACAAAGACAGAGCTATTTCCTCGGCCTGGTCGGGATGAACCTGCCATGCGATATGCCGCAGAGACTGTTTTCAAGCTTTTCCTGAATTTACTACTCTGACACGAATAGAACGTTGATATTGACTCTTGCCTGAGAAAGCCCTAGGCGGGCCAGCGATATGGGCGAAACGCTTGCCGGCTGTACTTTTTTTTTTACATCAGGCTCAAACCCTGATGGTCTTAATAATTGCATAAAATTAGAAAAGAACATTTGGACATTTATTCCAGAAACAAGCTCTCAAGGCAAGAGTCAATATCAATGTTCCATTCATATCAGAGTAGTAGATTCAGGAAAAGCTTGAATATGGTCTTTGCGGTCATGACCGCAGAGACTGTTTTCAAGCTTTTGCAGAATTTTTTAATCTGATACAAATGGAACGTTGATATGGACTCTTGCCTTGAGATAGCTATTGGTGCGCCAGCCATATGGCTGAAACATGTGTTGCTGTACTTTTTTTTACATACGGCTCAAACCTAGATGACCTTAATAACTGCATACAAATAAGTAATGAATATTTGGACATTTATTCCAGAAACAAGCTACTACCTATAGGCACAGCCTATCTTTTCTGAACCATGCATACAGGTGCATGATTCAACACTCTACCTGCTGGTATATCACATGAATGTATTTTTTGCAGTAGACTCTGGGACGTTAAGAAGTAATCTATGCAGGTTCAAGTTGAAGTCTCATACAAAATATATTAATGTTATGGTCTCTACGTCGAGGATGTAGGAGCCTCTATGCATCGACCAAGGAGTGATCTTATATCACATCTGACAGTAGTCCTCTATCTCATCCCTAACCAAAATCAGGCCTATCAAATCTGTCAAGCACCGGGTCTGTAGTGAGTCCTCACCCAGAATAAGTTAGAATCAACCACATCTCTCAATAGCCTAGAAAGCCTGTGCAGGAAAGTAGTCTTGCTTCCATTTGGGGCATATACACTTCTAGAGTTTCTTCCTGGAACTTGAGGTTGATCAATACATATCTCTCTACTGGATCTCTCTACACTTTTAATATATGATAATGCACACATTTATGGAGAAGAATCACTATGAAACCCTTTCTGTAGGACAACTCCCCCCCCCCCTTATTCCCCTGTAGGTCCACCTCTAGTATTGCATGCATGAATAACTTCGCCTACTCAGTCTTATCTGAGTTTGTCCACTTCTGAAGGAGATAGATGCATTTCCTGTGTCAGCACTATTGCTAGGTGTTTTGTTGCTAAATATGTCAAAGATTTATTTTATTTTTATGTAATATGCCATGTCATTGACATACTTTGAAAGGGTGACCATATTTCTGTCCATTGCTATATAAAGGCGTAGTTAGTACATGACCTATAAATAGGAGCTAGGATTCCATTCTTCCTTTGTCCGGACGGGGTAAAGGTCTGAGAAAGAGACTACTGCTCCCAAAAAACTAGATGCCAGATAAGTTTATTAGTGATAGGAAGGGGAGAGGTCTGGGTAGGGCTAGGTCCATAACTACTGTAAAGTATTTATATTTCGGTCACTGAAACTATACGTGCAACCTTACTCTTGAAACACAGAGCATTAAAGAGACAACATTTTCTAGGTCTATTAATTCTTAATTTAAACAGGCATGTTTTACTGTCTTAATAAAGCTGTATCCTTTGGGGAGGGTATCTACTAATCAAAAGAAAGAGGGTTAAATAGCTAACATTCCGGGTATTCACCATTTCAGATATCCAAATAGTGGGTCACATAGGTCAGAGAGAGAGGTGATCAATAGGTTATATGAATACAGCAAGAGCAAGGAGACAACACAAAGCTCATTAGTACTAAAATAAAGCATAAATAAGAGGCTAATAGGTGGGGAGTCAGGATAATTAGTGAATGTGATGATAGAGAAGTTTTACATACAAAAATCCGACAGCTGGAAAGAGCACCTATGCCTCATACCCCAAGGGCTACAGTACATCCTG
The DNA here is from genome assembly GCA_963921515.1 of Calotriton arnoldi. Lineage (NCBI taxonomy): Eukaryota > Metazoa > Chordata > Amphibia > Caudata > Salamandridae > Calotriton > Calotriton arnoldi. Next base: position 1,628,268 of record CAWUFW010002133.1, on the reverse strand, counting down.
TAATAAAAAAAGAGAAAAAAGGGCTGGAAAGAAGTGTTGATTGATTTTTACCCGCTGTCAGGATTATAATGTTGGGGTCTCTCCAGAAGTAGCATATATTAAATCTTTAAATGTGCTCTTGATCTGTCTCTGTCTCTTTTAGGTTCTCCCGGGTGGCCCATCTCTGCCCATTTCCTTAGAACTGCTCCATATTCACTCTCAGACTACCCCTTCCATACAGTTCATTGCCTGTTTCCAGACTTGGGAATTGTCAATCACCATATTTTGGGGGTTCCTTGTTGAGGTCGTTCAAGATTGTATAAATTCTTCAAGTCTTCCATTGACCATCAGGAACATAATAGAAGGTTCCAACAGTCCATATCTTATATCCTTTTTCCTGAGTCTTGGACAGAGGGCCAGAAAACTCCCTCGCTTCGCTGGCGTCTCAGCAGAGAAATCTATTTCAATTGAAATGTCTTAGCCCTGAAACTTGAAAGGACCACTTCACTCTTTAGCCATTCCTATCTCCTGCCATGCCTGTTAATGGTGATCAAAGAAGGCAATGAAGGGCATTGGTGTATTGTGGCATCTGGTGCCTCTAATTCGGATCCTGTGTCCTCTCTGAAATTTCACCAGAGGTGGAAATCACATATTAGGGCTTCTTGCCAAAATGTAGGTATGAAAGTTAGCATGTCTCGTTTTTCAAGGCCCTTGTGAACTTCCATAATACACACATCATTATGGGAACTCCTAACTTCTAACTCCACCACTTTTTTATGGAGATCCCAAAACTCTTGACCCCAATCAGGTCTTTTATCAATACAGCCTATTTTGAAAAAGTGCCAGGTCAGCACTATTAATTTTCATTTCTGTGCTGTTGCCACTATACTGCCTCTTACTTTCCCACTAGCATTTTTAAGCAAGGTCTGTTCCCTTATCAGCATGCTGAGAGTATTGTCAGGCACTTTCAATGAACCTGACACTTGCACTGTGGCTTTCGTGCTCGATCCATCTGGTGCTTCCTAGAAAAGCACTTGGTTCTGAGCCACTGTAGGAGATATGAGAGGCCAGTCAGTCAGTCAAATACTTTATTTCGCATTATTTCAATGCATAAAAAGTACAGATATAAAACAAGTTACAAGCCATTACCTCAATAAAATCTATATAAAACTTACACCATATAAAATAGGTCCATAAATTCATAACTTCATCAGTGTCAGATAAAATAATCCATTAAAATGTAATTATAAGGTTAAACGTCTTCTACAAGCCACTGCCCACAAATAAGAAGCAAGAGTGTAACACACATAGTGAGCTGTTGTATAAAGTGCAATGCAGGCTTATATTGAGTGAAATTGTATTTCCGTAACATGGGGACTAACAGAGCTTTCCTTTGGGGACTATAGAATGTACAAAATAAGAGAATATGTAGCATTGTTTGAGGTGCTCTACCATTACATGGGCATGGAGGTAAATCGTTCACCAATAAGTGTTAGCTGGGAAACCGAACATTAACAGAATATAGTTCATCCTGAATCTGATCAAGATATATCTAAGCTGTGGGTTCCGTACAAATGAGAGATATGAATGTAATATAGCTTTGGCCGTGGGAAGAAGGCTATATGCAATTATAGTTGATTTGTGTTTGTTTCTTTCTCACCTATCATTTGCAGCTTTTTCCAAGAAGATCTTTTTTAGTTTTGCCTTTGGAAATGAGGTGCACCGCTGTGGGAACTCATATAGATATTGAAGACCTAAATCAGACATAGTGTTCTTAGTGTTTAACCTCGGGATCCTTACAGTGTAATCCAGTTTTAAACAATCCCTCAGGATCGCCTGGTAAGTTGTAAGCATTGACTTGACCAAATAGAGAGCCATAGCAGGGGGGGGGCAGTCTAATTACATCCTCGAGATAGGGTAAAACCAGTTCTGCGTGCGATAAATAATTTGTCCAAGTGCGGGAAGCGAAAGCAATTTCTTACAAAAGGCGTCCTCAACAAGTTGGAGCAGAGCTGGGTCTACCGTACCCCAGATCGCTGCTCCATATGTTGCACTTGCCAGCATTTTTCGTGAATAAATATATATTATTTCTGGCAAAGGCTTGGAACCCAGTTTTGTAGAAAGATCAGCCAAAGCCCTAATCCCATTTTCCAAAAGGGCCATTCTACTTGGAAGCATCTTTTTCCATGATAACTTACTATCAAATGTTACTCCGAGATAGGCGAATGAATCAACCACCTCCAGCTTCTGGTCCTCTGTATGAAAATTAAAAGATTTTTTAGGACGAGCACCGGCAATTAAAACAAAAGATTTCAAAACATTTATACTCAGGTCTAGGCTAGCCATATAACTCAAACAATCCTGTATGAGTTTCTGTAGCGCCATTGAGGTTCTGGCCAGTAACACTGCATCATCTGCATATAGAAGTATGGGTAAAGGGGATGATTCTACATAGGGAATATCCTTCGTGGAGCGGCCCAGAATTGCCTCTAGCCCATTCGTGTACAGAGAAAACAGGATTGGGGCCAGTACACAACCCTGTCTTACCCCCTCCTGATGTTGAATGCCCTTGTTCGTTCTCCACTCCTACCATACCGGACAGATGCTGTCGCTCCCATATACAGCTGTCTTATAGAGGCAATAATAGGGGGATCCACACCCATTTCTTCCAATATTACCCTTAATTTACTATGGGATACACCATCAAAGGCGGATGATAAATTCATAAAAGCCATATATAGTCGGCCATCCTCAGCTAAGGTGTATTTAGAAATAATGAGGGTCAGATTTAGACACTAAACAATCATGCCCTTTACTTTTCTAAAACCATACTGGGCCGATGCTAATAAATTTTTCTCTTGAGCCCAGTCCTCTATCCTGTTTAAAAGCACCCTTCCCATTAATTTTGCAGTACTATTAATTAAAGAGATGGGTCAATAATTTTTTGGTTCTGCCCTGTCACCCTTCTTATAAATAGGGACAATAACCGACTGATTCCAAGAACTTTGAGGAACAATCTCAGATGCGACATTAAAAAAACTGGTCAGTAACGGGGTCCAGAGTGCTTTGGTTTCCAGAAAGATGTCAGCGGGGCGCCATCGGGAACAGGCGCCTTCAATCGGGGGGTCTGTGCCAAAGCTAAATCGATTTCTTCTACCTGGAAAATTAGATCTGATGCTCGTTGAGCCTCTGTACATGGACCAGAGTTACTATTCACAACATGGCTTTTAAATATATTCTGGAAGTGGGATACCCAGCCTTCTTCATCAATATGTGAATCTAGGGTCGGAGCTCTCTCCAGAACTCACATGAGTCCTTTCTGAGGAGGGCCAATCTCCGATTTTCTCACACCTTGGCAGTTAGTTCTCTCACTCTTCTCTCTCTCGCCCTCTTATAACTTGCTCACAGGAAACGTACACAGCTCTTATACCTCTGGGTTACTCGTAAGGCATTATGTAATCTGGAGGAAGCTATCAAGCAGTTGTGATCAAACCACGAGGTTTGGGTCCTAGCTTCCTTCTTCGGATAGGGTGTTCGGTTGCTATTAATCCCTCCCATGATTTTCTTGAAAGCTGTTAGTATCTGATCAGGTGGAGCACCTACATTAAGGCAGGTCATAAACTCAGAATATTTCTCAATGAGTAGAGTATGGAGGAAGTCACATCCGACCACCTTATCCCATTTTAGGATGTACTCATTATTTCTTGCCAGAATCGGCTTTCATACTAAATCCAACTTACTGCGGGGGTTAATGTCCCACTGAATGTTACAGGCCATATAGGCGTGATCACTAAAAACAGTTGAACGCCACACTTTTGTTATTAAGCCTATCACTTAAGGATTCCGAAGCAATTATAAAATCAATAGTGGAGCCTAACAAGGGGATCCGAATCTTTTATCCAGGGTTCCTGTGCTGTAACTTGTACTATTGTTAACCCCCATGTCCCAGACAACTAAGATCCTGTTAAATGCCTCCCCATAAGTGGAGTGGTAAAAGTGTACAATTTGATCACCACAACCATCTGTAACCCCGCAAGCCACACTATCCATTCGATCGCACGCCCCAATATTAAAATCACCCACCCAATAAATCCTTAGTGTTTTCAAAAGGCCGGCAAAAGCTTCCTAAATGACTTTCTCTAGCTCTTCCACAACAGTTTCCATCATCCCCTCAAATTTGTTATTATAAAAATTAACTATCAACAGATCCCAGACCTCTTGTCCTTCTATAATTAAATAATGGAAGTATATAGACTCATGAAAGAACTTTAAGACTCTTACACAGAGGGTATTAGCCACAAGCGTAACTAGTCCCCCCTTTGCCCTGCCTTCTTTAGCTGTTACTGAAGGAGTCTGGAATGTTCTAAAGCCATCCATAGCTATATCACTCGTCTCCCAGGATTCTTGGAAGCAGGCTATATCATATTTATTTATTTTGTTTTGCCACTCTATATCATCCCGTTTCTTACTAAAACCTGCAATATTCCAGGTTATCATTTTAATTTCCTTCGGACTTTCACTCTTACTCGCAAGGTCGGAGGGTTTGATCCCATTACCTCCCACATCAGCCACCTCCTGGAGTCAATCACATTCTTCCAAATTTTCTAGAGGGGTAAATCTATTGCTAGTACTTAACGCAATGGGGACTCTTCTTGGTGCAGGGTCACGTTGGGCTGATATTAGTTCATCTTCTACTCAGGGCCCATTCCCAACCCTACGAACCACATGAGGCTTATAAAAGTAGACCAGTGGGAGAGCAAATGTACGTGTACTTCTTGATGGTGCCATCGGTAGACGTCCCAGTAAATCCCTCACCAGGTCCTTAGCGTTAAAATTTAGCACAATACAATCCCCCGCAATTGATTTGCTCGATGGGCCCACCCAGACAACTCTCCTGGCCATGATCATGCGCCTGTGTATGAATGTACCCATTCTACCGAATTGTGTCAGCCAATGTAGTGATTTCCCCATAAGCTGCTCTGTGGATTCATACTGCATCTTTCTTAGTACCGGCATGTTTACCAGGATGAGCACTAGCAAACCAGCTTCATGTGGGAGAGCGAGGGTTGTTGGCTTGCTTGATTCCCTCTCAGCTCTTTCCTTGGTATTCCCCATCCCCCAGAGACACCATTGATAGTCTACCCCTGTCTAGTAAGCTCACTACTTGGGTTACACTATGAGACCGGTTTCTTAAAATACTACAAGGGGCTGGTGCAAGCCGGGGTATTAGATGAGGACGTCCGTCCCCTAAAATTTGCCTTTGGCCTATTGAAGCTGTATCTATACCAAGAGGCAATTGCAGGATAGTTGCGTTTGTATGATGGGTCTTGGGCTCAGACGTGCTCCCCTCGAGATTCCCTTCTTCCCTTCCCTCCTGAACTGGGTACTGTGGCCGCAGAAGGTAATTTGGAGCCCCTGTTACATCAATATTCGGAGTGATAGGGCCAAAGTTCCAAAAGGCTCATCCCTTCTCCATTAATGAAGCTAGGCCCTGCTTTATCCCTTCTAAGCGCACTATCACAGTCTGGATCGCCTTTGATACACCCTGTTCAATCCTTTTACATAAATCATCGGATATTCCGTTAGGTGTACCCAGGGCGTTGGCCGAATCAGCTGCATTACAAACTGTTTTTTTAGGCCTGGATGGAATCTGCTGTCTCCCTCCCTCCATCCCTCTTTCATTTAACAGGAGGTTCGTTTGGGAGGTGATACTGGTGTTTGAGGTCCCCGGGGATTCTTGGAGAGGTTGTGAAGGCCCAACTTCTAAAGAGTCCGGAGTTACATTGGCGGAAGGCAGACCCTACTAGAAACACCCCCGGCAGGCTCTCCAAGGGATAGTCTGCATTCTGTAAGTTCAATTTCTTTAGTCAGTAAGTTTGCAGCCATTACCAAAAAGGAGTCCAACATTGGAAGGTCTCTGCTCCATGTTCTGGTTGCTTGGTCTTTTTTTTCCCCATATCAATCCACATGTTAGATCTTACTACACAATGTTAGGGGGGTGGCCCAGCCCAGCCTCTTCTGGGCTCTGATGGGTGCAGATGGGCCTACCCTAGGCCCGGGTGCGGCCCGCGGAGCCGGACCACGCTACGCTTAAAAGCACGAAGGGGGCGTGGCCCAACTCAGGGGCTATGATGCGGTCTCCTTTCCGAGGGAGAAAGTGTCTAGAACAAGCAGCTACACCTGCCGCGGGACCATGCTGTGCTTAAAAGCACCAAGGGGGCAAAGGGGGCATGGCCCAACTCCGGGGCTGTGATGCGGTCTCCTTTCTGGGGGAGAAATTGTCCTGAACAAGCAGCTACTTAGAGGCATATGCGCTGGTCCTTCCTTTGTCTTGGTCTTCTGTCCTGCTTCTGATATACTGTGTAAGTGAGATGTAAGCAGATCTTTTCCCTGCTCCCGAAAGCCAGCCCACACCAAATCTCATGGGAACGACTCAAGAGCATCCACTAAGAAACAGAGTTGCTCTTTATGCTTACACTTGCAAGGACTACACAATAATAATGAAAGTCTGTGGGTCTGGAGGCAAAAAAGCCTTGTGCAACAACCACATTTTCAGTGGGGTATGAACAGATGATTCTTGTTGTGCAACATAAGGTGATCCAGCTGGATGCGTGCATTTATCAGTAATTTGCAATTGTTGTTTTCACAACAACCCTACATGCCTCTTTTGTCACATACCTCTATTTCCCTCCCTGTGCTCCAATGTATCAGGGATGATCTCCCACCAAGTTTCAAGGCCTGACCCATATCCATAATCTGGTGTCTACTGGGTGGGCGTGGTTTAAATTGTATCTGTGTTTTTTGTATCTCTCCTAGCCCTCTGCTCCACAACTCAAGGTAAATACAGTCCATCAGCCCTATGGACCCTAGCCTCCTTTTAGCTTGTCTGCAGTGGGGACACTACTGCCACGACATAGGAGGCCCCTCTGCCAACAATGTGACCTAGTCTGTGTCACAGTGCCCAACGGTTCCAATCCGCCACCTATAGCTCCTGGAAACACTTCTGAGTGGTTCTTGCAGTTTCCACATTTGAATTTCTTTTCTCCATGCACACCCCAGAACCTGCCTCTAGCATTGAGCAGCATTTTTCCTCCTCCTCAGGTCGGCCGGAGCTCTTTAGAGAGCAGCCATCTTAGAGGACATCCACAACCCTTGTCTCACTTCAAATTGTTTTTAATGCAACAAATTACTGAAAAGAATAACCACTGGTTAGTTTTATGATTCCATTAGAATACAGTCACAACTTGACATAATAAGGAAGAAGCTTCTCTTTTCATAGATGATAAACCGAAATTCTCAGTAGACTGATAACAGGAATATGACCCAGTGAGCTCTGCTAATGGATGCATTAAAATGATTCCTCTTTGAGGTGCTACTGATGGTAGCATGACGGAGCAGAGCTGCTTAACAAATGCTTGGTATGATGTGATCAAATACAGGTTACACATTTATTTATTACATATGTATGTAATAAAAAACAAAGGTTAAAAGTATGTTATAGTTAAGAAAACTTTATTTATTCTTTTTATTCAAGCCAAACTTCAACTATACAAGCATCAGAAATTCTAAAGTTATAGTTATAACTTATATTTAGAGTTTACGCAACACCTTCAGATTATTATAAGTCACGCACCTCCGTACACAGTGTTGCCACCTCACTCGCCACACTACATTAACTATAACTCACCCCTTCCCCATGCACTAGTTATATCCTTGCATATTACATCACTTATACCATGTGAATTCATAGCATTGATAACAGCACTTATGATATCTCAAATTACATGATTTGTGGGAACACAGTGCATGGAAGAGCGGCCAGTTATAGTTAATGTGGTGTGGTGAGTGAGGCGACATTCTAAATGTAAGTTATAACTATAACTTTAGAATTTCTGATGCTTGTATAGTTGAGGTTTGGCTTGAATAAAAAGAATAAATAACGTTTTCCTAACTTTAACAAACTTTTCCAGTGGAGTAGTGTAGATTGGAGAGGTGTATAGTGGAATAGCTTACAGTGCAGTTGTAAACACTGAGTACAGAACCGTACAGTGTAGTGTCGTAAAGTGGAGTGGAGTCAATGGAGTAGTGCCAAGTGGATGGGCATACAGTGGAGTGGTGTAGACTGGAGTGTCATAGAATGGAATGGCATAGAGTATAATAGCATACAGGGGTGTCGAGAAGGGTGGCGTATAGTGGATTAGCGTAGGGTCTATTTGGGTACAGTGTAGTGACGTACAGTGCAGTGGAGTAGAGTGGAGTGGCATAGAGTGGAGGGACATAGGGTGGAGTGGCATGGAGTGGAGTGTGCTAATTGAATCAGATTTAGCATAAAAATGTGCAAGCAGATGTATATGTAAGGTGTCAGGAATATACATTATGAGGTGCAAATGGTAATTTTTAGTAGTATGTGTGAATAGTGTAAGTATTGTTGAAATTATACGTTTTAAAATACGAAGTTATATATTGCGCGTTGGTGTACCACAATAAGTTTACAGTATACCATCGTACATGTGGTTGAGAAGTCATTATGTTATTTGCTAATGGCTGTGTTTGCCAAAAGGTAAAAGGCAGCCATGTAGTTTTTATCGCAGTTTTGCTGAGTTCTGTGTTTTGCTGCGTTCTATGTTAGGGTCTTAGATATAAGTAACCATTAGATTTCATTGTTGTTCACTACCTATTACCATTTTATTAACGTGGTGATAGGTAGAGAAATGTATTAATAATTTTCTATATATTTTTATAGCAGTCGAGAGAGAACTGCTCATTTTTTGTAAGTAGAATGGTATGGTATTTTGTAGGTATTGCCATGGTACGCAGAAGCCCTGTGGCCAACCAACCCCGCAGGTAGCCAACCCCAAGCTGTGTGTGGCCTTTGTCCATGCACAGCAGTGGGTTTGCCACAGGGCCTGGCCTGTGGCTGGGCCCTGTGTCCAACCCCCCCCGCCGCAGGCAGCCAACCTCCCCCAGCCAACAGTAGCCCAAGGGATCCAATCCCTGGGGCCACATGACATTAAAATGGGGAGGGGGCAGTGCAGCCATCCAAGCCTTATTAGGCTCCTGGGACCCCACCTGCCTGGGCCGCATGTCATTATAAAGGGGAGCGGGGCTGTGCGGCACTACTCCCCTAGACTATGGTGACCTGGGGCACCCCATCTCTTGAGGCCTCTCTAACTTATAGGTGGGTGCCCCTGTGCCTACCTAGGGCACCCACCAAGCAGCACACATGGGGCCGCAAGGGAAGTCCGATGGCCCAGCAGTTCTAGTTGGCTCAATGCATGGTGCAGGAGCCAGCATTACTCCCACCCCAAGAGAGCAGCTATTTATGCTTACTCCCTCTGAGCAGGAGCAATATCGGAAACAGAAGACTGGTGGGAGAATGTTTAAATCTCCTGCCGGTTGGGAGCAGACTTGCTTTCCCTGCCCAAACTCCTGCAGGGAGGCAAGGCATGTTTGCTCGTGCCTGGTGGGAGGTTTCAAAATACTCCCATCAGACTGGATCAAACATGTGTTTCCCTGCCGGCATCAGTGTGGGCAGGGAAAATACTGTGTCCTGGGGTGGGCTCCCTTGGACACAGCCACTGAGTAGGCTCCAGGGGATGGAGTCCCAGGGGCCTTTAGAGGCTCATGGAGGAGAGCCGTGCGAGCCCCCTCCCTTTTAAGTAGTGTTAGGGCCCTGGGAGAGGGGTCCCCTTTGCCTTTTAAGGCTAATGGAGGGGGGGCTGCACGGTCCTCTCTCTTTTTTGTATGAATTAGGCTCTGGTGGATGGGGTTTCCGGGCCTCTTAGCGGCTTGGGAAGGGGGGCCATGCGCCCCTTCCCTAATTTATGGTTCAAATCTTTTTTATTGCAGATTTTTAAAGAACAAACAAACAATGCCTGGACAGGACATGTGCTCTGATAGGTGAATGCACCTTACATGATCCGAATGTAAACAGTGACCAAAGGCAACTTTAAACCCCAGCCCCCCCTCCCACCACCCACCCTCCATTCACCTCCGTGTTGTGTTGAGTCAGTCCATATGGCTAGCAGCATCGATCACTCCTGCTCCGATAATGGGGGAGCCCCCTCATCAGGCAACCGCAGCAGGCGTAGGTATTTGGGGCAAGAAAGCTCCCTAAATTCTTGTGATAGCAAGGCTAGGAATGGTTGCCAAATCTCTCCAAAAGATGAGCCCTTCCCCGCCAATGTGAGGGTTATTTTTTCCATACCCAAGATGTGCCATAGTCTCTGGAACCAGCCGGTGTGTGTGGGGATCTGTGTTGTTCCCCAGTGGACAAGGATATTTTGCACTGCTGCTCCCAATGCCAGGCCAATCTGCCTCCCTCTCCTTGATTTTAAGGGGTATGTTAGCGGGTTAGGCACCCCTAAGAGTGTGTATGCGGGGAACCTGGGTATCCAGATGTGTATCTATGTCATTTAATACTTGTGTCCAGTAGGGCTGAATGAGTTGGCATCCCCATAGGAGGTGTATTAAACTTCCCTGTTCGCCACATTCTCTCCAACAGTTCGCGCTGTGCATAGGATGGACCCAATGTATCCTCTCTGGGGTGTAATACCAATACGTAGATACTTTCGTTAGCGTCTCGGTCAGGGCAATGTTTGTAGCTGTGTGCCTGGCTCTGTGGCAGATTCCCTCCCATTCCTTATCACTCAGGGTCCTCGCTAAATCCCTCTCCCATCTGGCTCGCCCAGCGTTATAGGCTTGTTTGTTTTGCATGTTCAGCATGGAGTAAAGCTCAGAGATAAGTTTTTTATCTGAAGACTTGGATAATAGCCATCGCTCATAGTGGGTCAGTCGTCTATGCGCATTAAGTCTATTTTGTGGCTGCATCACCCAATGTCGAAGTTGCAGGTAGGGTAGTCTCTCGGTCTCTGGAATCCCGTAGTCTGCTCTAACCTGTTCAAATGAGAGCACCCCCTCAACATCGAAGAGGTGGCCCAAAGCACGGCACCCTGAGTTGCGCCATTGTGCGAATCTGGCCTCCCCTAATCTTGGCTCAAACTCTGGGTTGTCAAATAGTGGAGTCAGTGGGGAAGGGAAGGACGTGAGCCAATGTCTTTTGTTGGTTTGATCCCAAGCCCGCATTGTGGTATGTGTGACTGGAGACAGATACAGGTTTCAGGGCCTGTGTGTCTTCTTGAGGAAGGGGACCCTCTGGAGTGAGGTTCCAGCCACCGCCCTATCTTGAAAGAGCCAATGTTTCTCAGATTCAGTTCGGCTCCACTCCACTAAGTATCTTAGCTGTGTTGCAAAGAAATACAACTGGACATCGGGTGTCCCCAGTCCTCCGTCGCTGGGCGGCAAAAAGCCTACGGTATTCCTCATCCGGGGTCTCCTGCCCTGTCATAAAGCGCTGGATCTCCACCTGCAGCTTGCGAATCGCGCCTGGAGGTGGCTGTAAAGGGAGGGTTTGAAATAAATACAGGATCTTGGGGAGGGTGACCATCTTAACCGCGACAACCCTGCCGAGCCATGAAATCGTGTGGTGCTTCCACCTCTGGAAATCAGAACAGACCTGCCACAGAAGGGCGCAGTAGTTAATCTCAGCGGTGCTTGTGTGGTGCGTCCTAGTTGGATTCCCAGGTAAGGGATGGAGACGCGCAACCACTGCAGAGCGTGCTGGTGCTGAAGTTCTTCCAGGACCAGTGGCGGAAGGGAGAGGCCCAAAGCTACCGACTTTGCAATGTTTATTCTAAAACCCGAGATCCTGCCAAAGGCCTCCAGCTCCTCGAGAAACATGTTCAGGGAAGTGACCGGATCGTCCCTTCCCTAATTTAAAGATAAATGCGCCGACCCACTGGGCTCTGTCCCACCCCGATTTTTTTTTTCACACACGAACGGAAGTGTACGCTTTTTAAAAAAAAACTAATTGCTGCAGATTTGCAAATCCACAGCAAATTCGCAGCAAAATCAAAAAAGAAAAATTGGGCCCCAGACAGGGTCCACCTGAGACCCTACCACCTGGCCTAGGGGCTCGGGGTATCCCTATCCTCCCCCTATGTCTTTTTTTTGCCATTTTTTAGGACTCATTCTGAGTCTTGATTCCTAAGATGGCTGCCCCACATCGTAGTCAATGTGGTGACAGTCAATTCGATCTCAGCAGCAGAGCTCTCGGGTCCATGGAGCCTCCACGGTGTGAAATATGCAAAGTTTTTGAGCCTTAATTGCTCAAAAACTACTGAATGGATTTATACCAAATCACATAAAGCACTCTTTCAGGGTCAAGATCTAGCTTTCTGCAAAAGTTGATGCAAATCTGTTCTACAGTTTGAGCTGTAGCGTTGTCTAAAGTTCTTGAGACAAAATGAATGGGTAAAATGTGTTTTGGGACCCCTCTTTTCTCGGCCCCCATTTGACGGATCACCATGAAACTTTCCAATTAGGAGCAGAGGTGAAAACTGTTTTTGAAAGTTTTATGAAGATTCGTCAAACGGCACCAAAGATATAAGCAGACCAAAAAATGCAATTCCTATGGAAACATGATCCTAACTATCACTACCGCCATTGTGTGTGTATATATATATATTCACTGGAAAAAACAAAAAAAACAAAGGTTACAGGGACGTTATAATTAGGCTGACATTTCACTTGTATAAAACCAGAGAAATTCAGCAGTTATAGTTAGTTGAGCTAACTTTAACTCGCACCACCGTAATGCACTGCTTATGACCTCACATATTACATCACTCATGACATGGTCAGTGACATCACTGATGACATCTCAAATGACATCACTCATGACATCATCTGGTGACTGAGTGTTTCTAAAAAGTTTATGAGTGTTAAATAGATATACACCAAGGTGTATGGATGATTCAGTGGGTGTATGAGTGCCTGTATGGATGATTTAGTGGGTGCATGACTGACTGTATAAGTGAGTGATTATATGTGTCTCAGTGAATGTAGGGGTGAGTGATTAGGTTGTGTTGACAAATGTCCCTTTTGTCCAGCCGAGATTGAGTCACTAGCTCACATTTTCTTTGTATGCCCTGCCTATAGGTCACCTAGGCACAAATGGTTGAAACCCATTTGTAAGAATATGGGCATCAGAGTAGCTATGGAGGCCTTAAGGATTCTGAAAACCAACACAGAGGATCCTATTATTATAGCAGTGGCCAAATTCTTGAGCTGGCTGTGGGTCATTCGAGCAAACAAGATGAGGGTTTGTTAATACGGCTATTTATAATAAATTATTAATAATCTGTCACAGTTTTAGTATTATTATGTATCATGTTTATATTTGTCATTGGATTCACGTGTTCCCTTGTGATTTTTAGCTATTTATATGATATAAGATCAGTTTTTTAGACAATCTGATATAATGTTACCATATGTACCTTTTTCCTTTCTTTATTTTCTCTTCTGGTTATTTTAACTGTTTTTATGGGAACATTAGATAATGTGGTATTGAGTCAGTTTGTATGTTTTGCTGATGTACGTTGTCTTTTATGATTTTCGACAATCGAAATAAAGACATAATTAAACTGAAACTTAAACTGATTAGGTTGTGTTAATGTCTGTATCAGCCTGTCAGTTGGTGTGTAAGTGGCTCTATGGGTTAGTGAGTAGGTACATGAGTGGTTGTATGGGTTATTGATTGGTTGTCTGAGTACTTGTATGGATGTATGAGTGTCTATGTGGGTTTGTGAGGGTGTGTGTGACTGCCTACATGGATGAGTCAGTGGGTGAGTCAGTGGCTGTATGGGTTCATGAGTGCATCTGTGAGGGGCTGTATGGGTGAGTCAGTGTGCGTACGGCTGTGTCAGTAAGTGAATGGATGTGTCAGTGGTATATGGGTGAGTAACTGCATATGTGAAAGGCAGTATAGGTGAGTGTTGGAGTATATAAGTGACTGTATGTGTGAGTAAGTGAGTGATTGTGAGAGTTACTGTAAGAGTGAGTGTGTCCTTGTGTCAGTGACTGTATAGGCGAGTGGGTGTGTATTAGTATCTGTATGAATAACTGAGTTGGTGTGTGTGTATAACTGTATAGGTGAGTAAGTGGCTATGTGATTGACTGTATGGGTAAGTGAGTAAGTGTGTGAGCAGCTCTATGGGAACAGACAGTGTGTGAGTGGCTGCTTGGGTGTATGAGTGGATATTTCAGGGGCTGTATTAGTGAGTGAGTTGATGTATGAGTGGCTGTATGGGTGAATGAGTGGATGTTTGTGTAGAACTATGAATCGGTGAGTGGGTGTGTGAGTACTGGTATGGTTGTATCGATGGTTTTGAGAAGGGTAGTGTGGAAGTTGGAGTGGGTGAATGAAAGGTTATATTGGGGTGTGAGTGGGTGCGTGAGAGATTCTGTGGATGATGTCATCAGTGATGTCATGAGTGATGTAATTTTAGATGTCATCAGTGATGTCATCAGTGATATCACTGACGATGTCATGAGCGATGTAATATGTGAGGTCATAAGCAGTGCATTGCAGGGGTGCGAAGTTATAGTTAGCTGAGCTAACTATAACTGCTGAATTTCTCTGGTTTTGTATGAGAGAAATGTTAGCCTAACTATAATGTCCCTGTAACCTTTGTTTTTTGTTCAGTGAATTTCTAAGGTTTTTTTAAAATGCTGACTCCTAACTATAATGTCCCTGTAACCTTTATTTTTTCAGAGAATTGCTATGTTTTTTAAAGTAGTAGCCATGTTTGCAGAATAGTGGAGAAGGAGGGCGGGGCCTCTGTCCAGCTCTCAGGAATTCCGCTGTGTAGGGCTTACAGTAGGTACCAGGAAGGCTTTTTGGCCCCCAAGGTCCCTCCCGAGCCAAGGGGACTTCATCCCCCAACAAGTAGTGTGCCAGGAGGCATGTTTGCAGAGTGGTGGAGAAAGGGGGCATGCCTCCGACGACTTCTCAGCAATCCTGCTGTGTGGGACTTACTGGAGGTAACAAGAGGGGTAGTTGGGGGCCAGCTACCCCTCCCATTACCTCCAGTAAGTCCCATACAACAGGACAGCTGAGATCTGATAGTAGGCCACACCCCCTTTGTCCACCACTCAGCAAACGCGCCTCCTGGCACACTACTAATAGGGGGATGAAGTCCCCTTGGCTATTGAGGGTCCTTGGGGGCCAACTACCCATTCTATTACCTCCAGTAAGTCCCATACAGCAGGATTGCTGAGATCTGATAGCAGGCCACGCCCCCTTTATCCACCACTCTGCAAATGCATCTCCTGGCGCACTACTAGTAGGGGGATGAAGTCCCCTTGGCTATTGAGGGCCATTGGGGACCAACTTCCCTTCCTGTTACCTTCAGTAAGGCCCACACAACTTGATTGCTGAGAGGTGATCAGAGGCCACGCCTCCTTTCTCCACCACCTGCAACGCGGCTCTGGGTGCACTGCTGCTTGGGGGAAGAAGTCCACTTTAGTCCTGACGCCCTCAGGAGGCAAGGGGACATCTTCCCCCCACCAGCAGTGTGCTGAGAGGCGCATTTGCAGAGCGGTGGAGAAAAGGGCGTGGCCTCTGACCACCTCCCAGCAATCCCACTGTGTGGGGCTTACTGGAGGTAGCAGGAGGTCTTCTTGGCCCCTAAGGACTCTCAGCAGCCAAGGACTTCATCCCTCAGTCAGGAGAGCACCAGAAGGTGCATTTGCAGGATAGTGGAGAAAGGGGGCAGGGCCTCCCACGAGTTGCAGTTTTTTTCAAATTTTTTATTTTTTAGGAAGGTGTGGCCCCCCTTCCCTGGACCATTTTGATTCCGGGGACCCCGTCTTTATTTCTATTTATTTTTGACAGGGGGGGGTCCTCCCCAGGTCTATTTTGGCTCTGGGGACCCCATCCCCCGGGGCAGGCCTTCAACATTTTTTATTTTTTTTGAATGGGGAGGGGAGCCAGTGCAGCCCCCCTCCCTGGGCTGATATTGCCCGGGGATCCCATCCCCTGGGGCATGGCCACTTTGTTGGGGACCACGAGGGAAGCCTGAAGGCCCCTGTGGTCCATACCGGCTCCCTGCCTGTTGTGGAAGCTGGCATTGCTTTTGGACAAAGGGAGCTGCTAACATGAAGCTCCCTCTCTCCAAAAGCAATTCTGCTCCGCTTCGTGGAAGCCAGAGCATTTTTTATGCTCTTGCTTCCATGAAGCATACCAGAGTTTGCTATGGCTTACCAAGCCATAGCAAACTGCAATGTCCCGGGGATGGGCACCCCGGGTAAGTGCTGGAGCCGGCCCGGGGGTGGGGTGGTGATCCCCAGGGCCATGCAGGGTTCCAAGAAGGGGGCCCTCCTCCCATCTTGTATATAGCCCGGGGTGGTTGTGGCTCCCAGGGCCAGGGGTCCACAACGGACCCCCTTCATTAGTGTATGTGTGCCTCGGGGAAGTGGTGGTCCGCGGGGCAGGGGGGTCCATGAGGCCCCTCCATATAATGTAAATTAGCCCCGGGGAGGTGGCAGGTGCTGGGGGGTCCACGAGGCTGCTCCACATAATAGAAAATAGCCCTGGGAGGTGCGATCCCCAGGGCAGGGGGGTCTGCGAGGCCCCCAAATTGTTTCAATAGCCCCGGGGAGGTGGCAGAACCCGGGCCTGCGGGCAGGCCCAGGGGCCCACCAGCATTAATAATGTATAGTGCCCTGAGGAGGTGGCGGTCCTGGGGACTTTGATAAGCCCTAGGAGGGGGGGCGTGTGCTGCCCTCCTATATTAATCATATGCCCCCGGGACCTGGCCCATCTGGGGGTTATTTTAAAGTAAGCACAGGAGCCTGCACTTGCTTTTTAAAAAAAATGCTTTTATGCTGTGGCGGGGTCCCAGGGGACCCCAAGACCATGGCTTGGGTGTCAGGGTATTGCTACCATGCCCCCTTTTCTTTATTTTCACTTTTTTGGGGGGACTCGGTGAAGACGAGTCCCAAGATGGCTACCAATACTTCCTGGTTGAAGTGTTGGCAGCCAATCAGAACAGTGCATTTCCCTGCAAGAGTTGTCTTTGTTCACAAAGACTTCACGACCAGAGATATCACTATAATGTTAAACTTACATTTCTCAAAAACTACTGAATGGATCTACACCAAATAAGCATAAGGCACTTCTTTGAACCAACATCTACCTCCCTGCCAAATTTGGGGTAAGTCCGTTCAGTGGTTCGGGCTGTAGGTGTGGCTAGAGGTTCCTATGGGAATTAACATTCCAAACGCACCCTTATTATTTTTTTTCCAAATTCTCGGTCCCCACTGCACGGATCACCCCCAAACTTACCATGACAACCAGAACCTACCTTGACACTTTATTTTGGAAAATTTCATGAAGATCGGTCAAACAACGCCAAAGTTATAACCAAGTCAAAAAATGCTTTTCCTATGAAAACTAGGTCCTAACTAGAACTACCTACTGGTGACCGCCAGTAGGGTATATATATATATATATATATATATATATATATATATATATATATATATATATATATATATATATATATTCACTGAAAAACCATAGGTTTCAGGCACGTTATAGTTAGAAATTAGCATTTAAAAAACCTTACAAATTCACTGAATAAACCATAGGTTTTAGGGACAGTTATAGTTAGTTGGACATTGCACTCGTACAAAACCCGTGAAATTCCCCCGTTATAGTTAGTTCAGCTAACTATAACTCGCGCCCCCGCAATGCACTGCTGATGACGTCACATATTACATCACTCATGACATGGTCAGTGACATCACTGATGACATCACTGATGACATCTCAAATGACATCACTGATGACATCATCCAGTGAGTGTAACTCGAAAATGTTTCTTAGACTTAAAGCTATATACTAAGCTATTGCATAAGTTAAATTACTATTCTTTCTTTACTACTGAGTAATACTGTTTCTAACATATGTTATCTAAGTGGCTGTTTGACTGTCTGTATCAGTGTGTGAGTGGATGTCTGAGTGGTTGCATGGGTGTGTGAGTGGCTGTATGGATGTGTTACTGGGTATGTGAGTAGCTGTATGTGTGAGTGAGTGACTGAGTGGCTGTTTTGGAGAGGGTGTGGGAGTGGCTGTATGGGTGAGTTAGTGGCTGTGTGAGTGGCTGCAAAGGTATTTGAGTGGATGTGTGAGTGGCCGTATGGGTGACTGAGTAGCTGTATGAGTAGCTGCATTGGTGAGGGAGTGAGTGTTTGAGTGGCTGTATGGGTTAGTGAGCAGCTGTTTAAGTGTGTGTATAGGTGAGTGGGTGTGAATAGCTGTTTTGGAAAGTGAATGTCTGTGTGTGGCTGTAATTGTCAGTGAGTAGGTATGTGAGTGGTTGTAAAAATGTATGAGTGGGTATATAAGTGGTTCTGTGGGTGTGCGAGTGGTTGTATGGGTGAGTGATGGGCTGTATCAATGGCTGTATGGATAAGAGAGTGGGTGTGTCACTAGCTGTATTAGGAAGTGGCTTATGGGTGACTCTGTGGGTGTGTGAGTGAGTGTGTGAGTGCCTGTATGGGTGAGTGAGTGGATGTGTGAGTTTCTGTATGGGTGATTGAGTGGGTGTGTGATTGGCTCTAAGGGTATATGACTGGGTGTGTAAGTGTCTGTATGATAAGTTATGCGAGTGGCTGTATTGGCGAGTGAGTGGGTGCATTAGTGACTCTATGGGTGAGTTAGTGGGTATGTGAGTGGCAGTGTGAGTGGTTGTGTGAGTGGCTCCATGGTTGAGTGACTGGTTGTGTGAGTACTGGTATGGGTCTGTTAATGGGTATGTGAGGGGTTGAGTGGGTGTGTGAGAGGTTCTATGGGTGTATGAGTGGTTCTCTTGATGATGTCATCAATGATGCCATTTGAGATGTCATCAGTGATGTCACTGACCGTGCCATGAGTAACATAATATGTGCATTGCATTGCAAGGGGGTAAATTATAGTTAGCTCAGGTAACTATAATTGCTAAATTTCACTGGTTTGTATGAGTGAAATCTGAGCCCAACTATAACGTCCCTGCAACCTTAGTTTTTTTCAGTGAATTTCTTAGTTTTTTAAATTTTAATTCCTAACTGCAACCTGTAACCTTTGAGAGTGAGTGGGTGAGTGAGTGCATGAGTGTCTCAGTGGGTGTGTGAGTGAGTGCGTGGGTGTCTCAATGGGAGTGTGATTGTCTGAGTGGGAGTATCTGTATGAGTGTCTCACTGGGTGGGTGTACAAGTGTCTGAGTGGGTGCATGAGTGTCTGAGTGGGTCTGTGAGTAGGTGTGAGAGTGTCTGAGTAGGTTTGTGAATGCCTCCATGAGTGTGTGAGTCAGTCTGTTAGTTGGTGCATGAGTCTCTAAGTAGGTCTGTGAGTGGATGCGTGACTATCTAAGTGGGTCTGTGAGTGAGTGCATGAGTGTCCGAGTGGGTCTGTGAGTCAGTCTGTGAGTGGGTGTGTGAGTGGCCAGACCACATTTGAATGGGGGTAGGGGGCTGCTGATTTTGGCCCCGGGGACCCCATCCTCTAGGGCCTGCCATATTTCAATGGGGGTGGGGGGCTGTCTGCTCCCCCTCCCCAGGCTGATTTTGGCCCCCGGGGCCTGGGCACATTCCAATGGGGGAGGGGGGCCACGCATCCCCCCTCCCCAGGCCGATTTTGGCCCCAGAGACCCCATTCCCCAGGACTCGGCCTTTAAATATATACATTTTTAATGGGGGAGGAAGACTATGCGTCCCTCCTTCCTGGGCCAATTTCGACCCCGGGGACCCCATCTCCCATGTCCCGACCATTAACAAATGGGGGAGGGGATGTGTGGCATCCCTCCCTGGGCTACCCCATCCCCCAGGGCACGACTATACATAAATATGAGAGGGGTGCCACGCGGTCTCCCTCCCTAGGCTAATTTCGACCCCGAGGGGCCCCATCCCTGGGGCCTTGCCATGTGTCCTGGGAGCCCTGGGGACCCAGTGTGTAGCATGGGGACCGTGTGGGAAGCCTCAAGGTCCTCTTGCAAGAGCTGGCATTGCTGCTGCACAGAGGGAGCTGCTGGAAAGGCAGCTCCCTCTGGGCAGTAGCAATTACTTCTTCTCTTTTCCTGCCTGCATGTCTGCGGGCAGCGAAAGTGGTAAAACCTCAGCTTTCAGAGGGCAGGAGTTCTTTGACAGCTCCCGCCCACTGGAAGCAGAGTGTTTGCTTTTGCTTGGTTGGAGCAGTCAGCTCCGCCAAGCAAAAGCAAACAGCTATGTCCTGGCGGTGGGCACCCGGGGACATAGCACGAGCTGGCCCTGGGGTGTGGTTGTCCCCAGGGCTATAACTGGCTGCAGGAGACAGGCCCCACTCCTTTCTCATTCATAGGCCTCCCTGGGGAGGTGGTTGTCTCCAAGGGCCCTATGTGGCCCATTAGGGGGGCCCCACAGCCCCTCTCACAATTTTTTTTTAAATATCTGGCCCTGGGGAGGAGGTGGTCCCCAGGACCCAGGGGGGTCACGGGCCCCCCTTATGTTATTTAGCCCCAGGGAGGGGGTGGTCCCTGTGGCACAAGGGGGTCCACACAGCCCCCCCATCAATGGTTGTTTAGCCCCAGGGAGGTGACGGTTCCCAGGGCTTCTAAAGTGTCAGGAGTGGGGCCCCATGCACCCCCCTCCTTTTTATATGAATAAAGCCCCAGGTAGGTGGTGGTCCCTGGAGCTCATAGACCCTCAGGAGGGGTCCACGCACGCCGCCCTCCTTTTTTTTTTTTTTTTTTAAATGCCCCCGGGACCTGACCCACCCGAAGGCCCTTTTGAAAACAAGTGCTAGATTTGAAAAAGAAATTGCCACAATTTTTCTTTGAATGCTTTTTTGCCAAGCTCGGGTCCCTCTGAGACCCTGTCAGGGTCTAAATCCCTTTTGCTGTCTGAACCACACAGGAGCAGAATGACGCTAGGTCCCAATACCCTTCTCAGAACCAACCCTGCTAGGTCTTTTAGTATTCCATTGCAGGTAAGTTCTAAGGGGGAAAAGGGGTTGGGGACAGAGAAGAGACTGCTCCAATATTCTGCCTGTTCAGCTACGTCTTCTTCTTCTTACTGGACTGCAACATTAACATGTAAAAACCTTTATTTATTGTGCCTTTTAACTTACTGTTTTTTCTATGGTGTATAAATAACTTATCTTACCAGAATGTTTACTGAAGCTTACTTCTCTTCTACTTCTCATGTATTGTTTGCTAGGTTGTATGAGAAGTCTTCACTCAGATCTCTTTCCTTTTCGTTCTCAGGTACAATCTGCACTTGATCCTGCTATTCCTTAATGTAAGAAAGATAAGGTAAGTATTTATTTCTGTATTCCTAATTTATGTATTATTTGGGTTTCTCTTTCTTTCTATTAACTCACTGTTAAGAGACTGGAGTGGGCCTTGAACTGGGGTTTCTGTAGTAGGATGACTGGTTTTCTGTCTTTAATTAGTTTTTTAAACAATGCTTCAGAACTTAGGTTAAATGTTAAAAGGAAGCGTTCCTTTTATTCAGGCCTTTGGTTTTAATGTTTGCTGGAAGCACTGCCATACGTGAGGAGAACATTACTGGAGTTCTTTAACACATGGCATGAGAAAGAAACATGCCGGGCCTTTGACCCTGACTTCACCTTTTAATTAATTCTCAGAAGAGTGAACAAGTTTCAGTCTAAGAAGACACTGCGTGTTGAAAGGTCACGCCTGCGTCTGACAGATTCTGGAACAGCTGAAAAAGACAGCTGATTCAAAAGCTTTTTATTTAATCTTCTCAGCTAAGGAAAGCAATTACTGAAAAAAGTATTTCCAGTTTTCAAACGAAGGAAAATATATTCTGACTTGTTTCCTTTTTTCTCTTTAAATAGAAATTTACCTCTGACACAATAACCTTTTCTCACAGAATGTTTTATATTAGCTACAAGTTTAACACTAACCTGATTAGTGAGGGAATGTAGTTCCGACGAAGCTAACCCCGATTTTATCGCAACTACCCTAACTGACTTCCACGACGCTGGGAAAACAGGTGCTCTTCAAATTATTTCTTCAGTGAAGTGCACAGTGGAATGTTGAAGCACACTTCACCTGATGTCATGAAGCCTAAAAGACTAGACTGCTAACAGTGGTGTGCTGTCGCAGTATGTGCATGTTGGCAGCCATCTTGGAGTTCCATCGGTGCCAACAAGCACTCCAGCTTGAGGGATTATCTGACTTTTGGTAAGTTTGTAGGGGGAAAATGGTAGCCAGCATACAGTTAGAAGGAGGAAACCTCCCGTGAGTCCTGACAGTACCCCTCCCAACGGGGTTTCCTCCGGTCGTGGTTTGGCAGGGAATTTGGCATGAAAGGCTCTAATTAAACGGGGGCATGGACATTAGTACTCTTTTCCCAGGAACGTTCATCAGGTCCATAACCTTGCCAATCAATGAGGTAGAAAATTTCATTGCGGATGAGTTTTGAATCCAAAATTCGTTTAACTTCGTACTCCGCCTCACCATTAACCATCAGAGGATCAGGAGGGAAACCCTACGCAACCCCGGTTGAATTGGTTTAAGGAGAGAAACATGAAATACTGGATGAATTTTGGTAGAACCAGGAAGAGATAGTTGATAAGTGACTGGATTTATGACCTTCTCAATTGGATAAGGACCCATAAAACGAGGCTGAAATTTACGGGGACCTTTGAGTCTGAGATTTTTGTACTCAACCAGACTAAGTCTCCTACATGAAGCTCAGGTTCTTTTTACGTTTTCGGTCAGCGAAGTGTTTGTAACGATCCTTCGCGATCGACAAATTCTGGGTTACTGAGTGATGAATTTTAGTTAACTGTCGGGCAATATCTTGAACAGCAGGAACATTAATATCATCAAAATTAGCATGAGAATTGGGATGTCTGCCTGAGTTTATAAAGAAAGGGAGTGGCCAGTGGATACATTTAGAGCATTATTGTGAGCATACTCCGCAGTCCATAAGTGGTCAGGCCAGTCACCCTCCTCATCTAACAAATAAAGTCTGAGGTGTTGTTCTAGGTCTTGGTTAATGCGTTCAGTCTGACCATCAGTTTCTGGGTGAAAACTGGTGGAATAACGATGGTCAATATTAAGGCCTTTGATGTAAGCCTTCCAAAATCGTGATAGGAACTGAGAGCCCCTGTCTGAAACGAGGACCCTAGGAATCCCATGAAGGCGAATAACATGTTGATTGAAAAGTTGGGACAATTGTTTAGCAGTGGGTGTACCTTTGAAGGGTATATAATGTGCCATCTTACTAAAAGTGTCGACAACTACAAGAATGGTATCATACCCATGGGAAGAAGGTAGATCAACAATCAAATCTAAGGAGACTGTGTGCCAAGGATATGGGGGTTGGCATGGGTTGTAGGAGACCTTTAGGAGCTTGTCTGTCCGATTTTCCCCGTGCACAAATTTCACAGCCTAACACATATTGACGGACGTCTCGGCACATGTATGGCCACCAGAAACGACGTTTGAGTAATTCTTCGGTTTTCACAACACCTTTGTGGCCAGCCAGAGGGTTGTCGTGACATTCCTGCATTGCCTTCAGCTGAAGCTCCTTGGTGGGTAAATACAGGGTGGTACCTAAATAGGGAGGCCATTGCGAATGAAACGTTGTGGATCTTCTGTGGCCCAGTTCTCCATTTCAAGGTCGGTCATCAAATTTCGAACGTGATGTTCAAAAGGTTCTAAGGAGATAGTTCCAATGAATTTTCCATCAGGTATGATTTGCTGGTTTTCAATGACTGAAGTTTGATTTTCTGTGTCGAGTCTAGAGAGGACATCAGCCTTTCCATTCTTGGATCCGGGACGAAAAGTGATAACAAAATCAAAGTCCGCGAAGTAAAGAGACCAACGCAGCTGACGTGGTGTGAGAGTTCGAGCAGATCGCAAAAATTTTAGGTTGCGGTGGTCCGTAAACACCGTTACAGTGTGTTTTGCCCCATTAAGTAATGCCTCCAATCTTTGAAGGCATCTTTGATTGCCAAGAGTTCTTTTTCTGTAATCGTATAGTTGCATTCCGCAGGGTTGAGTTTGCGGGACCGATATGCCACCGGGTGTAACTGTCCCGTGTCCTTGTGCCTCTGAGAAAGTATTCCCCGATGGCTAGGTCCGATGCGTCTGTCTCCAAATAAAAAGGCTCAGAGGGATCTGCATGAAGCAGCACCGGTGCTGTGGTGAAACTGTCCTTCATCAACTGAAAAGCTTCTTCTGCTTCTTCTGACCATTGGAACGGAACTCCTTTCTTCAGAAGACGAGTCAGCGGAAGTATCTTATTGGAGAATCCATTAATGAATCGTCTGTAAAAATTAGAGAATCCGATAAAGCTTTGAACCTCTTTGATACTGGTAGGAGATTTCCAGTCTGTTATCGCCTTCACTTTTTGCTCATCCATTCGAACTCCTGCAGGTGATAACACAAAACCTAGGAATTCTACTGTATCTGTGTTGAAGAGGCATTTCTCCAATTTAACGTATAGAGAGTTCTCTCGTAGACGTTGTAAAACTGCTCTGACCTGGTTGTGATGTTCTTCAACCGTGTTGGAATAAATCAGGATGTCATCTATGTATACTATAGCGCATCGGTCAATGAATTCACTTAAAACATCATTGATAAAGTACTGGAAGGCCGCTGGTGCGTTACAGAGACCATATGGCATCACAAGATACTCATAAAGGCCAAATTTGGTCCTGAACGCAGTCTTCCACTCGTCGCCTTCCCGGAGTCTAATCAAGTGGTACGCTCCTCGTAGGTCTAGGCGAGTGTATATCTTTGCTTCCTTCACTTGATCAATTAGTACTGAAATGAGAGGCAATGGATAACGATTCTTCACAGTTATCCTGTTAATCGCTCTAAAGTCAATACAAGTCCTGAGATCTCCCCTTTTTCGGCACGAAAAAGTGGGGAAGAGACAGGGACTGCGACGGTCGGATAAATCCGTTCTCCAGATTCTTAGCTAGGTATTCCTTCAAATGGATGTTTTCCTTCTCCGTTAATGCGTAAACTCTGCTGCATGGTAGATTAGCCCCTGGTTCTAGATCAATTTTGCAGTCATAGGGCCTGTGGGGGGTAACGTCTCTGCCTTTTTCTCATCAAAGACGTCTGCAAAGTCTTGGTATTCATCTGGTATCATGGTAGTTTGGATCGCACATACCGA
Source organism: Calotriton arnoldi (assembly GCA_963921515.1). Lineage (NCBI taxonomy): Eukaryota > Metazoa > Chordata > Amphibia > Caudata > Salamandridae > Calotriton > Calotriton arnoldi. The sequence goes on along the minus strand of CAWUFW010002133.1, from coordinate 1,603,269 downwards.
ACCTCCACCTTCACACAATTGGGTGGCAGCGCAGATTACAGAAGAATGTGTCTGGTCGTCGAAACAATTTTTGGTGCAGTAGTCTGAATTTAATTGAATAGTTCGGGCTCCCCAATCAATTAACGGGTTGTGTTCCGTTAGCCATGGTAGACCTAGAATCAGTTGAAATTGGGGGCGTCTATTAAATTAAATTGCAAGGTCTCTTGGTGTCCTTCGACAGTAGTCATGTGTACCAATTCAGTATGACTGGTTATGGGCCCTGAAGTTAAATCCGTACCATCCACCGCTCTGACCTTCTCACTTTTCTCCTTCTTGATAGCTTGTAAACCGATCAGGCTAGCGAATTTGTGGTCGGAGAAATTACCTGTTGCCCCAGAATCTACCATGACGATGATTCCTGTCAAAACCACATCTCTAAACCTTAAGGTCACAGTCATAACCAAATGGGGAGAGGAGACTTGTAGTGTGTTTGCCAATTGGTGATTTGTTGGAGTCGTTTTTCCATTCGCATCCACAGGTCCAACTCCCCTTACCTGTGGTGCCTCTAGTTTTCCTTCTCCTTAGCAGGCAACTTTGGTCTTTTTAAGCAATTCTTGACAAAATGTCCACTTCTTCCACAATATAGGCACAGTTTGTTCAGCCTTCTCTTTTCTTTTTCTTCTTTAGAGAGTGGACCTCTGACTACACCGATTTGCATGGGTTCAATTCCCGAAGAACTCTCTACTGTCCGTGTGGATTCTGTTTTGACACGGTCAAAACGAGGAACACTTGGTCTAAGCTCCTTCCGCCGTTCTCCTTTCCGCTCACTTTGCCGATAATCGATCTCTAAGGTTAAATCCACTAAGGCAGAGATGTCGGTGGGTCGATTAGGGATTTGAGATAGAGCGTCCTTCAATTCCTCTCGCAATCCTCTATAGAATACTGCTGCTCTTTTATCCTCGGGCCAGTTGGTCTCGACCACTAGTTTATTAAATTGGGCTAGGTAAGACACGAGTTCTCGGTTTCCTTGCTTTAATTCCAACAGTTCGTTGTCTGAAGCTTGAGATGCTGTTCTTCTATCAAAAATTCGGAGAAATTCCTTCTTGAAGTCATCTAAACTGTACAAAATTGGGTCATCCTTGGTTACTAGTGGCATGGACCATGAGGCGGCGTCCCCACTAAGGTAGGACAAGATAAACGCCACTCGGGATTGAGCATCGGGGAAGATCGTTGGACGGCACATAAAATGCAGAGAGCATTGGGTCAAAAAATTTGCGCTTTCTGCGGGTCTCCATTAAATCGCTCTGGAGGGGCAAGAGGAATTACTGGGGATAATGAGTGGATTACTTGTGTGGGGGCAAAGGATGAAGTGCTGATGTTAGGACTCTGGGTTTCAAAGGATGCGGTGCTTGGCCTAGATCCCAAAGCTGGTGTTCCCGCTTTAAAGGTTATTATCTCCTGTCTTAGTATTTTATTTTCCTCTCTGACTGCCTCCAAGTCCCTTTGTATATTACTCAAAATCTCGCCCAAATTTTTTAAATCAAGTCCTTCTGCCATTCTGCTCAGGTGCTTGTACCAACGTGGGCACTTCACTCTGTCAGGGTCTAAATCCCTTTTGCTGTCTGAACCACACAGGAGCAGAATGACGCTAGGTCCCAATACCCTTCTCAGAACCAACCCTGCTAGGTCTTTTAGTATTCCATTGCAGGTAAGTTCTAAGGGGGAAAAGGGGTTGGGGACAGAGAAGAGACTGCTCCAATATTCTGCCTGTTCAGCTACGTCTTCTTCTTCTTACTGGACTGCAACATTAACATGTAAAAACCTTTATTTATTGTGCCTTTTAACTTACTGTTTTTTCTATGGTGTATAAATAACTTATCTTACCAGAATGTTTACTGAAGCTTACTTCTCTTCTACTTCTCATGTATTGTTTGCTAGGTTGTATGAGAAGTCTTCACTCAGATCTCTTTCCTTTTCGTTCTCAGGTACAATCTGCACTTGATCCTGCTATTCCTTAATGTAAGAAAGATAAGGTAAGTATTTATTTCTGTATTCCTAATTTATGTATTATTTGGGTTTCTCTTTCTTTCTATTAACTCACTGTTAAGAGACTGGAGTGGGCCTTGAACTGGGGTTTCTGTAGTAGGATGACTGGTTTTCTGTCTTTAATTAGTTTTTTAAACAATGCTTCAGAACTTAGGTTAAATGTTAAAAGGAAGCGTTCCTTTTATTCAGGCCTTTGGTTTTAATGTTTGCTGGAAGCACTGCCATACGTGAGGAGAACATTACTGGAGTTCTTTAACACATGGCATGAGAAAGAAACATGCCGGGCCTTTGACCCTGACTTCACCTTTTAATTAATTCTCAGAAGAGTGAACAAGTTTCAGTCTAAGAAGACACTGCGTGTTGAAAGGTCACGCCTGCGTCTGACAGATTCTGGAACAGCTGAAAAAGACAGCTGATTCAAAAGCTTTTTATTTAATCTTCTCAGCTAAGGAAAGCAATTACTGAAAAAAGTATTTCCAGTTTTCAAACGAAGGAAAATATATTCTGACTTGTTTCCTTTTTCTCTTTAAATAGAAATTTACCTCTGACACAATAACCTTTTCTCACAGAATGTTTTATATTAGCTACAAGTTTAACACTAACCTGATTAGTGAGGGAATGTAGTTCCGACGAAGCTAACCCCGATTTTATCGCAACTACCCTAACTGACTTCCACGACGCTGGGAAAACAGGTGCTCTTCAAATTATTTCTTCAGTGAAGTGCACAGTGGAATGTTGAAGCACACTTCACCTGATGTCATGAAGCCTAAAAGACTAGACTGCTAACAGTGGTGTGCTGTCGCAGTATGTGCATGTTGGCAGCCATCTTGGAGTTCCATCGGTGCCAACAAGCACTCCAGCTTGAGGGATTATCTGACTTTTGGTAAGTTTGTAGGGGGAAAATGGTAGCCAGCATACAGTTAGAAGGAGGAAACCTCCCGTGAGTCCTGACAGACCCCAAGACCAAAGCTTGGGGGTCAGGGTATTCCTACCATGCCCCCTTTTCTTTTCTTCACATTCTTTGGGGGGGCTCGACTGAGGCAGAGTCCCAAGATGGCTGCCAACACTTCCTCGTTGAAGTGCTGGCAGCCAATCAGAGCTCTGCAGTTCTCTGCACAAGTTCGTTATTATTTGAAAATTAGCTGCGATCGCAGATATACAAATTTGGATTTCTTAAAATTTCTGGACAACTACTGAATGGATTTATACCAAATAACAAAAAGCGTAATCTGCGAACCAAAAGGTACCTTTCTTCCGAATTTGGTGTAAATCCGTCCAGCGGTTCAGGCTGCAGGCGTGTCTAATGAGTCAAGGGGAATTAACAAGGGAACCCCCTTTTTTTGACCCCCTTTTTTCAGACCCCACTTGATGTGTCACCCCGAAACTTTTTATGTGCAGCAAGATTCACCGGTGCACTTTTGTTTGAGAATTTCATGAAGATTCGCCCAACTACGCCAAAGATATTGGCGAGTCAAAATATGCTTTTCCAATGGAAACATGGTCCTAGCTATAACTACCTACTGATATATATATATATATATATATATATATTATATAATATATATATTAATAAATAATTAAATGGAATAAATAAATATACATAAAACATGTACAGTATAGTTTTCTGCATTTGATGTGTCATTGAAATCTTCATTACTGTAGCGATTTCTCTGGATTATTGGATTACTCTATAGTGCATTTCCCAAACATAACATATTTTGTATGGTGAAAATATTGCACATCTCCTGGCTCTGCCACAGCCTAACACCACAAGTTTGGAACTTTTACTCGGTAATCACACATTACTGGCTGAAAAAGATGCAAGTGCAACAATAATAGTTGAATAAAATGCAAGTGCAACAATAATAGTTGTTCGGTTGTGGTCCAGCTCAGCTAATCGGATGTCTCACATCTGATAATGTGCAAAAATTGAACAACTTTGGAAAGTGTGTATATATATATATATATATATATATATATATATATATATATATATATATATATACACATACATATATATTCACTCAAAAACCATAGGTTTTAGGGAAAGTTATAGTTAGTTGGACATTTCACTCGTACAAAACCATAGAAATTCCCCGTTATAGTTAGTTCAGCTAACTATAACTCGCGCCCCGCAATGCACTGCTGATGACGTCACATATTGCATCACTCATGACATGGTCAGTGACATCACTGATGACATCACTGATGACATCTCAAATGACATCACTGATGACATCATCCAGTGACTGTGTGTTTCTGTAAAGTTTAAATATGTTTAATATATATAGGAAAAGGCGTATTGAAGAACGAGTGGGTGTATAAGTGTCTGAATGTTTCATTTAGTAGGTGCGTGACTGAGTCTATAAGTGAGTGATTAAACGTATCTTACTGAATGCATGGGTTAATGACTAAACTGTGTGAATGTCTGTATCCGTCTGTCTGTTGTTGTGTAAGCAGCTGCATGGGTTTGTGACTAGCTACATGAGTGTCTATATGGGTTATGGATTGGTTGTCTGAGTATCTGTATGGGTGCCTGAGTGTTTGTGTGGGTGGGGTGTGTGCAACTCTGTGCATAGATGTGTGAGTGGGTGATTCACTGGGTGCATGGTTTCAAGAGTGCGTCTGTGATGGACTGTATGGGTGGGTGAGTGTGTGTACGGGTGTGTTAGTGATTAAATGTATATCTCAGTGGTACATGTGTGAGTAACTACATATGTGAAAGGCAGTATATATGTGTGTTGGAGTATATAAATGGCTATAAGTGAGAGTGTGTGATTGTGAGATTGGCTGTATGGATGAGTGTGTGCTTGCATCAGTGATTGCATAGGAGCGTAAGAATGTGCTAGTATTTGTATGAGTAAGTGAGCTGGTGTGTATAACTGTATAGGTGAGTAAATGGGAGTGTGATTAATTATTTGCATGACTGACTAGGTGTATGAGTACCTCTATGGATGAGTGGCGGTGTGTGAGTGTCTATATAATAGTATGAGTGCATAGGATAGTCCTGTACTGAGTGACCATAAGTATGAGTGACTGTACGGGTGAGTGAGTGGATGTGTGTTTAAACCTAAGAATCAGTGAGTGGGTATGTAGTTATTGGTGTTGGAGTGTCTATGGTTTTGAGAATGGCAGTCTGTAATTTAGAGTGGGTGTATCAAAGGTTATATTAGGGTGTGAGAAGATGCATCAAATTATCACATGGATGATGTCATCAGTGATGTCATTTGAGATGTCATCAGTGATGTCACTGACCATGTCATGAGTGATGTAATATGTGACGTCATCAGCAGTGCATTGCGGGGGCGCGAGTTATAGTTAGCTGAACTAACTATAACGGGGGAATTTCTATGGTGTTGTACGAGTGAAATGTCCAACTAACTATAACTTTCGGCTCCCGTCCTGCCATTGCAAACAGCAGTGTCCCGGGGGTAGGCACTGCAGGAGCCGGCCCTGGGGGGTGGCGGTCCCCAGGGCCACCACAGGCTCCAGGAGGGGGGCCACGCGGCCCCCCTCCCAACATTTGCACAGCCCCGGGGAGGTGGTGATCCCCGGGGCCGGGGTCCATTACGGACCCCGAATTTAAATACTAGTGCCCCGGGGAGGTGGCGGTCCCCGGGGCGTGTGGGGGGGCTGGAGCCCCCCCACACAGGTAATTTAATTGTAAAAAAAAGAAGCCCCGGGGGTGGCGGTCTCCGGGGCTGCGGGAGGGCCGAGTGCCCTCCCGCACCATTTTTATTTCAAAGCCCCGGGGGGTGGCAGTCCCCGGGGCCTGGGGGGGCCTTAGAGGCCCCCCCACATTATCTTTATAAACCCCGGCATGCCCCCGGGACTTGGCCCACCCGGGGGCCAAATAACAACGAAGCACGGGAGCCCGCGCTTCGTTTTATTTTCCCCTCGGCCGGATCCGCGCACCCTGCGCGGATTTTGCCGTTTTGTTTTTTAAAAAAATATTATTTTTTGCCCTGAGCAGGCCTAGGGGGTCAGGGTGTTTCTACCCTGCCCCCTTTTTGCGTTTTGCCAGTTGTTTTACTGATTTCTTGTGCCTCGGTTCTACCGAGGCACAAGATGGCTGCCAACACTTCCTGGTTTGGAGTGTTGACAGCCAATTAGCATACAGCTCGTGATCGGGAGGGTGCGTGGACCCTACGCGGCCATAGATATATATGTGATTTTACTTTTGATTTTCTCAGGAACTACTGAATGGATTTACACCATTTAACCAAAAGACACGACACTGAACCAAGGGCTACCTTTTTGCCAAATTTGGTGTAATTCCATTCAGCAGTTCGGGCTGTAGCTGCGACTAAAGGTTCCTATGGAAAATTGCATGGGGAAAACACGTTTTGGGACCCCCCTTTTTTTCCTCGGCCCCCGCTTGACGAATCACCCCGAAACTTTCAGGATAGGAGCGGACCGGAGCGGGCCATAAGTTTTGAGAATTTCGCGAAGATTCGTCAACCGGCGCCAAAGGTATTGGAAATAGAATGTTACGAATTTCCTATGGAAAATAGGTCCTAACTATAACTATCTACTGGCGACCGCCAGTAGAATATATATGTATATGTATATATATATATATATATATATATATATATATACACACACACATAAACTCTTTCTTTTGCCTAGGGGCTTTCTGTGCGGAATAGTATTACACACTGTGGTCAAATCCAGCTAGATCTCATGCTTCAATCTTTGATTGATGTGAAAAAATCTGTATGGCATGACATGACCCAACACAAAGTACATTGAAAAGTGTTTGAATCCTGTGGCCATATTCTCATTTTTACTTTAATATGTTTTACCATTAATTGTCAGTACCAAGATCCTGTTTACTGGTCTTCAGTTGCTAATATCGGTAATTTCAGATCTGAAAACAAGGGAGCAGTCATGGGATGGTAGAGCGGAATCCCTCTTGGGGATATTGTTATTTTTTTTTGTAAAAATATTTTATTTCCTTCGTACTTTGCATGTTCTTATACTTACATCTTAGTACATTACAGGGCTTTCCATTGCATAGTTATCTTCTCTAGGGGATATTGTTATGTTATAATCATAATGACGGAATAACTGCAGTAAATATTATTAATCTTAAAGGCCTTTTGGCTTTGTCACCAGTGTAAAAGGCTGGCTCAAATGAATACATTCAATGAGTTCTGAAAAGCTGTAAGTCACCTAGTGCTCTCAATATCTGAGAATGTCCGTGTTTTTTTGCTCATTGACAAACTGTAGTCATGCATGTTTCAAACATGGCTGCCGATGCTTTGATCTTGTTTTGGCTGCATAGTATTTTTTAATGGAGGAGAGAGATGGCCAACCATAGAGGATTAACAAGTCGAGGGTAGCGCGACAGTTGCATTTCTGAAATATGACTTTCTTTATTTTTTGTGCTGATAAAATTAGGTTTCAGTAATTTAAATACCGGATACATATTTTGATACCAACTGGAATGCAGTGCCTCTGCCAAGCACCTACCGCAACTAAAGTGTTAGCATATGTTGAAATCAGTTTCTGAACAAGGTAACAGTAAACGGTTGCATAATGTTAAAGAAACGCTTATCAAATAGCCAAAGAAGTCTAACTCACAGACACCTCCCTCACTTCTCTCAACACTATCTTGTACAAACATATTGACTTTGGCTACGAACGTCGTATTTATTAAAAATTACAAATGCTTAAAATGTTTTGGATTTTCTCTTCCTTGGTCCTTTCCTTCCAACTGGAGAATGATAAGCAGCTGTGGAATAAAATGTAAGAATTTCGACACATTTTAGTAAGAAGCTAGACATAAAAAAGCTGAAGTTCAGTAAATTCAATTGTCATGTGTCCTGGTTAGGCCTATAAGGAAGCACTGCCATTTTACATACACGTGGGAGTTTTCCTTGTTGCCTTCACTCTCACACAAAGACTTTTGACACACATTTACGTCCCTGACAGTGCAGATTAGTTTTCATGAAACTATACTTGCTTACAAAATCCACTTCTCAAGGACACAATACCTTGAAAATGACGTACAAGGTCTATACATACATTGTGCAAATGTTATTGTTTGTTTTCGTCCATGTGGCAACATGGCTACCTATAGCACATAAACAATGGCGGCCTGACTAGAATCTCGTCCCAGGGCAAGGATGCTTTCTGTTATAAATAAACAAGCATTTCTGGCTTGAAGCAGAGGAGCACTTGCTGTCATTTGCGAGGTCACCACATGCGGACCTCTCAGCCCAGCAGTTTGCTGATCCCTCAGCGAGGGATGTCCAATTCATGACCACGACGGGGACCTACAATCTTTCCCTTCAGGTAAGGGTTGGATCATGCAATGGGGGATTTCTGGCACAACACATACATACACCCTAGGCATTTAGGTTAGGGGACACATAGTAGTAGTACGCTAGATATATGAACTAGCTATATATAACTAGATATATATATATATATATATATATATATATACACATATACATATATATATATTGTTTTTAAATGCCTGCATACATATATATTGTCTTAGCAAGATAGTGGAATTTTTCATTCTGTTCACTGTCCTAATTTTGCTAATCACTTTCATCTGCTTCTGTCTATTGATCATTGCAGCACATATATTTTATACAAGAATCACTTTGGTTCAATAAATATTGAAAACGCCCCATTTCAAGTATATTTCTCTGAGAAAAAGAGCACGAGTGACTGAGCCAGAGTGTTCTAGATCTGTTACCACGATCCCTGGGAGAGCTTAGGGTTGTCATGTTCTGTGGTTACCAAAACTGTTAGCTACCCATCTAGGTTTAGGGAGGGGTGCATATGGTGGCACTATGGGCTAGCTGTTCTCTAGGATGCATATCCTGCGGGGGTGCATGTAATCAGTCTGGCACCATTTCTACTTTTATGTTGCCTAACAAACGCGCAGTTCCTACTGGGAAGTGGGCAACTACACAACAGAATAAGTGAGACTATTGCGCCCATCTGCACTTTATTAGAACATTGGAAAGTTGAGAGTTCTTGTGAAGAGAACAGAGGTGCAGAGTGAAAATACTGGCTGGTCTAGACCTTCTACTTCAACATTCTAAAGTTTGCATTGTATTCTCTCTGGTTTCCACCTTCATTGGGTGGAATGGTCTAATAGCACCCAGTTCCGTGGTGAGTATTTTATAAACACTTCCTAGGGCGACGAATCATTCAAGTCTCTTCCCTCATTACAGGCACTTGCCTGTTGGCTTCAGGCCTATAAAGCTAGAGGAGGCCCTTTTAAGGCTATGCCCCAAGTAATTATGTGTAGGTATTGGTCTATATTGAGGGAGAACACCGTTGGGGAGCAGCATACGCTGTGGCAGAAGGGCTTTACTGCTATAAGAACAGTCCATCACGGAGGGAGAAATATTATATACTGGATAAAGTACCCCTTACAGTACATTATAAGGATTTTGCAAGTCACTGAGGAGTGCCATAGCCATATAAAGGAACAAGGCCAAAGACCAAGCTCCTTTTTAATGTTATGGACGCCAAGGTGACTTGCAATATCCTTATCATGTACGGTAGGGCGTACTTTATCCCATATAATACATGGTCACTCTATCACCTTTCCCACAAACTACTTAAAACCTTGATGTATAGCTCTATCCTAAAGAGAGAGCATGTTTGTAAACATGAAGAATAAAAATAGAACCTCTAGTACAAAATTAAACATATCAAAAACCTGTTAGATATTTGTTGCAAAAAGGCAGTAGAAACAGTTCTACACAAGTCAGTTTAAAAAAAAGGTGTAGTAACTCAGAATGTGTAGAAACATGCAAAACGATTCTAACTTTTTTTATAATTATCTAAGGATTGGAAAAAATTATAATGTTCTTTCTGCAAGTCACTGTAAACTAGAAATCTAGAGCAGAAGAATGAAAAACGACATTTCATTTTCGTTGACTTAAAAAGCTGCTCTATGACCTGGCCTGCCTTTTACCTCGGCTGCTGGCTCTGGCAGCAGGCATTGTGATGTCTCTTTTCTTTATAAACGGCGGCTGAATGGGTCAGTAGTCGCTGATTATAAAGAATTAGAGATGTGCTTTTATACAGGGGTTTCAGAATCCCATGTATTTTAAAAGTAAACTAAGACAAACAGACACCTACACCAGCTGTTTTTGCCCCCTAACTCTGTTGTCTTTACAAAGGTGCTCGCAACATTTTAACGGTATAATCCAGTTTTGTCCACTTGAAATCTTCATCCTGTATATGTCATTGCCTTTTCAATGTCTAGTAACAGATCACTCCTGTATGGAGTAAGGAAGGGTGAGATTACTGGAATGCAAAATCATATTAGTGGGTTCAGCAGTGGCCAGTGCAGTTAAGAGCGGTGAGGCCAGATGGGGGAAGGGAGGGGGGGGCGGGTTTTGACAGATGACGTCGAGGGTAAATTAATTATTTATTTAATTGTCCCTCGTGGTCGTCTGTCGAATCCCCCGAAACCCGGTCCCACCGCCCCACCGCTCTTACGTGCATTGGCCACTGCTGAGTGGTATTGATATTATGATGTAAAGGTCCAATATCGTGTGCACTATTGATATACTGACTGAGAATGTTCTGTGCTCGCTGTGTGGGATAGCAACATCATCATTTTATTAACATCAATAGACTTTCTCAACGGATTGGGGTTCACAAAGTCATGTCACCAGTCTGTACGTGGACAGAACACGATTATTTTATGTAGATCAAGGCACATACTGTTTTTTCAGGACAACTACAGACCATCTAAATGTGTTCCATTTAGATTCAGTGTGTGTACATTTATTTTATGTTGATATCCTGATAGTCTAGTAAGGATCCAGGCCTCTTGGTCATTATTGGGCACCTCTCTCTGAAAGGACATATTGATGCTTTGGTAACCTACTTATGGTAACAAAAGTCTTAAAAGATAAATCAGGCCCTACGTTTGATGTGTGGTGTGATCTTGGCAATTATATTCATTATGAAATGCGGAAGAAAGTGCAAGCACTTCAAAATCAGATGATGCAAACTTCATTTGGACATGAATATGACTGGATTGTTGAAAGATAGAGTAAATATACATTTGTCTTAAGTAGCAATTTTTATTCTAATGTATGTACATATATATGTGCCATTTCTATTTCACGAACCTAGCCAAAAAGGCAGCAGATTGCTGTGCCGGGTCAATGACCTGCATAAAACCAATGTGTGATAGGAGAGGTAACTGGTTTGTGGACTGGTAATTGTGAGGGAGTGCCCTTTAAAGAGGTGCATCATCAACTGTTTCCTAAATTGGAGCAGCGTTGGTATGCATTGATAAAAAAGATACTACTGTTCCAGATCCACAGCGTCTAGATGAAAAAGGCCTGCTGCCGCCTTGTTTTCTTTTTTGCACATCTTAGTCTGCAGTCTGATGGTGTCCTGGCTGTAGGAGCGTCTAGAACCACCAGAGTTGGTGAGCAAGATAAGTGGGGGTGTTGGTCGTGATGGCTTTGTAAGTGATGCCCCTGATTTTAAAGATGGTGTGGGACAGCAAGGGGAGCCCATGGATTCCATCAAGATGGACATGCTTCTATCATATATCTTTGGGTCCTGGATGAGCTGGTTTGAAGTGTGTAGGATGTACCTAATCAATGCCAGTGTGGAGTTTGGGAGGCATGTAGCTGGACGTTGTCACCATCCAGATCCGAGACTACAAGGGGTTGAACAGAAGTACAAAAGTTGCTTTATGGAAGCAATGGTTTCTCTTTCTTTAGAAGAGAGAGTTGGTACCGAGCCGACTTTCTGTTTTGGCAATGTGTTCTATGAGGATAAGGATGCTGTCAAAGTTGAGGTTTGGAGCTGTCAAGGTTAATGTCACTGAGACAGGTTTATACTGTTTCTTCCTTGTTCTTGGCAAATGACAGGAATTGTGTCTTGATTTGACTGAGCTTCAGGTGGGCACTAGACATCCAGGTCTGAATGATGCACTGACAGTGTTTGAGACATTGATTGTCTAAAGCAGAGGAGACTTTCAAGTAGAGTTGTTTATCATCAGCATATTGGTGAATCTTGATATTGTTTTCTATGATTAGAACATCAAATGGTTCCATGTAGACAGGGCCGGACTGGGAACCCAAAGCAGCCCTGGCAATTTTGTTGGACTGGCCCCCACACACAGGGGTACGGTGGGCGGCATGCATGAAGCACTGCTGCTTAACAAAGCCGGCCCCCAGCACTGCTGCTTTTGTTATTGGGGGCCAATATTACAGCATCGCTGCAAAACAGCCCCCCAGTAACAAAACTGGCCCCCACTGCTCCAAAACCGGCCCCCACCGTTCCAGCGTACCGGGTAAACGCCTGATGCCCAATACGGCCAGTCCGGACCTGCATGTAGAGGTTGAAGATGGCAAGGGGCAGCATGGAACTCTGCAGGTCTTCACAGGTGATAGGAATCCTTTGAGCAAACTGGTGTTTGTTGGAATGGTAAGAGGACAGCCAGTGAAGAGCATTGCATGTGAATACCATTCAAGACTCCACGGTGCATATGAGGCTGGGATGGTAGACTGTGAAGAAGGAAGCTGAGAGTTCTGGCAATATCAGAAGGCGTGTGTCATCTTCGTCTGTGGTCAGGAAGGCATCATCTACTATGTGTAAAGTAGCGATCTCTAAGCTGCAGTGCGATCTGAAGCCAGGCTGGTACTCATGCAGGAGAAGGTTAGCATTAATGCAGTTTTGAAGTTGAATGTGTATTGCTTTTCCAATTATCATGCTGATGAATGGCAGGTGAGTGATTGGCCGGTAGCTGACAAGGTTATCAGGGTCTAGTGTAGGTTTCTTTAGTAAGGAGAAGACCTGGCCTGTCTTGAGAGGTCTATGAAGATGCCTTGAGTGAGGGAGGCATTGACAATGGTGAGTAGGGATGAGAGAGTGTCCCCAGAGAGAGCTTTGATGACACAAGATGTTTGTAGAAAGGAAATTGACTAAACTACAATGACCTTGCTACATTTGGAAATGTTTAGATCTCACATTGGGGCAGTATGGCCCCAATGGCTACATTTGGAAATGTTTAGATCTCACATTGGGGCAGTATGGCCCCAACGGAACAATGGGATTCACGAAAACTCCACAGATCTGGTGTCTTTTACCTGAAGACCCTATCTGGAGAAAATGAGGAATAACTACTCGTCTCTGGACCAGAAATTCCTGATTCCCCCAGTAACTCCCCATCCCCCCTACAGCTGATGATGCCCCATCGGAGCTGGAGGAAGAATTATCAGGCCACGCTTTAGGGTACGGACATGAGGTTGTATTGGTAAGAATTCTCTTTTCATTAGCCTAGGGAATGCCATACATTTTCATTGATATGCCCTGCTGCTAATTGGCTAATGGCTATCTTTCTTTGAAAATATGTTATAAAGAACTAAACAAATAAATAACATGCATTTCCTGTACCACCTTATCTTCTAGTAAATAAATAAATATTGGTGGGTCTAGTTGATGGTTAGCAACCATTTAAAGGAAATGCAATTCATTAATATCAGTAATAATGATATATGCTTGCTTTTATAAGATAACCCTGCATTTATTGAAATACAGCTTATTTATTGGACTACAACTATTAGTACATAATGTATTCTATTACATGTTATGCTAGCTGTATATTATTCTTTCATCATAACTTTTGTCCCAGTGCACGTAAATAGAAGATTAAAGGAACGTTTCTCTTGATAGACTTACTTCTTCAAGGGGCACGTCCAGATGACTCATGTGTACCTTGGTGTCTGTTCTGCTGGCTACAAAGACTTTCTTGATAGATGGGCAATTCTTTACAGCTTCATCCACGGTCTTCTTCAGTTCTGCTACTCTTCCTCCCCTTACTCCTTGGTTGTAGGTGATGACTGCTTTGCATTTAGCTATCAGTGGAAGTAATCGGAGAGTATATCAGTTGGCATCTTATACACATGCATCAACATTGAAGTTGTACACAATTTGAGAAGAAGCTTGTAAGATCGTACCTTCATACTTTATGCAGACGAGGAGACATGATCCCTTTGGTCAGTTAAAAGACACAGCTATTCATAAAGACATCTTAAAACGTTGGAATAGATTGAACATTTGAAGTGTGTCAATCTCCTCCGATACTAAGTGCACAACTATTTGATAAGGATGTGGCTAAAACAACTCATAATGATTCTGACAAATAAACTCTGAAAAGTTCAGAAATTAAGCAATGTTTGATTTCATGAGTTAACCTGTAAAAGACACAATTTTAAAAGTGAAAATGTGTCCATGGCTGTTTAGTCATATTAGTGTGCTAATTGTGCTCTTGAACGGCAAGTTTTGCATTTGGAGTGCCTCCTCTATATAACACGTCATGTCCAGCTGCCATTTTGGCCACATGCCCATTGTCTAAGAACTAAATTTCAAATTGTAAATTATAATGACAAAATCACAAGCTACTAGGTGGATACAACATTCCTTTTCATTCTCTTCTAATAGCAGATGAAAGCAGAAAATGACTTAGAATGGCCTGAGCCTTGTAAGGGAGGGACGTGGTAGTTCTTCTGCACCTCGGGATGAGGCAGAGTGGCAGTTTAAAGTCATTGAATTTTGACATGCAAAGAAGAGGATTCCATCTCTAGTTCATCACAACCCCTCGACTGAGAGGTTGGTTTGTTGTTTATGAATTTAACGAAAATGCCCATGAGGAAAGCCTTGGATTAGCGGTACATACCTTTTTCCCATCATGGGATTTTCATTACTATCATAAATATTTAACAGTAGAGCAACCAAATCTCTTACACAAGGTGGTGGATAAACCAGGCGAAACAATGAAAATAATTAGATGAAATAGTGAAAACACACCCTAAAAATTAGATTGGCACAAATTCCACAAGGATGCTTCGTTCTTCTAGAATTCTGAACCAGTTGGCAGTGTTTGGAGGAGAAATAAAAACACTCCAGACCCGACTCACAAAATTAAATATCTTAAACCACGAGTTACACCTATGCATGTGTTCAAATTTGTGAATTTAGAGGTTTCACGAGTGTAAGATAAGATCAAAATTTGCCATGTTCAGCTGCACAACCAGAATTCTCACCCCCCCCCTTCCACTCCAGCCCTGCTCATAATCTCGCGCACCATATTCCAGAAAACATCACAAAAGACACCTTTGAATACATTAATGAAGCTGCTATGGGGGCTGGGGCACTAATGGCGAGACCAAAGGCCAAGTCCTTCACTCAAAGTCCACCTACTACAGCTCTGGACTCAGCACCCTTTCCAATGGATTGCGGGGTACAAGTGAAATGAGACAACCCAGTGATTGATCTGATAGGTAATGTCACTTGTGACATAATGTGTGACGCCATGAACAGTGCATTGGGAAGTGTTATGGTTGCATATGTCAGTTTTCTGACTTTTTGTCGGGTTTATTGTCCCTCGAAATAACATCTGTATTTGAATTTCTATGTTATTTTTAAGGAAACGTCATGAAGGGGTTCTGGTGCCATAAACCACAAGTCCGTAGGGTGAGTGGTTTGTAAATGTGACCAGAACCCTGATGTGGTAACTTAGGACCCAACTACACATATTACCCATTACATACTTTTATATTATATGCTTTTTTTTAAGAGCTGGAGGCTTAGACGCCCAGGATTCACAACCATCCTTATTAGAACATGAATTATATTCCCTTGATAATTTTCAGGCTCCTGTACCCCCTCCTGTATCCCCCCCTCCTATTGATATGCTAGACGATCAGCTAGCCATAATTAAAACTAAGGCTGGCATAGATTTAAGTATTTCGAGCTGGAGTGTAGCAGGTCTCCAGCCGAGGATTGGTGACCCAGATCGGCTATGTCTAATAAATGAACAGGACACAGCCACGCCCCAAGAGATCTTAGATGCACCATTGCTGACCGGGCCCTGTGAACAAGTGGTTGCATTTGAGTTATATCCGTCATTATATAATAACGTAATGTGCCCCCCGGATTCTGTCAATGAACACTATGTAGTTCAGGAAACTCGGACTGAGATGGAAACTGTACTTAATCAGGGAACAAGGGAATACCGGCAACTAGAAATACGACTTACATCATGGAATATAGCGGGGCTGAAAAGGAACCTAAGGGATGCAGAATGGCAGGAATACATTGAACTAAGCGATATATGTCTTTTACAAGAAACTTGGGCTTTAGAAACTCCCCACAAGGTCGGGTTCAAAACATATAGAGGCCGATTCCGATCTCGGCCGGTAGCGCACCGAATCGGATTCGGCTTAACCGGATCCGATTCGGAGCCCTCTTTTCCGACCGATTCGTACGCGCGTCCGGCCGAGCGAGTACGATGCGGCGCACGCGAAATCGCCGACCGACTCGTTCACGGGTCCGAACCACACCGACCGACTCGCTCGGACTCCGACTCTGCACCGCGCGATGGAGACGTTCCACGGCCGGGCAAGTACGATGCACGCCTTGAGCAGTCCGACCGACCCGCACCGTCCGGCTGGAAACAGCTGTCGGAGCCGGACTTTGGGGGTCCGTGTCGGACCCCCTGTACGCGTAGCCACGCGGAAGTCGCACACAGGGGGACCCATGGGTCCCCCTACCTCTGCGTGTGCGGCGCGAACCGCATCGACGTGAACCCGCTGTAGGGGGCGCCCTCGTTCGCCTCGCACCCATTCAGTCAATGGGAGCCCGCGTACGCGTTGTACGACCGGCTCCCATTGACTTCAATGGGAGTCCGACCGAATCGAGTCCGATAGCATGCGTGCGCATCGTACTCGTTCGGTCGAACTGCCAGAGTCCGATTCGGTCGGAAATCTCTCCGGGTCCGGCTCGGTCGGAGAGTTTTCCGGCCCGAATCGGAATCGGCCCCATAGTGTTAATGCTACCCCCTCGGTTAGAAGTAGGCCCTCGGGTGGCCTTGTTATATGGGTAAAAATCACCCTTTGTATTGACATAACCCAGTTGGATTTTACATCACTGGATATAGTTGGTGTGAAGATTGTACATGGGACAAAACTGAAATATACTTAATAAATATCTACAGTAGACCTAGCCCATCTAGCAAGGAATCTTTGGTGATAGACCAGCTAGATCAGTTTTTAGGTTCAATTGACCCGAGGGCAATGGTAATTGTGGAGGGTGACTTTAATCGCAAATTTGAACCAGTTGTGGGACTTGAAAACATTTTTGAAGAGGAAGATATGGCAAATAATATCCCCTCTCTGGAAAGTAGTCCGACAGTGCCCTGCTCAGTTGAAGTTGTCCAACTTACAAGATTGGTGTCAGGGCATGGACTCGGAGCTTGCAATGGTCGATTACCTTCTGATAGTCCAAATGCCGCTACATTTAACAGGGGTAATTGTAAGAGTAGCATTGACTACATATTGACATCCATTGGCTTTTGGCCAAATGTACATGACTTGGTAGTTGATGCCAGAACAGATAGTGATCATTACCCCCTACATTTGACATTCGCAGCTCACCCTTTTCAACCGACTTCTTGGAGTAATGGAGACACTAACCCTATCTTGGACGAACTCTTAGTAAGTAATAACCGTAGAGCCTTAAAATGGCCATCCATAGTGGGAAATAATAAAGCTATGACACAGATTTATGACACCTTTGCAGACGTCATTTCTCCATATATTGATCTACCTGCTGCAGAGTTCCCAATACTGACTATACATCATGCATTGGTAGATGCATTAAAACCCATTTTGAGTAGGATCCCTAAAGAACGCAGAGGGAGGAAAACTGATACAAGAAATTTAGTCAATCCCTGGTACAACAAGGAGTGCCGCGAGGCAAAAAAAGAACTTGTATTGGCAACAAAAATGAACAATGTCGTGGCCTTAAGGGAGAAAATTATTAAGTATACAAGATTACTTGTACAAACTAAGAAAAATTGGGATGGTAATATCTGGACAGAATTGATTAGTGCAGCAAAAATTAAAGATCACGCCGGTTTTTGGCGATTGATAGCCAAAGGCAATAAAACGGGAAGATGTAGCAAAGACCTCTTTTAGATGCCAACACCTGGGTCAATCACTTTTCCCGCCTTTATTCCATATCCACAATTGAAATAACACACAGCCTGCAAGATCATGTAATCATCCCTAGCATAGCCCCCTTGTACTTTAGTTTGGAAGGTACTCTGGCAGCAATTGATGCAGTAAAACCAGGGAAAGCACCAGGCCCAGATAAGATACCAGGAGACTTACTGAGGCATGACAAAACTATTTGGGGCCCTTACATTAATTCTCTCTGTAATTCAGTAGCTGCGGGTGCACCAATCCCAGAATCATGGAAAGGGGCCGAAATTACCACCATTTTTAAAAAAGGTAACCGTCAAGACACTTCAAATTACCGACCGATTAGTTTAATCGATATTTTACAAAAAATTTATGCTAGGCACATTTTAACAAAACTAAATGACTGGATTGAGGAGAACTGCAATCTTTCAAAATATCAGGCTGGATTTAGAGTCAGAACCAGCACAATTGACCAGGTCTTTAGATTTCTCTGTATGAGCTGGAAATATTCAATTTTAAAGAAAGGTCATCTGTATATTGCCTTTGTCGACCTGAAGGACGCATTCGACCTCATCCCCTAGAAACCTACTCTGGCAATCATTAAAAGATCAAGGTGTACCAGAAGAACTCCTCGTGCAAATAATAAGATTGCATGAGGATAACTATGCAAAAGTTAGATGGGGTAAGAGGGGCGAACTTACTGAGGCAATTCCAATAAAATGGGGCGTAAGGCAAGGGTGTGTGTTGGCGCCCACCCTATTTTCATTATACGTAAACGATATTCCAGAGCATTTATTGGGTTGCGCACATGATTCACCCAAGTTAGGGGGGGGGCCTGGCCAGTACCAGCCCTTTTATTCGCAGATGACACTATTTTAATATCTCAAACCCCAAAAGGTTTACAATGTCTAATAGACTCTTTCAGCGCATACTGTGATACTAAGGGCCTAGAAATAAATTCTAGCAAAACAAAATACATGGCAGTTAACCCACATAAATCTTTTAAAAATAATTTTAGGGTTAAAAATCAGAAGCTAGAATATGTGCAAAATTTTTATTATTTAGCATAACCTTGCATACCAAAATGACCTGGAAACCGCAATTGGAGAAAAGCAAGACTGTCTTGCTCCAAAATTCCCTACCAATAGTAAAGAAACACGAGGGTAGTACTTCTAAGGCAGTATCCCCTGCCCTTGAGGTATACAAGTACAGGGTACAATCGGCATCCCTTTATGGGGCGGAATTATGGGGGCCCTCATGCAAGAATACCTTCGCGGTAGGAGAAAATACATTTTTCAGGAAGCTATTATGTCTCCCAGTGCGCTCACCTCTAATCCCTATTGTTATGGACCTAAACATTAAACGTATAGATCATCAAGCCATAGTGAGACCATTATTGTTTTGGGTGCGACTGTGGTCTACAACAGAACTTGCCCACTATAAAGATGGCCTAGAAGAAATTCTAAGGTTTGATCAAAGTACGAGTCTTCAATGGCTCAAGCATGTTTTCTGTCGGTTTTGTAAACTAGGGCTGAAGCACTTTTGGGAAGAACCCGCTCAACTGACACTGGCTTCTAAGAAAATATTAAAATCCATCTTTTGGGCTTACATCCAAAATAGTGTGTCCCATAATTCTGCTATTGGTACACTAACAACTCAGTTTCTTCTTATGAAGCCAACTTCGAATTTTGAGCCATTTCTGGATGAAGTGCAGCCACAGTTAGCAAAATCACTATACATGAAATTTCGATATGGTGTTCTGCAAACCAACTCGAACACATCGAAATGGGTCCGTAAACAAGGAGAGAACAATAGTGTGTGCTGTGTATTATGCCAATCTGATACTCGAGAAAATGACCTACACATATTATTCTTTTGCCCTGCTTATGCTAGGCCTAGGAAGAAATGGATCAAACCCATTTGCCGAAATATGGGTATTAGGTCCTGTCTTGAGGCAGAAAGAATACTGAAAACTGACACTTCTCCAAAAAAAATTTCAGTGTCAGTAGATACTGGTTTGATGTGGGTATAATAAGAGTAAAGGTAGGCTTGAAATTTTAGTGACCTTATGTACATGTGTATTTGGAATTATGTTGTCAATTAGCCTTGCACTTGCACTTTATAAAGCAATGATAGACTATGAGGAATGTCCTGTAGTTATATTTGTTGCACTTAAAGCATTTGCACTTTTTGATTAGATTCTTACCAGGAAGCTGCACTTAAAAGATGTATAGACAGTCACCTGCAGTCCTTGGTTATTTGCAATGTTATTTGATTTATGTACTCCTCAAATGCCTTTTATAAACTTAACTATGCCTAGCATTTTTTAATTTATTTATGATATTTTAAAATTGTCAAATAGATGATCGGTGTCTTTTATTCTCTTCTGTTTTTAGAATTTTGTATTTAAATTGTGAACTTTTTCTTTTTTCCTTTCTTTTATGTAAATGGTCTAAAGCGGTACCTTCGAAAGGCACAATTCTTTCGTATGTTTTTATTATTATTATGGTGTGTTACTTGTTACTGTGTATCTTTTAATGGTTTAAACTAAACCGAAATAAAGATTGAATTGAATTGAAGAGCTCAAGTAGAAAAAGGTCTGTTTTTTCAAGCACACAAAGGAGGGTTGAACTTAGTAAGAGAAATACTAGACAATACTGTTTGGTGATCGGTTGTAAAAAGGAGAACACAATAATTATGTAGTTAAGAATGTATAGTTTTAGAAAACACATTTTGACTGTAGAAGGAAGAGTTTGCTGAAGCTGTTCTCTGGAAGGTGCTGCTAACAGAGGGTACTCATTGAAATTAGAATATTGAGGTTTTGTTTACCTTTCATATATAGAACCTTGATGAAACAGTTGATGATGGTAAAGCTCTGCTGAGTAGTTCAAACCTGTCATCATGATGAAGAAACCCATATTTCACAGGAAGACATGAAATATTTTCATGATTCACACTGACACATTAATTATATTCATATTTCACAAATCCCTGCGAAAAAGGGGTTTTTATACCACTGCATGTTGTACTGTAAAAGCACCGAAATACATACACACACACGCAAACACACATATGAAGGGACTAAACACTGCCCTTATGAAGGATTTCACTGATAAGTGAACAAAAAACCCCTAGTTGTGTTGTAGAATTTAGGCGCAAATATAATAGGAACATGAGCATTTCATAGAGTAGGAAGCTTTGGATACTACATGTCAACAAACAAATTAATAGGAAATGTTTTAAAAAAAAGGCTTACTGAGAATAGACTTTTCTTTTCCTGGAATCATTCTCAACACTCCCTGCATCAACGAGAAATCTTGCTCGGAGTTCCTTCACACACATGCCTCTTGAAATGTACTATGACACAGATTACAGTTAGGCTCTCATTAGAAGTTGTGCAAAGTGGATTAGCCTAATGGTTTTCAACAATAAATCTACTCCGCACAATTACAAGTTTGATGATTCTGTTTCAGGACCTGGTACTACTCGGGCAGAAACATACCTGGCACTACTGTGTGTGTTTCCATGCCTTGTCTTACTAG
This sequence comes from Calotriton arnoldi, assembly GCA_963921515.1. Classification (NCBI taxonomy): domain Eukaryota; kingdom Metazoa; phylum Chordata; class Amphibia; order Caudata; family Salamandridae; genus Calotriton; species Calotriton arnoldi. The sequence goes on along the minus strand of CAWUFW010002133.1, from coordinate 1,581,704 downwards.
GTGCAGGAACAACTACCCCAGAGATACCGGGTATTGAAAAAGAAAATGTGATGGTAAATTGCAGCTAAGACTACCTGAGGGGGAAATTACCACCAAAAAGCTCTTCCACGTCAGAGAATGTGGTAAAGGAGACCAGTTCCCTCTCCCCCAATGAAATCAAAAGGGAAAATACACCGAAAGACACAACTTGATGGCACATCCACCCATGTAAATATTATTATAAACAAGACAACTTACCCATCACCACCCATGTTGGTGAACCTAATTTTCCAATCTGACCTATGTACATGATGACCACATTGTTTCACACACAAATAGACCGAAAGTAGCACCATGGATGAAGCAAAGGACCGGTGTAATTTTCGACTCCTGGAGGAACAACTGCAATTCATGCAGCAACAACTGCAGGTACAAGTGGAGCATCAGGTCCAACAACAGAGTCCCTGCCACCCATTAGGTGCACACGAGGGCCCATGTTTATCAGGAGATGCCTGAATCCACTGAATATATCCATAACAACACCCTTGTTGCAAGCGCACCATGAAAGTGGAGAGAGCCATAATTTGTATTCGCTTAAGAATTTTACCCTTTGTGGGTGATATGATGACATAGTATGTGGTATCCAGCTGTTGCAGAGAACCATTGAATTATATGTAGATCCTGGGAAACAGGCACAGCAATGAGTGATTACTAAGTCCGCTTCACACACCATTTGCGCATTATGGTGTGCTGTTTCTTCCAATTATGGGGCTGAGCGGTTCCAGTGCCCTGCCCATCCAGTCCAGAGCACCTATTACATTAGAGAATGCACTAATGGTCTAAAACATGACCACCTAGAAAAGGCCATCATCCACAGGTTCTGGATGCACTAGGGAACGCATAACAGGCCAATATTAAGATAACAACTGGTATTCCACTCCTCCCCCATGAAAATATTGGCAGTGCTACCTTTTTGGCAACAGAGAGAGTCCAGGGGGTAGTCTACAAGCTATGGCACACACTACTTTCACAAAGGTGATAAAACAGATAATTGGTGCCCAAATGCATAGGTCACCATAGTACATTGCCTTTCACATCATCCACTGTTTGCGGTTTGTTGGAAGGTTATGTTTTGAGATTTTTTCACTACCAGAACATGTAAAACTTAAAAGTGAATGTGAAACGTTTTCAAATACAACGCACCCTGAACTATGGGTTGCTTAGAGCAAACCCTAGGGATGACATATCTATTAAAAAGAAAGATTTAGCCCTGGCAACAGGTTTATTTTTTCAGGTCAAAATGCCAGTTTAAAACTGCACACATAGGCTGCAGACAGGCCCGAGACATGTTTCAAAGGCTACTTAAATGAGTGGCACAATTAGTGCTGCAGGCCCACTAGTCGGAGTCTGGTATATACTTTTAGAAAATTGTTTAGTAACAACATATACACAGTATGATTCCCATATATATATATCAAAGCATTGAATGCCCAGAAATAACACAATACAAGAAACAAAAAACAAACACACACGAGTCTGATTACCAATAAAGGGTATATTAAAGCAATTTACAATAAAAAAGTTCAATACATATATAGATTAATGGATGAGTCAATATTCGTATAGGTTGCTTCGTAAGTGTAACATGAAAGTGCTCATGCAGTGCATTAGGTGAAAAACCGTGAAAACAACGAATAAATAAACAAGGACAAAATTGGACTTCACAAAGTCAGTACATGTATCAGGTATGCTAAAGCCTGTTCAAAAAACTAAAATGGTCTCCTTCCTTGTTGCCGATCACTTTATGATGGGTACATGCAATGTACTTCAATTGTTGACATTTTGACCCTTAAAGACAGTGGTGCTTAATAAACACATCCCAATGGGTCTTCATAAGGACTGGAAGACGAAGCAACTTGGAGCTGAATGTGTAAACAGATGTCTGAATTGACGCCCTCTGAAATTATGGGGTCTCATGTAGGCGGCTAACTAGTCCTCTAAAAAGAGTGACTCCTTGCGTCTGATAAAATGCGTACATGGAAATGGTGATATACGAGTGCATCAAAGTAGGCCGTCATTGAGGAGATTGAATACAATATACACTAACCATACATGCATCTTTTTAGAGGAATCTAGATCCAGGCGAGCTACTTAGCCACCTGCATGAGACCCCAACATTTCGGAGGATATGTATACATGGTAATCATACTACGTACATGTAGTTACTAAACAATTGTCTAAACGTATATCAGACTCCAACAGAACCAATTGTCTAATATAATAATCAATACCCAGGTTCTGAGGAATACAGGTTTACCCCATGGGAGCTTAATGTTGCAGGCCCACTAGTAGCATTTAATTTACAGGCCCTGGGAACATGTAGTAGTACCACTTTACTAGGGACCTACAAATAAAATAAATGCGCCAATTAGGTGTAAGTGAATTTCACCAAGTTTAAGGGAGCGAGCACAAGCACTTTATCACTGGTTAGCAGTGGTAAAGTGCACAGAGTCCCAAAAGCCAACATAAACGGGTTCAGAAAACAGGAGAGTGAAGGCAGAAAGTTTGGGAGAAGACCACTGTAAAGCTGACAGGTATAACACCTACCTAAAATGACAGTGTAGAGAAATAGCTTGCAGTATCTTGTCTGTTTGCCCAGCAAATTGAGTTGAAGGTCTTGGGGTGGCACATTAAAGGTTTTAGAATCTCGAGTCTTATTTGTCAAGGTAGATGGTGACCCATTATGTACCAATTAGGTCACTAAGATCAACTTCAGTCCTCCGTCACCAAACTTCAACTATAATGAAAATCTCTTCTGAGGACAGAGTTCTGTATTCCAGCAGCTCCATCCGAGAAACTCACTGCAAGTTAAATTAAGAAGTACTGCAAACAAAAGACAGTTTTTGGAAAACAACTAAAATAAACAATCCAATAAATACAGAGTGTATAGGGTCACTTATACTTCTTTTTTCTCTTGGAAGGGTCAAAAAGCCCTAGGGTGACCGAACACTCAAAAGACTCCCTCAACATAACCTAATGTGACTAAGATATGACCCTTGAAATTGTAGGTCTGCCAATGAATACATGAGGATTGGTATGTTATGCTTAGATGTGGGCTAGAATTAGGCCCAAATTCGGAAAAAGGCTGCATTCAGTCCTTTCTTCCCATTTGGAATCCCACAGAACTCAAATCCTTATTGGTTGATGTCTTTAGAGGTATGTTCTGGGCTAAGTACACCACAAATGCAATGAGAGGAAATAAAAATAACTGGAGCTTATAAATCAGCTGCCAGATTTGGAACTTGGGACACTTCAGACAAAACAGAAAAAAACTGCAGTAGCTGAGCCACCATGGAATATAGTGGCCAAGAGTGACATCTTCAAGAGAATATCTGAGTGGCAACACACAGCTCCCAATGTTCTATAAGTAGGAGAGAGAGGCCTAATTTTAGATTGTGCAAGATTAAGCCTCTACTTTTCTAAACAAAAGAGACAAATTGGATATAGTTTTACTAATCACTTTCTAGTTTGGAGAGTAGCTGGTAATGGCCTACTTTGGAAAGGAAATACATCGGTGCACTGGAAACATGGATATATCAATATCAACTGGAACAGATGCACCCACATATGAGAATCAACTATTAATAAGTAAGTGACAGGGTGTTAGCATAATAGTTGTCCATAAAATAGTTCTTAAATTAAAGTTATTGACTCATGACATCAAGAAAACCATCTAAATAAGGTTAAAAAAACAAATGCTGATGTTTGTATCATTGTCTGACTACTTGATTGTAAGATTTTCTGCAACTTCTGTTGGTCCCACCAACTAAAGAAGAGTGCAAAGTCTATGATCCTCATCAACACAACTGTGTTACAATTCATTAGAAAATGTAGGGCAAGGCTGTCAAACTTGCTAATTAGGCTTATCCTGCTAATTCATTCTCACCCACCGTACATTGAGCAGAGATATGAGATAGAGTACCTCTGCTCTACTTTGAATTGAAATTTGTTAGGGACTTATCTAATACCCCTGTGACAAGTGCCGCAATCTCCTTGAGAGAGGAGTTCGTAAGTAATGGTATATTGCCCCATGTATGCCTGCTTCCTATAGCGGGCAAAAGGATATTAGGGACATATTATAATATCACCAAGGTTCTTCTAAAATTATGAATAAAACATTTCTCAGGGATTTCAAATTTATTTCAGTGCAGCTATTTTTAAGTACTCTTACAGACTGTATCAAATTGTCACTCTGCATTCTGTCTATTTTTGGCTTTATGGAAAGCAAAATGTGCAATTACAGTGACCCATGAAGGTTAAAGTCCTTTGTGTGGGGACATAAAAGAGTCTTACCCCATTTTTAATTCTATGCTCAACCTCCAACTTCCTGCACAGAGTTAGTTAGTACCATACTCTTCCAAAGAGCAAATAGAGACATGGGGACAGAGCACTGCTCACTCACAGCACAGCGGCTCATACTTTTTTGTTATTAGCAAAGGTTATCTATGCCACTTGTTTAATCTGAGACAGAACCTTAAAAACTAGAAAGAGATTCATTTGAACGCTGTCTAATAAACTTAGCAAACACAACAAGATGATGGAGTGCTGAAACTCTTCAACCACTCACCCCCAGTCACAGATCTCGGTTTAAACTATTTAATCCATTTCAGCACTCAGTCCATCATCTTGTTTTGTTTGCTGTGTTCGCCAGACGTGGGTCCCTTGCTCGCTGTGCCACTGGATTTAAGCTAGCCAGTTGATGAGGGGGGAAACCCAGAAACCGGTCCCAAGACTTCTTTCCAGTCCAGGGAGGGCCTGGCCTTGCAGTTTGGGCTGGACTGTTCCCATGAGGAACAGGGTCAAGACTGATTTGCATATGGCTGGGTCCAAACTGGGGTGGCATAGTGAGCAAAAGAACGATGGATTAAATCCAGATCCGTTACTGGGGGTGAGAGGTTGAAACGTTTCAGCACTCCGTCCATCATCTTGTTGTGTTTGCTGTGTTCGCCCTAAGTGGCTATGAGTATGTCCAGACGTGGGTCCCTCGCTCGCTGTGCCACTGGATTCAAGCTAACCAGGCTGATGAGGGGCGAAACCCCGAAACTTGTCCCAGGATGCTTGTTTCCGGTCCAGGGAGGACCTGGCCTGCCAGTTCGGGCTGGACTATTCCCATGAGGAACAGGGTCAAGACTGATTTGCATGTGGCTGGGTCCAAACTGGGGTGGCATAGTGAGCAAAGGAACGTTGGGTTAAACTCAGATCTGTGACCTGGGGTGAGTAGTTGAAAATTTTCAGCACTCCGTCCATCATCTTGTTGTGTTTGCCAATAAACTTAGCCATTCCAACCATGTAACTATGTACTTTAGTTGTGGGAACCCTTGATCTTGGATGGGGATTTGAACTTTGGGAAAAGCTGCGAACGCCGCCACATCCGCCACCAGCTGCCCTATCTCTGCCACGGGGGACTGCAGAGACCAGCAGACACTGCTCCCAGGAGGGAGGGGCCACTTCTAGCGCTGAAAAGCGCCAACGGACACCCGCAATGCGGGAAAAGCCGCGAACGCCGCCACAGTCGCAACCAGCTGCCCTATCTCTGCCACGGGGGACTGCAGAGACCAGCAGACACTGCTCCCAGGAGGGAGGGGCCACTTCTAGCGCTGAAAAGCACCAACGGACACCCGAGGCGCGGGAAAAGCCACGAACGCCGCCACAGCTGCCCTATCTCTGCCACGGGGGACTGCAGAGACCAGCAGACACTGCTCCCAGGAGGGAAGGGCCACTTCTAGCGCTGAAAAGCGCCAACGGACACCCGAGGAGTGGGAAACGCACACGCGCTGCGCCCCGGCAAAGCCAGGAAGAGGCAGGGGAGGGCCACCCCTCGTTCATCTGGCTTTTGGCCACTGTCTACCTCCCTTGCGCCATTGAGCTGACGAGCTTGTGGAGATGCGCCTGTGAGAGGTACTGAGACCTGTAAGGATTGTGGCAGCCTGCTCAGCAACCCCATATAATATTCGTTTTTATCTCTACTGATGACGGATGAAATCCAGAAAAGCAGTGTCTAGAGATGTACAGCACTAACCTGCACCAACTTTGGTGGAACACTCCAGTAAAATTTCAAGTAAGCATGTATTACGAACTGCATTTACCATAATGCTAAGGGGGAACTGTGCTGGGAGGTGAAGCAGTGTGCTCCCACCCCTTCCTGTTTTGAAAAGGCTCCCTTGAGCCATTGAGCGGACGAGCTTCTGGAGATGCACCTGTGCGCCTGTGAGAGGTACTGAGACCTGTAGGGATTGTGGCAGCCTGCTCAGCAACCCCATATAAAATTCGTTTTTATCTCTACTGATGACGGATGAAATCCAGAAACACATGTCTAAAGATGTACAGCACTAACCTGCACCAACTTTGGTGGAACACTCCAGTAAAATTTCAAGTAAGCATGTATTACGAACTGCATTTACCATAATGCTAAGGGGCGAACTGTGCTTGGAGGTGAAGCAGTGTGCTCCCACCCCTTCCTGTTTTGAAAAGGCTCCCTTGAGCCAATGAGCTGACGAGCTTGTGGAGATGCGACTGTGAGAGGTACTGAGACCTGTAAGGATTGTGGCAGCCTGCTCAGCAACCCCATATAAAATTCGTTTTTATCCCTACTGATGACGGATGAAATCCAGAAACACGTGTCTAGAGATGTACAGCACTAACCTGCACCAACTTTGGTGGAACACTCCAGTAAAATTTCAAGTAAGCATGTATTACGAACTGCATTTACCATAATGCTAAGGGGCGAACTGTGCTGGGAGGTGAAGCAGTGTGCTCCCACCCCTTCCTGTTTTGAAAAGGCTCCCTTGAGCCATTGAGCTGACGAGCTTGTGGAGATGCACCTGTGCGCCTGTGAGAGGTACTGAGACCTGTAAGGATTGTGGCACCCTGCTCAGCAACCCCATATAAAATTCGTTTTCATCTCTACTGATGACGGATGAAATCCAGAAACACGTGTCTAGAGATGTACAGCACTAACCTGCACCAACTTTGGTGGAACACTCCAGTAAAATTTCAAGTAAGCATGTATTACGAACTGCATTTACCATAATGCTAAGGGGCGAACTGTGCTGGGAGGTGAAGCAGTGTGCTCCCCCCCTCCCTGTTTTGAAAAGCCTCCCTTGAGCCATTGAGCTGACGAGCTTGTGGAGATGCACCTGTGCGCCTGTGAGAGGTACTGAGACCTGTAAGGATTGTGGCAGCCTGCTCAGCAACCCCATATAAAATTCGTTTTTATCTCTACTGATGACGGATGAAATCCAGAAACACATGTCTAGAGATGTACAGCACTAACCTGCACCAACTTTGGTGGAACACTCCAGTAAAATTTCAAGTAAGCATGTATTACGAACTGCATTTACCATAATGCTAAGGGGCTGAACTGTGCTGGGAGGTGAAGCAGTGTGCTCCCACCCCTTCCTGTTTTGAAAAGGCTCCCTTGAGCCATTGAGCTGACGAGCTTGTGGAGATGCACCTGTGCGCCTGTGAGAGGTACTGAGAACTGTAAGGATTGTGGCAGCCTGCTCAGCAACCCCATATAAAATTCGTTTTTATCTCTACTGATGACGGATGAAATCCAGAAACACATGTCTAGAGATGTACAGCACTAACCTGCACCAACTTTGGTGGAACACTCCAGTAAAATATCAAGTAAGCATGTATTACGAACTGCATTTACCATAATGCTAAGGGGCGAACTGTGCTTGGAGGTGAAGCAATGTGCTCCCACCCCTTCCTGTTTTGAAAAGGCTCCCTTGAGCCAAAGAGCTGACGAGCTTGTGGAGATGCGCCTTTGAGAGGTACTGAGACCTGTAAGGATTGTGGGAGCCTGCTCAGCAACCCCATATAAAATTCGTTTTTATCTCTACTGATGACGGATGAAATCCAGAAACACGTGTCTAGAGATGTACAGCAATAACCTGCACCAACTTTGGTGGAACACTCCAGTAAAATTTCAAGTAAGCATGTATTACGAACTTCATTTACCATAATGCTAAGGGGCGAACTGTGCTGGGAGGTGAAGCAGTGTGCTCCCACCCCTTCCTGTTTTGAAAAGGCTCCCTTGAGCCATTGAGCTGACAGCTTGTGGAGATGCACCTGTGCGCCGTTGCGAGGTACTGAGACCTGTAAGGATTGTGCCAGCCTGCTCACCAACCAAATATAAAATTCGTTTTTATCTCTACTGATGACGGATGAAATCCAGAAACACGTGTCTAGAGATGTACAGCACTAACCTGCACCAACTTTGGTGGAACACTCCAGTAAAATTTCAAGTAAGCATGTATTACGAACTGCATTTACCATAATGCTAAGGGGCGAACTGTGCTGGGCGGTGAAGCAGTGTGCTCCCACCCCCTACTTTTTTTAAAAGGCTCCCTTGAGCCTTTGAGCGGACGAGCTTGTGGAGATGCACCTGTGCGCCTGTGAGAGGTACTGAGACCTGTAAGGATTGTGGCAGCCTGTTCAGCAACCCCATATAAAATTCGTTTTTATCTCTACTGATGACGGATGAAATCTAGAAACACGTGTCTAGAGATGTACAGCACTAACCTGCTCCAACTTTGGTGGAATACTCAAGTAAGCATGTATTACGAACTGCATTTACCATAATGCTAAGGGGCGAACTGTGCTGGGAGGTGAAGCAGTGTGCTCCCACCCCTTCCTGTTTTGAAAAGGCTCCCTTGAGCCATTGAGCTGACAAGCTTGTGAAGATGCACCTGTGCGCCTGTGAGAGGTACTGAGACCTGTAAGGATTGTGGCAGCCTGCTCAGCAACCCCATATAAAATTCGCTTTTATCTCTACTGATGACGGATGAAATCCAGAAACACGTGTCTAGAGATGTACAGCACTAACCTGCACCAACTTTGGTGGAACACTCCAGTAAAATTTCAAGTAAGCATGTATTACTGAACTGCATTTACCATAATGCTAAGGGGGAACTGTGCTAGGAGGTGAAGCAGTGTGCTCCCACCCTTCCTGTTTTGAAAAGGCTCCCTTGAGCCATTGAGCTGACGAGCTTGTGGAGATGCACCTGTGCGCCTGTGAGAGGTACTGAGACCTGTAAGGATTGTGGCAGCCTGCTCAGCAACCCCATATAAAATTCGTTTTTATCTCTACTGATGACGGATGAAATCCAGAAACACATGTCTAGAGATGTACAGCACTAACCTGCACCAACTTTGGTGGAACACTCCAGTAAAATTTCAAGTAAGCATGTATTACGAACTGCATTTACCATAATGCTAAGGGGCGAACTGTGCTGGGAGGTGAAGCAGTGTGCTCCCAACCCTTCCTGTTTTGAAAAGGCTCCCTTGAGCCATTGAGCTGACGAGCTTGTGGAGATGCACCTGTGCGCCTGTGAGAGGTACTGAGAACTGTAAGGATTGTCGCAGCCTGCTCAGCAACCCCATATAAAATTCGTTTTTATCTCTACTGATGACGGATGAAATCCAGAAACACGTGTCTAGAGATGTACAGCACTAACCTGCACCAACTTTGGTGGAACACTCCAGTAAAATTTCAAGTAAGCATGTATTACGAACTGCATTTACCATAATGCTAAGGGGCGAAATGTGCTGGGAGGTGAAGCAGTGTGCTCCCACCCCTTCCTGTTTTGAAAAGGCTCCCTTGAGCCATTGAGCTGACGAGCTTGTGGAGATGCACCTGTGCGCCTGTGAGAGGTACTGAGACCTGTAAGGATTGTGGCAGCCTGCTCAGCAACCCCATATAAAATTCGTTTTTATCTCTACTGATGACGGATGAAATCCAGAAACACGTGTCTAGAGATGTACAGCACTAACCTGCACCAACTTTGGTGGAACACTCCAGTAAAATCTCAAGTAAGCATGTATTACGAACTGCATTTACCATAATGCTAAGGGGCGAACTGTGCTTGGAGGATAAGCAATGTGCTCCCACCCCTTCCTGTTTTGAAAAGGCTCCCTTGAGCCAAAGAGCTGACGAGCTTGTGGAGATGCGCCTGTGCGCCTGTGAGAGGTACTGAGACCTGTAAGGATTGTGGGAGCCTGCTCAGCAACCCCATATAAAATTCGTTTTTATCTCTACTGATGACGGATGAAATCCAGAAACACGTGTCTAGAGATGTATAGCACTAACCTGCACCAACTTTGGTGGAACACTCCAGTAAAATTTCAAGCAAGCATGTATTACAAACTGCATTTACCATAATGCTAAGGGGCAAACTGTGCTAGGAGGTGAAGCAGTGTGCTCCCACCCCTTCCTGTTTTGAAAAGGCTCCCTTGAGCCATTGAGCTGACGAGCTTGTGGAGATGCACCTGTGCGCCTGTGAGAGGTACTGAGACCTGTAAGGATTGTGGCAGCCTGCTCAGCAACCCCATATAAAATTTGTTTTTTAGGTCTCGCCTAGCGATGCAGCGCATGCGCTGCTCGCCTTGGCGAGATCTATTGTTGTCGGTTTCTTAGCCGAAGGGGTACAGGAGATGTGCACGCGCCCAGACAGGCGATGTGCACGTGTACGGCTCCACAACGCGCGCATGGCGCGCTTTCACTTTTTTAGTTAGTTTCAGTGTTGTGCTTTGCTTTGTACCCACCCCCCTCCTGTTGGTCGTGTTCTCCTTCCTCCCGCCCCCTCCCGTTGTCCGTGCGCATTCCGTGTTGTGCTTTACTTTGTTACCACCCCCAGACGGGGTCAGTGTAAAGTGTGATCCGGAGCAGGTGCTCGTTGCTATTGCTGGGCAGGGAGGTAGCTTCCATCGGTGCTGCAGGCGCAGTGGCACCGGGGCCCACGGGGCCCCACTGTACCTCGAGTATTGCTGTCAGTATAATCCAAACCGAAGCCGGGGGGGCCCGTGCCTTCCTTGCACCGGGGCCCATGACACGCTGGCCACTACTGCTGCTGGGGGCGTCTCGGTGTCCCCCCCCCACCCCCACCCCATCTGCACTCGGCTAACACTACTTGTGCTGTAGAGGCGAGTAGGAGGTGTTCAAGATATCCAAAGCAGATAGTGCCTGCAGCCGGGTTCTAGGCGCTCAATATTTTATTTTGTTGGTCACAGGCAGCCCTCGAAGCGCACACTATCAAGGACAGTTTGTTCCCAGCCTGGGCTGTGTGTGTGTGTGGTGGTGGTGGGGGGGGGGGTGGTTGTTGCTGATTGATTTACTTCTGCGGCTGCAGAGGCGGGTGAACAGACAGGTAGCTCCCCTGCAGACATGTATTCTCTTCTCAGCGCCTCGGCGAGGGGGAGGTTGAGAATAAATGTGCTTGGAGCTCAGGTTAAAAATAAGAGGTATTCCGAGGACACCGCTCTGACCCCGGGCCGAGCCGTCGAGTGCCTGCCGCCTCTGGGGCCAGGCGTCTGGCCCGCGGGGCCCCGAGCCGGGGATAATGAACCCTCCGAGGCCTCAGACTCGGCCCGAACAGGCGGTGATGGGGCCGCCGCTTGCCAGCCTCAGACCGAGAACTTAATTGTCAATTTCAACAAATTGCTCAGACAATCTCGAGATGTTGGTAAGTTGTAATAAGGGCTTTCTCATCACCAGCTCCAAGATTGGGTCTGGAGACGGAAAACAGAACAAAAAAGGGATTTATCTAGCTGGTAACTCCGAGTAATTGAAATACAGACGAGCTTTGCTCCCAATTTGCCAGCAATAAAGTTGTAATGGAGTTTTCACGACAATTTTCGCCGTAATGCGCTCGTTCTGGGGCGCAACATTCTTCGAGTGAACAAATAACACACGAGCAGCTTAGGCGAGTAATGGCCCCGCTCACAAGCCCACATTATGCCTCTTAAAGCAGTGCGGCTGGCGCCTGGTGTGAGGCGGGGGCTTCTAGGCACTTTAGAGACCGTGCCGCGTCACAAGGAGGAGGCTTGAGCTGATCGCTCATCACACAGCGCATCCGTGGCGTGTGAAGTACCGGCCGCAGCCATGTTTGCAGAAGTTACAGGCTGCTATGTCTGCATAGAGATGTCAAATACACTAACGTAGCCACAAAGGAACGGGGTGATTTTAAATACATACAGTGACCCCAAAATCCTGTATTGCAATGTTAGTATAGCGCTTCAGTTCACTGGTGTGGCCTCGAGGCTCTATGCTGGGTGGTACAGTAACAGGATGCACAGCTACTTATGCACAGCTCACTCTGGAAACACTACCTCGTGCTATGCATGTTTCTCCCAAGGACTCTACAGTGGTGTGCCGCTCCACACCTCAATTATACTGTGCTGTTATTACCATACCTGGATTTAGGAATTTGAGCATGTGGCAAGAGAAACACACACAGTAAAATTTTGTATTGAAACAAAAAATAGTGACTCGGGCCAACATACATTAGACTTCTCTAACCAAATCCAAGTTACAATTTGAATTAAATGGAATTGAAATAGTTAAGTACAACAAGATTAAAGGTCGATAAGTCAGCAGAAACCTTTAAAACAGTGATCTACGAAGTGCGCAGCATGGATTGCATTCTGGCAGTGAACGCACGCTGGCTGCAATAAAGGCTTTAGAACCCCTCTCCTGCAGATATATGGTCTGTTCCTTGGTGGTTCAAGGCCGATTCCTTAGAGGTGTCCACATTCCTTCTCTTAGACTCCTTAAAGGTAAAAACGTGTTTCTAAAGCCTCCCTTGTGCTGCACTACTGCCCTACCATGTACCTTGTAAATCAAACACTGCCCCCGCAGGCACCGTTGCACTACTCATGTTCCGTGGGAAGGGACGCTGAGGTTTGTCTGTCTGCCACTGGATCATGGCAACATACAGACCCCGAGGACAACGAGTATTTTTTGACCAAGTACTTAAAAAAAAAATGTTTTTAAAAAACCTTTTTTTTGTTTAGTGTGTAGTTGCCCACAAAGTCGCCGTACAGACCATGCACTTGAAACCATATCAGACAATCAACGATTCATTATAGCAAACTTGAAACATTTTCTGAAGATAAGTAAAATGTAAACATTTTTCCTAAGTGATTTCCAGAATTAATTTAACAGAACTGCATCAATTAAAAAACAAGCATTTGCAATGCAATAGGTCTCGCATTTACGCGAGTTTGAGCTATTAACATTGCAAATAACAATGCCTTTTATTTTTGTTTTCGTTTCAAAAACATAAATAAAAGGCATTGTCATTAAAATGCCAATAGCTTAAACTCGCGTAACTGCGAGACCTATTGCATTGCAAATGCTTGTTATCTCTACTGATGACGGATGAAATCCAGAAACACGTGTCTAGAGATGTACAGCACTAACCTGCACCAACTTTGGTGGAACACTCCAGTAAAATTTCAAGTAAGCATGTATTACGAACTGCATTTACCATAATGCTAAGGGGCGAACTGTGCTGGGAGGCGAAGCAGTGTGCTCCCAACCCATCCTGTACCTCTACGATCTGTTGGACACGCTTGGACACTGTGGACATATCCAGGTACTGTACACATCTGTGGCCTACCTGCCTCTTGGCCTTGTACGCACAGATTTTATTGTTTGGGTCATTGTTTGTTCTTGAGGCTAGCTAGATAGTCATTCGTCTAGTGCTAGTGTCCATCTTCTGTTGGATACCTGCAAGTATCCGGATTAAAGTGGCCTGGCCCAGCTGATACCATTAGATAACCTAGAAGTATGGGGAAAAGGAAAACAATGGAGGGCTGTGGGGGTGGGGGTGGGGTTGGTGGGGGAGGAATTGGGCGGGAAAATAAGGGGAAGAGGGCCAGGAAGACACAGAAACATGCTGGCAGCAATTGTGTTTTAGATCGGATAGATAGCCTCATTAGTGAGTGCGAAGATATCCTAGAGGGTGACCTCACCATGCAGCCTAGAACTGCCAAATCCCCCCAGCGACCTAGTCCTCCTACCAATCCTAGCCCGAGCCGCCAGCCAGTTATTCCAGCTATGTTTCATAAACCACCACGAAAGGGGGGTCCAGCGTCAGGAGGGGAGGAAAAAGCAGAGACAGCGGGGGACACTCAGTCTTCCAATAAGCCTATGGGCAGTGGCCATCAGATGATGGATTCTGCTATCCCTTGCTCTAATAGGTTTTTACCTTTGGCGGATTCGTTTGAGGAGGAAGGGGAAAATAGGCCGCAGCACCCCCCTTCTTCTTTGCCTCCCCGGCCTGTACATGCTTCTACCATAGAGCCAGGTTCCAGTAATAGCACTGACTCCCAAGAAACAACTCATCTTGTCAATACTCTTAGATTAGAAGTAGAGACCATGAGATCAATGATCGAAGACCTTACCTCTATGGTCAAGCTCCTTTTACAAAAGGAGTCTTCACGATCGGTGCATAGCAATTCTGTGCCAAGACAGTCATATCAGCCTCGCCAGGTAGATCACATAGTACATGAGGCAGTTATTACTGGCAAGGGCTCTGGTTACTAGGCCCCTATACCGTCCACACATGCTGCTCCGTCTCATAGGGTAGTTCCAGATCCCCCTAGTACCAAGCGCCAAATTGAAATTGAATCTAGCTTAAGTCAACATAAAGCTGACCGTAGTAGACCGCCATCAGCGCAGGTACATTTAACCCGCCCCAGATCCACCTTGTCACCCTTGACACACTATCCCCAACACAGCTCAAAACACCTAAGGGCCGAGTGGCCCAGTACCAACACGCACTATGCACATATAATCTATATGGTTAATGTACCCAAATATGACACCAGTAAGGGCACTAAAAAAGCAGATTCCTTGACATATAAAGTTATTCACTGGATTCACCATGTTAGGGGTTGCCGCTCAGTTATCCGGGAAGACATTACTAGGGTACATAGACTTACCTCCCGAGTTCGATCATTAGACTGCATTGAGCTTACCCTGAAGGGGGCAGATCTCGCTGAAAATCTTTTGGCCTTGGAATTCCGCACCTCCCCCCCAGGAAATTCCTCCATTTAGTTCAGGCGATCACCACTTAGTAACACGTGTTGGCGTCCCTCTGAACAATTACCTTCACACCTAGCGGGTTCCTCCTCTTTGGAGGCTAATGACAGAGTGCAGAATAAGTCGCAAAACTATCGGGTACCCCCTCCTGCTTCCCCCACGCACCAAGAAACTACTTCTAATACCTTGTCTACTACTCAGTCTCCACATTTAACCCCTGACCTGGCAGTGGGGAATATATTGGTAACAACTTTTTCCCCATCAGGTACATTGGCTTCTAGGGAAGATTTGTCCAATGTCAGTGAGGGGCAAGGGCTATCTTCCGCTAGTTCATCCAGGACATCTGTGTTATCTTGAAATATAGCGGGGCTGAGGTCTAAGGTTACATCTCCTGAATGGCATACTTTTATTGAAGATTACAACATTTGTCTTTTTCAGGAAACCTGGTTGCTGGACCCCCTTTACTGTTTAGGCTATTTAAACTATCATATCCCAGCCATTAGTGGGGGCAAAGGGCGTCCCTCAGGGGTCTAACTATCTGGGTTCAGCAATCCATCAGTTTTGTTATCCAGGAATTCCAGACGCAGAGTAAGGACATTCTCGCAATCAGACTGAAGTGGGGCCAGCAAGATGTTGTTGACATTTATAATGTCTATGTGAGGGGATCCAAAGGGAAGAAGTCGGAAGTCCTAGTGGCTCTCGGCGATCTATTAGAACTGTACTCCCGGGGTTCCAATGTTCTAATTGCGAGCGATTTTAATGTATCTTTTGAGCCTCTTACCAGTGAGAATAGTGATTTTACCGCTGAGGAAGATGCTCAGTGGGGCGTTCCAAAATTAGAACTAGCACCCATAAAAAAATGGTTTGATGTGGTAATTCAAATAAACGCTATCTGCCTGGAGAAGGGCCTACAGGCAGCAAATGGCAGATCTCTATCCGATAGACATGGGGCTAACACATTTAATAATGGCTACAGTGCTAGCCGCATAGACTATCTATTGATCAATTTGCATTTATGATGTTATGTCCCGTATAGAGGCCCTAATGTAGACCCGTTCATACATGCCCTAAAATGGAATGATTCGTATTTGCCCTAATACGGTCATATTCGTACTTGCCCTATTATGGTCAAAGCCGCATATGCCCTATTACGGTCATAACTGTACATGTCCTATTATAGTCATGATTCCTTATATAGGCATGATCTTTCACCTACATTGGTCCTCGCTAGTACACAACGAGCTCTGAGGGCTGAACGTTATCTAGTCTGTGGTTTTAAATACAGCAGGGTTTTTCCCAAACACAGGCCCACACTGTACTCATCAATGATGCATGGCTCTCTAGGAATACACCACCTGCATAATATGTATGTACAAAGTTCACCCCTGACGTCTTCCTCAAGTCTAACAAGGGCCAATACAAACCATACGAAGCAACTAGAGTCTTCAGGGTATAAATACACCACATCTTACCCCGGTAAGACAGAGGGAACCGAGACTTCCATGCTGACACACTGACCAGAGACGCTTGCGGGGTGTCCAACTCGAGACCAGGACGGGGTCCCACACTCTCTCTATTCAGGTATGGGGGTTCGACTAAATCCTAGAAGGATTCTTGGCTCTTAGGCTTTTAGACCTACACATATGCTAGGTACACTCAGGTACATCTTGTTAGGCATTGTAGGAGTACGCACACTTTTCATAATGCTTTTTATACTCATGTATGTATTCATGATTATTGAAATATGGTAGAACTGTTCTATCCCTTTGCTTTTATCGTACTGCTGCTAATATATCTCTGCTATTGTCTGCTGATTGCCGCAGCACGTATATTTTACACTAGAATAACAACTGTTCAATAAATACTTATTGAAACGCCCAGACTGTTTATTCTGTGTAACTCTCTGAGACAAACCGAATAAGTAAGCACGAGTGACTGAGCGAAAAGTAGTATATTGTTTCCACGATTCTGAGGAATTAGGGTTGTCATAATCTAAGGTTGCCAGGAACTAATCTCTCCCCGATAAGAGGAGATTCTAGTGGCACTGTGAGCTAGCTAATGCAAATCAGGCTAACATACGCGGTGGGGGTGCACAGAGCCAGTCAGTCACCAAGCCCACAGTTTATGTTATCCAAACGTACAGGTCCTGCATGGGTACTATAGGAACTACACGACATGGCGCCGCCAACGTTGGTTGGGTACTTATTTAACAGTAGAATCTGAGTAGTTCAGTCGTGCTATTCTCAGAGAACCTACTCACAAAACCCCAGAGACGTCTGGAGTGGGTGGGCACAAACTCCGCCACAGCTGAGTAGTACGAGAATACTATTTATTGGCTGGGTTTGGCTGTTGGTTAATCAAGCTTGAAGGACATTTAGTTCTAAACATGCCTGATACCGAGGCAGGGGACCAAAGAGTTGACCTGAATTTCTTAACAGGAGAAGAAGATCCTGAGGATGCAATACAGATTGCACCAAAATTCAGAATGACAGTCACCCTGAGACTATTAGAAAATGGTTTACAAGCGGGGAGTGGCATGGTAGTTTTCGTGATTGAGGCACACGAATCAAACAAAACAGAGGTGTTCTATTCATGGGTTACATTCCCAGCAGCAAATGCCATAACAAAGACATTTCACTACTACATAGCAGGAAATGCACCACGGGAATATTGTCCGTTTGAGGACATAGAGATTCCACTCACTTACCAGGAACATTATTACTGGTTTAATGGCGCCCTACCCCACATAAGAAACGGAGTAAGATTAGGCCCGCTCGGAGGAGACGGGCCACATGGCCAATACTAGCGGCTTACACACCGCACCCTGACATTGGAAGAATGCCACAGCCAGAATTACTCATACAACACAGAGATTTAATTAAAATCTACAGAAACCTGACACAATTCGTCATGAGGACTTTAACAATCCAACCTGCACCAGGTGCAGCAAATAGTACACCAGCTCTGGGTACAGGAAATAAAATTACTCCTCAAACATTACACGCGGTAATGGGCAAAATGCCCGCAAAACGCGAACAAATACCATTCTGGATAGCTCAGAAAATAACTCAGTTTGAGGCAGTATTCCCGAATACTACCACCTATGAAAAACACAGAATACTAACAATCTGCTTGCCCATGGGGATCACACCACAAGTAGAGGACTGCACCTCTTGGGGTTCAGTCTTTGCTGCCATATATACCAGAACACATGGTATCCCGCCCTTAGCAGTAGTACCTGACGTATTGAGACAGATACAAAATGAGTGCGGAGCAGAACCTGCCCTTAACCTAGGGATGAAGTTACTAAATAACTTTGACCAGGTATCAGCCATAATACTAGCTAACATTAAGGGGGAAGCAGCTTCAGTGGCGATCCGCCAACGCCTTAGGGAGTTCAGTCCAGTAGATCAACAACACGAACTACCCAAAATAATTGAAACTGCATATGCAGAACTAGGCAGAGACAGTCTAGGTGGGAAAGCATTAAAACCACAACTGGTGGGCAGTCCTGAAAAGGACACTACAAAGCAGACACCTACTTCTTCTAAAAAGAAGTGGGAAAATAAAAAACAACAAAAGTCTAAAGACAGCAGATCTCAATCCAGAGGCAGGTCTCCTCAACAGGAGCCCTCTGAAAGGAAGTATAACCTCAGGAATAGGGATAATATTAAAAAACCTGACAGGTATCAGGATACTGATACACGTTCCTCTCGTTCCTTTCAGGGTTCATCAAAAAACTCCGAGAGGGAAGGACGGTCAGAGGAGCGTACAAAGTCCAGAGACATGCAACGCGCTGCGGACTACGCACCTAAAAAAGAAGATAAACAAAAACAGAAACCTCAGTTCAAAAAGAAGAAGGTAGCAGGTCTCAAGATCAGACATGCCCAGAATTCTGAGGACACAGCTTCTGATCGGGGAATGGGCTCTGACGATGCTAGACAGCGCGGCAGAAGTAACGATAGCTCGCCAGAACCTGAAGGAATTTCTTGTGACAGCGGAGTTGAGTGAGTATATCACGGTGGAAACACCTGATACTCGGGTAAGTGTCCCACATAAGTTACATGAGATAACACTCCGGCTGGAGGGGGACAAGCCCAGGAAAATTAAACGTCTCTTTTGGAAAAATCTGTCATCTGGTTATGACATTCTATTAGTAGAACAAGACTGGCCGCCAGCATTCGTCGTGGAGTGCCCAAGGGGAGAAACTGTAATTTTTCCAGCCTTTTCCGACCTCGTTCCCATACATTTAAAACATGCATATGCGCAGGAGTGGGGGTTGCCCTAGCTCCAGCATTGTACAAAAATTATGTTGGTTGGGATGAGGATTCAACCCACCACGTGATCCCGTTAAAAGTTTCCCCAAATGCTCAAAGGCAATACCCTATAAATCAGGAAGCTAAAAAACAAGTCCGGGAGATCCTAGATCAACTTAAATACCAGGGGGTGATAGAAAATTGCACTTCACCTATGAACAATCCTTTGTTTCCCGTAATGAAACCTGACAACACATATAGTTTAGTTTTGGATTGCAGACATTTAAACACTTGCACAAAGACGTTTGCAGTTCAAAATGCACACAGTGCCGCATTAATGAATAACATTGTGCGCAAAAAATACAAAACAACACTGGATATCTCAAATGGATTTTTCTGCCAAAATATAGCGCCTGAAAGCAGGTATCTGACCGCATTCAGTGCTTTAGGGTCCCAGCGACAATTTTGTCGACTAGCCCAAGGGTATAAAAATAGCCCTGGGGTATTTTCAGCAAGAGTAACAGAGTTACTCCAAAATTTGGATGAAGAAGCATTGTCCTATGTGGATGATATTTATCTGACGGACGATGACTTACCGAGGCACTTGACCAGGGTGAGCACCATTGTTATGGGATTTGCCTCTGAGGGCTATAAATTTAATTTCAAAAAATCAAAAATTGCCCACCTCAATGTCCTATTTTTAGGGTATGAGCTGTCAAGTGAAGGAAAAAGCCTAGCAGCTAACTTTTTAGAAAAGTGTGCGCTGCTCCAACCTCCAAAATCATTAAAGAATTTACAATCAATTCTGGGATTCCTATATTTTGGTCGAACATACATTTTGGATTACGCAGAAAGAGTAAAACCTTTCTATGACTTAATAGACCAAAGTCAAAAAAACAATCCCTTTGGGAGCAGATATTTTAACCACAAACACCACTCTTACATACACTACTCACTCAAATGGGGTGGAACATACTCAGGGGTGTGGAGCACATGAACTAAGAAAGTCAAATCAGTGCAAAAACATTTTTTTACTTATCGTACTTGACCATAATTTTTATTAAAATAATGTAATTCATACAATATAAAATTAAAAACGTTAAAAAATCATTTCAAAAGCACATTAATATTCAAATGTGTCATTCAAATTGTGAGCAAATCGCCAGAAGTTCATCAATACACAATTAAAAACAACAACAAGTGGGACAAACAGAACTGCAAGGAAAATATGTTCTTGTCAGGAAAACATCAAGTTAATCAAACAGCCAATGAATAAAGTTTCAATGCACACAACTGAGACAGAAAAACTCAAGTCAAAATATTAATCATGAAGTGTAACATTAATCATAGATCCGTGATGTATTTCAGAAACAGAGCATCGACGCGTTTCGGTGGGTCCAATCTTATATCTCCCCACCTTCTTCAGGAAAGCAATAATTCTTTCCACCTCGTTTAAATCATTCTCCTAGTTAGCGTACTCCCAGACACAAATATACTGGAGAAGCGCAGAAATATCATCAACATCCACTTATCAAGAGATAGACATTTACTCTTGCTTCTGGCAATATTATCTCAGTGCCTTTTCGAGACGAAATTCACTTCCCAATATGTACTTGGAGAATGAAAGACAGATATACTGTCAATCTTTTGATAAAAAGTGGTTGTTTTCAAAAGTTTTTTGTCGTATCGCTATCAAGTCCAAAGGAGGGACGATAATTTCTCACTCCGATAGGTGCAGCTATGAAATAGACCCACGTTCCTTGTATCAGGGATTCTGGACGGGGTACTCTGCCTCCGTGCACGTATGACTTAATAGAACCTGATTTTTCAATCAGACAATGGACACAGGAACATACAAATATCCTACGTTCACTACAGGAAGACATGATAGCTTCAAAACACTTACAGACACGCGTAAACGTACGCAACTTAGTGATCCGAGTAATAGCGGGTCAATGCGGGTACACTTATTTGACTTTCAATGAAGGCAAAACGGTACCAATCGCATACAAATCACATCTGTACACAAACGCAGAGATGTGTTTCACTTCAACAGAAAAAATCCTGACAGCAGTGCAGACCGCTGTAGCAAGAGAAAGAGCTCTGGCTCAGGGTAAACGCATAATTGTCGTGACCCCAGTACCAGCTTTAGAAGCCGTTACAAAAGCTAGCATTCCAAATGCGAAAGCCTTACATCCCAGATGGATACAATGGGCTAATTCTCTTACTGCAATGGATGTTGAATACAGATTCGATCCAAGTTTAAAAACACAAGCATTTCTGCAATACGAACAAGAATATCCTCTACCAAATGAGAGTTTGCCTCTAGATCAGTATGAATACATTATTTACACTGACGGATCTGCTCAACCAGCCATAGGGAGTAAGCAAGCTTACAGCGCAGCATGTGCGATTGTTAAAGGTCGCATGCGCGATGGAAAGTTCCATCCGAGTTGCACTAAAACGCAATCTCTAGGAGACTGCACGGCTCAGTTGGCAGAGTTAAAAGCACTGATACTGGCACTTGTAAACACGGAACACGAATTCCCCACACTGATTGTGTGTGATTCCTTTTACTGTGTACAGTCGTACAATGAATATTTACATCATTGGGAACAAAACGGGTTCAAAGATGCAAAAGGTGGCACAATTAAGCATAAAATGCTATGGGAACAGGGAGTGGAGTTGAGAAACGAACTACCAAGGGCTCACGTGGTACATACACTGAGTCATCAGCCTGATGGCGTTCACGTTAAAGGGAATTCATTGGCTGATGAAGCCGCAAAGGGGGCTGTACGCACAGCCGCCGTAGCTGCAGTTACTCGTTCAAAAACGAGAGTAGATGGCGAGATTTTGGTAGCTGTCAATGCTTCACGCAAAGGCAGCACAGCAGTACCTAAAAAATTTCCACTCAAGTACTCCTACAAGTTATATGCACAAAACATTCCATATGCTCAGATTCCTGGAGTGGGGGATAGAGTAATACCAAAATGGATCGTAGGCAAAGTTTAATTGTGGCAGCACACGAAGGGACAGGTTCTGTACATTCGGGACTTAGGGCGACTGTTTCTTTATTGAAGCAACGCTACTGGTGGCCTGTAATGAGGAGGCAGATTAGAGACTATGTCTGGAACTGCAACATCTGCAAGCAGATGAAAGGGTCCACCACAACACGTCCGGTACAGATATCATTATTAGACAGCATCAGGTTGTCTGTCCGTGTGCGTCCAGTTCAAGTTTCCTCAAGGTCTGGCCTCAGCGCTCGGCTGACGCTCGAACTGTTATAAAAGATTTGCGAGTCTTTATCGGCACATACGCAGTTGGCACGTTACATTCTGACCGTGGCCCGGCGTTTAGCTCTCGGTCTTACAAAGAGGCCATGGAAGGAATGGGCGTAGCATTGCGGTACTCCTCTCCGTATCATCCTGAGGGAAATTCCGTTGTGGAGAGGAAAAACCGTGACTTAAAGCAATCTTTAACAGCTAGGGTATTAGGCAAGGGCGGTAGATGGGTTGATCACTCATATGGGGTACAACGAGCAATAAACAAATCAGCCAAGAAGCTCTCTAGGGGGTGTCACTCCTTACGAGGTCCTATTTGGGACAAGAATGTGGGTACCTGATCTTGATTGTGAAGGCACAGTGGCGGATGATAAACCATTTGATATCCATGATCGTTTGGCTGTTTTACAGGATCTAAATAAATCCAGAACACAACAAAGTAACGTGCTCCAGAAACAGACCACCACTGAGGAAGTCAAGGCAGTAACGGAAAGACCTGTCTGGATCCCAAAAGTCAGAGATCTGGTCAGAGAAAAGATTGCAGACAAGAAAGAATTTGGACCATCCTACAGAAAGCCTGTACCGGTCCTAGCAATCCAAGGCACAAGAACTGTACTTCTGCCACCTCTTGCCGGGAAAAAGAAGAAAAGATTTGTCTCAATCGACTTAATCAAACCACACTATGTGGCCGATACTAAACAGTAGGCCACGTGGACTCCACAGTAGCAGACGCCCTCCTCTCGCTACAATACAAGAAGTTCAAACAGAAAGACTCATCACATTTGAAGAGCCACCTGTACGGAATGAAGGACTAAGCAACAATGCTATGGAACTCGTTCCACTTCAACAAGAAGAAACTCAACTTACCAACCAAGTTGCATGAAGACCGACTACAGACATTTACGTCAACATGCCTTGTCAAGAGCAAAATCCGATTTCAACAAATCCCGATGCAATTCCAACAATTGATCGAACTACTTCTGGCTATTTCATGAACTTTGATACGTTTTCACTGGATCCAAGCGAGCCGGAAACGACGCCAGCCAAAAAAATCACTGAAACAGAAACTCACTGACTTTTTGAACTTTTTTAGAAAGACTTACCTGGTGTCACCTTGGATAGAACTATGGTATATCACTGGGATTCTATTTTTTCTTTTCCGGCTAGGTTTAATTATAACTTTTAGTATGCTTATTAATGGACGATACCTCCAGCAGAGCTCTGCAGCCCAAAGAGTCAATTTGATTTCAAAACCACACCAGTCTTCACATCGTGAACCAAGAGACTTGTCTTCAGTGAACATCACAGCAGTTCCTATACCGGACGGTATAGTATGGTACAAGATTGATTTTGATATATTCGGTCCGACTGAACTTTTAAAGCTTAAACATGTATTTAAAATTTCTTTAAGTGATATCATTACCTCCAGTACATTATCTGATGATTGGGACACTGAAATTGTAAATGCTATGATGTCTGATTTAGAAAAAACTGCTGCATTTCCGAACAATGAAATGTTAGAAGGTACTTCAGACTATGATACATTGTACTGTTACCAACATTATGGTAATCATTTCTTACACAAATCTATAACACCTAGAAATGTATTTGAATACCACCAGTGGGAACACTGTCCAACACCTCCAAAAGGTAGTTCGCAAACCTTTGCACAGAAATTCACATATTTTTCAGGGTTTAACACATCTGACCCAAAGTCATTTTATTACAAAGTGGCAACAACATCAGCACAGAAAATTATGTTGACTAACACCAAACAGATTTACTCTGCTTCCTTTATGGCCCAGTTGTCTACATAGGGTTTCGACCTATGGAAGGACACTATAGATTTAAAATCAATCTGGGGTTCTAGGGACTGGCAAGTCCAGTGAACAGAAGCCCTATTTAGAGCATGCCTCATTCCACAGCAGATTATATTTCTGAATGAAACTGTGCAACAGACATCCTGTCTTGGACTAGCCAAGAACAAGGAAATGAACACACCGGGGTTTCCAGCACCATCACAGATGGGTGGGGGGCAGAATTTGACTACACAAGGGGTAGGATTAGATGACATTCTCCAGTACAACAGATCAGATCCTGATTGGACGAAATGGCTGATTTGGCCCATTGACACAAACACTTGTCAACAGAGATTTATGAATACAACCGAAGGGTTTAGTATCGATAGGCCAGATACACGCTATGTACAGAGACAACACCCAGGGGTAGTGACATCCTATAGTGTTGGGAAGTTGTGCCTTGATTGGCTAGAGACCTCAACACTCACTGAAGTAAAACATCACTAGACCTTACTCACACCTGATGTAGACCTTAGGGATTTTTTACTAGGCCCAAGGAAAACACGTCAGAAACGTTTCATATATGCTGGCATTTATGCGTACTATAATGAAAACTGGAAAATATCCCAACAGGAGGCCGCAGAAAGAATACGGGAAATAGACCGTATTAACTTAGAGAAGGCATTAGCTGTAGTGGATAATGGGTTAACAACTTTGACCTCCAGAATTTACTTCTTAGGCAACATTGTGTCTTCGGCAATCGACATATTAGAACAAGATCTGGCCTTGTTACAACCCGGGCAATCTCAGCTACGTTCTATTATGATGCTAAGCTGGACGCTACAATCTTTGCGTGCAGGCTATGTGCCCTGGTGTTTCATAAACACCACGTCTCTGTTTTCAGAATACAATCTGACTGATAAACAGACAGAAATGGCACAAAGGGGAGCCAAATATACAATGCTGCGTATTGAGAAACTGGAAAGGTTACCATTCACTGTAGCCAAATCACCATCAACTGAATGGCTAATTCATGGCCAAATCACTCTGCCGGTCACTACGTTTCAGTTTCAATATTGCCTTGAGCAAAGGCAGGCAGGCAAATATGAAAAAATGGGTAAGGGATACATTAAGGAATCTTGGGAGTTACCATACAGATATCGATGCCAGAATGGGGATCGAGAAGTATTTCTAAGCGGTGCAAACTGCAAGAACGCTTTAAGCGGTTCTCTCATGTGTCAGGATATTTCACTACACGGAGCCTGTAGCGGTTCAGTAGCAAACCTATCGTGTCACATGACAGGGACCCCAGCGGCCATAATCACACCGGTTTTTCAGCTGCTCTCGAATGGGAGTTACTTGATGCTAAATGATCAAGGTTGCTGTGGGATGCTTCCGGGCGTCGCCTATCTGGTCACTGTTAACTCCAGGGTTACTTGCTGTATGCAAGTATTGTTTCCACCACTGAACACAGTCAGGGAGGTGCCGTTATGGCCTTCACTGAACGTTTCTGTCATACAATTTGATACTCTGAGCAGACTGCAAGCCATGCTTTTACAGCAACCCGTGCCCTTAACCTCCGCTCGAGAAACCTTTGAACTTCAAGTTGCAAGGACCTCGACTGAGATACAGGCGCTTATACGTACAAACTGCCCCTTTCATTTCGTAGAAATGGTGGGACGTATCTTCAATATGTCTGATACGAGCGGTATTGTACACCTATTTAAGACCATAGGGTCAGGACTGTTAAGCACCTTTCAGACAGTCCTCGGAGTAATCCCAAATTTTATACACTCCGTATTGGGAAGCGTATTTGTAGGACTCCAGCTTATCCTATTGCTGATTGCAGGGGTCCTATTCATAATACTACTGCTACGCAATGGACGGCCCAATTCCCGAGGAAATGGCGAACATGCTCCTGGAGCAGAAATACCGTGAACGCATGGTACAACTTCTGGGCATTTCTTGCCTGCGAGAACTCAATGCCTCCTGGTTTCTATCCTTTCGACCAGTCTGGGTAGACTGCATCCTACCTGTTCTTCGATGCCTGCTTTGCGGAGAAGAATGCACGTTGGATCTTTGTCTAGCATTTCCATCAGATGCGCCTCTGGACACGGATGCAATGCTGGACCCCCTAAAGGCCCATGCTCTGCGTTGTCCCCAGCGTCTTCCGATTCTGATGAACGCATTCCTTGAGAATCCACAGGTGCCGTTTGCTTCTGCTGGGTTAGGTGACTCCTACACAGGCACCCAGGTAACAACTGCCGCACAAGCTGCCGCAGCATCGACTGTTGGCAGTGCTACATTCCATCTATGTGCGATTGACGATCTCTGTGAGGCGTTGGATTTGTCGTCTGCAGTAGCTCACACAGATAATGTTGTGCTTCCCAGCCAGGACACTTAATCTCGAATTGGCTCATCGCATCCTGGGAAAGAATTCGGCTTCTCCACTCGTTTTTCATAATAAATGAGCAAATTTGGAACATTTCCTAAATTGACACTTTCGCTTGAGAAAAGCATGGCCTTCTTCTGCTTTGAGTGAAGCAACTTATATAGAGAAACAAAATAGACATTTCTTGTTTTTGTGGCAAGTGGAAATATCTGAATTGTAACATTTTTGAATTTTTTTTTAACAATTTTAAAACCATGTTTTTACTTGTTTTTAAAATGTTTTAAAATTGTCCAGATTTTAAGTATGGTCATTGTCATCCTGTTCAGAAGAGGAGTGGGTGTTATGTCCCGTATAGAGGCCCTAATGTAGACCCGTTCATACATGGAATGATTCGTATTTGCCCTAATACGGTCATATTCGTACTTGCCCTATTATGGTCAAAGCCGCATATGCCCTATTACGGTCATAACTGTACATGTCCTATTATAGTCATGATTCCTTATATAGGCATGATCTTTCACCTACATTGGTCCTCGCTAGTACACAACGAGCTCTGAGGGCTGAACGTTATCTAGTCTGTGGTTTTGAATACAGCAGTGTTTTTCCCAAACACAGGCCCACACTGTACTCATCAATGATGCATGGCTCTCTAGGAATACACCACCTGCATAATATGTATGTACAAAGTTCACCCCTGACGTATTCCTCAAGTCTAACAAGGGCCAATACAAACCATACGAAGCAACTAGAGTCTTCAGGGTATAAATACACCACATCTTACCCCGGTAAGACAGAGGGAACCGAGACTTCCATGCTGACACACTGACCAGAGACGCTGAGGCTCCTGCATGCAGTCGCTCCAGCTGACAGCGGTCTGACGCAGCCCTTGCGGGGTGTCCAACTCGAGACCAGGACGGGGTCCCACACTCTCTCTATTCAGGTATAGGGGTTCGAAAAAATCCTAGAAGGATTCTTGGCTCTTAGGCTTTTAGACCTACACATATGCTAGATACACTCAGGTACATCTAGTTAGGCATCGTAGGAGTATGCACACTTTTCATAATGCTTTTTATACTCATGTATGTATTCATGATTATTGCAATATGGTAGAACTGTTCTATCCCTTTGCTTTTATCGTACTGCTGATAATATGTCTCTGCTATTGTCTGCTGATTGCCGCAGCACATATATTTTACACTAGAATAACAACTGTTCAATAAATACTTATTGAAATGCCCAGACTGTTTATTCTGTGTAACTCTCTGAGACAAACCGAATAAGTAAGCACGAGTGACTGAGCGAAAAGTAGTATATTGTTTCCACGATTCTGAGGAATTAGGGTTGTCATGATCTAAGGTTACCAGGAACTAATCTCTCCCCGATAAGAAGAGATTCTAGTGGCACTGTGAGCTAGCTAATGCAAATCAGACTAACATGCGCGGTGGGGGTGCACAGAACCAGTCAGTCACCAAGCCCACAGTTTATGTTATCCAAACGCGCAGGTCCTGCATGGGTACTATAGGAACTACACGACAATGGCACACCCTCAGGGATATGGTTGTGAGAGAGCGGCCAAAGAGCGACCACAACCCCCTGTGTGCGACCTTGGATTTATTGCCAGGGAGGAGTCCTACACAGTCAGGGAGTAATCTGTTTATCTTAGATGTGATCCCCGCCAATGATATGAGACGTTTAAAATGGGCATATATACTTGAGAAGCCTGAAGTTTTGGTAACGATATCTATGGATATTGGCGGTGCAATAGCTGAGCTTGAGACCCATATGTCTAATTCGGCGGCCCTGGAGTCTGTAAGTGGCATACATGATAACTTTTTCGCCCAATTACGTACTCATTTCATTAGGCGAGGTAAGGCGAAGGGCACCCAACCAAAGAAAGTATTGCCGTGGTTTGGTGAGGATTGTAAAGTGGCGCATAGACGCCTAGGGGTTGCAACCAAGGAGGGGGACCCTGGTAAAGTGCGGTTAATAAGGCAAACCTATAGGAAAGCCCAGGTAAAGGCTAAAAAAGCCTGGGACGAAAGCAGGTGGTAGGACCTCAGAATGGCCTGTGCCAGCAAAAATTCCAAGCAGTTCTGGAATATAGTAAAGTGGGACAGGGGTGGTCAACCATCACAACCGCAGAACCATGTAACGCAGGACCAATGGGTCACCCATTTTAAGCCCCAATATGCCCGCAGTATAGATGAGAGGGAGGTGGATGATCCCCCACTCTCGTACTACCAAGGTACGGTTTTTGACGAGGCTGTCAGCATCGCCTTGGGTGCTGTACTGGGAGGAAAAGCACCGGGCCCTGACGGCATTCCGGCCGACATATTCCTTTATGACAAGCCAAAATGGTCCCAGTATATTGCGTTGCTGGCCAATGCAATTGTGCAGGGGGCTCCAGTTCCAGACTCCTGGAAAGGGGCTGAAATTATCCCCGTTTTTAAAAAAGGAGAGAAATCCCACCCTGGAAACTATAGGCCTATTAGCCTAATAGATTCCCTGCAAAAGATTATGGGGCGGTTAGTTCTAAACATGGTACAGGATTGGATTGACGAGCAAGGCATTTTATCCCCATTGCAGGCCGGTTTTCGGGCTTGCACCAGTACTATTGACCAGGTATTTCGATTCATCATGCTATATTGGAAGACGGTGGTCTTAGAGAAAGGCAGCCTCTATGCTGCCTTTGTGGACCTTAAGTCAGCTTTCGACCTCGTCTCCCGTAGCAAACTGTGGGCGGTACTGTTAGAGATGGGGATGCCCCCAAAATTGTTAACCCTCATTATTAGACTTCATGAGGGCAATTATGCTAAAATTCGTTGGGGAGCACAAGGTTGTGTCACCAATTCTTTTCCAGTAGAGAGAGGTGTGCGACAAGGTTGTGTAATGGCACCCACACTATTCTCCCTGTTCATTAACGGGATCGCGAAACATTTGGAGTCCTCCCCTACAGATGCCCCAGCTTTAGCAGGAGTAAAAGTCCCCATTTTAATGTTCGCGGACGACACGTTAATTATCTCTAAAACACCGAGTGGCCTCCAACGAGCCCTAGCACTCTTTGAAGAGTTCTGTCGCCTACGAGGCCTGGAAATTAACGTGTCCAAAACGAAGTTCATGACTTTTAATCCCCATAAAGCTTTCAAAGGAGGTATAATGATGAACCGCAGGCCCCTTGAACAAGTTACTGACTTTACGTACCTGGGGGTCATCTTGCAGAGGGATCTGAGGTGGAGTCGCCTGCTAGATACTGCCTCTTTAAAGCACCGGCAACTGGCTGGTATTTTACAATCGGAGTTTCACTCTTCCTTCTCAAGACCAGTAAGCCCAGTGCTCCAAATATATAACATGAAAGTGGTTAGCTCTGCCCTATATGGGGCCGAGCTCTGGGGCTACGAGAATCTTTCTAAACTAACCGCAGTGGAAAACAGATTCCTCCGCAAGATCACCAACCTCCCACAAAGCACCCCAGTCTGCCCGTTGCTGTACGATCTAGGCAGGAAGGGATTAGCTGATATGGCAAGGCTCCGCCCCCTACTTTTCTGGCGGAGAATCTGGTGCACACCAGAACTAGCCGCCTATGCCGCAGGTCTCAAGGACTTAATCAGAGCTGACCGCTTTAACAAAATAAAATGGCTGCAGGAGGTTAGAGCCTCGTTGATAAATATCGGTTTGGTATCACTATGGGAGAACCCAGAGGCTACCCCTTCCCCCCTAAGGTGTTTTTAAAGGCAAGGTATTAGGAATGGGTGACCCAAAATGCATATAGGAATAGTGACACCTCTTCACTTACTGGAAGTTTTTTAGAAGTCAAGCCAGTCCCAAGATTGGAGCAATACTGGGACGTAATAACTAAGCTGCACGATCGGAAGTTATTATTCCAATTCAGGGTAGGCTCGCTACCAGTAAGATCGTTCACAGCAGGATGGGGTAACTTAGGTGCCGACTCCTGTCCTATATGTTGTTTCCAACCTGAGTCAGTGGCCCATCTGCTGTTTGTCTGTCCAGCCTATGCAGCCCCTCGTCGAGGATGGCTAACTCCAATCTGCAGATCATTGGGCACCAGGAGAAATGATATGGCCCTAAGATTATTGCGTTCGGAAACATCGACCCCCATTGTTATTGCACTGGCAACATTTTGGGGTTGGAGTTGGGCCATTAGATCACAGGCACTCTCTGCAGACTGAAGGCCTGTATTTGTGTCTACTCCTACTCATACGATTACACGGAGTTGATCTTTTGTATTCTAGCTACTGTAACACCGTAACCTTTCCTGGTACTCGGGCACGTTAGTTATGAAACTATCTGTCCATCTGAATTAAGAAATATGATTAATCTGTATAATGCTTACCTGGTTTTACAAGTACATACCTTTAATCTGTTTTAAATTGTATTTATGTTTCCATTCCTTTTCAGGATAGATTTTAAATGTTTTATATATCTTAACAAAATGGGGGTTTCAACTGTGTATATACTTGTGTTTTTATGAGTCTTTTTATGATTCCTGTGTTATGCTTTGATGACATATCTGTCGAATAAAGCTTATTTGACTGACTGACTACGTTTTAGTATTTTAATTGAAATGTGCAATACACTATATTAGGCATTGAATAGTTCTTTAAAATATGTATTGAAATTGTATGGTTTTTTTTGTTTGCTTTGATCTCTGTTATACCAGTAGTTTCTATGAGATTTCATGAATCTGCATCTATAAATAAATCATGACGTTACTCAAACGCTATTTATAAAAACAAGTTTTAAAACTAACTAAAAATGAGATTGACTAATAAAGGCTGCAAACGTGTCCTGCATATTCAGTATCTCCCCTTTTCAAGTGTGCTTTGCCCGTAGTGTTACCATAATGAGAGGCTCAAATACACAGAATTACAATTTGAATAGTGTGACCAAGTCCAGATTTCCAGAAAGTAAGTCATGGTTGACTGGACATTTTGCACCCCCAACCTCAAGTATTTATAAAGAAGTTCTAATGCTGGCCATCATCTTTCATCCGATTCCCAACGTATTACTTCTTGTTGTGCTGCTACTGCAGAGTGTATGCTCCTCACAGACGAGTGAGTGGTTCAGTCTATCTTGGTAAGGTCGAATATCATTCATTGTAATAGGTGTGGCCACAAGATACAGTTCAATAGAAACATTTCCCCTTAATTCCCCTACTAGCAGTAGATACTGGTTTGATGCATATTTATCATGATTTCCTTACAGTAGCATGAGATTAAAGGACAAATAATAACATAACATGTGTATTTGTAAAGCGCACATTCACCCAAGAGTATCTTGCAGCTGAATAACATGTTTATTGTTACCCAACTCAATGGTACTCATTTTATCGACCTCAGAAGGATTTGAACCTTTGACCATCGGGTTGAACACAGGCCCCTACAGTGGATGCATTAGTCCACTAAGCCACCAGACCCGGCTTAGCAAATCGTCCATCCCTGTGCGGGAAGGTAGTGAGCAACATTCGGATACATGATACTTGAAGGTTGGTGATAAGAACTGACTAATCTGGGGGATGTAGGGTTGGCTAGACACATTGGGCCCGATTCACAAAGGTAAACTGAGACAAAAGTCTAACTTTATGACTTTCGGTATTCACAAAGGGCTTTTACGAATAGTAAAGTTAGACTTTGGTCTCAGTTAAACTTAAGTTTTGGTCTTAAGTTTAACTTTTTGGTCTCAGTTAAACTTAAGACCAAAACTTAAGTTTAACTGAGACAAAAGTCTAAGTTTACTACTCGTAAATGCCCTTTGTGAATACCAAAAGCCATAAAGTTAGACTTTCGCCCCTAGTTTACCTTTGTGAATCAGGCCCATTGCTTTCTGAGGAAAGGGTAGATATTGGAGACTGCGCACACTGGTCATGTAAACAAGAACTCTCTCACCTCACTTCCACTTCCTGAAATAATGCTGGTGTAACAGAAGATGTCAGCTGGTTCATGTGCATTGGCGTAGACAATACATGTTTAGCACAATTAAAATTTGTTTTTATAAAATCCAGACCATGCCGAAGAAACTCCGATTTTGTGCCAATTATTCTCTTCTCTGTCAGACGTGAGCATAGAGAAACACAGCCAAAGCACAGATTTCATTAAAGAAGCCACCTTTATACAAACTTATGCAGTACATGAGTTTTAGTAAGACATTACATTACTTCTGTACAATGGACCATGATTTCTAATGAATGGCATCTCTCACCGTCATTGATTCTTCCTGCCAAGGACTCAGCACTAAATCCAGCAAAGACCACAGTATGAACTGCGCCGATTCTTGCACACGCCAGCATACTTGCCACGGCTAAGGGCGAAACGGGCATGTAGATGGCTACTCGGTCTCCTTTCTGTATTCCATGCTTCTTCAGTGTGTTTGCAAGGCGACAGGTTGTGTCCAGTAGTTCTCTGTAGTACAAGAAAATGATTTGCTGTTATTTATGCTACTGCAAGGCAGTATACCATCTACACTGCATGCATGCAATTACAACCTAAGCTTCACAGAGCACGCACGTGGATGCCGATTTAAATATTCATTATGGACCCAATTCCCAGACAGTTGAATGTACGATTGCTCTTTTCACTGCATACGCAGGGCCTCTAGCCAGTGAGGGCTCAGCAGCAAGACTAACTAGGTGCTAGGTATGACATGCAGTCAGTAGAGTGCTTAATTTGTAAAAAATTAAGTACCAGGGCAGCCTGAACCACACATTGCCCCTGCCAATGCTGCCAATGAAAGTACCAACTTAGCACCTAACCATCGCACTCCTACAAGTGTGACAATTCAGACTATTTCAAGCCACACAAAGCTAATGGGATGAGAGGCTGGTATTATTAATGTTCCTGCCATTTGACTTAATAAACAGATGTTGTGCACATCTCAGACAGCGCCACCATGTGGTGGACTGTCACTAGAGTGGGTGCTGATAATTAAGTGCAGGTGTCGAGCACCGGAAACCACAGGCTCAAATTAAGCAGTGAGTCAGTATGTGCACTGCTTCCCACGAGCCATCTAGACATGGTTACATGGACCCACTGTTTTGCCTAACGTGCTCAAGGTGAGCTGTGAGTAGGGCCACCAGAATTATGCAGCAGAAGAGGACAATGGTTGACTGAATTAAGCAGCAAGAAAAGATAAATTATGCAGCGTAATGCAGCACACATTGTGACAGTATTAGCCAGGGGAGGCTCCTCCGTTAATGCAGAGGAGCGTCACCCCACTAAAAAATTTCCCCCAATAATAGAAAAATAAAATGGTAATAAAGTTAATTTATTACCATTTTATTTTTCAAACCCCCATCCCGAGCCGAGTGCCAGGACGGGGGGTGGGGCTTTCTGATATCTGCTACTGCCAGTCAGGCAGCAGCAGAAAGCAGTGGTAGGCAGGGCACTTAGATTTAAAATGCGCATGTCTTTTTGGCTGGCCTTCTTGCGATGGCCAACCAAACATGCGCAGTTTAAACCTCTCTAAACCAGCTGTTTTAAGAAAGCTGGATTAGAGACAGCATGGAGCTCCAGTGCCCTTCGGAGCGACGAGAGGCGCCTCTCCCTCCAATCCTGGTGCAGCTCTCATGAAGCATGAGAGCAGCGCCAGGATTGGTTCCTGCAGTTTCCTGGAGCCTGACTGCTCGCCCGGAGAGAAGACCCGAGTGAGGAGGGGGATGTTGCGCCAGGAAGAAGATAAACGGAATTACTTTTTATTTATTTTTGTCCCCCAGCCCACTACTCTCCTTGCATGCCAGCCGCCACTGAGTATTATTACTTGATTATTTTTTCATTTGCATCCATGTCAACACTGTCATAGCAAAAATTTTACCTCATTAGTATCACTTTAACACTCAAACACAGGAATAAGCTATCAAAAGTTGACCGGTCAACCTTTTGTAAGGGCCTTCCACTAAGAGGCAATGGGTATCACTTCATTTATAGTAACTTTTGATCCATTTGAGGTAGAAGCAATTTACTTTTGTTAAAATCTGAAATTTATGCAACTGATGGTAGATTGTATGGTAAATCCATGACTATGCAAACAAATGCTGCTGCCGTAGAATCACATAGTTCCAGTGGTCCTGACTGTGGGGCATCTTCCCTGAAGTTTTGTGCTGATCATCCCCCTCTCCCTCATGATATCCACTCTTACACTAGACAGGCGCACAACGCCCACTGGGCTAAGAAGGCTTCAGACAATTCCGCCACCCACCCCACTGCCCACATCATATGTCTTAGCCCAGGCTGCTGCAACTTCCTGGACACACACAATTTTTTAGCTGATGTGTGCTGGACTGCGCATGAGATGGGACCTCAATGACAGCCTCTTTTTTGCAATTTGCTCAGTTTGCCAAGCAAGCCCTTTTTGAAACCCTTGCTATGTAAATTAGGATTCCAACGGTGTAGAGTAGCTTTGCTTTACTTACAGTTTTTAAGTTCACCTGAAATTTATTATTGTGTCACTGCCTTTTTAAATCAGCATTCGAGCAGGAAAAACAATGATAGGGTAACTGCACATTGGTCTCTGTATTGTTTTATAATTTGTATTGCAATTTATAGCTGAATGTATGTTTTAGGTTCTAGGAAGTCTTAATCATAAGCATGAATTCATTGTATTGGATCAAAGTGTCTCTCTCTTAGAGCATGTATATTGTAGAGTTATACTTGCATCCTGTTGTCGTTTTTATCTATTTGTATTTTATATTTGGCTGTCTTAACTTCTGGTGTTTCTTTTACGACCTACACATATGTTGAATAAAGATTATGAATTGGATTGAATTGACAGCCTCTTACAAAGTATTTTGCAGCTCATCCAGAGGTTGAAATGCATAAAAAGCATTTTTATGAAAGCTCAATTGGTTATTGTGATCACTGCAGATGTCCATGTGTGTAACCAGAGAGAAGCAGAATTGAATCCTGGTTGGTTCACTGAGTAGCAGTGACTTGTCTGTGAACATGCAAGCCATTATTTTAAAATGTTATTACATACAGTATATGATAGGTTGAAGCAAAACGTGCAGGAAGATTTAGTGTTTACGATCAAACAAGTGTGTTCACAATATATATTTTTAGTAATGCTAGTGCAAACCTTTTTTAATGTTTCTTTTAAAACTGCACACTCTAAACTCAGCTGATAATAGCCTTACATTACCTCTCAAAAACAATAAATCTGTGTCTCCATGAAGCCTTGAATGATTAAATCAATTAAAGTTATATACTGGCTCCCACGAAGCCTTTAGATTTAGTGATTAACCAAATGCACACATCTACATTTCTTTAAGGTAGTAGGTACCCTGACGAGATGCTTGTTTCTACTTTCGCAGTCTGCCTCTCCCTTGCCTTTACAAACTAGGTAGAGGTGGGTGAGCCAACAAAAGGGAAGGGAGAGCCGAGTCAGGGGTGAGCCAACAAAAGGGAAGGGAGAGCCGAGTCAGAGGTGAGTCAAGGTTCTGCTGGATTCTAAGAGCCTGTGCACCAATCGAGCCTAGAAAGTATTTGTTACGCGGATGTGCTACAGATATCATCTAAATTCAAAAAGGGTATTTCTTTAACATGAGGAAGTGTTTCACCATAGTACAGCATGCATTATGGGGCCTTTATTAACAAGCACTGGCATAGCCAATAAGTCTCGCCTTTTGGACCTTATAAGTGCGTAGCCATGCAACACATTATTCTGGGTACTGAGCTGCCAGGGATTGAAAAGCTATACATTTATTACACTCTGTTTTTTTACAGTGTGTGTGTGTTAGGGTGCGCTTGTCCAGTGAGTGTTGCCAATAAATGGCCGCACTAAGAGCACCCAATGAATAATGCATTGTTTACAGTCTGGCTGCACTGAGCTCATGATACACTATTTACAGAGTGTGTTTTGTGTATGCAGTGAGCACATGATACCAATTGTTCAGGATTAGGCCAATAAACTTTCAACAGGCTTACAGTCTGCTAAATCTGATGGTAGCAGCAATATGACGTATCATCTAAGTTACCAACACTCCTTCTGGAAATACAAGTCACATAGACCACAACATGTAAATGGCAAAACTGAAGAGTCTGTTTTGCGAAGTCACACTGTGGCCATCCCCCATATGTGAAGTGTTTACATCGTCTTCCACTGTGGAAACCTTTACCTAGATAAACACAGAAACACAATAAGTCTAAGAAAAAAGTAGTCTATGGTTATGATGGAGCAAGGTTTCAAAAGTGAAACTTGCTTGTATGCAATCCTCTCATAGTATTAATTTATTAAACTTGTACTGTCAATACTAATACTTGCATTCACGAATACAAAAGGGATAGACGCTTGCCTATGTGTTTTACTAATGAATAACGCTTGTCCATAACTCAAAATGGCCGCTAAAGCGCGGGAACTTCTCTGCGCATGTCGCAACCTGATCACATGGTGTGACGTCTTTCTTTGCTTGGTGGGAAACTTCTGCTTCTGCGCAGTGTGTATTAAAATGGCCGCTCAATGTTCTCACATGCTTAAGCTTGCTCTCATGTCATTATTAAATTGTCGTTTTCTTAACGCTACTAATGCAGGGTAGTATTATGATTAAATGGGAATAGAGTTAGGGAAAGTGGGTATACAGTGAAACGTTTTATTTGTGATTTTAATATTTTCTTCTTGCACTTTTAGTAATTCGTAAACTTGGGCCTGGGTTGGTGTTTTGAAACTCGAGAAACCGAGGGTTCTGTGCATGTGTCCTGTCTGCCTGCCAAGTGAAGTCAACTTGGACGTCCCCCAAGGCCACGACCTATTGGCCGAAGATGATGTACCCAAAGTTTCCGGCGGACAGAAATTGTTACTTTTCTCCTGTAAAATGTATAAAATTTGTCGTGAGACGGGTGGGAAATAAAGCAAATGTATTAATTTAAAGGGGTGGGAACGTAAATACAATAGGCTTTACAATTTAGGCCAAAATTGACATGGTACGAGAATCCACCCCCTGTCCCTGCCCAATCAGAAGTAGTGGTCCCATATTTTAGCAACATTAAGGGGAGGTACATGGGCGTAGAAGGGTATAATAGAATATAGCATTAGTAATTAGTCAGAACAGAAGATACCGAAGACAGAGCTAGATTCCACAGAAGAGAGAACATACAGAAGAGCTCCAGGCTGCCATGCTGAGCGGTTGCTGACTAAATCCTTATCCGGAAGAGGTCCTGAGGAGGGGGCGGCGGAGTCCATTAGACGGGAGAATCGAGGAGAAATCGAGTGCCAGAGAGGGGAACGGCGCAGGCGTCGTTATAGAGAGGTCACCAGTCCTATCCTGATCCTGAAGGAGGTCTTTGCTCTTCATCCTTCCAGGGTCCTATCTTTCCAACTCCTTGGCTAAGGGGCTTGGTTCTCGTATTTAGGTAACTATACTGCAACCTTTAGTTGCGCTGCTGTTTCTATCCTCTCTTAGTTCCTTAAACATTGTCAGTTATTAGAAAATTCGTTCCTATGCTTCCTCTTGGGTATGCTGATCAAATACCGTGTTTTTCTGTATTTTACTCTGCAAAATCTTTAGATAAACAATTTAAAACTTCCTGACTCAGTGATTAATTCAGGATTATGTATTATAGTGAATGTCACTCATTTTAAACTTCCCAATTAGCAAAGGATCCATTGGTAAGTTATTACTCTTCAATCAGAAGGTAATTGGTAGCAGGGATTTTGATAAAAGAGTACATCTGACACCCAGCGTAAGTATTAGTGTAGTGTGAATGTATGGGCCCAAGTGAGTATATGGTGTATGAATGTTGTTGGCTAATATTGCGCTGGATCAGTTTTCTGGTAAGCAGAGGACGATTGTTGTTACTCTTTGTTAATTGGGTAATGAGAATTTTATTTGTATTTTTTATGAACTAACATTCGCTTATTTTTAAGTTTTGTTATATGTTGTCCAGAATACCCCGGGGTAGGTAAAAAGAATAGTGGGTGGCAAGTGGAAGCCATACTGCAGTGAGGTTATCTGTCAGGCAGAAATAGTACTGAGAAGTTAAGCAGGACTTCTAGTACTTGTTAGGGACTCTATGCGTGTGAGTAATAGCAAAAAGGGTACGCTGATAAAAATTTGATGTTATATCACCTAGTAAGGGTAACAGTGGAGAAGTAACTGGTACTTCTGGAGCTTGTGTGAAGAGTAGACGGAAGTGTTTTACTCGTAGTGTATGTATTAGTAAACAGAAAGGTTTTACTAAAGTGTGGAAGAAACTATCTTTTTCGAAATTAGTGGAAACTGGCACGATAGCGAATGTTTTATGATGTTACTGAAATTTAATTAAGATTTATAGAGAAAATAAGTTTGCGTACATTTTTGTAAAGGGAGGGTCAGTTGCCAGAGAGGGAGCTGACGTCACAAAGCGCCGCGCAGTGGTAGGTTGAAGCTGCGGGTGTGGAAAAACCCTTGTAAAGGAGGGGTCAGTAGTCAGGAGTAGTACTGACGTCACAGGTGCCACGCTGGGATTGGTTAAACCAGCGAGAACAGAAAATAGAGCAGATTGTAAAGGAGGGGTTGACAGAGAAACGTCACCAAAAGGCCGCGCAAGGATTGGCTTAGAAATAAAAGTTAGCAGACATTTGATTGGTCGAAATTTTAGAAGCTAAATTCTTAGTGGATAAGGATTGCATGTTAAAACGCGATCCGACTTTAATAGGAAATCGTCCAGATAGGAGATTCCTAGGTTTTGCAGAATATAATTTTATACACAGAAGATTAGATAGAATGTACGGAGAAAAGAGAAAAATGTCATTCTTACAAAAGATTAAGAATTATTTTAAAAAGGACAAACCAATCAAAACTAGAGAAGGAATTATTATTCCACCAGCTAAAACACCAGCATCATTTATGATGATGGAGAGAGGCTATCATACTTGTGTATGGATGGAGAATTGGATAGAATATACCAAAAATGATGGAGTATTAGCCTTTCCTGAAAATGGCACTTTCAATGGAAGAATTCTTCAAAACTTGAGATTGAGGATGAATGATTTAGAACCCAGACCTAGATTAACGCAGTATGAAGCCCTAGAAGAATGGGAAACCGAGGCATTTGAACGGGATAGATCTAGAAGTAATAAGAGTTACCCAGGATTTTACCCCAGATACTTATGTGAGTCAAGAGAGGGTCAGATGAAACAATGGAGAAGGGCAATGATTACAGAGGGACTGTATCCATTATTCACAGAAGGAGAGAAATCAGGAGGCAAGTGTACAGAAAAGACAAAACATTTAATAAGAAATGAGGATTCAGAAGACGAATTTATGGAAGAAATGTTAAGAAATCCACCTCCATATCAGGAAGGGACAAGTGGATGCCCTCCTAGTGCACCACCACAAACTCCAATGGTACCAAAGGTAATGCATGAATTTACTCAGACTAGAATACTTCATGACAAAGAAAAGGAAGCTTTAGAAAAGACTAGAGCAGAATTAGTACGGAAAATAACTCAGATAAAAGTACACCCTGATTCATTGACTATTCCCGTAACAATTGGTCCAGTAGTTCCATTATATGGTACTCAAGGAAATTGTCCTCCATTAATACCTGTACCAACTCCTATGAATACCCCTGTGAGTAACCCAAAATCTGAAGCTCCAGTTATAATTGAGGATCAATTTAGTGACTGTGAATCCACAATATCACTCATGGATTTACCTATTCGAGGTTCTGTAAATAATACTCCAAGAAGAGATGTACCTGGAGGTTCAAAAGATGTAAGTTTAGTAACTTCATCAGGAGCAAAAAGTGCTACCATAGTAACACCTGAAGACCTAGAAAGATGGGTACAAGGGTCAGTTAAACAGTGCGCACCTCCAAAAGTACTGGATATCCATAAATTAAAAGTTGAATTAGAAGAAATAATAGCAGGAAATGTAGGAGTAGAACGCTTGAATACCTATGATGAAGAAGAATTATTGTTTCTGTGCAGAAGTATCACTAGAAATGTGAGAGTATTTCATGAAAAATTGTCCAATCTAGCACTACAGATGGGAATTGAAATAGGGAGATCAAAAGTACTACAGAAACCCTATAGAGCAGAATTTTCAGACAAAGATTTAGAAAAAGAAGAATAACATCTGAAAGAGTAGAATTAATAAAAAGAATGCAAATGCCTGTAACTCAAAGACAAGTACGAATGTTCCTAGGAATAGTAGGATACTGTCGACAATGGATACCAAATTTTTCCATGTTGGCTAAGCCTTTAATTAACATGACGAAAAAGAAAGCAAAGGACCCTGTTGAGTGGGAGGATGAAAGTGTAGAAGCTTTTGTAAAATTGAGAAATGCACTGTGTTCAGCACCTGCCTTAGGCATGCCTGATTACAAAAGAGAATTCGCATTATTCTGTCAAGAGAGAGAAAATTGTGCACTTTCTGTCCTAACTCAGAGACATGGACTAGACAGATGTCCTATAGCATATTTTTCTGCTACATTGGACCCAGTAGCAGCCGCGTTGCCAGGATGCATAAAAGCAGTAGCAGCAACTTGTTTGAGCATTGAACAAAGCGAGTCAATAGTGATGGGACACCCTGTAAAAGTGTATGTTCCACATGCAGTAGTGATTCTGTTGACAAGAACCAGAACTCAGCATCTTACTCCTAGTCGGCAGACTAAATATGAGAGGATAATAATGGGTGCTGAAAATGTGACCTTGGTAAGGTGTACGATAATAAATCCAGCAAATCTATTGCCAGACCCATATCATGAAACAAATAAAGATGACGAAGAAGATGAACATGATTGTGTACAGATTACAGAATTATGTACAAAACCACGCCCAGACATTGAGGAACAGCCTCTTAAAAAGCCAGACAGGGAGCTATTTGTCGATGGTTCATGCCAAAGACATGAAGATGGTAAACAACAGCAGCCTATGCAGTATGTGAATTAACTGGAATAGTTGAAGCATCCTATTTACCAGGAGTAAAATCTGCACAAGTAGCTGAATTGATTGCTTTGATAAAAGCTTGCAAAATTGGGAGAAATCAGAGAGTAACTATATTTACTGATAGTCAATATGGTTACGGGGTTGTGCATGATTTTGGCCAACTGTGGATGCAGAGGGATTTCATGACTTCTTTCAGGATCCCCCATTAAAAATGGACAATTTGTAAGGGAATTGCTGGAAGCAATACAGTCACCAAAAGAATTGGCTGTGGTGAAATGTGCCGCACACCAGTCAGGAGATGACTGGGTGGTAGTTGGCAACAGATATGCTGATCTGGTGGCTCAACATTGTGCCAAAACCAGAAAGTCAGTAAATAAGAGGGTGGAAAGAATGGGAATCAGCTGCCAACTTATGCTGTATATGCCACCAGAAACTTGGAATGAAGTTAAGAAATTACAAGATGAGGTTGATGAAAGTGAGAAGAATTTATGGATCAAAGTGGGTTGCTCCCAAAGGGGAGATGATGAAGTATGGATCAGTGCAGATGGTAGACCAGTCATGTCAGACTGTTTACTCTCACAAATGGCTAGAATGCATCATGGAGACACACACATAGGGAGAGATGAAATGATTAGGCTGTTCAGACAAAATTGGTACAATCCCAAGTTCAGAGCTGTTGCAGAGAGTCTTTGCCAGAGATGTCTAACTTGCCGAATGCACAATCCAGGCAGGAAAACGATAATTGGGTTTGGAAAGATTGGAAAGGCAGAAGGCCCATTTATAAGACTCCAGTTTGACTTCATACAGTTACCACCATGCAGAGGACTAAAATATGTACTAGTCATAGTGTGTCTGTTTTCAAAGTGGGTGGAGGCTTATCCAACTAGGAGAAATGACAGCATTACAGTTGCAAAACTGTTACTACGAGAGCTCATACCTAGATTTGGTTTCCCAGTATCTTTGGAATCAGATAGAGGAAAACATTTTAACAGCGAAGTGATCAAACTGATCTGTGAAGCATTTCAAATCAAACAGAAATTGCATTGTGCATATCGCCCAGAGGCTTCTG
Organism: Calotriton arnoldi; assembly: GCA_963921515.1. Classification (NCBI taxonomy): domain Eukaryota; kingdom Metazoa; phylum Chordata; class Amphibia; order Caudata; family Salamandridae; genus Calotriton; species Calotriton arnoldi. Next base: position 1,539,161 of record CAWUFW010002133.1, on the reverse strand, counting down.
GAGTGGTTGAACAATTGAATGGCACTATAAAGTCAAGATTGGGAAAAATGTGTGCATCAACATCATTAGAGTGGCCAGACGCATTGCCACTTGTCCTGATGGGAATAAGAAGCATACCTGACAGAACGACAGGATTGAGCCCACATGAAATTATGATGGGAAGAGCAATGAGACAAACACATGTTCCCACAAACAAATTAGTAAATATATCTGATGATATGGTTTTGGATTATTGCAAAGGATTGGCTGACCTCGTGCGTTCTGTCTCTCATCAGGTTGGAGAAGACGCAGTTTCCAGGCAGCCTGAATTAGAACATGATCTGAATCCTGGTGATTGGGTGGTAGTGAAGAATCACACCAGAGAAACGTGTCTATCACCCAGGTGGAGCAAACCTTGTCAAGTCATATTGACCACCAATACAGCAGTAAAGTGTGCAAGATTTCCTAATTGGATTCACGTAAGCCACACAAAGAGAGTACCAGAACCTGAAGAAGAGAATCTACAGACAACGCCAGTCACTGAAGAAGCTGAAGGTTGCCCAGCTGAGGAATCTCAAGCTAGAGGTTCGAGAGAAGCTGACGGAGAACAACCGAGCACAAGTCAGGATTGGATACCAGTGGTAGAAGTGCCTGAAGTATACCACAGAACGAGAAATCAAACAAAATTGGAAGAAATTAAAGAAGATCAGATAGGTGAAGAAGAAATAGTTTGGGATCAAGAAGACAAGACAGTAAAAGATCCTGAACTAAATCAGATAGGGAAAGAAAATTGGACTAAAAACAGTGAAAATTTGATAAACTTTGAAGAGGGACAGACAGGTTTAGAAGAAGCAGGTCAGGCTGCAGAAGTTCACAGTGCAATAAGCCCTGATCAGAAGCAGATAGATCAAGAAGAATTCACTAAAGAAAATGGGGTTAATACAAATGAACATAAAGAAATAAAAAGGGAACAAGATCAAGTAAGTCATTGTGGAGCTACTGAAGAGAAACCAATCAGACCTGAAAAAGAACAAACAAAAGAAGCAGTAATCAAAGAAAACAAAGCAGTATTGAGAAGGGAAAATAACGAGATTTCTGAAGACGTAAACAGAGAAACAGTACCAATCAAGAAGACAAGAAAAGGAGATCATTGGCCAAGTGTCATCAAAAGAGTAAAATACCACATAACAACCAGAAGTGAAGATCCAGAACAAGTACCTGAAGTGACAAGTCAAACTGAACAAGAGAAAAAGTCAGGAAAAAGAAAAAGTAAAAGACTGAGACTTGTGAATAACAAATTCAAGGGTCCTGACTGGACTTATATTATTCTCGAAGAGTTTGAAAGCTCAGAGTCAAGTGACAGTGGTGGCGAAGGAACAAGTGCAGAACTTACATACGAAGAAGAAACAAGACCACCCTGACTAAACAAAAGAATCCTCTAAAGAAAAGAATAAGAGATAAGAAGAGCAATCTTCATTGTCGAAAAATGCCTGATGATAGAGTTACTGGGAGACCAAAACGAAATTGTTGTAGGAGATGCTGTGCAATATGCATATGTAGTCTAGTATTGGTGCTTATAGTATGGCTAGTACTGATTGTAGCAGTTCCTTACCTTATGATAATAGATAAGAAGATTAATAACGAAACTAAAGGGAGGACAGCAAACATGAAGGGCAATAGAGTAGAACTAATGGCAGAAGATGAGGCAGAAATTCATCATGAAATAGCTGACAACGACACTAGTTTAAATGTTTTCACAAAGTTATTGTTTCAATATGTAGATACAATGGAAGTTAGTAATTGTTATGTCTGTATGAAATTACCTGAATCAGTAGCGGAAGGATTAACATACCATCATTTACCACTGACATATGGCATCTCATGTAGTGTATTAACAAGTTTATTTTATAAAACAGGTAGACTGCAGTATTATTATTCAAACTTAAATGTGATATTTTCTGAGGTTCCGATTCGCAAGAGTATGAACCCAGTGCTTAGTACTCAAGACGCACAGTTTATGGGAGAGTTTTTCTTAACAATGAAATCAATAGACATAACACATGCACATAGAAACAATCTAACATGTTCTTTATTAGAAGAAGAGAAAATATTTTTGAATTTAGTAGAAGATAGAAGACAAGATTTCCAAAAGAAAGCTACAGAACATAAGGCTCATTTACCACCTTGGGCAGAGAAAGAAGGGAGTTACACACCTGGCAAGGCTCAAGCTGCTATGGCTCTGGATTTCGAAAAGAAAGGAAAAATTTGTCTACATAGATTAAGAACAGATTATAACAATGTTTTCATCGGTACCAGTGAATGTGAACACAATTTTTTAATTCTGGGAGGTTGGGGACTCAAAGGAGGAACAGATTCAGTTTTTCCTGGAATCTATTATGTATGCGGGAATAAGGCTTACTTTAGGCTTCCTGCACGGTGGTATGGAAGTTGTTATTTTGGAATAGTTTTTCCAAAGATATACCACGTAAAAAGAAACACTGGAAGCAATGAAAACAATAATGAATTAATACGTAGTAAAAGAGCTAGTTTTTCAGAAATTGTAGGTGATATATTTGGTGCATTGATACCTTCAGTGGGAATAATTCTGAACTCAAGGAAAATATGTAAATTGTCTACAGTGGTTGATCGTTTATCAACGGATACTGCTGGAGGTTTTCTAATGATTAATACGGAGATGGTTGCGATTAGATCTATGGTGATGTAAAATAGACTTGCTCTTGACATTCTATTGGCAAAAGAAGGAGGAGTCTGTAAATTATTGAGAACGAAACATTGTTGCACTTATATTCCTGATAAGAGTGCAGAAATTGGAACGTATATTAAGAATATAACTAAACTTGAGAAGGAACTTAAACCACTGGAAGTTGACAGTGTATGGGAAAGATTGACAAATAGTATCTCGTCAATTGGAACCTGGTTTGCTAATGTAGGAAAAGGACTTCTAGGTCAAATATTAGTACCCTTAGCAGGGATAGCAATAATAATTTTAGCCATAATAATTTGGTGCAAATGCTGTAGAAAGAATGGAACATATGAAGTGACAGGAAAAGGAAAGAAGAGAAAACTAGACAAGATCGAACTAGAAGAATGGAGAAGTGATTTATACAAGAAATTAAAAGGAGACTGTAACAATAGAAAAAGTAAAAATGAGAATGAAACGATTTGCTAAAAGTTGGCATCTGATTGAGGGTAGTATTTTGATGGCTCAGAAACGCCATCAGAGAGGGCATTGATGGAGCAAGGTTTCAAAAGTGAAACTTGCTTGTATGCAATCCTCCTCATAGTATTAATTTATTAAACTTGTACTGTCAATACTAATACTTGCATTCACGAATACAAAAGGGATAGATGCTTGCCTATGTGTTCTACTAATGAATAACGCTTGTCCATAACTCAAAATGGCCGCTAAAGCGCGGGAACTTCTCTGCGCATGTCGCAACCTGATCACATGATGTGACGTCTTTCTTTGCTTGGTGGGAAACTTCTGCTTCTGCGCAGTGTATATTAAAATGGCCGCTCAATGTTCTCACATGCTTGAGCTTGCTCTCATGTCATTATTAAATTGTCGTTTTCTTAATGCTACTAATGCAGGGTAGTATTATGATTAAATGGGAATAGAGTTAGGGAAAGTGGGTATACAGTGAAACGTTTTATTTGTGATTTTAATATTTTCTTCTTGCACTTTTAGTAATTTGTAAACTTGGGCCTGGGTTGGTGTCTTGAAACTCGAGAAACAGAGGGTTCTGCGCATGTGTCCTGTCTGCCTGCCAAGTGAAGTCAACTTGGACGTCTCCCAAGGCCACGACCTATTGGCCGAAGATGATGTACCCAAAGTTTCCGGCGGACAGAAATTGTTACTTTTCTCCTGTAAAATGTATAACATTTGTCGTGAGACGGGTGGGAAATAAAGCAAATGTATTAATTTAAAGGGGCGGGAACGTAAATACAATAGGCTTCACAATTTAGGCCAAAATTGACATGGTACGAGAATCCACCCCCTGTCCCTGCCCAATCAGAAGTAGTGGTCCCATATTTTAGCAACATTTAGGGGAGGTACATGGGCGTAGAAGGGTATAATAGAATATAGCATTAGTTAATTAGTCAGAGCTAGATTCCACAGAAGAGAGAACATACAGAAGAGCTCCAGGCTGCCATGCTGAGCGGTTGCTGACTGAATCCTTATCCGGAAGAGGTCCTGAGGAGGGGGCGGCGGAGTCCATTAGACGGGAGAATCGAGGAGAAGTCGAGTGCCAGAGAGGGGAACGACGCAGGCGTCGTTATAGAGAGGTCACCAGTCCTGTCCTGATCCTGAAGGAGGTCTTTGCTCTTCATCCTTCCAGGGTCCTATCTTTTCCAACTCCTTGGCTAAGGGGCTTGGTTCTCGTATTTAGGTAACTATACTGCAACCTTTAGTTGCGCTGCTGTTTTTATCCTCTCTTATTTCCTTAAACATTGTCATTTATTAGAAAATTCGTTCCTATGCTTCCTCTTGGGTATTCTGATCAAATACCGTGTTTTTCTGTATTTTACTCTGCAAAATCTTTAGATAAACATTTTAAAACTTCCTGACTCAGTGATTATTTCAGGATTATGTATTATAGTGAATGTCACTCATTTTAAATTTCCCAATTAGCAAAGGATCCATTGGTAAGTTATTACTCTTCAATCAGAAGGTAATTGGTAGCAGGGATTTTGATAAAAGAGTACATCTGACACCCAGCGTAAGTATTAGTGTAGTGTGAATGTATGGGCCCAAGTGAGTATATGGTGTATGAATGTTGTTGGCTAATATTGCACTGGATCAGTTACGTCTGCACAAACCAATTGCCAACTAAAAAAAGAAGAAAAGAAAAAAAAATCTTAATTGCGGAATGCCAATTATAGTTTGTTGGGTTAATCACTGAAAACAAATACAGGTATTATTGTGATTGCCTGCTGATGTGACCGATGGAAGTTGCCATAAAAGAGCAACACATGCTTTTTAAGGCTGCATCCCTTGCACAACCCATGAGGCTGTAAATTAAATTGAATGCCCTAGGGGCACAAGCAGAAAGGAGGTGCCGTATTTCATGGTTACCATAACAAAACAGTAGTGAAGGATTTCCCTGGAACCTTCCAAACCAAACATATTGTAGCAGTTCTCATGGCCCACAGTGGCATTGCAAAGCAGAAATGCAGAGCACAAGGACGGCAAAAGAAAGGGTTTGTGGTGGTACTAAAAATATTTAAATGCCATGCCACCTCCGACAATTAAAAAAAAAATATATAGTAAATCAAACCACAGGTTAGCAATCATAGTAAAGACAAACTGCTCAACAGATTCCAACACGTTTGAAAAAGGTATGGTGCTTCTGTGCCAAAAGATTACAAACAACACTAATGCAAATCAGTTCATACTAAACAGTTTGAAATGTAGCCGAGGCCTTCTGTTCCAAACACAGGGAAGTGACAAAAACACAACCTAAAGATGGTAATGAGAATGTGCAGCAAGGTTCTGAACTGCCTAGTGTGTCAAGCAAACACACGCAAAACAATCGTCGGTACGTGCGAATCTTATAATTTTTCTGATTTAAGACATTCCAAATGCACAGAGTTTGCTAAGTGTACATAACTAACGTGGCCCTCCTCTGGCTGGTTCATTTAGAAGACATGCCCACTTGCCACGTCAGATTGCATTACACAGGATTCAAAAACATAATGGATATTTGATAGCATAGTGAGATTAGCAGACCAAAAAATCTATTACATTAACCCACACTTTAAAATCAGAGCGAAATCTGCTAAGAGCCCACGTGTTCACCTTGTTAAATGTGGTTTGTTTAAAAAAAAAAAAAAAAAGAACTCTGTGAAATGCTATCACTCACCAGAAGCAAGCGTTTTGAGAATGTCTATGAGTTGAGTGCAGTTTTGCTGCCATCAAAGCACTGATCAGTCACACTGAACACTGTCAACAGTTTATTAAAGGAGGGGCGCCTACCGCAAAAGTACAGTGTAGCTGCAAAATGATAGGCACTGTACAAGTTGTGTTGGCCCTCTGCACTTGGCGGCGCTGTCGCCTGTCACGCTCACAATGTGCTTTACCACCCATCAGTTTTGTGCTTCAGCATTGATTTGATATGCTACATCCCAATTTTTAAAACGACAAACAGCCACGGAAGACCACAGTGAGGTCCAGCATACACCTAATCCTACCCACAGGGTGCCTAGGGAAAGAAGACGAATCCAGTAGTATCTGGGAAAGTCTATCATTTGAGGGAATTAAGGGCATCAGTGCTCTGTTCAACAGATGCCACTTACTTTCGCTTTCTCTCGCGGAAGGTCCATGGGGCATTTTGGCAACTGAAGCGTTTCTGTCACCATAAAGAACCTGAGATGGTCTGCTGAGCAGCAGTTGAAATGCATTAAAACAAGCAGCGATGGGGGGAGAGGGACGGGGCAAGCAGCAATGCGGAGAGAGTTGGGACGGGCAAGCAGCAATGCTGGGAGAGTTGGGACGGGCAAGCAGCGTTGCAGGGTTAGTTGGGACCGGCAAGCAGTGACCTGGGAGGGGTGGTGGGGGCAGGCAAGCAGTGTTGTTGGAGGGGGTTGCGGAGATGGGCAAGCCCAACAGGGGTGGAAAGAAGCAACAAGAAGGCAAAGAAAAGCAAGCCTCCACAAACACGAGCAGGAAACAAAGAAGAAAATAGTGCAGAAAAACGAACAGATAAGCAGAAAAGTGTAAGGCTACAAGTAATTGGGTGGAAACAAAACACAACAAGAAGGGACAAAGAGCAAAGGTTAACCACTAGCAAGCAAGCCTTTTTAAAAGACAATTGTAGTAATGAATTAAAAGGCAATGGGCAGGCCGCAAGCCCAAAAGTGTATACAACATATCTCGAAGAGACTGCTCAAGCGCTGCCTAGGCTCGCCTTAAGAATGATACTGATTAAACATGAACCTGGAAACATTCTTATCTCCTAGATCCCGACAGGATGACAATGCCACAAGTGAATTGAGGGGTCAGTAAGTTATTATGAGTACCCTATATGTGCCCAAGATTCTTGTTATGTATGAAGCAACATTATAGTCTATTTAATCGAATAGAAGAGGTTTTTTGTACAGGGCACATCATGGGACTCTTATATTTCAAATTGCTTTAATATGTGTTGATAAAGAAGAAGAAGGTTAAGAGATATTTGTTTTCTTTTCATAGGATCACACAGTTTGGTCAAGCAGGGAAGCAGTAATTGATCCTAGGGTTTCTGGTTTCACATTTTACAATTCAGTCACTAGATGGATATGTGGCTCTCTCCTTTTTAGATCAAAGGTCACTGCTTTGTTTTTATTATAACTTTGTGCATGAGGTTAGAGCATGGGTGGCAGGTAGATGCCACATCGAAGCTTGGCTCACTTTGGGCTGAAGAGTCTGAAGGACCTCAAACTGAGCCAGTGCCAGACATCTGGCTCAAACTTTCAGTGCCGCACCCACCTCTAAAACCAGGAAATACCCTCCTTTCTCTTTCAGTCAGATGCACCTGAAGGTCAGCATTATCCAGTCTGGAAAAGTTTTTTTTTTAGCAAAAAGTATGGTAAATGATATTGTAAAATTAAACTAGATCGGAAAAATCAATTCTAATTCATCTCACCCCACCCCTCAGCCACTTGGTTTGCTTTTTCATTGCTTCTCTTGCCACATTGTGTCACACTTTCTCTTCCTAATCAGCCCCCTTGCAAGGTGGCTCTGAAAGACACAATGCCTGATTGGGAAGTATGTGAAGGGGGGTCACCGAGCAGCATTATGTTCTGCACAATTATGAGAGGTCTGGTGTTCCTGCACATGGATTTACTGAGTGAGGGAACAACAAACCAAATGTTATCATCCAGAAATCCCAGCAGGTAAAATCACTGTGGGAAAAGGCTGCATTTTAGCCCAACTCCTTCCATAACCACTGCCTGAACCTCAGACAATTGAACAGGCAGGAGCATTTATGCTCCCCTTTCCAGACAACATTCTCTATTCTTTGCTTGATACTCCTCACCCATCCCCAAATCCTTGCCTTACAACAGCCTCCTGTACACTTTTATCATCTTCTCAGAGCAAGGTAAATATTCATGTTAAACTCCATGGAGAAGGGAATAATATGCAGAATCTCACAGGGTTTAACTCGTAATTGCATTGTACCTAGTGGGTTTTTACTGCACATTGCTTGAAATTTGTTGTGCGGAGTTAACACACTGCCAGTATCATGCAACCTGTAATCAAGCCACAGTGGGCTACTGAAAGTACCTGGCAATAAATCATAAGGGCTAAAAGGCCCAGTTAGCAGGCCCCACTGCATCTAGAAATATACAGCAGGAATAATTCAGGCCCAAGGTACCCCTGTGGGCAGGTTGCTGCGTATGTTAAAGGTAGGACATATACTGGTGTGTGTGACATGTCCTGGTGGTGAATTACAGTGAATTTAGTTTTTCACCCCTGCAAGGCTATCTGTCCCATAGGAAAGAATGGGAGTTTTACTTATAACATCTTATCAGCATAACTTCGTATTGGGACAAGATGGGAAAATGGAGTTTAGTATGCCTGGACTCAGAATGTAAAAATGCATCTTTTAGTAAAGATGATTTTTATGTTCTGTGTTTGAAAATACCACTTTTAGAAAGTAGGTATTTTCTTGCTTAGCCATCCTGTGTGCCTTTGCTGTGTTTGTGGATTGACTGTCTGGCTTTGGAGTGACAGGGGCTGGGGATGTGCATTCTCTTCAGACAGCCACTGGGGGGGTCGAGGTGTGTCCTGCCTTTCCTGGATGAGTCAGGGCTGGGCTGAATAGACCTGGGCTGCATTTAGAGTAGTGGGAGGAGATTTCCTTGCACCTGAATGGGCCTGGTCTGCCTTGAACAATGCTGTCTCCACCTCCTGCCAGGAAGCTGGGCAGAGAGGACAGAACTGGTTTGGAGTAAGCACAGACACTCTCTGCCTGAGAGAACAGAGGGATTTTGAGTATAAATAGTGGGGCCCAGACAACAGAACTTTAGAACTCGCTGGAACCAAGGAACCTGTCAAGTAGAAGAGCTGGAAGAGCTGCCAGGAGGAGTGCTGCCCCCTTTGCTGTGTTGTTGCTTTGTTGGGATAGCCTGCAGTAGCTGCTTCTGCCTTGGGCAGTGAAAGGACTGGACTTTCTCTTACTTGTGCTGAGTAACTCCAAGGGCTTGAAGTAGAGCTTGCCACCTGTTCTGAAGTCTCAGGGACTGCAAAGACTTCACCAATCTCTGGGTACCGCTTCTGGAACCCCTGTTTCAGTTGCCAAAGAGAAGGGAAACGCAACCAACTCCGTCACTGACTCCGTGGCTGGCTCTGTGTCCTGACGGCACCGCAGAAGGCACCGTCCGCATCTTGCACCGGAACCCTGGTCTCACCGACGACCGATGCCGACGCCACCGAGCCCCTGCTTGCACTGTGGGCACCGCACTCCGCACCGTCTCAATTCAGCTCGCCACCCTGGTCTCACTGACGCCGTTGCTGCTGCTGACTTCGATACCCGTGACCGCATCATGGCTGGAGGCCCCGCTCGTAGGTTTCATGATGCACCGCCTCGTCCCACACAGCCATCTGGGCAGACCGACGCCAGCTCCACTAACCGGCTCTGTTGCTTGCACCGCAACCTGCTAGCACCGCATCGAGCACCGCCTCACCCTGCACCATAAGCCTTGGTCTCACCGATGCCGTCTGGCCGATTGTCACTGAGTCGCTGCCTGCACCGCATCGAGAGGGCACTGCACCCTGCACCGCTTCCATTTTGCAACGCAACCGCGACGGTTGTTACGACTGGCTATCACAAGCATGCCAGCCGCAACGAGAAAGGTACTGTTAACGAGTTTGTCCACGCTTTCGCTGGCCCGTACCGATGCAGTCAGCTGGAACATGTTAGACTCTGGTGTTTTCAGCATCGAGGTAGCCCCCGACGGAGCTACCGACTCGGACGAACTGTGTTTTTGAGATTCTGCAATTTTAAGGGTATCATGCAAAGTATATTTTTTTAAGTACTGTATGTTGGATTCTGATCGTTTTCGTCTTGTTTTGGATATATAAAAATATTGGATATTTTTCTAAACTGGTGTGCTGTCCTTTTGTAGTGTTTTCACTGTATTACTGTTGGTTATGTGCAAATGCTTTACACACTGCCTCTGAGATAAGCCTGACTGCTCGTGCCAAGCCACCAAGGGGGTGAGCAGGTGTTATTTTAGGAGTGTAACTCCCTTGCCCTGACTAGGAAGGAGGGTCCCTACTTGGACAAAGGTACCTTCCTCTGCCAACTATAGACCCCCATTTCTAACACGCAGTCATCGAGTTGTGAATTGTAGATGTAGTCAGCGCTATTATACACTAGGGATTTCACAACTGAATTGAAAGCATAGTTGTTATTTTTAGAACATATGCTGAGAAGAGGCACAATTTCAGTTTCTTTTGGGGTGACCTCTTTGTAGGACATTTACCATCAATGGCAAATTTTATATGTTGTGTAGTTTGAAGGAATACGTGTATTCTTTACATGCTAGAACACCATTCACTGCAAAGTTATTTTAAGGCTACTACCTTTTTGCCAGAATGTAGCTCAGTCTTTGCATCTGAGACCTGCTCAATGTGATATGCAAGGAACAAGTATTTTATTTTCATTTAGGATATGGTAGATTCCTGGCAGAGTAATTAACAGGCAGTAATACTGATAACTGATTGACATTCACTTATTCGATCTCAAGAGGAATGGAAGATGCATTAGGAATCAAACCCTTGACTTGCTGGTCACACATCTTTAAATCAGGTGTGTTAAACCACTAAGCTCAATATTCTTAGATATGTATGTGTGCAGCCTCAAACAAACAAGCTTATGTTGCAACTTCACCCTAAGTGCACTAAAAACAGTAAAACAGGAGCGCCGTTCTGAAGACGGAATTAAAAATATTTAATGAGCTCATTGTCATTTCATAGAAAGAATTTGCAAAAAGGGTTGTTGTCTTGAAATAGCTTTGTGAAACCTGGTTCTAAGGTGCTTTTTATCAACGGCTGGAAAAGCTCCTTTGTAGTTGTTGAAGCACTCGTTCCCCTTATCAAATATCTCTGTCAGTAGCCTATAAACATTGTCAAGTCCACTAAAACATGTTTGTTGTAATTGTATTGGGTGGCCAGTATGTTTAAATGGCACGATTTACCACTCTATTTTCTTGTATTGGCTCGAGGGATAGCTCCACCCATCGTTTGAAGTTTTTGGTTGACCTGGTAGCCCTCCCAGCCACAAAGTTTGGGTCTTGTGGCACCCCCGGCCCTAGTCATAATCCACATATTAAATTTCCACAATTTTATTTACATTTTGACTCCTGGTCCTTCCCTGCTTTACCTGATCTAATGTGTTGGCCTATAGCTGACCTTAATCTGGAAGGTTTGATAGAATGAAAAGGCTGATTTTGAGTCAATTGGCATACTTGTAAAGGAAAGCATCATTTTATATTATACATTTTCAGCAAAACAAACGTTATACATGGCTTACATACAATAATAGTACATATTACATCTGTTGGACTTGGCCCTTTTTGCAGGGTCATCCCAGAACTTTTTGCCTTCCTCCTGTATTTTTTGTGACCTGTTGTTGGTGGGTTTATGACTCTGGGCACTTTACCACTGCTGATCAGTGCTAAAGTGCATATGCTCTCTTTGTAAATTGATGTTATGGATTAGTGATTCCATGATTGGCATATTTGATTTACTTGTCAGACCCTAGTACAGTGCACTATGTGTGCCCAGGGCCTGTAAATCAAATGCTGCTGGTGGGCTTGCAGCACTGATTGTGCCACCCACAGAAGCGCTTGTAAAATGTGACTCAGGCCTGCCATTGCAGAGCCTGTGTGCAGTCTGGGACTGCCATGTCGACTTGGCAAGTGCACACACTTGTCAGTCCCTAAACCTTCCCTTTTCTACATATTAGTCATCCCTAAGGTAGGCCCAAGGTACCCCTGTGGGCAGGGTGCATTGTATGTGAAAGGTAGGACATGCCCTGATGTGTGTGGCATGTCCTGTTAGTGAAATACTGCCAATTTCGTTTTTCACTATTGCAAGGCTATCTGTTCCCATAGGACAGAATGGGGAGTTTGTTTATTACATCTTATAAACATAAATGACCCTAGGAACAAGATATAAAAAAGTAAAGTTTAGTATGCCTGAACACAGAATGTTAAAGTGCATCTTTTAGTGAGGGTGATTTTTACATTCTGTGTTTGAAAATGCCACTTTTAGAAAGTAGGTATTTTCTTGCTTAACCATCCAGTGTGCCTCTGCTTCGTTTGTGTATTGCATGTCTGGCTTTTGGATGACAGGGGCTGGAGAGGGGCAGCGGCTCCAGAAGTCTGATGAGTCAGGGCTGGGCTGAATAGGCCTGGTATGCATTTGGAGTAGTGGGGGGAGTAGCACCTTCACCTGAATAGAGCTGTGCCTGCCTTCCACAATGACGGCTCCGCCCCCCTGTGGTGTGTCTGGAGCCAGGGCTCACACTGACAATGGAGGTTGTTGTGCACTTGCAAAGTGCCCCACAGAACTGGTTTTAGCTGGGTAAAGACACTCTCTGCCTTCAGAGAACAAAGGATTTAGGTGTATAAAAAGAGGGGCCCAGACCCCAGACTTTTAGATCACTTCTGGGAAATCAAGAGGAACCTTTGCCAAGGAGAAGAGCCTGATTAGCTGAGGAGGAATACTGCCCATGTGCTGTTTGCTGTCTGGGGTTGGCCTGCAGTGGCTGCTTGCTGCCAAGGAAAGGAGAAAAAGGACTTTGCTGTTTGCTTTGTCACCTGCTTGAAGAAAAGATATCCAAGGGCTTGAAACTGAGCTTGCCTCCTGTTCTGAAGTCTCAGGGACACAAAGACTTCACCACCAGCTCCCCTGAATTTCCTTGCTGGGAATTCCAACCTGCATAGAGGTGCCTGCTGCTGTTTAGGACCTCTAGAGGCTGTTTGTCGCTGGGAGCTGGAAAATCGACGCAACATCAAAGGAGCGTGTCGCATCTGCACCCGTTTCCGACGCATCGCCGAAGAAACCGTCGCAGCGCCTGCCGTGGCTTGAGAAATCGCAGCACGACCCATCGGGTGCAACGATCTCCGAAGTCCGAGATCACCGCACCGATCCCGACACAAGCCTGATGTGCGGCTGCACGAAACCACGCATCGTACCGGATCGATGCATCGCATTGAGGCGCCAAGACTGTCGCATCGTTGGGGGCTGCAGTAAGAAACAGACGCATCAACTCCCCACGCAGTAAGAAAACGACACATCACCTCCTCTCCGGTAAGGAACCGACGCATCAACGCCCCTGCGCTGCAGTAAGGAACCGACGCATCACCTCCCCCAGAGCAAGGAATTGACGCATCACCTTCCCTGAGTGTAAGGAACGGGCGCATCACCTTCCCTGTGGCCATTTTGTTTGTTTTGCATGACGCATCCAAGGTACATTTGAGAAAAGTGTCCCATTTACAACTTGCATTGAACTAAACTATTTCTACCATCTAAAAGCCTTATTTTTAATACTGTATTGTGGATTTTTTTCGTTTGGTTTTGTTTTGGTTTAGATAAAGATTACTTATTTTTCTAAACTGATGTGGTGTCCATTTGTAGTGTTTTCACTGTATTACTGTATGTGTTCACAAATGCTTTACACACTGCCTCTGAGATAAGCCTGCCTGCTCGTGCCAAGCTACCAAGGGGGTGAGCAGGGGTTATTTTAGGAGTGTATCCCCCTTACCCTGACTAGAAGCAAGGGTCCCTATTTGGACAAAGGTACCGACCTCTGCAAACTAGAGACCCCCATTTCTAACATTGGTGGTCAGCGGTGAGGATCCTGGACTTGCATTTGTGATTTACATACAGTGATTGGTGTACACTACTAGTGAGTGCAGACCATTACGTGACCACACACATTTTGGTAGAATTTTTTTTCCCTTGGAATCTTTTTGCATTTTGAGAACTGCCAATTGTCACCATGAGTAAACAAGCATCACTTGCATCTGTGGATATCGAATTTGAAGAGGAAAGGGTTGATACCAACACTGTGCCACAGCTTAAATCCATCTGCAAAAAAATTAAAATCTCCATGAAAGGCCTCACCAGAAAGGAGGAATTCCAAAAGGCGCTGAGGGCCTGGTTGGAAGCAAGGAATGCCAGTGGGCAGACCGAGGAGCCTATGGTAGAGGGGGAGAATTTAGAAGGGCAGCAGAATGGGCTAGTGCGCCTACCTGGAGGGGGGGGGGGTGCCTCCCAGGGAAGGCAGCAGTGTGTCTTCAAGGGGTCTGTCTCCAGAAGAGTTGGAAGACAGGGAGAAAAGCAAAGTGCATGAGTTGGAGCTTGCTAGGCTCAAGCTGGGGAGCCAGTTTGACATAGAGAATAAAAAATTGGAGTTGGAGAATAGGAGGTTAGCCATGGAAGAGAAAAAGATGCTTTTAGAGCATGAAAGAGTGTTGAGGGAGTTGGAGCTGAAAGCAAAGAGTCTAGAGATCACTCCCTCTGGTGGCAGCACACCATCTGGGCCTGTAGATGGGAAAGTATACATCCCCAAATACGTTATTAAGGATTTCACAAAGCAGGAGGACATTGGTCAGTGGTTCAAGGCCTATGAGTTAGCAAAGAGGTCACACAGAGTCCCTGAGAGAGATTGGGGAGCGGGGTTGTGGGGCCGCTTTGTCAGTGAAGGAAGGGAGACATTGCTAGCTTTGCCCACTGAGGATCAGATGTCCTATGCCCCCATGAAGGAAGCCTTGATAGCCAGGTATGGGTTGACCCCAGAGCTTTATAGGCAGAAATTTAGAAACTGTAAGAAGCTGAAGTCCAGTACTTGGGTTGAATATGTATCTTATTTTTGCAGAGCACTGGATGGATGGATGAAGGGTAGGAAGGTAACTGATTTGCAGGGGCTCTATGATTTGGTTGCATGGGAGCACTTGTCTAGTAGTTGTTTTCCATAGCTATGCCAACGCCTGGTGGAGTGTGAGTTCTCTGACCCCAGGGAGCTCACACTGGAGGCGGACCTTTTGGTGGATTCCAGAGGGTCTGAAGAGGCATCTGGGTGTGATCCTAAAGGAGGTGGCTCAGGTTTTCCCCAACCAAGTGAGGTAGGGGAGGGTGGTGGTAGCCCAGATAGGTCCCAGAGTAGTGGGAGGGGTGTAGGGTCCCATGTCCTGTCTTAAAGGAGAAGGAGTGGGAGTGGACGGTGTCCCGAGGTGCCCGAAACCCAGTCCAAAGGCCTGGTTGGTACCATGAGTGAACACCAGGAGGGGGGCCTAGTCTTTACCGGGAGGCCATCCCCTGGGGGGGATCCCAAGGTGTCAGTTGAGCTGTGGGAGACTGCTGTAACCAGCATTTCACCAGCTCTGGTGTCTGGCCGCACCGCTCCAGTGGGGAGGGTGCATGAGTCCAGAGAGAGGGGTGAGAGGGGGACGCAGTCCCCAGTGAAAGGACCAGTGGGTCAGGGGTTGCCAGCTCTGAGGTCAGAGCACCCCAGGACTGACCCTGGTGAGGCCAATTCTGGCCTGGGAGATCTTCATGCTCTGTCAGGTGGACATGAGGCTGGAGACCTGCGCCAGGCAGACTCTGACACAACCCCAGAGGGGTGTGTTTCCCGTGGGGGGTGTTGTACTCCCCCAGAAGTCCTGGGTTACCAGCCACAGGTACAGCCTAAGGGTACAGACCCTGGGTTGGACGGCCAGGTTCAGGGTGTCCCCGCTGACCTCGAGGAGGGGGCAACTGCTAACAGTGCCCCTACCGGTTTGTCTTCTGGGGGCACCGCTCCAGGTGGGAGGGTGCAGGGCCTCAGTAAGGGGGCAGGGAGAGGGCAGCCTCACCCCTGACCTCTGCGCAGTCTATGGGTACAGACCCTAAGCTGGGATCCCAGTTGCAGGATAGAACGCCTGAACTGGTGGGTGAATTGTGCAGGACACTGCCACAGGTGCCCTGACAATTCTGGAAGGGGGTACTGCTCCAGGTGGGAGGGTGCAGAGCCCCGAGGAGGAGGACCGGGTGTGGGAAAGCCCACCCCAGTCTCCTGTCCAGCCACCGGGTACAGGGCCAGGGCTGGTGGGTCAGTGTCAGGATATCATACCTGACCTGATAGGAGAGAGAGTGGACCAAGGGTGCAAGGCACCTGGGGCTACTGCCCCCACTCTCTGACGCCACAGAGGTTGGAGAACCATGAAAGGCCTGGGGCCTGGTTCTCATCACTGACAGCTGTAAGTGGCTACTGTGGCTTGCTGTCCTGGTGGACAGAGTTGCCCCTGGGAGGGGAACAGGAGTCACACCCCGGGGGTGGACTGGGCCATACCTCTGTGTTGGCCATGTGGGTACTGTCTGTCTTTTGGGACACACATGTGAGCAAGCTAAGGTTAGGTGCTGCACAGATGGTGTCCACAGGTGAGGAGAAGGGTTCCCCATGGGTTAGCTTAGTGGGCCCTGAGAGTATGGACAGAGGGATCCAAATGGGTTCAGATTGGTGTAGAACTGGAGTATGCCCCTGCAGTTGCGGGCCAGGGTCCATGTTCTATCGCCCCAAGCAGGGAAGCCTATCAAGGTATTGATTAGTCTACCCTGGCTTTAGGCTGGAAGGGGGTTGTGTTGGACTTTGCCCTTTTTGTAGGGTCATCCCAGAACTTTTTGCCTTCCTCCTGTATTTTTTGTGACCTGTTGTTGGTGGTTTTATGACTCTGGGCACTTTATCACTGCTGATCAGTGCTAAAGTGCATATGCTCTCTTTGTAAATTGATGTTATGGATTAATGATTCCATGATTGGCATATTTGATTTACTTGTCAGACCCTAGTACAGTGCACTATGTGTGCCCAGGGCCTGTAAATCAAATGCTGCTGGTGGGCTTGCAGCACTGATTGTGCCACCCACAGAAGCCGCTTGTAAAATGTGACTCAGGCCTCCCATTGCAGAGCCTGTGTGCAGTCTGGGACTGCCATGTCGACTTGGCAAGTGCACACCTTCCCTTTTCTACATATTAGTCACCCCTAAGGTAGGCCCAA
The DNA here is from genome assembly GCA_963921515.1 of Calotriton arnoldi. Classification (NCBI taxonomy): domain Eukaryota; kingdom Metazoa; phylum Chordata; class Amphibia; order Caudata; family Salamandridae; genus Calotriton; species Calotriton arnoldi. Next base: position 1,522,134 of record CAWUFW010002133.1, on the reverse strand, counting down.
GATAACCCTGTGGCAGGGTGCATTGTAAGTGAAAGGTAGGACATGCCCTGATGTGTGTGGCACATGTCCTGATAGTGAAATACTGCCAATTTCGTTTTTCACTATTGCAAGGCTATCTGTTCCTATAGGACAGAATGGGGAGTTTTTTTATAACATCTTACAAACATAACTGACCCTAGGAACAAGATGGAAAAGTAAAGTTTAGTATGCCTGAACTCAGAATGTAAAGTGCATCTTTTAGTGAGGGTGATTTTTACATTCTGTGTTTGAAAATACCACTTTTAAAAAAGAGGTATTTTCTTGCCTAACCATCCAGTGTGCCTCTGCTACGTTTGTGTATTGCATGTCTGGCTTTTGGATGACAGGGGCTGGAGAGGTGCAGCGGCTCCAGAAGTCTGATGAGTCAGGGCTGGGCTGAATAGGCCTGGTCTGCATTTGAAGTGGTGGGAGGAGTAGCACCTTCACCTGAATAGGGCTATGCCTGCCTTCCACAATTTCGACTCCGCCCCCCTGTGGTGTGTCTGGAGCCAGGGCTCACACTGACAATGGAGGTTGTTGTGCACTTGCAAAGTGCCCCACAGAACTGGTTTTGGCTGGGTACAGGCACTCTATGCCTTCAGAGAACAAAGGATTTTGGTGTATAAAAAGAGGGGCCCAGACCCCAGACTTTTAGATCACTTCTGGGAAATCAAGAGGAACCTTTGTCAAGGAGAAGAGCCGGATAAGCTGAGGAGGAATACTGCCCCTGTGCTGTTTGCTGTCTGGGGTTGGCCTGCAGTGGCTGCTTGCTGCCAAGGAAAGGAGAAAAAGGACTTTGCTGTTTGCTTTGTCACCTGCTTGAAGAAAAGATCTCCAAGGGCTTGAAACTGAGCTTGCCTCCTGTTCTGAAGTCTCAGGGACACAAAGACTTCACCACCAGCTTCCCTGAATTTCCTTGCTGGGAATTCCAACCTGCATAGAGGTGCCTGCTGCTGTTTAGGACTTCTAGGGACTGTTTGTCGCTGGGAGCTGGAAAATCGACGCAACATTGAAGAAGCTTGTCGCATCCGCACCCGTTTCCGACGCATCGCCGAAGAAACCGTTGCAGCGCCTGCCGCGGCTCAAGAGATCGCCGCACGACGATCCCGACGCAAGCCTGTGTGGCTGCACGAAACGAAGCATCGTACCGGATCGACGCGTCGCATCGTTGGTGGCCACAGTAAGAAACAGACGCATCAACTCCCCACGCAGTAAGAAAACGACGCATCACCTCCTCACCCGGTAAGGAACCAACTCATCAACTCCCCTGTGCTGCAGTAAGGAACCGACGCATCACCTCCCCCTGAGCAAGGAATTGACGCATCACCTTCCCTGAGTGTAAGGAACCGACGCATCACCTTCCCTGCGGCCATTTTGTTTGTTTTGCGTGACGCCTCCAAGGTACTTTTGAGAAAAGTGTCGCATTTACAACTTGCATTGAACTGAACTATTTCTACCATTTGAAAGCCTTATTTTTAATACTGTATTGTGGATTTTTGTCGTTTGGTCTTGTTTTGGTTTAGATAAAGATTACTTATTTTTCTAAACTGGTGTGGTGTCCATTTGTAGTGTTTTCACTGTATTACTGTATGTGTTCACAAATGCTTTACACACTGCCTCTGAGATAAGCCTGTCTGCTCGCGCCAAGCTACCAAGGGGGTGAGCAGGGGTTATTTTAGGAGTGTATCCCCCTTACCCTGACTAGAAGCAAGGGTCCCTATTTGGACAAAGATACTGACCTCTGCCAACTAGAGACCCCCATTTCTAACAACATCCATAAACGCTGGCAAAATGCAAACCAAGAAGGGCGTAAAAAAATATCAATCAGACTTGTTCATTGATGGTATGGAAACACAATGCTTACGGATAGATAGAATTGATTCCCCAGACTTTGACAAGGTTCAACAAAAAATTCAAGCAGTGTTGATGAACTTATCTATGGTTTATCAAGCAGGCCACTGGGACTCGTGATTTAGAGGTCAATTGACCCCGAATTGACTGTCCAATTTTTAGGCATGCGCACGTTGCTAACAAAAGAAGGACTACTTTTTTTTTTAATAAAAATGTAAAATAAATGTGATGCTCATAAAATATTCTGTTAGTAGTGTGTAAGAATAGTTGTACAAACACAGGTTGATATGCCATAAACAGCCCAAGCCATAATCCATTGCTTTTCAGTGTGTGAACTGAGACTCGATGTCAACAACAAAACTCGCCCAACTTGTCAGGATTTTCGGATCATCGCTTGATGTGGAGACTAGAGACAAGATGCTAAGAGGGACAGCACAGTGTCATTCACCTCAGCTCAGGGCGTAGCCATCTGTGATGCAGTCGGTGGAGTGGCACTGGGGCCCAGGGGCGTGAGGGGCTAATTGTTCCTAACACAACAACAGTTTAAGATGTTTTTATAAAAAGCCAGGCTCTCTCTTTGCTCTTTTCTTGAAGACATAGGGGAGGCTTGAGAGACCTAGCAAAATGCAGCTTCCCATTAAGAACCAGAGAGTGCAATTGGCTGCCTTTTGAGGAGGAAGGGATAGAGAAAAGGAGGGCAGACATGGAAGGGCAGACTATTAAGCAACCGGAGCATAGGTTATCTAATTTGAGGGAGGGGTGTAGTGAGACTAAAATAAATAGACAGCTACATCACATCAACCCAGAGGGTGTAAGGGTGTTGTGTGAGTTTATATCTGTCAGGACGGAAATGCCCTCTATATCGTAATGGACATGCACCCTGGCCCCGAGCGCCTCATCTGTACTGAAATCTGGCTCCCTAATGCTGATTTTTTTTTTTGTTATAGGCAAACACAGATCATGTGTGTGCACCATGACTCCTTGATGTCTTACACATTGTTGGACCAGGAGGAGAGCACGACACGCTACCCTCATAGTGGTGAAAGGCTACTGCCTTTACCAGGAGTTTAGCAACATGGGCACAGTGATGGCAGCACACCGTGTAGTGATCAGTAGGAATAAACAGGTCTATTTTACCTCTGTCACTGGACTAAGGGCTACAGGCCCACTCATTTAAACTTCTGCTACTGTGTGCTTAACTCACCCTTGGCCTACATCATTGTGGTGGGTAGTGCTGCGCAGTGCATGTGTGGTGTACATTTGCGGAATGTATGTGTTCCTGTGAATGGTACAATAAAGGGGCAATGCAGTTCTGTGCAGTGTATGTATGTTGAATGCATGTACTGGGTGCATGTGTGCCTGTGATTGGATGTAGTGCAATACATGTATGCTGTATTCATGTGCTGGGTGTACGTGTGCCTTTGAATAGTACAGTATATGGCTGACGCTGGGTTCCATTTTGGGAAACCCCTGGCTGCATAGCGAAACATGAGAAGAGTAGAGGAATCACCCCAGAAAGATTTGCGTATTGCTGCATTTCTGTAAGCTGGGTGGGACACACTAGAGAAGGGAGACCCAGTCTCACCGTACACTTCAAAGGATGCTCTTTGATTCAGAGAGAGGTCACAAGGAAGGGGCATGGCTACATCTCAGGAAGGAAATGGGGCTGATAAGTAAATCATAAAGAGTAAGGCTGAGGCACTGGGCTAATCTTTTGATACAGATATCACTGTAACTGATATCCAGGGGTGAACTCAAGTCACTCCCATGGCCTGTGATGTGGGGCTATCAGCTTTCAAGTTGCTTTTGCTGTGACCAACTGCTTTCTGGAGAAAGAGAGGGCAGAGGAGTGGGTACTTCAAAAGTAACCAGAACCCCAACATAAAACTTTAAAGACTCATAGATTAAATCACATTTGGCGTCTGGAAATGGACTATAAGAAGAGGAACTGGAGACCCCAAAAATTGTCAACTGTCAAGCAGTCAATTGGGCTGTGCGAAGAGGAGAAGCTCTGCAAGACTTCTGTCTGTGACTAGGACTTGGGCCAAGGCCTGCTAGTCTCCCCTCAAGTGGACTCCATTAGAGGAGACAGCTGCTGCACCAATCGGTTCATTGCAAATGTGCAGTAAAAAGTCTGAGACCCTCATATGCCAGAGGATTGCTACTGTGAAGTAAGCTGTGATCCTCGCTGTGCTGAACAGGTAGCCTGTGTGCAGTGAGGAACCGGTGACTCCGTATGCCAGGAGGGGCCATCGTGAAGTGAGCTTTGAACATTGCTGTGATGAATGGCCCATCGCCCATGTACAGTGAGGAAGGGGACGCCGCGGACAGATTCCTGTGCCGAGTGGGCCATAGCCCTGTGCATTGGTGAGTCAGTGACCCTGTATGCCAGGAGGGGCACCTGTGAAGGGATCTGCTCTGCCAATCAGATCAGGTTCCATGTGAAGTGGAGAAATGGTGCCTTGTATGCTAGATGGGGTTACCAGCCCAAGCCAGAAGTGTCACCTGATCGGAAATGTCAGCAGAGGAGAAAGACCACTGTGGGGACCCCTGCAGACCTGCACCATGTCAGAGGATCAGCTTCTGGATCTTCATACCTCCCACCCCAGGTACCGTGGGACAGATCAAAGAACTTACCAAGTGTGTAGGAACCTCTGGTCGCTGCAGCTGCAAGACCACATGTGAGGAACTCGAGAACCGCTGAGCGTAGTCCATCTGGCCCACGTGCAGTGAACTCACCTCAACCAGCTGCTGCTGCTCTAGCAGTCGCAGAGAGGTTGCACTCATGAACGCCAGTCACTTGCATCCTGCAGTTGTGAGTTAGACTGATTCCAGACCAGTCGGACCCTGGGGAACTTGCTTGCTAGATAGCACTTCAGTGCTGGAACACTTTTTGTTGGGTACACTGTGGTATCTCTCGTGGTGCGTGGCAGACACGAACATGGCACTGTGTGTCATGGCTCGTGTCTGTCTCGTGCCTCATGCACGAGGGGTGCATGTCTGTATCTTTTAAATAAAGGTGGTTGGAGGGTGGAGTGGAGAGAACGCTTGTGGACATTCTTTACTGGACTTTTATACTGAGTAGACGTGTTTCCCTTCTGCTTGAATAAACACGCTACAAGAAAGATTCCTGCCTCTTCATCTTTCTTCTTACACTTTTGACTTTAGGATAGAGTCAGAGTGGAACTATTGAGACTCAGACTACTAGTGGGGCTTACCCTGGATGTTGCCCAGAGTAAATGAGAAATAACAATTATCACTAGAGCACTTACCTCAGAGGGACTGTGGAAGTTGTTTGTGAATGTCCTATTTCCCTTTGTGTTAGTAATGGCAAAATAAAATACTTCTTTTTTCAAAAAAGCAAGTATTTGGCTGGACAATCATTTGTTTTTGCTGCTGCATGTATTTTGAGTTGTGAGACTGTGTTTGCTTCCTGCATCTACCTTCCCGCTCGAGGGAGCCTTGGATGGCTTGAATTACGTTATTACTGAGAGTCAAGTGCTAAAAGGGTACTTGGCCCTGTTGCTCAGGATCCATAGTAGGTCCGACCCTGGAACATTAGGAGTAAAATGTCTCAAACCCCATGGTTGGGCTCAGTAACCCTGTTTGCCCTGTGGCCCTCTGAACAGGGTTCTGACGATATCAGAAACGGGGGTATTCACAGAAGGCTTAGTAATTGAAATGGCAGCAAGTGTAAGGCGTGGATACTGTCAAATGAGGAAAATATGAGATGGAGCAGGGAGGGAAGTTGGTGAAAGCCATACAGTTTTTAAGGCAGGGATTGCGCCAAGTGCTATACAAATACACTTTTGAGTTCAGTGATGAAAGAGCAATAATGGTAGGCAACCCGAGTAGAAACTACACAATCATGAAAGACCAGACCTTCCTAATACTGCTAGGCAAAAAGAGGACAAGAAAAACTTGGAGGATGTGATCGGACCCCACGCCTCTCTCAAGCTCCTGAAGGCTCACAAAGAATGATGAGCACCAGTCAAGCGAGCACTAGTCGCATTGTGGCTCGGACCCTATGCGAACTGGCACCCTGCATATGCAAGGGTAAGACACAAACCACTTGGTAATTTGCTGCACTAACAGAACTTGACTGAAAAGGCTCACACATACCTTTGCGCTTTTCTTTCTAGTTTGCATCAGGAGGATTCCTCCTGCTCTTATAGAATTTTCTCCCGGACAGTTTCCACTTTCATTATTATTATATACATGACTTCCCATGGTAAACAAATAAACAGTGAGTTGAAAAGGAGATCTGCCTTGCTTCAATACTTTGAGCTAGGACACCAGCATGGCAGAAATATGATAGGGCTGATTTATCCAGTTGTTGCCCTGCACTTCTCTGACTTGCAAGCCTATCAAAAATAAAACTTTTCTATATCTCCACAAGTTAAGGTTCATTGCTATCTGCTCTGCCTCCCTGCCACTTTCCCTTTCCTTCTGCACACCTACTGAAGAGGTAATTGACATATACACCACAATGGTCATTTCCTGTTCTAAACAACACATGACTCAGCCTCTCTGAATACAGGCTACAGGCAGAAAAGTCTGTTGATTGAATTTGCTGGACACTGCAACTCATGTCTGCCTTGGAAGATGGAAGCGCTGAGAACTCTGGACTTGAGGCCCTGTATGACCTTTTTAGGGGGAAATCAAACTACCCTCTATTTCAAGCCTGGTTGCAACATCTCAGGCTAGCCTCTCTCATTATGGGGCACTTGAGCCCCTCTTGTGACGCTTAGCATTGCAAAAATGTGTGGCAAAGGTATTACCCACATCTTGTTTTTATCAGCATTCTAAGGGTTAGAGTCCTGTTGATCCCTGCCAACTAGTAACTTTACACTCCACTGTGACTGCAAGTATCAGAGAAACAAGACACCATGTAAAATAGTTTCCTCTGCTATGGGCTTAATTGTGGTCTGTTTTGTAATTTTCTTTGCTTCGTTTTGCTTTGCTCCATTTGCATTCTTGAATGAGCAGCCAGGGTAAATGCTCTAATCTCCACTGGGAAATAAAGCAGGGCAGCAGGCAAAATCGGTTCCTCTGCTGAGGGCTAAAGTAGGTACTATTTTGTAATGTGCTATGTATTGTTTCATGAGTTACATTTAACTATGTAAGGGTGTATATAACTCTGTAAGGATATATAAGTGAGATTAAGGTCAATTAATTCACACTCTTGTCCACGTTCTCAATGCACCCACCGGAACTAGGATGGTGATCAAAAGACCTCACATCAGTTGCTTCAGTCTTTATTTGCTATCAATGGCCTTCATTTCGAGTTGGGCTGAGTTTAGCCCTCATTTTGATGGGACTGGCAACTTCCATCACCGGCCCCATTATTATTATGTCATCTGATTGACTACACACCCGGTATTTTTCGCCTAGAGAGGTCACTTGATTTCATTGCTCCTATTCCATTTGGACTCTGATGAGAAACTGATATACAGGGCTAATGACCAGATGGGAATATTCATGCCAACATTGAGTGGCTTTCTAGACAGCCCGGATCAGAAATGTGGATTTCATTCCCACATACAACAATGAAGGACTGAATCGATGTCGGTCACTTCTGTGCCTCAACAATTGGGATAGAACTAGGATTTATTACAGGATACTCCGCTGTTCGATAGGCAGCCTCTACTTTAGAATGTTCGGGCTCCACCTCCTTATTTCTTAAGGACAATCGATGGTGTCTGATGATTGGGAAGATGGTCGACCAGAAAATGTACAGGAGTACACCAATTGCTGTATATGTATACTGTACTTGCAGTACAAATACACTATTTGCCTTTACCAGCACCACAGTTATTTTTCCTAATAGTACCTTATTATGTTTATAGTTTGAAAGGCTTTATGGACCTATGACCTCGTCCATCAATCTTTCTCTCTTCCAGTATTTTCAATATTTCATGTTCCTATATGTTCTATCCGACTCCACTTACTGTGCATTCCCTCACAGCTCTGAATACTTGAATGGAGAATGAGGTGCAAAAGCAGATCCATCCCTTCTTTCTATATGTTTTTATTGATTTTTTTTGTAATAATACTTCATCATTACAGAAGAACATGGAGGAGGGGGGACACAAACAACAAAAGTAAATTATACTCAATAGTTCATCAGAGAATTCATATCTAGACAGAGAGAAAAACAAGCATTTGCAATGCAATAGGTCTCGCATTTTCGAGAGTTTGAGCTTTTGGCATTGTAAATGATAATGCTTTTTATATGTTTTGAAAAGTTGCAAGCGATGCGTAAACACGCACTTTGTACTTATAGTCCTTGCTTTCGAGAAGCAAGGCTAACAGTCAAAAAGGCCAACTTTGCTTCTCATAAGCAACGACTACAAGTACAAAGTGCGTGTTTACGCACCACGTGCAGGTTTTGAAAACACAAATAAAAGGCATTGTCATTTACAATGGCAATAGTTCACACTCTCGCAAATGCAAGACCTATTGCATTGAAAATGCTTGTTAAATACTATGCAACCTGCCTTATGTGACTATAGGGCATGCATTACGATGACTAATATGCATTAAAAAGGATAGGTTTAGGGCTGGCAAAAGGTTTAGTTTGCCAGGTTGAAATGGCAGTTTAAAACTGCAATAAAGGCTGCAGCAGCAGGCCTCGGTAATAGCTACTTTTGTGGGTGGTACACAGCGGCGGTGCGTCCATTGGTGCGTTGGGGCGTTGCCCCCCCGCCCGCAGCTCCCTCTGCGTCTCTGAACTTAAGTAAACTCTCAGTTTACTTAAGTTCAGAGACGCCGAGGGAGAACTGACAATCATGTCAGTCAGCATGACGTCGGACCGCCCACCCCCTTCAGAGTCTGGCTCGAGATAAACCATGCCCACCACAGCGTGAAATATTTTGAAAGGTGCACAATTTCTTCAAAACATCAGCTGCATACCTCAGCTTAATCTCCCACTCCCTCTTGTGTGTGTAAAATGTCTTTCCCGTTGATTTAAACTTCCGGTATGTGGGCCCTTGTCTGCGCTTAAGAGATTTTTGTGCTCCTTGTAATAAAACAGTCACGATATTTCCAAGCTCTAATTCAAAAGTAAGCCTGAAATATTATTTGCTTCTCGTTATTTGTTACTTAGATCTCATAATTTAACTCCACGAATGCAAATGGCACTGATGGAAAAGGTCGCACTAAACATAGATAAAGCAGAACAAACCATATAACCCCTGACCTCCATCTTACAGTTTTCTGTTTTCTCATGTTCATGGCTGCATAACTCGACTCTTTCAGTGTTGTTAGTGATGAGTCATAATAAAGCTGTGCAATTATTTAAAAAGTGCTTGCATTCGTCTTCAGCCCCTAATGAGTTACTACAGGGTAGGTGTCAGCGGCGGTGCGTCCATTGGGGGGTTTCCCCCCCCCTCCCGCAGCTCCCTCTGCGTCTCTGAACTTAAGTAAACTCTCAGTTTACTTAAGTTCAGAGACGCCGAGGGAGAACTGACAATCATGTCAGTCAGCATGACGTCGGACCGCCCACCCCCTTCAGAGTCTGAAGGAGGTGGGCGGTCCGGCGTCATGTTGACTGACAGACCATCACCAGGGGCATGCAGCAGCACAATGCACAAGTGCGCATGAGTGGGGAAGGTCGGCAAATTTTTCCGCCGTGCCCAGTCATGCGCACTAGTGGCTGCACAGGCTGGCGCATGCCCATTAGGAGAGCGAGGGTTGAGCAAAGGCTCAAACCTCGGTCTCCTAATGGGCAGGCGGGCGGAGAGTAACCGTGCCCTAAGTCAATCCTGGCGCTGCTGGCAGCGCCAGGATTGGCTGAGAGGGGTTGCCACCCACTTGCCAGCAGTGATGCGGCTGTTCCGTTTCTGTAGGCGCCAACGGACCCGAGGCGGCGCAGACCTGCTCAGGTAGGATTTTTCTTTTAAAACTCCCCCCCACCCCGGCACTCACCCCCCCGCGACACCCATCCACTCATTAATTCATCCATCCCTTTACCGAAAAATATTTCTTCATTAATTTGTTCTTGTAAAACAAAAGCCCCATGGAGCGCCACTCGAATCCAACAACTTCGATTAATCTTAATACGTGGTTGAGATATACATGTTTTAGTTCTCTTAACTCCCCTCCCCTCCGTTCTAATTGTCCATGAGGCAATGCGACCCCTGTTCCCTTACATGTGGATGCTTTTATTTTGCGGCCGGTGCCCACCAGAGACACGCGTGTTCGTGTATCAGTGAAGGACACGAGCGTGAGGCATCAATGCTGCCCAGGCAGCCAGCAGCAGCCACCGCGGCGCTAGCAGCCCATTAGAGGGACAACTCATTGCACAAATAATTAAAGCCGAGGCACCCTTACCGTATGCGTAGGCCTCAATTCCCCCTAGTCGCAGCGCTGCTACGAATTATTCTCAGACCTCATGGTCATGGGCTGCCGCTTAATTGGAGCTGGTTCCTAACCTCCTTTCCTCCAGGCCAGCACAGAGCGATGCCGAGGAACACGGGGTGTGCCCAGACAAAGCAAAGTTAAAACCTAAGGTGCGTTTTCGGGATCGTGCTTACGGCTTACACTGCAGGTGCCACACGGATCACGTGTGGTACGTCGCAGCGTGGTTGAACACAGCATGACTGTTTGCCTTTTGTACCTCTGTCGCCAATCTATCTGTCTGATTCCATCCGTCCATCCATTCAGCAATTTACACACAACCACCCACCCATCCATGGTATGGCCTATCCATTCATCCAAGTGAATTAACATACGTCCAGCTATTCATGCATCTTTCTAATCATTTATCCATCCATAAATTAATCTTTCCATCTTTCTGCCCGTCTGTCTGTTCCTCCTTCCATCCTTCATTGTATGAATCATCCCACCTTTCCGCCCTTCCAGTCCGTCCATCTGTTCGTCTGTTCGTCCGTCCCTCCATCCATTCATCATCCATCCATCCATCCTTCCATCCATCCATCCATCCATCCATCATTCCTCCATCGGAAATAGTGTTAACAAGGCGTTTCTCTATTTCTCAAATGAAATATGCACGGAGAAATGTAAAAAAAAATATTCAACAAATGAATGTAAACTTATCAGGTATAGTAGAAATTAATATTTTTAAGCAAGAAGTGTCCTGCCTACAATCTTGCTATTGTACCAGATCCCAACAATGCATTTTCTTCACTCTTATTGTATTGTTTTTAACTTTCGATTGTATCTATTTTTTTTAGAGAGATTCAATGTCTTCACTTTTTTTGATCAACGAAAATATTCCCCTTCTTGTCCTTTGCGTTATTACTATTATCCTCATCATCATAATTATTAGAATTATTACTGTTATTATAATTTCTATTGTTGTTATTATTATTCATTGACACACCTATGCAATAATAAAAACAGAGTAGAGGCGGTTTCCCCGTTTCTCCCACTCCATAGATCTGTCCATTCTAACCTAAATCACCGCGATACGAACCAGCAGCGCGTGCAGAAGGATTTCAACTCCTCAGACTCCCATATCACTCCCTGCTCCATTCACAATGGATTAACTTGGGCTCGGAAAGTCATTTCCGTTTAGAAAACAGCATTATTAAAGTGTGATTTGTTGGTTGTGTGACATTAAGGGCCCATCTCCACATGTTGAAAAATTAAAAAAACGCCTTTTGTTTTTTCATAGCGTTTGAATACCGCATATGCACACACAGAGTATAGTTTTTTTTCACCAAACACAACAATATTGCAATCTTCTCCCTGTCCGTTATAAATAAAAATAATTTGATTTCGTTTAAAATGTTTTATGTCAAAAGTGATAGTAGATGTCTGTGCCGCAAGATGAAAAAACTATTTGATGTAACTGTTCCATTTATTTCGAAACTATGTGCACTTTACCTACTGAAGTGCAATACCCTTGAAGCACGTGTCACGCACATTCATTTTTTAAAAGGTGGATGTGCTTCTACACAACACAGAAATTAATCCAAACTAAAGGATAGGTCACAATTACATGCAGATAGGAATACTTTCGCTGTTTCTCCGTTTTGTGCATTAATAACGCTAAACGTAAAACTAACAGCAGTTCTCATATTTCGAACAACCAATAGATAATAATTCCTTCGTTGCACATTTTTTTTTACAAAAAAAAGTTTGTTCCATTTCGTTACATGTTAAAATGTAAACTGCTGTGGGAGACGCGAAGGGGCGAGTGGTCCATTTCAATCCAACATAAATGCTCCTGGATACCCTACAAATTGGCAGTGAAGCGCTATGCAAAAGTACAGAACATAAAAGCGCTCTCAAATGTTCATTTCTTTATTAGTTTGCTTATCCAACAACTTCACACTAGCCACATGTATCACAGATATACATTTTGTAGAATACAGCGGATTCAGTAATCTTTCAGACGCAGGAAATATTAAAATATTAAGTGGGCAGTAAAATTCAATAAAAGCAAGTTGTTCTAGTTCCTATTCAAACCCTGAAGTTTGAAAAATTTATCGCGTTTTCAGAGCTTCATTTGAATGAAGAGATGTTTCGGATGATATTTTTCGATATCTTGCCTCCAAGTCAACACAGAGAAAGAGGGAAGGGCTAATGGTATCTTTGGCAGAGCACCTCAGTTCTTTCCAGTGGCCACTTTGGAAGTGACGTCATTCCGCGTCAGAGGTTATTTATTTTTATTTATTTATTTAATGCAGTTTTATATAGCGCAAACTTAACTCAAAGGTGTCAAAGCGCTTTACAAAAGAACCAGGTAAGTTACAAAAGGTACACAAGATAGACTAAACATGCTAACAAGTTACATATATACAGTTAAAAGTACATAAGATAGGCTGAACACGCTAAAAGTTACATATATGCAGTTACAACGCTAACAAGTTGCATATTTTTATAGTAAAAAAATATAAAGGTGTCAGCGTTAGGTTAGAAGAGGAGTAAAATACATATTTACAAAGTTGCCCTCAAGTGAGTGCCAGGTAAATTACAAAAGGTACACAAGATAGACTAAACACGCTAACAAATTACATATATACAGTTACAGGTACACAAGATAGGCTGATCACGCTAACGTTAACGCGTGCCACCTTCATTGCAGGTGAAGTGTCTCCTCGTAAACACGTCTCTGATCTCGTCCAGTCTGCCGCTGGTCTGTTTGTACCAGGGAACTCAACCTCTGTGGACCTCTTAGTAATCTCTGGGATCCCACAGGCGTTTTAAGGCATGGATGATATACATCTGGCCGAGACCCTCCCCCACATGGCCCTGTTCGTCCGCACGGAGCTGGTGGAGCGCTTCACTGTTTTTGCCTACAGTTCTGTGCGTGAGCAAAGATTGCACTGCTGACCGCGCCCTCACTTACAATACGACAAGCGAACATACAATATTTGGGGACATTACTTTGTTTTTTGCCTTACTGGAACATGACATTTTATTGTTCGTTCCTTAAAAATTATAGCAATACTGTTAAAAAAGGAAAAAATATAAATGAGAATTTCTTTTGCCCTAGTGTGTTGTGTTTACAAAGAGAAGCATTTACAGTTTTACAAACATGCAAAATGAAATATTTAGAAATGTGCTTGAGTTTTTCTGTTTTAATTGCAAGTTTTCTAGCCTCTGTCTATCTGGATACACCCCTTTGTGGCTGGACTGGAGGGAATGGGTTTGGAAAAGACATCAGTCAGACTTCTGGTTCTGTACATTACTCTCTGTTGTGTTGGCGTTGCACATTGTAGTGTGCTGGTTCTACTCATTGCTCTCGGCTGGATCCACACGTTGTATTCTGCTGGCTCTGTATATTGCTCATTTTTGGCTCTGTACATTCTCTACATTGGGACTTTGCAGATGTCTCCCATTTGGCTTTGGGCAGAACTCACTGTTGGCTCCGCACATTGCTGATCATTGGTTCTGTACGTTACTCTGTATTGGCTCTGCGCATTGCACGTCATCGTTGACTCCTTAAAATTGAGCTTTCGTCTTGGTGCATTGCTTTGTTGGCTCTGTACATTGCATAGTGTCTGCTGTGTACATTGCTCAATGCTTGTGCTTTGCTTTCTGTTAACGCTGTACAAAGTTCTGTGTTGGTTCTGTATCTTTCTGTGTTGGCTCTGCGCATTGCTCATTGTTGACTCTGTACATTGCTGCCCATTAGTTGCTCTTTACATGTCTCTTTTTTGGCGCGTGGGAATGCATTTCAGCGATTTAGTTCCTCTCTTATTTTACATGTTTACTTAATCTTGCATTCCCCACGAGTTAGCTATTTTATAATGTTGTTTATCTGTATTTTTTTCTGTGCATACTTTGAGGCTTGAGCCATGCCAGGTGTTTATGAGGGGCTTTGAGCATGCCATGCAGGCGCTAAGGCTAAAGCCAAACAAAGTGCCTGTCAGTGGGTTGGCCTCTCTGCAGAGCACACAGAACAATGTTTGTGTATTCCATTTGCAACTGAAATTCTGTGGAAATGTGTATGAAGGGGGTACACTGATGTCAAAATATTTGCAAGGCAAAAGTAAGAGAAATTAAGGTGCTTATATTTGAAGGAGTGCAGTGCATGTTGGGGGCGGTGAAGTGACAGATGTGAGGAAGGGCATTCGGGGAAGAGTGAAAAGAGGATGCTGAAGAGGAAAGAGAGGGGTTGAAGATGTGCAGATGGACAAGATATGCAGAGAAAAAGAGGATACATATCTAACATAAAGCACACATAATTGAAGGCCAAAACTCCTTCCACAGGCCTCAATGCTATTTAATTCACAGACTCACTATTTCAGAAGTTCAGAATTAAACATTTTCAATGTTAATTATTTATAAGAAATCATTGTTGTTACTCATTTATCTTAAACAGCTAACACCCAGTGACAAAGCCAATCATACTGACAGGCTTTAGGCGTATGTCAATTGCTGTGCCATTTATCTGGATAAAATTACATCTCAGAGAGAAACCAAAATACCGGTCTGATGGCACACTATGGGAATCACAGAAATGTATTTGGCATGTTCCTTTATAGGGAGCACCCACTCTTTTCATCTCACTTAAAGACCTGTCTGCACATATTTCTATATGACTGGTTACAGTCAGCAGCTGTGGGTGCTTCCCGAAGTCTGGTTAGAGCATATTTTTCCAAAGTTAATGCTGCATGCAGTGCAAGACACTGGGCAAGCATACATTTTAAAGGGCTAAAGTTGTCATGCAGAACAATTTACATATTACAGTAACTGTTGAACAAATTAATGCAAGAAGATACGGGGCAGTTTTTAATGTGTTTAATATTTCAAGACTATACGTTCCCACTGCTTAATAAGCCTTGCTTTATCGCTGCATTCATTTGCTTTAAAATGCACCATTTGCAATCTTTTTTAAATTTCTTTCTCAGGAGAGGGACTCTCCCTAGACCCCAGGTTTGTCCATTGAACTTGTTCACATCGCTAACTAGTGTTTTCTATTGGAAAGGGTAGAGCCAAAGCAGTCTTGCTTAGTACCCTAGCCCTCTTCAGAGTCAGACTTGCTTGGCAACCCAGAAATTCTCTGAAATAATGTATGAGTTTTCTTTTATGAATGCCTAGAAGAACTGAAGTTTTAGTCCATTTATCACAGAAATAGTGCTGAAAATCGCACCAAAAAGATGCCAATTTTTTAAAAATGTCTTCACGGGGGAGAACCCCCCCCGAACCCCCCTTATTGCCGTTGGGCTGCGCTCGCTCGCATACGTTGCTTTGTTCTGCATACGCCTCACCAGTTTTAAATCCCACCAGCCGCCACTGGTGGTACAATGAGTACTGCAGGGCATGGGTAAAGGTAGTACCAGTTTTCTAAGGACTTACAAGTAATTAAATTTGCTAATTCGGTGTAAGGCAATGTTACCATGTTTGAAGGAGAGAGCATAAGCCTTTAGTAGTGGTTAGCATTGGTAAAGTGTGCACAGTCCTAAAGCCAACAAAAAACGAATTCACCAAAACTGACGGTATGAAGGCAAAACATTTTGGGAAATACCAGACCACGGATGTCAGATCTAATTGCCTGCCCTCTTAATGTTCCACTGTGCACCATGTGATCCATTATAGGAATACGGACAGTTTCAGCATACTGCTTTTAAAGCTTTCCAGACAGGTGTACTGTTTAAAATTTGAACAACTATTTGTGTTTCTTGATTTCTGCCTATAATAGATATCCACATTTGCCCAGTTTCCTGCCACTTGTCTATTCCAAGATTGATGACAGGTAATTTTAATGGCTACACTAAAAGGGACTTTGTAAGTTTCTTCCTTGAATGTTTGAACTAACACCTACCAGTGGCGGCTGCTGGGATTTGAAACTGGTGGGCGTATGCAGAACGAAGCAACGTATGCGAGCGAGCGCAGCGAGCCCGACGGCAATAAGGGGGGTTCGGGGGGGTTCTCCCCCTGTGAAGAAATTTTTAAAAAATTGGCATCTTTTTGGTGCGATTTTTAGCACTATTTCTGTGATAAATGGACTAAAAATTCAGTTCTTCTAGGCATTCAAAAAGAAAACTCATACATTATTTCAGAGAATTTCTGGGCTGCCAGCGAGTCTGACTTCTGAAGAGGGCTAGGGTACTAAGCAAGACTGCTTTGGCTCTACCCTTTCCAATAGAAAACACTAGTTAGCGATGTGAACAAGTTCAATGGACAAACCTGGGGTCTAGGGAGAGTCCCTCTCCTGAGAAAGAAATTTAAAAAGATTGCAAATGGTGCATTTTAAAGCAAATGAATGCAGCGATAAAGCAAGGCTTATTAAACAGTGGGAACGTATAGTCTTGAAATATTAAACACATTAAAAACTGCCCCGTATCTTCTTGCATTAATTTGTTCAACAGTTACTGTAATATGTAAATTGTTCTGCATGACAACTTTAGCCCTTTAAAATGTATTCTGAACTCGCTGAATAAGTCTAAATGCATTTTCAAAATTGTTGATGACCTCACTAATCCTCAGTGCTTACAAAATGAGATCCAGCCTACTCAAGATCTCTGTGACAGTTTGGCAACTTTTTTTGATGATAAAATCAGCACCATCATCTCTGGTCTGAAAACCAACCTTTCTGGGGGGATAGAAGTTGTGATTCATGGGGTAGCCACCTCAATTGATGGTCTGGGAGGGGCGCCCGGTGTAGGTACACAGATTGGTGAAGGGACTGGTAAATTGAGTCTTTTGGACCATTTTGAGCCCCTTTCGGATGAGGAATTTAGCAGGCTTGCTCTGGGTGTTTCCTCGGGCTCTCCACTGGACCCCCTTCCACACAAAATCTGGAAGGAATTTGCCTTAGAATTTTTCCCCAGGCTCCGACAGATTTGTAATTTATCACTATCTAGTGGAGTTGTACCATCTAGCTGGAAACAGGCTGTAGTTACACCACTCTTGAAGAAGGCCACTCTTGACCCAACCTGCCCGGGTAACTATCGGCCCATCTCTCTCCTCCCCTACCCAGTGAAGATCCTTGAACATTTGGTTAGCAAATCTCTGTCAGCTTTTTTAGAACGTAACAACTGTCTGGCAGATGTACAATTCGGTTTCCGTCCAGAACACGGAACCGAGTCTGCCTTGGTGACCGTGTTGGACGATCTGCGTCTGTTGGCAGATAGGGGACAATCAGCAATACTTATTCTGCTTGACCTGTCTGCCGCTTTCGACACGGTCAACCATGATATTTTGCTAACACGTCTAGAGGAGGTAGGAGTAGTGGGCACTGCCCTGAATTGGTTTCGATCCTATCTATCTGGCAGGTGTCAGGCAGTGGCTCTTCCACCTTTCCAGTCAGCCTTCACTAACATCTGTCATGGGGTTCCACAAGGATCTGCCATCAGCCCAATTTTATTTAACATCTATTTGAGCCCATTGATTAACATCATTCGGGCTCATAATGTGAAACTGGTAAATTATGTTGATGACACCCAGATCATTCTATCTCTTGATGGAACCCTACCCAATGCCCTAGAGGATTTTCATGCGTGCATGCACGCTACTGCGCAGTGGCTACGTAACAACTCTTTACAATTTAATTCGGATAAGACCGAAATTGTACACTGCGCAGTTGGAAAGGTCCATCTGCCTCTTCCTCACAACTTCTGGCCCCTTGATACATCTACTGCCTTGGCGCCATCTAAGACGGTGCGAAACTTGGGAGTCATGTTTAATGCCAACCTGTCATTGGAGAAGCAAGTGAATAAGATGGTGGGGTGCTGTTTTGGCCTTATTAGAGCTTTGAGAAAGATTCTTCCGTTGCTTCCAATTTCGGTTAGAGCCTTGGTTGTTCGAGGCGCTATCTTAAGCAGACTTGACTACTGCAATGCTCTATTGCTGGAGTCCCCTAAGTATCTGATTCAGAGACTGCAACGTGTTCAGAATACGGCTGCGAAATTGGCCCTGTCTAGACCTCGAGGCTTTTCTGCCTCAATGTGCCTAGCTGAGCTACACTGGCTCCCTGTGCAGCAAAGAATTCATTTTAAATCCCTTTGTATAGGGTTTAGGGCTCTGCATGGACTCGGTCCTAAGCCGCTACAGAAGAAATTGGTTTGGTATACTCCTACCCGGACCCTTCGTTCCTCTTCTGCCTGCCTGGCAAAGGTACCCAGGTTCAACAGGGCCAGACTGGGAGGAAGATCTTTTAGTACTGCTGCTGCGAAACTTTGGAACGCACTTCCACTTGAAATTAGACAATGTAGTACCCTGTCCATGTTTAGGAAAAGGATCAAAACGTGGTTGTTCCCCAGAAACTGATCCTGTCGTTTTCGAGTAATGTTCTTAGGTTCTGTCCTTTTTCGCTCCTCGTTGGTCTGTGTTCATGTATCTTTAGCGCCAGGGTACCCGCAGGGTGTTTGTCGCGCTTTATAAATGTTATATACAATACAATACAATGCTTGCCCAGTGTCTTGCACTGCATGCAGCATTAACTTTGGAAAAATATGCTCTAACCAGACTTCGGGAAGCACCCACAGCTGCTGACTGTAACCAGTCATATAGAAATATGTGCAGACAGGTCTTTAAGTGAGATGAAAAAAGTTGGTGCTCCCTATAAAGGAACATGCCAAATACATTTCTGTGATTCCCATAGTGTGCCATCAGACCGGTATTTTGGTTTCTCTCTGAGATGTAATTTTATCCAGATAAATGGCACAGCAACTGACATACGCCTAAAGCCTGTCAGTATGATTGGCTTTGTCACTGGGTGTTAGCTGTTTAAGATAAATGAGTAACAACAATGATTTCTTATAAATAATTAACATTGAAAATGTTTAAATTCTGAACTTCTGAAATAGTGAGTCTGTGAATTAAATAGTATTGAGGCCTGTGGAAGGAGTTTTGGCCTTCAATTATGTGTGCTTTATGTTAGATATGTATCCTCCTTTTCTCTGCATATCTTGTCCATCTGCACATCTTCAACCCCTCTCTTTCCTCTTCAGCATCCTCTTTTCACTCTTCCCCGAATGCCCTTCCTCACATCTCTGTCACTTCACCGCCCCTAACATGCACTGCACTCCCTCAAATATAAGCACCTTAATTTCTCTTACTTTTGCCTTGCAAATATTTTGACATCAGTGTACCCCCTTCATACACATTTCCACAGAATTTCAGTTGCAAATGGAATACACAAACATTGTTCTGTGTGCTCTGCAGAGAGGCCAACCCACTGACAGGCACTTTGTTTGGCTTTAGCCTTAGCGCCTGCATGGCATGCTCAAAGCCCCTCATAAACACCTGGCATGGCTCAAGCCTCAAAGTATGCACAGAAAAAAATACAGATAAACAACATTATAAAATAGCTAACTCGTGGGGAATGCAAGATTAAGTAAACATGTAAAATAAGAGAAGAACTAAATCGCTGAAATGCATTCCCTCGCGCCAAAAAAGAGACATGTAAAGAGCAACTAATGGGCAGCAATGTACAGAGTCAACAATGAGCAATGCGCAGAGCCAACACAGAAAGATACAGAACCAACACAGAACTTTGTACAGCGTTAACAGAAAGCAAAGCACAAGCATTGAGCAATGTACACAGCAGACACTATGCAATGTACAGAGCCAACAAAGCAATGCACCAAGACGAAAGCTCAATTTTAAGGAGTCAACGATGACGTGCAATGCGCAGAGCCAATACAGAGTAACGTACAGAACCAATGATCAGCAATGTGCGGAGCCAACAGTGAGTTCTGCCCAAAGCCAAATGGGAGACATCTGCAAAGTCCCAATGTAGAGAATGTACAGAGCCAAAAATGAGCAATATACAGAGCCAGCAGAATACAACGTGTGGATCCAGCCGAGAGCAATGAGTAGAACCAGCACACTACAATGTGCAACGCCAACACAACAGAGAGTAATGTACAGAACCAGAAGTCTGACTGATGTCTTTTCCAAACCCATTCCCTCCAGTCCAGCCACAAAGGGGTGTATCCAGATAGACAGAGGCTAGAAAACTTGCAATTAAAACAGAAAAACTCAAGCACATTTCTAAATATTTCATTTTGCATGTTTGTAAAACTGTAAATGCTTCTCTTTGTAAACACAACACACTAGGGCAAAAGAAATTCTCATTATATATTTTTTCCTTTTTTTAACAGTATTGCTATAATTTTTAAGGAACGAACAATAAAATGTCATGTTCCAGTAAGGCAAAAGTCAAAGTAATGTCCCAAAATATTGTATGTTCGCTTGTCGTATTGTAAGTGAGGGCGCGGTCAGCAGTGCAATCTTTGCTCACGCACAGAACTGTAGGCAAAAACAGTGAAGCGCTCCACCAGCTCCGTGCGGACGAACAGGGCCATGTGGGGGAGGGTCTCGGCCAGATGTATATCATCCATGCCTTAAAACGCCTGTGGGATCCCAGAGATTACTAAGAGGTCCACAGAGGTTGAGTTCCCTGGTACAAACAGACCAGCGGCCGACTGGACGAGATCAGAGACGTGTTTACGAGGAGACACTTCACCTGCAATGAAGGTGGCACGCGTTAACGTTAGCGTAATCAGCCTATCTTGTGTACCTGTAACTGTATATATGTAATTTGTTAGCGTGTTTAGTCTATCTTGTGTACCTTTTGTAATTAACCTGGCACTCACTTGAGGTCAACTTTGTAAATATGTATTTTACTCCTCTTCTAACCTAACGCTGACACCTTTTATATTTTTTTACTATAAAAATATGCAACTTGTTAGCGTTGTAACTGCATATATGTAACTTTTTAGCGTGTTCAGCCTATTTTATGTACTTTTAACTGTATATATGTAACTTATTAGCATGTTTAGTCTATCTTGTGTACCTTTTGTAACTTACCTGGTTCTTTTGAAAAGCGCTTTGACACCTTTGAGTTAAGTTTGCGCTATATAAAACTGCATTAAATAAATAAATAAAAATAAATAACCTCTGACGCGGAATGACGTCACTTCCAAAGTGGCCACTGGAAAGAACTGAGGTGCTCTGCCAAAGTTACCATTAGCCCTTCCCTCTTTCTCTGTGTTGACTTGGAGGCAAGATATCGAAAAATATAATCCGAAACATCTCTTCATTCAAATGAAGTTCTGAAAACGCGATAAATTTTTCAAACTTCAGGGTTTGAATAGGAACTAGAACAACTTGCTTTTATTGAATTTTACTGCCCACTTAATATTTTAATATTTCCCGCGTCTGAAAGATTACTGAATCCGCTGTATTCTACAAAAATGTATATCTGTGATACATGTGGCTAGTGTGAAGTTGTTGGATAAGCAAACTAATAAAGAAATGAACATTTGAGAGCGCTTTTATGTTCTGTACTTTTGCATAGCGCTTCACTGCCAATTTGTAGGGTATCCAGGAGCATTTATGTTGGATTGAAATGGACCACTCGCCCTTCGCGTCTCCCACAGCAGTTTACATTTTAACATGTAACGAAATGGAACAAACTTTTTTTTGTAAAAAAAAAAAAAAAAATGTGCAACGAAGGAATTATTATCTATTGGTTGTTCGAAATATGAGAACTGCTGTTAGTTTTACGTTTAGCGTTATTAATGCACAAAATGGAGAAACAGCGAAAGTATTCCTATCTGCATGTAATTGTGACCTATCCTTTAGTTTGGATTAATTTCTGTGTTGTGTAGAAGCACATCCACCTTTTAAAAATGAATGTGCGTGACACGTGCTTCAAGGGTATTGCACTTCAGTAGGTATGGTGCACATAGTTTCGAAATAAATGGAACAGTTACATCAAATAGTTTTTTCATCTTGCGGCACAGACATCTACTATCACTTTTGACATAAAACATTTTAAACGAAATCAAATTATTTTTATTTATAACGGACAGGGAGAAGATTGCAATATTGTTGTGTTTGGTGAAAAAAACTATACTCTGTGTGTGCATATACGGTATTCAAACGCTATGAAAAAACAAAAGGCGTTTTTTTAATTTTTCAACATGTGGAGATGGGCCCTTAATGTCACACAACCAACAAATCACACTTTAATAATGCTGTTTTCTAAACGAAAATGACTCTCCGAGCCCAAGTTAATTCATTGTGAATGGAGCAGGGAGTGATATGGGAGTCTGAGGAGTTGAAATCCTTCTGCACGCGCTGCTGGTTCGTATCGCGGTGATTTAGGTTAGAATGGACAGATCTATGGAGTGGGAGAAACGGGGAAACCGCCTCTACTCTGTTTTTATTATTGCATAGGTGTGTCAATGAATAATAATAATAACAATAGAAATTATAATAACAGTAATAATTCTAAATTATGATGATGAGGATAATAGTAATAACGCAAAGGACAAGAAGGGGAATATTTTCGTTGATCAAAAAAAGTGAAGACATTGAATCTCTCTAAAAAAAATAGATACAATCGAAAGTTAAAAACAATACAATAAGAGTGAAGAAAATGCATTGTTGGGATCTGGTACAATAGCAAGATTGTAGGCAGGACACTTCTTGCTTAAAACTATTAATTTCCACTATACCTGATAAGTTTACATTCATTTGTTGAATATTTTTTTTTACATTTCTCCGTGCATATTTCATTTGAGAAATAGAGAAACGCCTTGTTAGCACTATTTCCGATGGAGGAATGATGGATGGATGGATGGATGGATGAATGGATGATGAATGGATGGACGGACAGATGGACGGACTGGAAGGGCGGAAAGGTGGGATGATTCATACAGTGAAGGATGGAAGGAGGAACAGACAGACGGGCAGAAAGATGGAAAGATTCATTTATGGATGGATAAATGATTAGAAAGATGCGTGAATAGCTGGACGTATGTTAATTCACTTGGATGAATGGATAGGCCATACCATGGATGGGTGGGTGGTTGTGTGTAAATTGCTGAATGGATGGACGGATGGAACCAGACAGGTAGATTGGCGACAGAGGTACAAAAGGCAAACAGTCATGCTGTGTTCAACCACGCTGCGACGTACCACATGTGATCCGTGTGGCACCTGCAGTGTAAGCCGTAAGCACGATCCCGAAAACGCACCTTAGGTTTTAACTTTGCTTTGTCTGGGCGCACCCTGTGCTCCTCGGCATCGCTCTGTGCTGGCCTGGAGGAAAGGAGGTTAGGAACCAGCTCCAATTAAGCGGCAGCCCATGACCATGAGGTCTGAGAATAATTCGCTGCAGCGCTGCGACCAGGGGGAATTGAGGCCTACGCATACGGTAAGGGTGCCTCAGCTTTAATTATTTGTGCAATGAGTTGTCCCTCTAATGGGCTGCTAGCGCCGCGGTGGCTGCTACTGGCTGCCTGGGCAGCATCGATGCCTCACGCTCGTGTCCTTCACTGATACACGAACACGCGTGTCTCTGGTGGGCACCGGCCGCAAAATAAAAGCATCCACATGTAAGGGAACAGGGGTCGCATTGCGTCATGGACAATTAGAACGGAGGGGGAGGGGAGTTAAGAGAACTAAAACATGTATATCTCAACCACGTATTAAGATTAATCAAAGTTGTTGGATTCGAGTGGCGCTCCATGGGGCTTTTGTTTTACAAGAACAAATTAATGAAGAAATATTTTTCGGTAAAGGGATGGATGAATTAATGAGTGGATGGGTGTCGCGGGGGGGGTGAGTGCCAGGGTGGGGGGGAGTTTTAAAAGAAAAATCCTACCTGAGCAGGTTCGCGCCGCCTCGGGTCCGTTGGCGCCTACAGAAACGGAACAGCCGCATCACTGCTGGCAAGTGGGTGGCAACCCCTCTCAGCCAATCCTGGCGCTGCCAGCAGCGCCAGGATTGACTTAGGGCACGGTTACTCTCCGCCCGCCTGCCCATTAGGAGACCGAGGTTTGAGCCTTTGCTCAACCCTCGCTCTCCTAATGGGCATGCGCCAGCCTGTGCAGCCACTAGTGCGCATGACTGGGCACGGCGGAAAAATTCACCGTCCTTCCCCACTCATGCGCACTTGTGCATTGTGCTGCTGCATGCCCCTGGTGATGGTCTGTCAGTCAACATGACGCCGGACCGCCCACCTCCTTCAGACTCTGAAGGGGGTGGGTGGTCCGACGTCATGCTGACTGACATGATTGTCAGTTCTCCCTCGGCGTCTCTGAACTTAAGTAAACTGAGAGTTTACTTAAGTTCAGAGACGCAGAGGGAGCTGTGGGCGGGGGGGCAACGCCCCAACGGACACACCGCCGCTGACACCTACCCTGTAGTAACCCATTAGGGGCTGAAGACGAAAGCAAGCACTTTTTAAATAATTGCACAGCTTTATTATGACTCATCACTAACAACACTGAAAGAGTCGAGTTACGCAGCCATGAACATGAGAAAACAGAAAACTGTAAGATGGAGGTCAGGGGTTATATGGTTTGTTCTGCTTTATCTATGTTTAGTGTGACCTTTTCCATCAGTGCCATTTGCATTCGTGGAGTTAAATTATGAGATCTAAGTAACAAATAACGAGAAGCAAATAATATTTCAGGCTTACTTTTGAATTAGAGCTTGGAAATATCGTGACTGTTTTATTACAAGGAGCACAAAAATCTCTTAAGCGCAGACAAGGGCCCACATACCGGAAGTTTAAATCAACGGGAAAGACATTTTACACACACAAGAGGGAGTGGGAGATTAAGCTGAGGTATGCAGCTGATGTTTTGAAGAAATTGTGCACCTTTCAAAATATTTCACGCTGTGGTGGGCATGGTTTATCTCGAGCCAGCACATGCGGAGGAAAACACAATCCTTTAAACGCCAATGCCAGTCACTGGCGATGCTGAGAAGAACCTACAAACCTACAAATTTACCCTATTTGTAAATACAGAATTCCTTGAGCACGTAGTGGAAGCTGTTATTCAAAATAGAGCAGGATACCAAAGCGACACAGCATGTTTGGTGGCCTCTCTGCAAATTGGGAAATGCTGCGTTTATGTGGAAGGGCGCATCAAAGGGCTAAAATAAATCAAATAAAAACCCACTGCTGCAGGGGCTGTGTGAGCTCGGATGGTGGGTGGAGGGCTTATAATGAAGCAGAAGGGGAATCAAAACGGCCAGTGATGGGCCAAAAGCATAAACATACTGGCATCACGGTGCGAGGCATTCACACGGGAGAAACAAAGGCAAGCTCTCCGACCATGTTTGTCAATCCAGAATTGCCTGAGCGTGTAGCGGAAGTTATTATTCAAAATAGAGCAGGATACCAAAGCGATGCAGAATGCAGCGACATCTCGGCAAACAGGGAAATGCTGTGTTTGTGTGGAAGGGCGCATCGATGGGCTAAAATAAACAAGTAAATTAGGTATTAAAGCACCAACCTTAGTGTTGCTCAGTGGAGTACTGTGCAGAAGGCATATCCAGGGCAAGCCAACTTAAGCATCTGGAATGAATTAAAATAATACACGGAAATAATTCACGGAAAGAGCGGAGGGGGCGGGGAGGAGAGATTAAAAAAAGTTTGCTTTTGCTAGAGAGGGGGAGGTGTGAGCTAGCTGCGAGTTATCTCTAAATCTGTGGGAAAGAAATGCGTGCCTAATGGGAGAGCAGTGGAGGAGGGGTGGCAGCTGCTCGTGCACTGCAAGCCTGGTGCAGAATATTGCCCCACACACAGAAAGCACAAGTCTTGATTACGGGGAAAGTAGCTGCGCCGGCAGTGCTGCTTACAGTGTGTGTGTGCGCGCAATGTGCTGGGGGAACTGGAGCAGAAAATGCGCCGAAAACATCGCTGGGGAAAGGAAGCACATTGGAGAGGGCACGGCAAAAGTTGCTACTTTTAATGATGCCCAACCCAGAAGGTGCTGGTCACGGTTTCTCCAACAAAACGTTGATTTTTTAAATGAATACCGAGCCATAGCCCAGCATCGCGAGGGAGCAGTTACGGTACATTTCCCCACCATGTAAATACACTGTCGCCTGCACACGTAATAATTGTTAAGCTTTAAAGACAGCTCTGAATGGGTAACACTGAGCCTACTGCTATGTGTATGCATAAACCTCCAGCTGCCATTTACTGTACCATTAGCCCGGCCGAACGCAGCTCTGTCTGGCAGTATGCAAATTCGCCCGAGCATCCCGGCACCTGAAGCTAAATCAGTGAAAGCTGAAAATCAGCGGCTCCAGACGGAGTCATGGCACGCTTGGATCAGGTCAGTGCAGCGGAGGGACCCAGCGGCTTCACACCAAAACTGCACATAACAATTAGCATGCTGGGCTGCAACAATCGTATAAAAGAGTTCTCCTCAGCAACACATCAACCATGCAAGCGGACGAAAACTGTAGTTGGGCGGTGCTGCTTCCGGAATTAACGGAAGTGACGCATCGGATCTACAGCAAATAATAAGACCGCTAAGAAAAGCAATGCCAGATTTTACTAATGGCAAGCGGCAGGAGAAATTCCCCGGCAAGAGGCGGCGTTTCACCCCTGATACAGATTACTTGAAGTCTCGGAGAGACAGCGCATGCGCGCTGCCTAGGCGAGACCTAAAAAAGGGCGCTCGAGATTGAAGTAGACAAACATATACAAATAATTCATATCATAGTGAATACAAGAGCTACCAGGGCATATATATCTAAGATCCAAATCTATGAATGTAATACATACAGTGCAAAAAAAACATAAAAATACGCAAATCTCCAGATTGTCATATTTTTAAAATGTTAAAAAAAAGAGCAATTTTACCTCAATTTGAAAGTGCTTAGCTAAACAACTTATAATGAATTATATTCAGCGAAAAATAAAGATCACTGCCAACATCCCAATGAAAAGCATTGATACTAAATAACAAAACATATACATAATTCAATCCTAGTAGATATAAGAAGTATTAAAGCATATTAGACTCATGAATGCAGCACATCTAATACCATTTAGAAAAAAAAAATATATCACAATGCCATAAGACTATATATCCGACTAAACATGTTCTTAAAGTGCTGAGAACATGCAATTGCTT
This sequence comes from Calotriton arnoldi, assembly GCA_963921515.1. Taxonomy (NCBI): domain Eukaryota; kingdom Metazoa; phylum Chordata; class Amphibia; order Caudata; family Salamandridae; genus Calotriton; species Calotriton arnoldi. The sequence continues at coordinate 1,494,946 of CAWUFW010002133.1, read as the reverse complement.
GAACTATAAGGTACTTAAGACGTACAGATACATAATCCTTTCTAAAATATGGTAAAGGCTCCAAACCAACCCTAATTCAACCAGTGATTGAGTCTCACAACTGCTGGAGGGAGTTTACCCAGTCTGAGAGGGCCCAAAGATTTTCTTCCCCTTCTGCCTAGCCTTCCTCCCTTTACGCTTGTGAAGTGCAGACTCTGAGAAGCATTCTTGCCATTGCTGGAAGGAGGGGGGATGGGGATCGAGCCGTGTTGACGCAATACAAATACGACAAACTGCCATGGCGATGAAGACCATCCCTTCTTTCACTGTTTACTTCATCCTTTCTCCCTGATGTGTGTAAGGGTTTCTTTGTGTCAATAGTATTGCTGTATGTCAAATATTAATGCTACTTGCTGCATCTTCATCTATGATATGCTATCATATAAGAAAAGCTTTAAATACATAATAAATAATTGTTAGCGTGCATTGAAGTATTTTGTGCTTTAGGTTTTTAGAAATTAGCAAAATGACAGGTGACTTTTTTGTTTGCTGCAATTCCGGTGCCATAGCATCCTACAAGGCGGACACCATCATATCCACGCTACCACACTGCCATCACACACTCTTGATCTACTACCCATAGGCACTATCAGTGTAGCTGATCATTTTTGTGGTCTCGCTATAGACAGCTTCAGAAGTCTTTCATAGCTTTGTATACAATATGACAGAGTGGGCTTTGTTTCAGCCCCCTGCTCATGATTGCAAGGCTTTTTGTCCATCCCATTGCCAGTTCATGATTTTATGTCATTTCCCTAGATGAATTTGGCTTTACCTTGATTGAATGAGTTGTTCCCTTGAAATGCTGATATCAGCGAAATATCTTTCTTTTATTTCGTTACCATTTGTGTTTAGCACTCCAAGGAAGTGCATGTCCTGCTCTTCCCCCCCCCATGTCTCTCTCTTTATTTAGCTTTGCCCTTTTCTAGCTCATGCTCTTTCACTTGCTTCTCCCCTACAGCAATCTTTTGTTGTTTCCTCCCTCTGGCACAAAGTACTGTCGCAGTTCAGTGTTGCCACCCTCCTCTCTGTCTCTCTCACCACTCTCTTCTGCCACTCGTAATATTGGGTTTGCCAAGGCTGGACATTTTCAAAATTGCATTGGCAAAGCAAATAGCAATGAGTGGCACTCTTGAAATTATATTTTCTATACTTTTAAGATGGCGTCGCAGAGTCGGGCAACTCAGACGAGCGAGCACGGGAGAGCTCTGGTACCGGGCGGAATGCTACTGGCGTCCACAGCGAAAGTTCTTTCCCACTGGGAGAAGGAACCTTTGTTGAGCCTGCTAAGAGACCTATACAGGTGCAGGATATACACAGGTGAGAGGCACTTTGTCAGATGGACTTTTTGCAGGGGCGTAGCAATATGGGTTTTAGGGTGGGCAGCCTTCCTCCCCCCGCTCTTACCTGCCGCCGTCGCAGGGTGGCAAGCACAGGAATCGCCAACATCCCCAGCTCTTACATGTGGCTGCCACGGGGCAGCAAACGCAGGGACCGCCACGGGCAGCCAAATGTCTACCTATGCCACTGACTTTTGTCCTGAGTAGACCCACTGAAATTAGCCTGTGGGTTGAAACAGCGACACTGGAGTGGAGATTGTCCAATATGGAATAGTTTTCTATTCTTGAATCAGTAATAATACTGGACTGCATAATGAAGACCACATTGTATATATACATCATATTTTAATGGTTTCACCACTGCACTTATGAGCACTGCACCGTCTGCACTTTTTGATTTACTTAGCACTTTTTAGATGAATAAAATAACGAGTAATGTAAATGATCAAGTTTGGCATGTAATTTAACTTCATGGTGAATCACGATAGAGACTCATCCAACCACTTGTTCGATGTTTCAGTATTCCCAGGTTCCCTTGTTTGGGCACACCTGGGTTTGGTCCTGTGTATCGTTCAATAACTGGACTTTCAAAGCAGAGCCATTCTTTGATCATAGGGTAGCATTTCTATTTTTCAATAACAAATAGTAAATGTATCATGAAAGACACTTGGATAGTAAATTCACACCATCTTGGAGATGGATGAACTTCCATTGCATTCTCTGTCTGGAAATCCCATTTGTCTATCAGGAAGAGAGAACCCAAGCCCGGAAGTGATGAGAGGACGTATTTGAACACTTTCTCAAGAACAAGCTTGGTAATGTGTTATAGCGGAACAGAAGGCTTCCTTTCAACAGGGCACAGTCGATGATGACATCCCACCCCAGGCATGGAACCCACCAGTCCTGTCCCTTCTTCAACAGCCCTACCTTCACAGAAAAGGACCATAGTCTCCTCATCATCTGTCAGCGCCTCAATAATAGCATCTCAGGTGATTTGCAGAAAAATGGAGGGAGTTTGTTGTCCGCAGCAACCTGTGGTTGCAACTGTGGAGGAAATGTCCCAGGCTTTTGGTGGGAGCAGAAACCACAAAGGTCATTTGTGACATTGGAGTGGAAGTCAAAATACTTATTGGTCATGTAATCTCCGTGTTTGCTTTCCAGCACTACGAGATGACGTTTCTCATTTGTTCTCACAAATGTTATCATTAATCACAGATCGAGTCTCACCCATCCCCATCCTACGCCCCTCCTAGAGATGGTGGCGGTATCAGGGCCATCTGGGGTTGCTACTGGTGCAATGTATAAAGCAGAGGTGGAGATGTTTCAGTTTGGTTTAAGATGCTTTAGTGTGAAGCGCCACACTGGAGGGGACAGTGATAGAGACATGAGCATCATTTTTTTTTTCTATACATTTTGTTTCCCTCAGTTTTTTGTTTAGAATTTTTCACTTTATGCTCCCTGAGTGTTCCATCTTCTTGGCCTGGAGTTTGCCCTGTGCCTTATGCTTCATTTCTTTATTCTCTATCCACATTACTGTCTTTCCTCTCGCCTGTCTACAACAGCACTACTGCCAGCACTCTCCCCATATGCCACATGGCTTTCCCTATTTACTTTATCCATTTTAATTTTATTTAACAGCACCACCATTTCTAACAGGAATGTTTTAAACAGCTTTGATACCTGTAGATAGATCAGTAGGGACAGACAGTTAACACATTTAGGCAAAGCTACTGTTTTGTATAGGTTGGATCAACTGGTGCGCATAACGGTTCATGAAGGCATACATTTTACCAAAATACTATATTGTAATTGCATTTATATAGCGCTTACTACCCCCGACGAGGCGTCAAAATGTACGCTACTGCAGAACCCAAAAAGGATTAGTGGTGAATTAGTATAAGAGTAGATCATGGCTCACACAGGCATTGAATGCTCATATTTACAGCTGGTGGTAAGAATAACTACTATTTGCTTTCATGTTGCACAAAATTAGTTTTCAGTGTTAATGTAAACGCTTGTAAAGAGGCTGGCCCGAATGTTTGGGATAAGGAAGTGTCACTGCGGAGAGCCAAGAAGTGTGAAAGATCAAACCTGGGGTTCGGCTCTCTGCAAGTAACTAGAATGTTGTGGCTGGTGGATGGTGTGTTTCGAGCTGGTGTGTACCAAGAGGTGGTTTGGAGCCAGACTAGTTACTGCTTTGAGAACAAGTTCTAAAGGTTGCGTGAGGCCTGGTTATTGCTCGTGAAATAAACAGCTCGGTGGTATTATAACTGATGGAGGTATGATTAGGCCAATAACAAAGTTTAGGTAGTAAAGTTTGTGACCTTGACAATTGGACTGTTGGTGGCAGAGAACTGCAAGACCCTTGCCATACTCCAGTCTTTAGAATATTAATGAATTGTTTAGTCTTTCGGATGCGTTGAAAGGTTTCTGTGCTGTATCTTCCATGTACTCTGTCACTGGAAGTGTGCGCCTGGAGCCGAGTTTATATTAAAAGCTTCCCTTTTCATGGAGTTTCAGAAAAGAACCCCAAGGTATCTGGCTTAAGGGGTGAAATTCATAGAGTCAGGGAGAATGTCACTGGAGTCATCTAGAGAGATGAGCCTGGTTGCTGAGGGAAAGTACAGGACCCCAGTTCTAGAAGACTTTAGCACTGGTGAATGTAGTTAATTTTGAATTGCCACATTTTGGACCACCACTCTGTTCTCGTGTCATCTTATTCTCATTGAATTGAGCTTCATCCCTTATTCATTTGTGTGATTGCATTGTGGTATGCACTGTGTGACTGCCCATGGTGAGCGGATAACTGCATTGTTCAATAGGTCCTGGTTGCATGTGACAGAGATTCATTTCCTCATGCATTCAATGACGACACATTACATAAACTCGTGTGCTACTGTGCACGTGAATATAGTGGGTGATCTACAAAGGAAGTTGAAAAGGGAATTTGATTAAAAAGGTAAGAGATCGTGCAGTGCAGGTAGTGTGATGTCAGTAGTGTTTTAGTGCACTAGTACGTGTGCAAAACGTGTTAATTGCGAATTAGTAAAATGCGGTTGCGGGTGGATCGGTACCTGCAGATAATGACATTGATTGCCACGGCACCTTACATAGCTCTATGTGTCATGCCATACAAGAGAACCGGTGACTAAGCAGAAATGTAATCACTTGACTCTGGGATGGTTACGTTGCAAAGACTGCGGATTCACGCTACGTCACAGGTATGCAACACACAGACTGGATCTTGAAGCAAATTGGGAAATTTAACGACGGCTTCAGGACCCTAAAGGGATGGCAAAGGAGACCGGGGCTGGTTCTAGGGCGTCGTGTTCCTTGCCTCTAGCAATTTTCAGCCAACAATAAAAATATCAAGAGAACTCCAGTGAATAATGTTCTTCCTAGAGAGAGATCGGAGGTTTGTCTAGGGGAAGTCTTGACTCATGGTAAGGTAGTGCAGAGGGATAATATGCCTGCTGCAAAGAACGTGGACCATTCAGATCACAAGTGCATATAACGTAAATAGGTCAGTGGGTTACTGCTTTTGTCTGAGAGATTCTTTTGCTACTTGCAGTTTATAAGTTAAAATCCTAACATAGAACAGTGAGCTATTAACGGTCATCAGAGAGCTGCATACAAACTATGGGTTATAGATTAGAGCGTTATGCTTCCATCCCCCACCCGAAGTCTTTCATTATCCTAATGTTGGAAAAATGTTTCATTTGGATAAAAATCAATTCCGATTATTGAAGAGAACCCCCAACCATGGCGTTACAGTTTAAATTCTGAGTTTGTGCTTCTACAGACCAAGCACTATTAAATTATACTGTCTACTAGAATGGATGGCATGCGACTCCTACACTTTGTAGTCCTCTGTCTTATGTAACATTTCCTATACACTATAGGATTTACACACCTATGATTGATTTTCTCTGTGAAGTGTGTGTGATGTAATGTGCTCTGACACCCTGCACTGGTATGAGTGGCACTATAAAACTAATTAAATGCATCTGAGAGAGAGATAATGACATTGATTGCCACGGCACCTTACACAGCTCTATGTGTCATGCCATACAAGAGAACCGGTGACTAAGCAGAAATGTAATCACTTGACTCTGGGATGGTTACGTTGCAAAGACTGCGGATTCACGCTATGTCACAGGTATGCAACACACAGACTGGATCTTGACGCAAATTGGGAAATTTAACGACAGCTTCAGGACCCTAAAGAGATGGCAAAGGAGACCGGGGCTGGATCTAGGGTGTCGTGTTCATTGCCTCTAGCAATTTTCAGGCAACAATAAAAATATCAAGAGAACTCCAGTGAATAATGTTCTTCCTAGAGAGAGATCGGAGGTTTGTCTAGGGGAAGTCTTGACTCATGGTAAGGTAGTGCAGAGGGATAATATGCCTGCTGCAAAGAACGTGTACCATTCAGATCACAAAGTGCATATAACGTAAATAGGTCAGTGGGTTACTGCTTTTGTCTGAGAGATTCTTTTGCTACTTGCAGTTTATAAGTTAAAATCCTAACATAGAACAGTGAGCTATTAACGGTCATCAGAGAGCTGCATACAAACTATGGGTTATAGATTAGAGCGTTATGCTTCCATCCCCCACCCCCAAGTCTTTCATTATCCTAATGTTGGAAAAATGTTTCATTTGGATAAAAATCAATTCCGATTATTGAAGAGAACCCCAACCATGGCGTTACAGTTTAAATTCTGAGTTTGTGCTTCTACAGACCAAGCACTATTAAATTATACTGTCTACTAGAATGGATGGCATGCGACTCCTACACTTTGTAGTCCTCTGTCTTATGTAACATTTCCTATACACTATAGGATTTACACACCTATGATTGATTTTCTCTGTGAAGTGTGTGTGATGTAATGTGCTCTGACACCCTGCACTGGTATGAGTGGCACTATAAAACTAATTAAATGCATCTGAGAGAGAGAGAGAGAGTGGTTATGGAGACTTGAGGGGCCCTGTTAAAGGGTGGTAGTGAGGGAATCTGTGGCGGAGGTGGTCATTGGGACGCACCAACAAACCTTGTCGCACTGGGCACCACCAGCGCTAAAGTCGGAACTGAAGAAGACATCAACCTGGTACTGGGAGCTGGTACATGCTGATAAGATAATAAAGATCTCCTGGCATTACTGGATGGGATTCTGCCGGTGATGGAACAGCCAAACCTGTGGTAACGTGAAGCCTGCTACCCATAAAAATAATAATTTCTATACCCTAAATAGGATCTACCTAACCCTCAGAAAATGGACTAGGTTTGCTGAAGGTGAAACACCAAGGTATAAGAGATGCGGGGCAGTAAGTGCAGACGGTCTACGTTTGTTCGTAGGCTTTCCAGCTTTGGAGGAGCTTCGCATGCAGTAGGCGATACACTGTCTGAAATGACAGCTCAGCAAACGGAAGTAAGCACCTATCTGACCCAGTAGCGGCTCCTGGAGGGAGTGCTGCGGGGCAGTGGGGCGGGGCGGGGGAGGGGCAGGGTAGTAAACTCCGGCATACGGCCGAAGGGAGTTAAGTACATAAATAAATAAAACGAATTACATTGCGCACGCTGCATCGCCATTTACAGCCGCTCCATGTTTTCACAGTGCAGGCAGCAACCCGCCTGCACTTTTGAAGGGGATTAGAGATCCCCTTGCAGGCGGGTGCAATCACTGACTGCACCCACTTGCAAGGGGATGTCTGGGGGGTCTATATGACCCTCTTTCCCCCCTCCAGAGGGCTGCTCTCAGTGGGTGCACTCACAGTGCACCACCTAGAAGGTGGTGCACTGTGAGTGTGCCCCCTGAGAGCTTTTTGCCTCTGCGCCCATGTCTGTAATATGGCGTGGGCGCAGAGGAAAAGCAATCCCCTCATTTGCATAGGATACGCCCCTATGCAAATGAAGGAACACCCCCTGAAGGTAGCACACCTATATCATGACACACACAGTAACTGAGAAAAACAAAAGATTTTGATTTTGTTGAAACAGCTCATGAAAACAGTGTGAAATGATGTAAAAGTAGATGCTGCTATTAGCGCTATTATTTCATGGGACCTCATTTAGCAATCTTTGAGGTCTGAAAGAGAAAGAGGGATATGTAACTGTGGCCCTCAGGAAACAGAAAGAGGCTTAACTGAGAGCAAGAATGAGAAAGTCAGAAAAAGGTGGGAGAGAAAGGCAGGAAAATAGTGACAAATTGAGAAACCTGACAAAGAGACAGAAGGTGTGGTAGATGAAAGAGGAATGACATGGAATCAAGGCTGTGTAGCATTGGCATTCGGCAGCCTTGCCTTCAGATGTGCAGACCACAGGCTCCTAAAAATACTTAGGGCATTTCACACGTTTATTATCAATTAAGCCAAATTGTGCCAAATTGCGGTTCCTGCATACGCACTGGCTGAACTCTAACCTGTTTTTCAAGTAGCTATATTGTTTTTGCCTGTCGCAAGGGCTGAAGTGTGTCAACAATCTGTTTGGGATCTCATATTGTTATACTAAACACTGCTGTGTTTTTGCACACAATTTCAATAAATGCAGAATTACATTATTCCATTTCATAACGAAAATACTGCTTACCTCTCTGTTAGCAAGCAAAACATTTGGTACATTTTGCAAACAAAAGAATTGTTTCTTTTGTGTGTTTCAAGGTTATCAGTAGGTTATATCAAAAGAGACAGCATAAAGTTATACAAGCTAATTCATCCAGCCTTAACAAAACTCACAGCAGGTTTTCGCAGGTTCTACTTCAGTATGACCGATGGCATGTAAAGCTTAATTTGTCGGTTCTTGCTTTTCTATAAACAGAGGAGCTCGTACAGTGACATATTGGGGAATGACTCCTCCATCTTTGATAGATTTCTGATGCAATTAGCAAACATAGATCTCTCTCAGAAGCTTCCCAATTTTAATGGTTATTGTAGGAAAACAGGCTTTCTGAAGGTGTAGTCCCACTTTTTGCCCTCATTTGGACTACTAGATGCTGGTTTTCAACTCTGAAAGTGCACTGGAGCCTGCTATCCAGGGCCCAGTGCCAGTGCTCCCTCCTTAAACTGATATGTGTAAATTGGTAATCCCAATTGGCAAGGACTTTCCCCCCTTATAAGTCCCTAGTAAATGGTACTAAGGGTATACAGGCATGAGTGTTAAATGGGTTACCAGGGCCTGAAGCACTTTTTTTGCCACCCTTAGTGATCTAAGGCAACAGGTGCCAGCAGGCTTGCCATTACATACTGCAGGAACAGTGCAAACTTCTCCAACTCAACATCACTCTCACCAAGAGTGGCAAGGTCAAAGCACTATTTTTAATATATGTCAGTCACCCACAAGGTAGGCCTCCTGAGCACGGGAGGCAGGGTGCATTATATGAAAGGTGTGGACATGTAAGTGCAAACTTAAATGTCCCAATAGTAGCCGCTTTCCATTAAGGGCTACTAGAAGTGATCATGGGGTAACATGGGCTGGCACCTGGGCACCCCCAAGGTTGGCAGCTCCATTATGGTCCCCCCATGTTTGGTATCAAACAACTTGTCTCATCACCCCTGACATGATTCCCATGTCAAAGTTGATGTGACGCGCACCAAGGTGGCTACCTTAGAGGTTGCCCACCCGGTCGCCCCAGCCTTTCCTGTGCCCTGGCTGACAGCCCGCAGCTGCTGCCACCAAAACAGAAATCTGATCCCCTACCAGGAGGTGTGAACACTCCCAGGAGTAAGAAACAAAGGTGTGCGTGGGAAAGAGTCAACTCCTCCCTCCCTGACAGGATGGCTAGTGAAGTGGCAAATCTAGGCGGTGAGCTTCAAAGCATGCACCGCCTTGGATATGCAAGCAGGCTGTCTCCCAAAGGGGTAAACAGCCTTCCTTCTGCCCCAGGTACATTTTCACCCGGGCAGGTGGGAAAATTAGATAGTCAGGAGGTGTACACCCCCAGAAGGCTAGCCACACCCCTAGGGTGGGCTACTTGGTCTGTACAGCCAAGGAAGGTTTCTGCAAATTTTAAAAGTCGCATGATAGAGGGTTCTGGGTTGAAAAGGTGACACACCACCGGATGTGGTCACCTCATGGGTGGATTAGCCGCTATGGATAGTAGCCTACTGGTGACTTACACCCACACTGCTAACTCCCCCAAATCTAGGATTTAAGGGACACCCCTGGCACCAGAACCTCAGATCTGTGACCACTACAATGAAGGACAAAGAGGATACCTGGGTCTGTGACTTCAGGACCTGCACAAGGCAAAGGCGCAATAATATATACCTGTGACAACCATCCTCTAACTGCAAGACTGCAAGTCATGCAGGACCAAAGTCCTGTTTCCCAGACAGAGGGACCCTTTGAGAGCCAAAGACAGCTCCAGACTCCCTTGGACTAGTGGGACTAGTCCCCTGCAACCACAGGTAAAAGCATGTTCCCAGAACCAAAGAATCACTGACTATAGGGCCCTCCGTGGGATCTCCCAAAACTAAATGGTCCAGTGCATTTTGGGAAACATAGTCCTGACCGCCAGTAAGTTTTAGCCGGCTACCATTTTCCCCTGGAGCGCCAGACGTTGAATTAACTTCTCGCTGACCTTACCGCTGCCAAGGTTTGTTGTGGCCAGTCCAGCAACCACCACCTTTTCTCAACACTGCAACTCGAAGGAACGCCACAGCATCTTCGACCGACCTCAGCCGTGGCCTAGTTGTCAAGTTTTTACATCCGTTTCCTCACCATTACCATCTAAGCAGGAAAATCAGCTCCCCGCGTCTCGCACTTCAGCTCCAAGGACAACCAGCACAACTCTGCACCCAGGCTTCTTGAGCCAGGTGAAATTGAACGGACTGTCATGGCTTGGTCCAGGGACTCGCATCACCTTAACTCCCAGTGGGTTCCATGCAAGTCGGCCAGCAAGTGACCGATTGTCACTAGTGCTTTGTCCCATTGACTGCAATGTTGAAGTTTTGCAGTAGTGAAATGCACGGTTTTATTTCTCCTTTTAAAATCTAAACTCTGGTTATACTTATCCGATTTTGTTCATTTTGGTGTCTACATTTATATAAAAATCTGCTTAATTTTTATAAATTTGTGTTGGATTTCTTTTTAGTCGAGTCAAGTACTTATCATCCATGTTGGTACTTTGAAATGCTTAACACATGTTCCTCTAGTACAGCCTGACTGCTCTTTGCCACACTACCATTACTGAGCTAAGGATTTATTATTGTGAATCCAAAGGACCATCTTTGGGGTACTCTGAGAGTATTACATAGTGAAGCCTAACCACCATCACTGCATAATACTCCACTTTCCTACACTTATCGCAAGTCGTGCATACCCAGCACTACTTACCCCAAAAACGGAGAATAGAAAACTACTCAGAAAATCCTGTTCCTTGCGGAGACACTGGATACACTGTGGGCAAATGTTTGTACCTCAGAAGAAAGAGTGCCTTTATGATAACTTGTGCCCCAGTGCATAAATTGTTTTCATAGCAATGTTTGAAATGGAAATATAGAAGTACTGGTACTCACAATCCTGGAGCACGTGTTTGCTACTGAAAATGTCGGCACTCTCCTATCAATAGTATCAAACCCCTGCTGAAAAGAGCTGGTCCTTGCACTTTCAAAATGAAGATGTGCAGGTACTCAATAGCTGTCTGAACCTACCCATTTAAAGCACTGCCTCACAGAGAAAGTACATTGTGTATTATTTAGTGGGCACCCAATCCCCACCACTTATGGCCAAAGGCCAGTGCAGCAGAGGTTGCTCGCATGGCTTGTCCAACCCCTGTGTGTGGACAACCTCATGCCGAACCCCCTGTGGGCGGCCAACCCCCACTGTGCGCTCAGCCCACATTGTCTTCTCTGTTTTATTTATTTACTTTTCAAAGGTTTGTTTGCATACCACAGAACTCCAGCAGTACCCACTATGAAAGCTTCCACCCCATGTATAATGCAAGCTTTTTTCAGGGAAGCTTGCATGGCACTAAAGTACCATGGGCCGGAAGCTTTTGCAGTGACTCCTGTGAAAAGTACAATGGTATCTTTTGGGGAGAGGTGTGTTGGATCCATAGAGAGTACTACAGTACCTGTGACCCAGAAAACAAAATCATTTTAATCACTGTAGGGGTTCCTTTGGGTTTCCACTACCTGGGCATTGGGGGTCAGGGTGTCCTCCCCTCCCCCTTATGCCGTTTTTAGAAAAAAAACATTCAAGACACAGGGACTGAGTCCCCGAGTTCTGTAATGGCTGCCGCAAAATTTCCTTGAGCTGTTGGGACTGGCCAAGCAGATCACAGAGTACCGCAATACTAAATTGGGAGATAAAAGGCTTGCTGAGCCAATAGGATTTGAGTATTTTTTAATTTTTAGTACTGCAAGAGTCCTGGGGGACTCCTGTAATACCTTTTGAGACCTACTTCTTTCTTGGCCTGCTCTTAAGGGAAGAAGTCGCTGGGTGCAAACTGAATGAACTTCTTTGTGGAATGTTTAGTGCAGATTCGTTGAATGGCGCAAAATTATTAAAGAACAAAAAATGTCTTTGCTATGGAAAGTCAGACCTAACTATAACTTCATTGAGGCTGGGTCAGCCAGTATTAAAAAATATATATATATATATATATTCACTGAAAAAACCATAGGTTTTAGGGACAGTTATAGTTACTTGGACATTGCACTCAGTACAAAACCCGTGAAATTCCCCCGTTATAGTTAGTTCAGCTAACTATAACTGGCGCCCGCAATGCACTGCTGATGACGTCACATATTACATCACTCATGACATGGTCAGTGACATCACTGATGACATCACTGATGACATCTCAAATGACATCACTGATGATATCATCCAGTGACTGTGTGTTTCTGTAAAGTTTAAATATGTTTAATATATATAGGGAAAGGCGTATTGAAGAGTGAGTGGGTGTATAAGTGCCTGAATGGATGATTTAGTAGGTGCGTGACTAACTGTATAAGTGAGTGATTAAACTTATCTTACTGAATGCATGGGTTAGTGACTAAACTGGGTGAATGTCTGTATCCGTCTGTCTGTTGCTGTGTAAGTGGCTGCATGGGTTTGTGAATAGCTACATGAGTGTCTATATGAGTTATTGATTGGTTGTCTGAGTATCTGTATGGGTGCCTGAGTGTTTGTGTGGGTGGGGTGTGTGCGACTCTGTACATAGATGTGTGAGTGGGTGATTCACTGGGTGCATGATTTGAAGAGTGCGTCTGTGATGGACTGCTTGGGTGGGTGAGTGTGTGTATGGGTGTGTTAGTGAGTGAATGTATATCTCGTGGTACATGTGCGAGTAACTACATATGTAAAAGGAAGTCTATATGTGTGTTAGAGTATTTAAAAGGCTATACGTGAGAGTGTGTGATTGTGAGAGTGGCTGTATGGATGTGTGTGTGCTTGTATCAGTTATTGTATAAGAGCGTAAGAATGCTAGTATTTGTATGAGTAAGTGAGCTGGTGTGTGTATAACTGTATAGGTGAGTAAATGGGTGTGTGATTAAATTTTTGCATGACTGACTAGGTGTGTGAGTACCTCTATGGATGAGTGGCGGTGTGTCAGTGTTTATATAGGTGTATGAGTGCATATGATAGTCCTGTACTGAGTGACCGTAAGTATGAGTGACTGTACGGGTGAGTGAGTGGATGTGTGTGTAGACCTAAGAATCAGTGAGTGGGTATGTAGTTATTGGTGTTGGAGTGTCTTTGTTTTTGAGAATGGCAGTCTGTAATTTAGAGTGGGTGTATCAAAAGTTATATTAGGGTGTGAGAAGATGCATGAAATTATCACATGGTTGATGTCATCAGTGATGTCATTTGAGATGTCATCAGTGATGTCATCAGTGATGTCACTGACCATGTCATGAGTGATGTAATATGTGACGTCATCAGCAGTGCATTGCGGAGGCGAGTTATAGTTAGCTGAACTAACTATAACGGGGGAATTTCACGGGTTTTGTACGAGTGCAATGTCCAAGTAACTATAACTGTCCCTAAAACCTATGGTTTTTTCAGTGAATTTCAAAGGTTTTTTAAATGCTAATTTCTAACTATAACGTGCCTGAAACCTATGGTTTTTTCAGTGAATTTCAAAAGGTTTTTTAAATGCTAATTTCTAACTATAACATGTCTGAAACCTATGGTTTTTTCAGTGAATTTCAAAGGTTTTTTAAATGCTAATTCCTAACTATAACATGTCTGAAACCTATGGTTTTTTTCAGTGAATTTCAAAGGTTTTGTAAATGCCAATTTTTAAATGTATTAATTGTTATTTTTATTTTTTTCATACTGATTTACTACATTTTTTTAAACTATTTATTTTTAGATATTTTATTTTTTAAATTACATTGTAATTACATTATACATTACATTACAAAATATACTTTCTCAGAATGAATTAATTTACTTTAAATACTTTGCAAATAGGCAATAGACTTTTAAGTACAGTAGTTACAGTTGTTGCAATGGGCAACACAATTTCAAACACAATGCAACATTGAGCTCAATGTGAATTTCTAGCTAAATGCAATTAGTTACTTTATGGATTACTTTTCTAACCACAGGACTGGATCCTAGATTCAGTCCTGGGACATCTCCTGTAAACAGTTGAGTAAAAGCGTTTTGGTTACAGTAGTGATTTTTAAGGAATATTATTGTATTTTAAAAGTTGACACTTAGAAACTTTTTCACATAGAATCACCAATGTTATCCTATGGGAGGAAATTCACTTAGCAGGTAAGTAGTGTTATCGTGACTTTTTCTCACTCAGTGGTGGATCCTGGATCCAGCACTGGTGCATCTCCTGTAAATAGTTGAAAGAATGCGTTTAAGTCATACAGGCGATTTTTAAGGAATATTTGTAGTTTGTGAAAATCGACACTTTGAAACTTTTCTGCTGAAAATCAGACAATGGATTCCTATGGAAGGAAATACAAGTTACTGGTAAGTACGGTTAAAATTACTTTTCAGGGTCAGTGCTGGGCTAAAAGATGCAGCACTGGGTTCTCTCCTGATAACAGGTGAGTAAATCGGAATTCGTATTTCGGCTGATTTTAGAGGAATATTTGTATGTTTCAAAAATCGACAAACTTTTTCAGCAAAAAGCAGGCAATGATATCCTATGGAAGGAAATTCAAGTTACTGGTAAGTACGGTTAAAATTGCTTTTCAGGATCAGTACTGGACTGAAAGATGCAGCACTGAGGTCTCTCCTGATAACAGGTGAGTAAATCGGAATTCGTATTTCGGCTGATTTTAGAGGAATATTTGTATGTTTCAAAAATTGACACTTAGAAACTTTTTCAGCAAAAAGCAGGCAATGATATCCTATGGAAGGAAATTCAAGTTACTGGTAAGTACGGTTAAAATTACTTTTCAGGATCAGTACTGGGCTGAAAGATGCAGCACTGAGGTCTCTCCTGATAACAGGTGAGTAAATCGGAATTCGTATTTCGGCTGATTTTAGCGGAATATTTGCACAATGGTGAAGGGAGGGGCGGGGCCTGAGGTGACATCTGTGCAAACGCGCTCCGTGGCGTGTTTTAAGTTGGGGGATTAAGTCCCCTTAATCATGAGGGTCCCTGGGGCCAACTATCCCACCAGGAACCTCCAGTATGCGCCAGGGGGCTGCTTTGCAGAGACGTGTACAGAGGCCACACCCCTTTTACACCTCTCTGCAAGGCAGCTCTGTGGCGCTTTTTGGAAGTACATGGTGGGCTAGTTGGACTCCAGGGACCCTCAGGATTCAAGGGGACTTAATCCCCCATCTTAAAACACGCCACGGGGCCTGTTTGCACACATGTCACCTGAAGCCCCACCCCCTCCCTTCACCACTGCGCAAACACGCCCCGTGGCGCGTTTTAAGTCGGGGGATTAACTCCCCTTGAATCCTGAGGGTCCCTGGGGGCCAACTAGCCCAACAGGTATATCCAAAAAGCGCCACAGAGCTGCGTTGCAGAGAGGTGTAAAAAGGGGCGTGGCCTCTTTACACCTCTCTGCAACGCAGCCCCCTGGCGCATACTGGAGGTTCCTGGTGGGCTAGTTGGCCCCCAGGGACCCCCAGTATTGAAGGGGAATTACTTCCCCATCTGCAAACGCGCCAGGGGGCGCGTTTGCAGAGTGGTGAAGGAAGGGGGCGGGGCCTGCGGCCCGATCGTTTTTTTTTTTTTTTTTTTTTTCCTGAAGGGGGGCTGTGTGGCCCCCCTTCCTTTTTCCTATTTTTGGGCCCTGGGGACCCCATCCCCCAGGGCCTTATCCCCTTTTTTTTTTTTTTTTTAAATTATACGGGAAGGGGGCCGCGTGGCCCCCCTCCCCTGGCCGAATCCTACCCCGGGGACCCCATCCCCCGGGGCATGGCCACACTTTTTCATTAATTTTTAAGGAGGGGGGCTGCGTGGCCCCCCTCCTCAGGCCTCCTTTTGCCCCGGGGACCCCATCCCCCGGGGCCTGGCCTCTGGTTGGGGACTGTGGGGGGGTCCCCAAACCCCCCACAGTCCCGCCGGCTCTCCGCCTCCTGCGCGAGCCGGCATTGCTTTTCCACATGGGGAGCAGCTAACATGCTGCTCCCCATGTGGAAAGCAATTGTCTTTGGATATTGGAAGCGAGAGCAGGTTTCCTGCTCTCTCTTCCAATATCCAAAGTAGTTGTAATGACAGGACGGGAGCCGCGAGGCTCCCGTCCTGTCATTGCAAACAGCAGTGTTTCGGGGGTAGGCACCCCGGGACACTGCAGGAGCCGGCCCTGGGGGTGGCGGTCCCCAGGGCCACCACAGGCTCCAGGAGGGGGCCGCGCGGCCCCCCTCCCATCCAAATGCACAGCCCCGGGGAGGTGGTGGTCCCCGGGCTCGGGGTCCTTAACGGACCCCCATTTTCAATTTGTTAGTGCCCCGGGGAGGTGGTGGTCCCGGGCGTGTGGGGGCTGGAGCCCCCCACACATGTTAATTTAATAAATAAAGAAGCCCCGGGGAGGTGGTGGTCCCCGGGGCTTGGGGGGCCCTTAGAGGCCCCCCATACATAAAATAAACCCCCCCCCAGCATTCCCCCGGGACTTGGCCCACCCGGGGGCAAATTTACATCGAAGCGCAAGAAACCGCGCTTTGATTTTTTTTTTTTTGTAGGATCCGCGCACCCCGAGCGCATCCTGCCGATTTAAAAAAAATAAATGCTTTTTTCTGCCCAGGGGGTCCTTGTGGGACCCCCTGAGCAGACCTAGGGGGTCAGGGTGTTTCTACCCTGCCCCCTTTTTGCGCTTTGCGCACTTGTTTCTGTCCCTCGGTTCTACCGAGGGACAAAATGGCTGCCAACACTTCTTGATTTGGAGTGTTGACAGCCAATTAGCATGCAGCTCGTGATCGGGAGGGTACGCGGATCCTACGCACCCATAGATATATATGTGATTTTAATTGTGAATTTCTCAGAAACTACTGAACGGATTTACACCATTTTAGCAAAAGGCACCAGTCTGAACCAAGGGCTACCTCTTTGCCAAATTTGGGGTAATTCCGTTCAGCAGTTCGGGCTGTAGCTGCGACTAAAGGTTCCTATGGAAAAATGAAAGGGGAAAACGCGTTTTGGGACCCCCCTTTTTTCTCGGCCCCCGCTTGACGTATCACCCCGAGACTTTCAGGGTAGGAGCGGACCGGAGCGCCCCAACAAGTTGGAAGCATTCGCAAAGATTCGTCAACCGGCGCCAACGTTATTGCAAATAGAATGTCGCGGATTTCCTATGGATAATAGGTCCTAACTATAACTATCTACTGGCGACCGCCAGTAGATAATATATATATATATATATATATTCACTGAAAAAACCATAGGTTTCAGACACGTTATAGTTAGAAATTAGCATTTAAAAAACCTTTGAAATTCACTGAAAAAACCATAGGTTTTAGGGACAGTTATAGTTAGTTGGACATTGCACTCGTACAAAACCCGTGAAATTCCCCCGTTATAGTTAGTTCAGCTAACTATAACTCGCGCCCCGCAATGCACTGCTGATGACGTCACATATTACATCACTCATGACATGGTCAGTGACATCACTGATGACATCACTGATGACATCTCAAATGACATCACTGATGACATCATCCAGTGACTGTGTGTTTCTGTAAAGTTTAAATATGTTTAATATATATAGGGAAAGGCGTATTGAAGAATGAGTGGGTGTATAAGTGTCTGAATGGATGATTTAGTACGTGCGTGACTGACTCTACAAGTGAGTGATTAAACGTATCTTACTGAATGCATGGGTTAGTGACTAAACTGTGTGAATGTCTGTATCCGTCTGTTGGTGTGTAAGTGGATGCATGGATTTGCGAATAGCTACATGAGTGTCTATATGGGTTATTGATTGGTTCTATGAGTATCTGTATGGGTGCCTGAGTGTTTGTGTGGATGGGGTGTGTGCGACTGTGCATAGATGTGTGAGTGGGTGATTCACTGGGTGGATGGTTTCAAGAGTGCATCTGTGATAGACTGTATGGGTGGGTAAGTGTGTGTAAGAGTGTGTTAGTGAGTGAATGTATGTCCCAGTGGTACATGTGTGAGTAACTACATATGTGAAAGGCAGTATATATGTGTATTGGAGTATATAAATAGCTATAAGCGAGAGTGAGTGATTGTGATAGTGGCTGTATGGATGAGTGTGTGCTTGTATCAGTGATTGTATAAGAGCGTAACAATGTGCTAGTATTTGTATGATTAAGTGAGCTGGTGTGTGTATAACTGTATAGGTGAGTAAATGGCAGTGTGTTTAATTATTTGCATGACTGACTAGGTGTGTGAGTACCTCTATGGATGAGTGGCGGTGTTTGAGTGTCTATATAGGAGTAAGAGTGCATATGATAGTCCTGTACTGAGTGACCATAAGTATGAGTGACTGTACGGGTGAGTGAGTGGATGTGTGTGTGTAGACCTAAGAATCAGTGAGTGGGTATGTAGTTATTGGTGTTGGAGTGTCTATGGTTTTGCGAATGGCACTCTGTAATTTAGATTGGGTGTATCAAAGGTTATATTAGGGTGTGAGGAGCTGCATCAGATTATCACGTGGATGATGTCATCAGTGATGTCATTTGAGATGTCATCAGTGATGTCATCAGTGATGTCACTGACCATGTCATGAGTGATGTAATATGTGACGTCATCAGCAGTGCATTATGGGCGCGAGTTATAGTTAGCTGAACTAACTATAACGGGGGAATTTCACGGGTTTTGTACGAGTGCAATGTCCAACTAACTATAACTGTCCCTAAAACCTATGGTTTTTTCAGTGAATTTCAAAGGTTTTTTAAATGCTAATTTCTAACTATAACGTGTTTGAAACCTATGGTTTTTTCAGTGAATTTCAAAGGTTTTTAAAATGCTAATTTGTAACTATAACGTGCCTGAAACCTACGGTTTTTTCAGTGAATTTCAAAGGTTTTTTAAATGACAATTTTTAAATGTATTAATTTTTATATTAATTTTTTTCATACTGATTTACTACATTTTTAGAAACAATTTCTTTTACATATTTTATTTTTTAAATTACATTGTAATTACATTATACATTACATTACAAAAAATACTTTCTCAGAATGAATTACTTTAGTTTAAATACTTTGCACATAGGCAATAGACTTTTAAGTACAGTAGTTACAGTTGTTGCAATGGGCAACACATTTTCAAACACAATGCAACATTCAGCTCAATGTGAATTTCTAGTTAAATGCAATTAGTTACTTTATGGATTACTTTTTCTAACCACAGGACTGGATCCTAGATTCAGTCCTGGTACATCTCCTGTAAACAGTTGAGTAAAAGCGTTTTGGTTACAGTCGTGATTTTTAAGGAATATTATTGTATTTTAAAAGTTGACACTTAGAAACTTTTTCTCATAGAATCACCAATGTTATCCTATGGAAGGAAATTCACTTAGCAGGTAAAAACTGTTATCGTTACTTTTTCTTACTCAGTGTTGGATCCTGGATCCAGCACTGGTGCATCTCCTGTAAACAGTTGAAAGAATGCGTTTAAGTCATACAGGCGATTTTTAAGGAATATTTGTAGTTTGTGAAAATCGACACTTTGAAACTTTTCTGCTGAAAACCAGACAATGGATTCCTATGGAAGAAAATATAAGTTACTGGTAAGTACGGTTAAAATTACTTTTCAGGACCAGTACTGGGCTGAAAGATACAGCACTGAGGTCTCTCCTTATAATAGGTGAGTAAATCGGAATTCGTATTTCGGCTGATTTTAGAGGAATATTTGTATGTTTCAAAAATCAACACTTAGAAACTTTTTCAGCAAAAAGCAGGCAATGATATCCTATGGAAGGAAATTCAAGTTACTGGTAAGTACGGTTAAAATTACTTTTGAGGATCAGTACTGGGCTGAAAGATGCAGCACTGAGGTCTCTCCTGATAACAGGTGAGTAAATCGGAATTCGTATTTCGGCTGATTTTAGAGGAATATTTTAAAGTTCCAAAACTCCACACTTAGAAGAATTTCCAAGTGAAACCAGTCAATGTTAGCCTATAGAAGGAAATTCAAGTTACCGGTAAGTACGGTTAAAATTACTTTTGAGGATCAGTACTGGGCTGAAAGATGCAGCACTGAGGTCTCTCCTGATAACAGGTGAGTAAATCGGAATTCGTATTTCGGCTGATTTTAGAGGAATATTTTAAAGTTCCAAAACTCCACACTTAGAAGAATTTCCAAGTGAAACCAGTCAATGTTAGCCTATGTAAGGAAATTCAAGTTACTGGTAAGTACGGTTAAAATTACTTTTCAGGACCAGTACTGGGCTGAAAGATGCAGCACTGAGGTCTCTCCTGATAACAGGTGAGTAAATCAGAATTCGGATTTCGGCTGATTTTAGAGGAATATTTGTATGTTTCAAAAATCAACACTTAGAAACTTTTTCAGCAAAAAGCAGGCAATGATATCCTATGGAAGGAAATTCAAGTTACTGGTAAGTACGGTTAAAATTACTTTTGAGGATCAGTACTGGGCTGAAAGATGCAGCACTGAGGTCTCTCCTGATAACAGGTGAGTAAATCGGAATTCGTATTTCGGCTGATTTTAGAGGAATATTTTAAAGTTCCAAAACTCCACACTTAGAAGAATTTCCAAGTGAAACCAGTCAATGTTAGCCTAAGAAGGAAATTCAAGTTACCGGTAAGTACGGTTAAAATTACTTTTGAGGATCAGTACTGGGCTGAAAGATGCAGCACTGAGGTCTCTCCTGATAACAGGTGAGTAAATCGGAATTCGTATTTCGGCTGATTTTAGAGGAATATTTTAAAGTTCCAAAACTCCACACTTAGAAGAATTTCCAAGTGAAACCAGTCAATGTTAGCCTATGTAAGGAAATTCAAGTTACTGGTAAGTACGGTTAAAATTACTTTTCAGGACCAGTACTGGGCTGAAAGATGCAGCACTGAGGTCTCTCCTGATAACAGGTGAGTAAATCAGAATTCGGATTTCGGCTGATTTTAGAGGAATATTTGTATGTTTCAAAAATCAACACTTAGAAACTTTTTCAGCAAAAAGCAGGCAATGATATCCTATGGAAGGAAATTCAAGTTACTGGTAAGTACGGTTAAAATTACTTTTGAGGATCAGTACTGGGCTGAAAGATGCAGCACTGAGGTCTCTCCTGATAACAGGTGAGTAAATCGGAATTCGTATTTCGGCTGATTTTAGAGGAATATTTTAAAGTTCCAAAACTCCACACTTAGAAGAATTTCCAAGTGAAACCAGTCAATGTTAGCCTATGGAAGGAAATTCAAGTTACTGGTAAGTACGGTTAAAATTACTTTTCAGGATTAGTACTGGGCTGAAAGATGCAGCACTGAGGTCTCTCCTGATAACAGGTGAGTAAATCAGAATTCGTATTTCGGCTGATTTTAGAGGAATATTTGCACAATGGTGAAGGGAGGGGGCGGGGCCTGAGGTGACATCTGTGCAAACGCGCCCCGTGGCGCGTTTTAAGTTGGGGGATTAAGTCCCCTTGAATCATGAGGGTCCCTACGGGCCAACTAGCCCACCAGGAACCTCCAGTATGCGCCAGGGGCTGCGTTGCAGAGACATGTACAGAGGCCACACCCCTTTTACACCTCTCTGCAACGCAGCTCTGTGGCGCTTTCTGGACGTACCTGTTGGGCTAGTTGGCCCCCAGGGACCCTCAGGATTGAAGAGGATTTAATTCCCCATCTTAAAACGCGCCACGGGGCCTGTTTGCACACATGTCACCTGAAGCCCCGCCCCTCCCTTCACCACTGTGCAAACGCGCCCCGTGGCGCGTTTTAAGTCGGGGGATTAACTCCCCTTGAATCCTGAGGGTCCCTGGGGTGCAACTAGCCCACCATATACCTCCAAAAGCGCCATAGAGCTGCGTTGCAGAGAGGTGTAAAAGGGGCATGGCCTCTGTACACCTCTCTGCAAGGCAGCTCCCTGGCGCATACTGGAGGTTCCTGGTGGGCTAGTTGGCCCCCAGGGACCCCCAGTATTCAAGGGGAATTGTTCTCTCTCTGCAAACGCGCCAGGGGGCGCGTTTGCAGAGTGGTGAAGGAAGGGGGCGGGGCCTACGGGCCCGATCGTTTTTTTTTTTTTTTCCCCCTGAAGGGGGGCTGTGTGGCCCCCCTTCCTTTTTCCTATTTTTAGGCCCTGGGGACCCCATCCCCCAGGGCCTTACCCCTTTTTTTTAAAAATTAAAATAAAAAAAAAAAAACGGGAAGGGGGCCGCGTGGCCCCCCTTCCCTGGGCCTGTATTGGCCCCGGGGACCCCATCCCCCGGGGCATGGCCTCTTTTTTTTTTATTTGGAGGGGGGCTGCGTGGCCCCCCTCCTCAGGCCATTTAAGGCCCCGGGGACCCCATCCCCCGGGCCGGCCTTGCACTTTTTTTAAAAAAAAATTCAATTTTTTTACTTTGGGGAGGGGGGCTGCGTGGCCCCCCTCCGTGGCCACTTATGGCCCCGGGGACCCCATCCCCCGGGGCCTGGCCTCTCGTTGGGGACTGTGGGGGGGTCCCCAAGCCCCCCACAGTCCCGCCGGCTCCCCGTGTCCTACGGGAGCCGGCATTGCTTTTACACATGGGGAGCTGCTAAGATGCAGCTCCCCATGTGGAAAGCATCGGCTTTGGATATTGGAAGAGAGAGCAGGCTTCCTGCTCTCTCTTCCAATATCCAAGCAAGTTTGCAATGACAGGACGGGAGCCGCGAGGCTCCCGTCCTGTCATTGCAAACAGCAGTGTCCCGGGGGTAGGCACCCCGGGACACTGCAGGAGCCGGCCCTGGGGGGTGGCGGTCCCCAGGGCCACCACAGGCTCCAGGAGGGGGCAGCGCGGCCCCCTCCCTACATTTTGAAAGCCCCGGGGAGGTGGTGGTCCCCGGGGCTTG
Organism: Calotriton arnoldi; assembly: GCA_963921515.1. NCBI lineage: Eukaryota > Metazoa > Chordata > Amphibia > Caudata > Salamandridae > Calotriton > Calotriton arnoldi. Next base: position 1,472,194 of record CAWUFW010002133.1, on the reverse strand, counting down.
GGGGTCCAAAACGGACCCCCATTTTAATTTTTCTTAGTGCCCCGGGGAGGTGGTGGTCTCGGGCGTGTGGGGGCTGGAGCCCCCCACACAGGTTTTTAATTTTAAAAAAAGAAGCCCCGGGGAGGTGGTGGTCCCCGGGGCTGCGGGAGGGCTCAGAGCCCTCCCGCACCATTATACATAAAGCCCCGGGGGTGGTGGTCCCTGGGCTTGGGGGCCCTTAGAGGCCCCCCACACATAAAATTAACCCCCCCCCAGCATGCCCCCGGGACTTGGCCCACCCGGGGCCAATTAACATCGAAGCGCGGGAGACCGCGCTTCGATTTTTTTTTTTTCGGCAGGATTCGCGCTCCCTGAGCGCATCCTGCCGATTTTTAAAAAAAAAAAAAAAAAATTTTTTGCCCAGGGGGTCCTTGTGGGACCCCCTGAGCAGACCTAGGGGGTCAGGGTGTTTCTACCCTGCCCCCTTTGTGCGCTTTGCGCACTTGTTTCTGTCCCTCGGTTCTACCGAGGGACAAAATGGCTGCCAACACTTCCTGATTTGGAGTGTTGACAGCCAATTAACATAAAGCTCGTGCTCGGGAGGATCCGCGGCCCTAGATATATCTATTTTTTTACTTTTGATTTTCTCAGCAACTACTGAACAGATTTACACCATTTAACAAAAAGGGTTCTTTCTGAACCAAGAACTACCTCTTTGCCAAATTTGGTGTAATTCCGTTCAGCAGTTCGGGCTGTAGCCGTGTCTAAAGTTTCCTATGGAAAATTGCATGGGGAAAACGCGTTTTGGGACCCCCTTTTTCTCGGCCCCCGCTGACGAATCCCCCCAAGACTTTCAGGGTAGGAGCGGACCGGAGCGCCCCACAAAGTTTGAAAATTTTGCGAAGATACGTCAACCGGCAAGAGAGTTATTTCAAATAGAATGTCGCGGATTTCCTATGGATGATAGGTTGTAACTATAACTATCTACTGGCGACCGCCAGTAGATTATATATATATATATATATATATATATATATATATATATATATTCACTGAAAAAACCATAGGTTTCAGGGGCGTTATAGTTAGTTGGATATTTCACTCGTACAAAACCATAGAAATTCCCCCGTTATAGTTAGTTCAGCTAACTATAACTCGCGCGCCCGCAATGCACTGCTGATGACGTCACATATTACATCACTCATGACATGGTCAGTGACATCACTCATGACATCACTGACGACATCTCAAATGACATCACTGATGACATCACTGATGACATCATCCAGTGAATGTGTGTTTTTCTGAAAATTAAATATGTTTTGTATATGTATATCTCAAGGTCGATGGAAGAATAAATGGGTATATAAGTGTCTAAATGGATGATTTCTTTTTGTAAAATTGATTGTATAACTGACTAAGTGTATCTTAGTGAATACATGGGTTAGTGAATAATGTTTAAATATGAAAATATCTGTATCAGTCTCTCACTTTGTGTATAAGTGGCTGCATGGGTTGGTGAGTAGCTACATGAGTGTCTATATGGGTTATTAGTTGGTTTTTTGAGTATCAGTATGAGTGTCTGAGTGTCTGTATGGTTCGGTGGGGGGTATTACTTAGTGCATAGATGCATGAATGAGTGACTCACTGTTTGTATGTGTTGAAGACAGCATGTGTGCAGGACTGTATAGGTGGATGAGTATGTGTATGGGTGTGTTAGTGAGTGAATGACTGTCTCAATAGTGTCTTTATGAGTAACTACATATGTTTTAAACTAGTATATGTGAGTATTGGTGTATATAAGTGAGTATATGTGAGAGTGAGAGATTGGAAGAGTTCCTGTACAAATAAGTAGGTGTTTCTATAAGTGATTGTTTAAGAGAGTAAGTATGTGTAAGTTTCTGTAGAAGTAAGTGTGGTAGTGTGTGTATAACTGTATATGCAAGTAAATGGATGTTTGATACTTTGTTTGCATGTGTGACTATGTGAGTAACTATGGATGAGTGGCGTTGTGTAACAGGATGTATAGGTGTATGAGTACATATGATGAGTGAGTACATGTATGAGTGACTGTATAGGGACTGTTGGTGAATGAGTGGATGTGTGTGTAGATCTTGGAATTACTGAATAGGTGTGTTGTAACTGGTATTAGTATGTCCATTGTTTTGAAAATGTTAGTTTGTATTTTTGAGTGTGTGTATCAAAGGTTATATTAGGGTGAGAGGAGGTCTGCCACTATCACAAGGATGATGTCATCAGTGATGTCATTTGAGATGTCATCAGTGATGTAATGAGTGATGTCACTGACCATGTCATGAGTGATGTAATATGTGACGTCATCAGCAGTGCATTGCGGGCGCGCGAGTTATAGTTAGCTGAACTAACTATAAAGGGGGAATTTCTATGGTTTTGTATATCACTGAAAAAACCATAGGTTTCAGGGGCGTTATAGTTAGTTGGACATTTCACTCGTACAAAACCATAGAAATTCCCCATTATAGTTAGTTCAGCTAACTATAACTCGCAGCGCCCGCAATGCACTGCTGATGACGTCTCATATTACATCACTCATGACATGGTCAGTGACATCACTGATGACATCTCAAATGACATCATCCAGTGACTGCGTTTCTGTAAAGTTTAAATATGTTTAATATATATGCTAATGTGTATTGAAGAATGAGTGGGTGTATAACTGTCTGGATGGATGATTTAGTAGGTGCGTGACTGACTATAAGTGAGTGATTAAACGTATCTTACTGAATGCATGGGTTAGTGACTAAACTATGTGAATGTCTGTATCCGTCTGTCTGTTGGTGTGTAAGCGGCTGCATGGGTTTGCGAATAGCTACATGAGTGTCTACATGGGTTATTGATTGGTTGTCTGAGTATCTGTATGGGTGCCTGAGTGTTTGTGTGTGTGGGGTGTGTGTGACTGCGCATAGATGTGTGAGTGGGTGATTCACTGGGAGCATGGTTTCAAGAGTGCATCTGTGATGGACTGTATGGGTGGGTGAGTGTGTGTATGGGTGTGTTAGTGAGTGAATGTATATCTCAGTGGTACATGTGTGAGTAACTAATATGTCAAAGGCAGTATATATGTGTGTTGGAGTATATAAATGGCTATAAGTGAGAGTGTGTGATTGTGAGAGTGGCTGGATGGATGAGTGTGTACTTGTATCAGTGATTGTATAAGAGCGTAAGAATGTGCTAGTATTTGTATGAGTAAGTGAGCTGGTGTGTGTATAACTGTATAGGTGAGTAAATGGCAGTGTGATTAATTATTTGCATCACTGACAAGGTGTGTGAGTACCTCTATGGATGAGTGGCGGTGTGTGAGTGTCTATGTAGGTGTATAAGTGCATATGAAAGTCCTGTACTGAGTGACCGTAAGTATGAGTGACTTAGAGGTGAGTGAGTGGATGTGTGTGTGTGTAGACCTAAGAATCAGTGAGTGTGTATGTAGTTATTGGTGTTGAAGTGTCTATTGTTTTGACAATGGCAGTCTGTAATTTACAGTGGGTGTATCAAAAGTTATATTAGGGTGTGAGAAGATGCATCAAATTATCACATGGATGATGTCATCAGTGATGTCATCAGTGATGTCATCAGTGATGTCATTTGAGATGTCATCAGTGATGTCATCAGTGATGTCACTGACCATGTCATGAGTGATGTAATATGTGACGTCATCAGCAGTGCATTGCGAGGCGCGCGAGTTATAGTTAGCTGAACTAACTATAACGGGGGAATTTCTATGGTTTTGTACGAGTGAAATGCCCAACTAACTAGAACGCCCTTGAAACCTATGGTTTTTTCAGTGAATTTCTAAGGTTTTTTAAATGCTAATTTCTAACTATAACGTGCCTGAAACCTATGGTTTTTTCAGTGAATTTCTAAGGTTTTTTAAATGCTAATTTCTAACTATAACGTGCCTGAAACCTATGGTTTTTTCAGTGAATATATATATATTTATTATACTATGTATACATGTGAAAATGTCTCGGTCCCCTGTTTGCCTCGGTGGCACGGAAAAAATGGGTGGAACTGACGTCAGCACGCCGACAAGGTCCTCTTATGGCTCCGATGACGTCATACGGTGTCGCGAGCGGAGCCGTGCTCGTTGACGTGGGAGAGCTAGGAAAGAATTTCCATGTAATGGTGGTGCAGGGGATATTCACCTAAGTGTTCAGGCTAGTCCTTTGGGAGCAACTGTTTATGTTGCCACTCCAGAAACCGAAACCAGTGATCCGAGGGCAGAGGCCCTGCAGATGGCACACGAGGTGGGGTGCCCAGTCGTGTGCACCGGCGGGGCAGCGAAGTGACAAGCACCACAACCCACAAAAAAGGTAACGAGGGCACTAAATAACACAGGATCTTCTCTTTGTATCTGGCAGGAACAACGAAGTTAAAATGCCCTAGTACCAAAATGTAGAATTAGTGCTACAACGGTCTTCAAGAGGACCTGCGATGCCGCTTCTGCCTCCCGTACCCTGGAGGCGGCACATGGGTCACGCGGTATGGTCATACTGCGGTGGGACGCACACTCGTTGACCTCTCATGGCACTGCTCCACACTTCAGGGAGGACGCTTTCCATTAGCTATGTTTTCTGATGACAAGTCGTGCCGGCCCCGTCCAACAACAGAACTCCTTTAGATCCAAACAGACTCTTCCACTTTCTCACCAGAAGTGAAACCAGGCCACGCGGACACTTTCACAATACAACAGCCGGGAATGCACTTTTCGGTAAAAAAACCACATTCCTTCCTCCTAATTAATCAAATAAACGTCTCACTGAAGAACAGGGGCCAGCTTCGATCGGTAAACAGCCGTTACAACGACTTTTTACTTTGCGATACCATTACAACGCATGCATTACCACGCATGCGTTGTACATCACAAAGTCATTACTACGCATTTTTAGAACGCATGGTCATTTACCACGCATGCCTTTACAACGAATTTTGTTGTAAAGGTATGTATGGTAAATGACCATGCGTTCTAAAAACATGTAGACGATCCATGTCGTTGTAAGGAAACAGAGGCTGTTCCGTTTCCTCACAACGACGTGCACCGCCCTCAGAGATGACGTGAAGCAGGAACCACGAGGAGAGAGGAACCAAGAGAAGTGAGAGGTAAGGGGGATTGGGCATGGGGTGGGGTTTCTTTTCTAGGGTTTAGGGTAGTGCAGTGGTGTTTGGGTGGTGTAGGGGTCGTGCTGGGGGTAGTGTTTTAGGGTTTAGGGTAGTGAAGTGGTGTTTGGGTAGTGTAGGGTGTCGTGCTGGGGGTAGTGTTTTAGGGTTTAGGGTAGTGCAGTAGTGTAGGGGGTCGTGCTGGGGTAGTGTTTTAGGGTTTAGGTAGTGCAGTGGTGTTTGAGTAGTGTAGGGGGTCATGCTGGGGGTAGTGTTTTATGGTTTAGGGTAGTGCAGTGGTGTTTGGGTAGTGTAGGGGGTCGTGCTGGGGGTAGATTTAGGGTTTAGGGTAGTGCAGTGGTGTTTGGTTAGTGTAGGGAGTCGTGCTGGGGGTAGTGTTTTAGGGTTTAGGGTAGTGCAGTGGTGTTTGTGTAGTGTAGGGGGTTGTGCTGGGGGTAGTGTTTTAGGGTTTATGTTAGTGCAGTGGTGTTTGGGTAGTGTAGGGGTAGTGCTGGGGTAGTGTTTTAGGGTTTAGGGCAGTGCAGTGGTGTTTGTGTAGTGAAGGGGGTCATGCTGTGGGTAGTGTTTTAGGGTTTAGGGTAGTGCAGTCGTGTTTGTGTAGGGGGTCGTGTTTTAGGGTATAGGGTAGTGCAGTGGTGTTTGGGTAGTGTAGGGGGTCATGCTGGGGTTAGTGTTTTAGGGTTTAGGGTAGTGCAGTGCTGTTTGGGTAATGTAGGAGGTCGTGCTGGGGGTAGTGTTTTAGGGTTTAGGGTAGTGCAGTGGTGTTTGTGTAGTGTAGGGGGTTGTGCTGGGGGTAGTGTTTTAGGGTTTATGTTAGTGCAGTGGTGTTTGGGTAGTGTAGGGGTAGTGCTGGGGTAGTGTTTTAGGGTTTAGGGCAGTGCAGTGGTGTTTGTGTAGTGAAGGGGTCATGCTGTGGGTAGTGTTTTAGGGTTTAGGGTAGTGCAGTCGTGTTTGTGTAGGGGGTCGTGTTTTAGGGTATAGGGTAGTGCAGTGGTGTTTGGGTAGTGTAGGGGTCATGCTGGGGTTAGTGTTTTAGGGTTTAGGGTAGTGCAGTGCTGTTTGGGTAGTGTAGGGGGTCGTGCTGGGGGTAGTGTTTTAGGGTTTAGGGTAGTGCAGTGGTGTTTGTGTAGTGTGGGAGGTCATGCTGGGGGTATATTTAGGGTTTAGTGTAGTGCAGTGGTGTTTGGGTAGTATAGGGAGCCATGCTGGGGGTAGTGTTTTAGGGTTTAGGGTAGTGCAGTGGTGTTTGGGTAGTGTAGGGAGTCGTGCTGGTGGTAGTGTTTTAGGGTTTAGGGTAGTGCAGTTATGTTTGGGTAGTGTAGGGTGTCGTACTGTGGGTAGTGGTTTAGGGTAGTGCAGTGGTGTTTGGGTAGTGGAGGGGGTAGTGTTTTAGGGTTTAGGGTAGTGCGCCCAACCAGCCACAATATCCGTGGACAAAGGGGATCCTGACTCTTTGGAACGCTCCGTCAATTGAATAATTTGGGTCAAGGGCCCTACCACGTCCAAGACCTATCAATTCCTTTCTTGGGATCCCTCATATACTTGGAGAAAAAGGTACATAGTTTCTCATCAATTTCAGGCGTGTGTGCCACCTTCCCCTTCAGTGAGGGCCTGGGGCATTCTCCCTCATCCTATTCCTGACCTCCCTTTCAAGGGGTTGATGGATTTTCCCACCACATACTCTGCCACTTTGGCGTCAGGTGTCCACTCTGCCGACCTAGGATGGTAAATTTGGGTAGGCTTGAACATGTCCGAGTGGACCCCGTCCCCAACCGGGGACTGAGAGGAGTGGGACTCTGGACGCCAGGGACGCCCCGAGTCCTTATCCTCATCGGAGGAGAAATCGTCCTCCGATACACCCTCTCCCTCTAAGGGAAACCCGCTGTCGGGGTCTACAATAGTGGTGACAGTGTCGCAATTTTCTCCGGGTCCCTCCTCCTCCCGGCAGGGTGCATGTTTTAGCGTTCGCGCACTCTTGAGGAAGGTCTCCGTAAGTTTATCAAATCCTTCCAAGTGCCCCGCGTTATGCTTAACGGCCCTTTTATTCCCCATATGGGAGCTACTTGGACCCGCCACCACCAGATCTGGGTCACTGAACACCCCAGGGATGCTTTTCGCCAGCTTATCAACCTGATCCCTAAGAGGAGCCAGCATCCTAGAAATAGCCAGAGAGAGGGCTTGGTCCACTGCTGGAGGGAGAAGTTGGGGGGCCATTCCTCCTCCACTTCCTGGTAGGAGGAGTAAAAATGGTCTTCTGGAGAAGACATGATAGCAGAGGGTGTGAGCACAGAACAAATGCCCTTAAAATCCTTAAGACAGCCCCCTCGCCAGTGGTCAACAGCTGGGCTTTCCCCGAAGCTGTTATAAGAATAGACTGAGGCGCAATACCAATTACCACCACCAGGTGGTGCTGGTCACTAACGTGGCCGTGTGGGGAAATCACCGCGTAGCGGTGTCAAAATTAGGCGAGGGTTGGTCGGGAATCAAGCGGACACTAAAGGAGTGACCGGATTCCCAAACGCACGTAAAGACCAGCGGGAGCGCTCAACGGAGCTGCCTCGCTCGGACCAGACGCGCCTGACAGGATCTCACCGCGCGCAGAGCACACAGTGGGAGAAATTGCGAGGGGGAGAATGCGCTCGGGCAAGAGCCTGCTGCGCAGGGAATATGAAACAATACCAAGGCAATAATGCTAATAACGTGCACAAGAAACCGCTATACAAACAGCAACAACGTCAGATTAAGCCAAGAATGTAAGGAATGCACTTAACTGACGAGCAGTGAAGAAAGAGGAAGCGGAAGGGACGTCACGATATTATATACGATGGACTGTGATATGATTGGACTATAGTTGCCTTGGAGACTACCCCCTAATGGTTCATGGGTTGTGTAGTCTTTTGTTTAATGATTGTTGTGTTACGTTTTCTTGAACTGCTATGCAAATAAAGTGAGGAAAGATATGCATAATCCTCGCCTCCGTCCTGCCATAGAATTCATTAAACTTTATTTGATCTGATTTAGAAACATAGATCATAAAAGTGTACATAAAAACAGTAAATCCTCTTTCCTAATACAATACAGTGAGAATTAATTAAAACCAGTAGGTAAAAACGGGTGTTACAAAGCCCGGTTCAGAGCAACTTCAGGTTAACAGAATCGTAAAGTTCAATGTTTCGCAAGATCAATCAATCAATCAATCAATCAATCAATCACGGCATTTATAGAGCGCGCTACTCACCCGGGAGGGTCTCAAGGCGCTGGGGGAGGGGGTAAGTTACTGCTCGAACAGCCAGGTCTTGAGCTGCTTCCTGAAGGAGAGATGGTCCTGGGTTCGCCGAAGGTGAGTGGGGAGGGAGTTCCAGGTCTTGGCTGCCAGGTAGGAGAAGGATCTTCCTCCGGCGGTGGTTCTGCGGATGCGTGGTACGGTGGCGAGGGCGTGGCTGGTTGATCGTAGCTGGCGTGTGGGCGTGTAGAAGGTCATGCGGTCGTTGAGGTACTTTGGGCCCAGGTCGTGGAGGGCCTTGTGTGCGTGGGTGAGGAGTCTGAACGTGATTCTCTTGCTGACGGGGAGCCAGTGCAGGTCTTTCAGGTGCACGGTGATGTGGCTGTGTCGGGGGATGTCCAGGATGAGTCGTGCGGAGGCGTTCTGGATGCGCTGGAGTCTCTTTTGAAGTTTGGCTGTGGTTCCGGCGTAGAGGGTGTTCCCATAGTCCAGTCGGCTGGTGACGAGTGCCTGGGTGACGGTCTTCCTGGTTTCAGTGGGGATCCATCTGAAGATCTTGCGGAGCATGCGCAGGGTGTTGAAGCATGAAGATGAGACGGCGTTGACTTGTCTGGTCATCGACAGGGAGGAGTCCAGGATGAAGCCCAGGTTGCGTGCGTGGTCCGTTGGCTTGGGCGCGGTGCCCAGGGCCGGGGGCCACCAGGAGTCGTCCCAGGCGGAGGGTGATGAGCCCAGGATGAGGACTTCCGTCTTATCTGAGTTCAGTTTAAGGCGGCTGTTCCTCATCCAGTCGGCGACGTCTCTCATCCCGTCGTGTAGGTTGGCTCTGGCGGTGGTGGGGTCGTTGGTGAGGGAGAGGATCAGCTGGGTGTCGTCGGCGTAGGAGATGATGTTGAGGTTGTGTCGGCGTGCGATGGCTGCGAGGGGGCTCATGTAGACGTTGAAGAGGGTTGGGCTGAGTGAGGATCCTTGTGGAACGCCGCAGATGACTTCGGTGGCTTCGGATCTGAACGGGGGAGGCGGACTCTCTGGGTTCTTCCGGCGAGGAACGAGATGATCCATTCCAGTGCTTTCTCTCGGATTCCGATGTTGCTGAGGCGCTTCACTAGGGTGCGGTGGCAGACGGTGTCGAACGCCGCAGAGAGGTCCAAGAGGATGAGGGCAGCTGTTTCCCCGTTGTCGGTTAGGGTTCTGATGTCGTCGGTGGCTGCGATAAGGGCGGTCTCGGTGCTGTGGTTGGCCCGAAACCCGGACTGCGAGGGGTCGAGGATCCATTCGTCTCGAGGAAGGCGGCAAGCTGTCTGTTGACGGTCTTCTCGATGACTTTGGCCGGAAACGGAAGGAGCGAGATGGGACGGTAGTTCTTGAGGTCGGTGGGGTCCGCCGTTGGTTTCTTCAGGAGGGCGGTAAGCTCGGCGTGCTTCCAGCTCTCCGGGAAGGTGGCGGTGTGGAAGGAGGAGTTGATGATGTCCCGGAGATGGGGTGCGATGGTGGCGTCGGCTTTGTTGAAGACGTGGTGTGGGCAGGGGTCGGTTGGTGATCCGGAGTGGATGGAGTTCATCGTGCGGGTGGTGTCTTCGGTGCTGATCGGGGTCCAGTTGCAGAGGGTGGTGGTGGCGGGCGTTGGTTCGGCGGTAGGGTGCGTTGTTTGTGCGTCGAAGCTGTTGTGTATGTCGGTGATCTTGCGGTGGAAGAACGCGGAGAGTGAGTTGCAGAGGTCTTGCGAGGGGGTGATGTCGTTGTTTCCGGGCGCTGGGGTTGGAGAACTCTTTGACGATGCTGAAAAGTTCCTTGCTGTCATGGGCGTTGTTGTCCAGTCGTTCTTTGAGTGCCGACTTCTTGGTGGCACGGATCAGCTGGTGGTGTTTGCGGGTGGCGTGCTTGAGGGCGGTCCTGTTGTCTGTGGTCTGGTCGAGTCGCCAGGTTTTCTCGAGAGTGCGGCAGTTCTTCTTGGATTCCTTGAGTTCGTTGGTGAACCAAGGGGTTTTCTTGCTTCCGGGTCTGCTGGGAGGGTTTTTAGTGGTGCGAGGTCGTCGGGCGCAGGCGGTCAGCCACTTGGCGAGGTTGCTGGCTGCTTCGTTTGGGTCCGTTGTGTTGGTGGGTGTGTTCTGGCTGAGGGAGGCGGTGAGCTGCTCGGCGGTGATCTTGCTCCAGCTCCGGCGGGGAGCCTGTTGCGGGTGGTGGTGGGTCGCAGTCTTTCTGAAGCTGAAGTGGACGCAGCTGTGGTCGGTCCAGTGGAGTCCGGTGGCGTGGCTGAAGGAGATGTGCTTGCTGGACGAGAAGACGGGGTCAAGCGTGTGGCCGGCGTAGTGGGTGGGCGTGTTCACCAGTTGCTTGAGTCCGAGGTTGGCGAGGTTGTCCAGCAGGGCGGTGGTGTTTCTGTCGTTGTTGTTCTCCAGGTGGAAGTTGAGGTCCCCTAGGAGGATGTAGTCGGCTGAGGGCATGGCGTGCGGGCTGATGAAGTCTGCGATGTCTTCGCTGAATAGTGTGCGTGGTCCCGGGGGTCTGTAGATGAGGGTGCCTCGGAGGGTGGTCTTGGGGTCAGTGTGTATCTGGAAGTGTAGGTGTTCGGCGGCGGTGAAGGTCTCGTCGGAGTTAGTCGAGATGCGGATGGTGTTCTTGTGTACGATGGCGATGCCTCCTCCCGTCTGGTTGACGCGGTCCTTCCGGGTGATCTTGTATCCATCCGGGATGGCTATGGCGATGTCGGGCGCTGAGGAGGCGTTCATCCAGGTCTCGGTGAGGAAGGCGATGTCCGGTGCTGTTGCGTCGAGCAGGTCCCAGAGTTCCACGGCGTGCCTGTGGACGGAGCGGGTGTTCAGCAGGATGCATTTCAGGTGGTTGCTGCTGGTGCTCGACTTGGCGGAGGTGGTGCACGTCCGGGGGCAGGTGAATCGGCAGGCTTGGCAGGCGAAGGGTCCGTGGGTGCGTCTCGGTGAGGCTCGGTAGCAGGCAGGGTTCCGGCCGGCATTGAGTGCGGTGAGTGTGGCGGCGTCGTAGGTCCGTCGAGTAGTGTTGCGTTGGTGGGTTCCAGGGGTTCTGGCGCTGGGCGCGGTCCAGTCGCGGACGGGCGCAGACGGGCTTGCCTTAGGCGCGCCTTCGGCGCGCGCAGCGGCGCGGCCGTGCAGCGGCCGCCATTTATGGGGAGGTGGGAGGGAGGAGCAGCTGGGAGGCGGGAGGCAGGGGCAGCGAATGGGCAGTCAGGGGGCGGGGCCGCAGGGAACGCAGCGGCGGGAGTGGCGAGAGGCAGCGGGGGCACAGAAAGGAAAAACAGGGGGACAGCAGACAAAATCACGGTCACAACAACAGTGGGGCAGCGAGGGGCACAGAAAGGAAAAACAGGGGGACAGCAGACAAAATCACGGGCACAACAACAGTGGGGCAGCGAGGGGCACAGAAAGGAAAAACAGGGGAGAGCAGGCAAAATCACGGGCACAACAACAGTGGGGCAGCGAGGGGCACAGAAAGGAAAAACAGGGGGAGAGCAGACAAAAACGGGCACCGGGGCCACAAGCGGAGGGCGATCTTACCTACAGGAGCAGCGGGCAGATCAACACAGGCGGAGCTGTGTGGTGGGGGAGCGACCTACCTGGCAAGGTCAAGGGTCGCTCTCCTCACCGTGCAGCGGCCGCCATTTATGGGGAGGTGGGAGGGAGGGAGCAGCTGGGAGGAGGGAGGCAGGGGCAGCGAATGGGCAGTCAGGGGGCGGGGCCGCAGGGAACGCAGCGGCGGGAGTGGCGAGAGGCAGCGGGGGCACAGAAAGGAAAAACAGGGGGAGAGCAGGCAAAATCACGGGCACAACAACAGTGGGGCAGCGAGGGGCACAGAAAGGAAAAACAGGGGGAGAGCAGGCAAAATCACGGGCACAACAACAGTGGGGCAGCGAGGGGCACAGAAAGGAAAAACAGGGGGACAGCAGACAAAATCACGGGCACAACAACAGTGGGGCAGCGAGGGGCACAGAAAGGAAAAACAGGGGGAGAGCAGGCAAAATCACGGGCACAACAACAGTGGGGCAGCGAGGGGCACAGAAAGGAAAAACAGGGGGACAGCAGACAAAATCACGGGCACAACAACAGTGGGGCAGCGAGGGGCACAGAAAGGAAAAACAGGGGGAGAGCAGGCAAAATCACGGGCACAACAACAGTGGGGCAGCGAGGGGCACAGAAAGGAAAAACAGGGGGACAGCAGACAAAAACACGGGCACAACAACAGTGGGGCAGCGAGGGGCACAGAAAGGAAAAACAGGGGGAGAGCAGACAAAAACGGGCACCGGGGCCACAAGCGGAGGGCGATCTTACCTACAGGAGCAGCGGGCAGACAACACAGGCGGAGCTGTGTGGTGGGGGAGCGACCTACCTCATGTACTTCGTGCAAAATACGCAATAAGGGGTCCAAGTAAGATGTAACGCTCCAATACCTGACCAGTTTGCACTATATAAAACTGCAGAAAAACTAAAAATAAAAAGTGTTTTGCACACTTCTGTCATTGGGCTATATGTGGGCTACATCTGGGTGATATTTGTGCTACATTTGGGCTCTTTTTTCTCTGGTGGCCATCTTGGGAGACTTATTTGTTATGAAGTTTCCTAATTTCGTCAGTTACTGCAGTCTACTCAGTAGGAAATGCTTTCAGTTTTTTACTTTGATTCCATCAAGAAGGCATTCAGATGTGTCACACATTTGCCATAAATTCAGAATGTTAGCACTCTAGTTGTTCATTAGGTCACTGTAGTAAAGCTACTGCTCACCAGGGAGTTAAATGGAAGTCTACTGCTGGTATTGAAAGTGATTGTTTCAGTCTGCATGTCAGAATTTTCTAATGAAATAGAAGAGGATTTGAGATCTCACTTAAAACATGCCCTAAATTTTCTTTCTGCAGCACTAACCATAATTTCTATGGCAAAATGAACCCCTCATTTTGTTCCTTTTTAAATTAAATGTTTTAAGTGTTACCAGTTTATTCCAATCAAGATGGCTTCAGGTGTGCCATACTTTTGTCATAAGTAAGACTGTTAGCGCTCTAGTTGTTCTTTAGAACACTCTGGGAAGCTGCAGTAGAACACAAAGGCATCAACTGACAGGCTGCTCCTGTTGAAATATAACAGGAAGATATTTGAGATCACACCTGAAACATGTCCTAATTTTTCTTTCTACAGCACTAACCATAATTTCTACGACAAAATGAACCCCATCATTTTGTTCCTTTTTAAATTAAATGTTTTAAGAGTTACCAGTTTATTCCAATCAAGATGGCTTCAGGTGTGCCATACTTTTGTCATAAGTAAGGCTGTTAGCACTCTAGTTGTTCTTTAGAACACTCTGGGAAGCTGCAGTAGAACACAAAGGAATCAACTGACAGTCTCTGCCCTTGTTGTATGTACATGTTTTTCTGAGTATGTCAGACTTCATTCTCACATGACTGAGAAAGATAATGTGAATTTACAGAAAATATGCTCTCATTTTAGCTTCTGGAGCACCTTCCAAAACTGTATGGGACAAGCATGTGAAAATAGTTTTCTCTCAAACATGATTCATGATATCCCAGCAGGAGGTTTTTCACAGGGTCAAATCACCTTAGAACACACCACAATTCCTGAAATTAGTATGGTACCATCAACAAATGAATTCTAATGTAACTAAAGTCTGTTATCACCCTTTATAGTTCTCCTTTTGGTAACCCTCAAAATCTTCGATTCACTACAATGCATTTCAATGGGGTACTATCATTTATATTGGTCCCAAGATGGCTGCCAGCAGTTCCAGGATGAAGTGCTGACAGCCAATCAGATCTCACGATGACATGTGTGGTTAGGCTCCGCCCAGATATATATGTGTTTTCTTTTTCAAATTTCTCAGGAACTACTGAACGGATTTACACCATTTAACCAAAAGACACGACTCTGAACCAAGGGCTACCTTTTTGCCAAATTTGGTGTAATTCCGTTCAGCAGTTCGGGCTGTAGCTGCGATGAAAGGTTCCGATGGAAAATTGCATGGGGAAAACATGTTTTGGGGCCCCCCTTTTTTCTCGGCCCCCACTTGATGAATCACCCCGAGACTTTTAGGATAGGAGCGGACCGGAGCAAGCCATAAGTTTTGAGAATTTCGTGAAGATTCGTCAACCGGCGCCAAAGTTATTTCAAATAGAATGTTGCGGATTTCCTATGGAAAATAGGTCCTAACTATAACTATCTACTGGCGTCCGCCAGTAGATAATATATATATATATATATATATATATATATATATATATATATATACTTGAAGATGAAGGATCACAAGAAAACAACAGCCAGCCAGGGCAAAAATCTGGATCCCAAAGGATACAATGAGTCACAAAGAAATAAAATATCCAAGAAAGAAGAAGAAGAAGGCGGAAGCTGAAACGTTGTAGTGGAAATATATTTTTGTTCTTTGGTGAATCTATCTGTTTGAGTCACTTCTTTCTTGTATATATATATATATATATATATATCTATATATTCCGTAACTCGGCAGCCCTTCAGCAAACCAAAAAATGGAGAGCACACGCGGATCGTTTGTAGCTGATGATTTTAATGTGCAGACCACCCCCCCTCCCCCCCCTTTGACAGATGCGTTTCACCTTTCGGCTTCCTCAATGTCAATTTCCATAGTGTTTCACGCGAGTATTTAAAATACTCATACATCACGTGTTTTTTTCACTAAGCATAAAAATTGGACTTACGCAACATTTGTTGTAAAAGTACATGGCGGCCATCTTAAAACGTGTTATTTACATAAAGTGCTATTACCCAAAGTGCTCAGTGCTGTGCTTAAAAACATTTTTTGTAGCAACAATGACATATCTACTCCTATGTACACATAAAAACATACATTTAGCATTTTACTAAAATTGTAGAAAATTAATGCTAAAAACCTTCATTTAGGATTGAATTCATGTGTACAATAAATACAATCATGTATATAAATTCATCAATTCTTTTCTAATTCATTAACAAATTACTATTTCTCATAACTTTTTAGAATGTTATACTTAAAAACAAATTCATAAATTTTGTTAATATATACAGAATAACAATGTCATATAGTTGCAACCATAATTGTGCCCTGAATGGGCATACACAAAATGTCAGATCATATTCATGGGGGAGTGTATATTTCGCGATATCCAGAGTAAAATGGTTCAAAACACTAATTTTGCATGGAAATAATTCATTATCTTCCTCTATTACTCTAGATGTGCCCACATCTCCTCGTCATTATTCAAGCCTATCGGAGCTTTGGTCTGAAGGTCTATGATGTATTTCGACTCTAAGGACCGAAGCTTACGCACCCTATCCCCTCCTCTTTCCTGTTTTTCCATCTGATCTATACAATGGAATTGGAGGAGATCCCTGTTGCTCTGATGGAATTTTTCAAAATGTCGAGCAACAGGGTAAGTCGCATCCTTGTTTGCAATAGCACGCATGTGCTCAAGGATGCGTTTCTTTGTCGGATGTATAGTGCTACCGATATAACGCTTTTTACATGGGCATGTCAAACAGTATACCGTAAACTCTGAATTGCAATTCAGGAATTTTTTGATCGTACGGACAGGCCTAGGATCCCCTGGTCTGCCCTGATAGGTGGTGGTTTTACTACTAAATTTACAGGCCTTACATCGTTTGCACGGAAAAATCCGGCAATGCTCAGACGATTTTGAATTTTAGGGGTTATATCAAAATGACTGTGGATCAGATGGTCCCCCACTGAGGGACACCGTTTATATGTTATTAGTGGGCGTTCTGGAAGCTTTGTTTTTAGAATATTATCAGTTTGCAGAATATGCCAGTTCTTTCTAAAAATCTGTAGAATGCTGCTCGATTTTTCATTGTAGCATGTTATCATTCTTGCTGGGCCGTCTTGTATAGAATTCCTAGGTCCCTTTGCTACCAGTAATTCCGCTCTATTGATTTTCTCTACACTGTTTTCTGCCTGCAGCAAATCTGCCTTAGTGTAGCCCCTCTCTCTAAATCTATGCAGAGCTTCCTCCTTGGCCTTATTATAGCTCAGCATTGTAGTACAATTGCGTTTAAGACGCAATAATTCTCCGAAAGGTACATTTTTTATTAGACTCAACGGGTGATGGCTACCTGCATGTAAAACCGTATTACCCGCTGTCGGTTTTCTATACAGTCGGGTTAATAAAATGTTATTTTCGGTATAGACTTCCAGATCTAGGTAGGTCACCGATGTATCACTGATATTACTTGTAAATTTAAGATTTAATTCATTGTTGTTAAGCGAGGCAACGTACTCCTCAGCCGAGGAGCGGCTGCCACGCCAAACAACAAAAAGATCATCTATATACCTTGCCCACAAAATTATTTTATCCATCCACAAGTCATTTTTCTACCCCCAGGCCACGTGCTTCTCCCACCAGCCTACGTATAAATTCGCGTAGCTGGGGGCGAAGCACGTGCCCATCGCGGTACCGCGTTGCTGTTGGTAGAGTTGACCTGCGAAAGTAAAGATGTTATTATTCAAGCAGAAAGTGATCATGCTAACAAGCATTTCATTGTGTTTCCGAAATTTCAATTGTCTCTTATTAAGAAACCATCCCACAGCCTTGAGTCCATCTCCATGTTTGATACACGTGTATAGGCTTGTTATGTCCAAAGTTATGAGAAACATATCTTTATCCCACGTGATACCTTCAATTTGTCTCAAGAAATCCTGAGTATCCCGAACATAAGAAGCAAGATCTCTGACCAAGGGTGCTAAAAAGGAATCAATATATACTGCTGTATTCTCTAAAAGGCTGCCGATGGAGGCTACTATTGGCCTACCTGGTGGATTTTTTGGGTCTTTATGTATTTTGGGCAGATGATAAAAAGTAGGTAGAATAGGTGTTTCACAGTATAAAAATAAATACTCATCTTGTCCTAACATGCCCTCATCCCGCCAGTCTTTAAGTTGTTGATGAAAAAAAAGATATATATATATATATATATATTAAAAAGAAGGTTGCCCAATAAGAGAAGCCACACTCGAGAGGGTTAACACACACTTGCTGCCGGTGGTAGTACGACAGCGTGGCCCACACCAGCCCTCTGACTTGCCAAACACGTTTCGGGCGTAAGTCCCGCCCTTGTTCACTGGCTGCACAAAAGGAGGACAAGGCTTCTTTACACGCACCTGTATTTATTGCAAATTAACAAGTCCCGCCCATGTGGGCTGTGGCAAGGCATGCTGGTAGTTGAAGTGCCTGCCCACAAACTTTACAAGGTGCCAAACCCCAGTGGGTGTCTTGATGCTCCCAATCTTAAAATGTCTACCCCAGTGGGTGGATTGGTATAATCACCACGCCGTCGCATTTCCAATATATACCAGCAGCTCAGGCCCCTCTCGCTCAAATCACCGCTCTGATTGCTGAGCAGCGTCGATCCGCCAGAAGCAGCGGCGGGGCCTCCCAGCGACCGGTCGAGCCGCACAAATAGTAAAAAGAAGGTTGCCCAATAAGAGAAGCCACACTCGAGAGGGTTAACACACACTTGCTGCCGGTGGTAGTACGACAGCGTGGCCCACACCAGCCCTCTGACTTGCCAAACGCGTTTCGGGCGTAAGTCCCGCCCTTGTTCACTGGCTGCACAAAAGGAGGACAAGGCTTCTTTACACGCACCTGTATTTATTGCAAATTAACAAGTCCCGCCCATGTGGGCTGTGGCAAGGCATGCTGGTAGTTGAAGTGCCTGCCCACAAACTTTACAAGGTGCCAAACCCCAGTGGGTGTCTTGATGCTCCCAATGTTAAAATGTCTACCCCAGTGGGTGGATTGGTATAATCACCACGCCGTCGCATTTCCAATATATACCAGCAGCTCAGGCCCCTCTCGCTCAAATCACCGCTCTGATTGCTGAGCAGCGTCGATCCGCCAGAAGCAGCGGCGGGGCCTCCCAGCGACCGGTCGAGCCGCACAAATAGTAAAAAGAAGGTTGCCCAATAAGAGAAGCCACACTCGAGAGGGTTAACACACACTTGCTGCCGGTGGTAGTACGACAGCGTGGCCCACACCAGCCCTCTGACTTGCCAAACGCGTTTCGGGCGTAAGTCCCGCCCTTGTTCACTGGCTGCACAAAAGGAGGACAAGGCTTCTTTACACGCACCTGTATTTATTGCAAATTAACAAGTCCCGCCCATGTGGGCTGTGGCAAGGCATGCTGGTAGTTGAAGTGCCTGCCCACAAACTTTACAAGGTGCCAAACCCCAGTGGGTGTCTTGATGCTCCCAATGTTAAAATGTCTACCCCAGTGGGTGGATTGGTATAATCACCACGCCGTCGCATTTCCAATATATACCAGCAGCTCAGGCCCCTCTCGCTCAAATCACCGCTCTGATTGCTGAGCAGCGTCGATCCGCCAGAAGCAGCGGCGGGGCCTCCCAGCGACCGGTCGAGCCGCACAAATAGTAAAAAGAAGGTTGCCCAATAAGAGAAGCCACACTCGAGAGGGTTAACACACACTTGCTGCCGGTGGTAGTACGACAGCGTGGCCCACACCAGCCCTCTGACTTGCCAAACGCGTTTCGGGCGTAAGTCCCGCCCTTGTTCACTGGCTGCACAAAAGGAGGACAAGGCTTCTTTACACGCACCTGTATTTATTGCAAATTAACAAGTCCCGCCCATGTGGGCTGTGGCAAGGCATGCTGGTAGTTGAAGTGCCTGCCCACAAACTTTACAAGGTGCCAAACCCCAGTGGGTGTCTTGATGCTCCCAATGTTAAAATGTCTACCTCAGTGGGTGGATTGGTATAATCACCACGCCGTCGCATTTCCAATATAGACCAGCAGCTCAGGCCCCTCTCGCTCAAATCACCGCTCTGATTGCTGAGCAGCGTCGATCCGCCAGAAGCAGCGGCGGGGCCTCCCAGCGACCGGTCGAGCCGCACAAATAGTAAAAAGAAGGTTGCCCAATAAGAGAAGCCACACTCGAGAGGGTTAACACACACTTGCTGCCGGTGGTAGTACGACAGCGTGGCCCACACCAGCCCTCTGACTTGCCAAACGCGTTTCGGGCGTAAGTCCCGCCCTTGTTCACTGGCTACACAAAAGGAGGACAAGGCTTCTTTACACGCACCTGTATTTATTGCAAATTAACAAGTCCCGCCCATGTGGGCTGTGGCAAGGCATGCTGGTAGTTGAAGTGCCTGCCCACAAACTTTACAAGGTGCCAAACCCCAGTGGGTGTCTTGATGCTCCCAATGTTAAAATGTCTACCCCAGTGGGTGGATTGGTATAATCACCACGCCGTCGCATTTCCAATATATACCAGCAGCTCAGGCCCCTCTCGCTCAAATCACCGCTCTGATTGCTGAGCAGCGTCGATCCGCCAGAAGCAGCGGCGGGGCCTCCCAGCGACCGGTCGAGCTGCACAAATAGTAAAAAGAAGGTTGCCCAATAAGAGAAGCCACACTCGAGAGGGTTAACACACACTTGCTGCCGGTGGTAGTACGACAGCGTGACCCACACCAGCCCTCTGACTTGCCAAACGCGTTTCGGGCGTAAGTCCCGCCCTTGTTCACTGGCTGCACAAAAGGAGGACAAGGCTTCTTTACACGCACCTGTATTTATTGCAAATTAACAAGTCCCGCCCATGTGGGCTGTGGCAAGGCATGCTGGTAGTTGAAGTGCCTGCCCACAAACTTTACAAGGTGCCAAACCCCAGTGGGTGTCTTGATGCTCCCAATGTTAAAATGTCTACCCCAGTGGGTGGATTGGTATAATCACCACGCCGTCGCATTTCCAATATATACCAGCAGCTCAGGCCCCTCTCGCTCAAATCACCGCTCTGATTGCTGAGCAGCGTCGATCCGCCAGAAGCAGCGGCGGGGCCTCCCAGCGACAGGTCGAGCCGCACAAATAGTAAAAAGAAGGTTGCCCAATAAGAGAAGCCACACTCGAGAGGGTTAACACACACTTGCTGCCGGTGGTAGTACGACAGCGTGGCCCACACCAGCCCTCTGACTTGCCAAACGCGTTTCGGGCGTAAGTCCCGCCCTTGTTCACTGGCTGCACAAAAGGAGGACAAGGCTTCTTTACACGCACCTGTATTTATTGCAAATTAACAAGTCCCGCCCATGTGGGCTGTGGCAAGGCATGCTGGTAGTTGAAGTGCCTGCCCACAAACTTTACAAGGTGCCAAACCCCAGTGGGTGTCTTGATGCTCCCAATGTTATAATGTCTACCCCAGTGGGTGGATTGGTATAATCACCACGCCGTCGCATTTCCAATATAGACCAGCAGCTCAGGCCCCTCTCGCTCAAATCACCGCTCTGATTGCTGAGCAGCGTCGATCCGCCAGAAGCAGCGGCGGGGCCTCCCAGCGACCGGTCGAGCCACACAAATAGTAAAAAGAAGGTTGCCCAATAAGAGAAGCCACACTCGAGAGGGTTAACACACACTTGCTGCCGGTGGTAGTACGACAGCGTGGCCCACACCAGCCCTCTGACTTGCCAAACGCGTTTCGGGCGTAAGTCCCGCCCTTGTTCACTGGCTGCACAAAAGGAGGACAAGGCTTCTTTACACGCACCTGTATTTATTGCAAATTAACAAGTCCCGCCCATGTGGGCTGTGGCAAGGCATGCTGGTAGTTGAAGTGCCTGCCCACAAACTTTACAAGGTGCCAAACCCCAGTGGGTGTCTTGATGCTCCCAATGTTAAAATGTCTACCCCAGTGGGTGGATTGGTATAATCACCACGCCGTCGCATTTCCAATATATACCAGCAGCTCAGGCCCCTCTCGCTCAAATCACCGCTCTGATTGCTGAGCAGTGTCGATCCGCCAGAAGCAGCGGCGGGGCTCTCCCAGCGACCGGTCGAGCCGCACAAATAGTAAAAAGAAGGTTGCCCAATAAGAGAAGCCACACTCGAGAGGGTTAACACACACTTGCTGCCGGTGGTAGTACGACAGCGTGGCCCACACCAGCCCTCTGACTTGCCAAACGCGTTTCGGGCGTAAGTCCCGCCCTTGTTCACTGGCTGCACAAAAGGAGGACAAGGCTTCTTTACACGCACCTGTATTTATTGCAAATTAACAAGTCCCGCCCATGTGGGCTGTGGCAAGGCATGCTGGTAGTTGAAGTGCCTGCCCACAAACTTTACAAGGTGCCAAACCCCAGTGGGTGTCTTGATGCTCCCAATGTTAAAATGTCTACCCCAGTGGGTGGATTGGTATAATCACCACGCCGTCGCATTTCCAATATATACCAGCAGCTCAGGCCCCTCTCGCTCAAATCACCGCTCTGATTGCTGAGCAGTGTCGATCCGCCAGAAGCAGCGGCGGGGCCTCCCAGCGACCGGTCGAGCCGCACAAATAGTAAAAAGAAGGTTGCCCAATAAGAGAAGCCACACTCGAGAGGGTTAACACACACTTGCTGCCGGTGGTAGTACGACAGCGTGGCCCACACCAGCCCTCTGACTTGCCAAACGCGTTTCGGGCGTAAGTCCCGCCCTTGTTCACTGGCTGCACAAAAGGAGGACAAGGCTTCTTTACACGCACCTGTATTTATTGCAAATTAACAAGTCCCGCCCATGTGGGCTGTGGCAAGGCATGCTGGTAGTTGAAGTGCCTGCCCACAAACTTTACAAGGTGCCAAACCCCAGTGGGTGTCTTGATGCTCCCAATGTTATATATAGTTTTTCCACTGAATCGGATGCCAAATGGACTTCCCTGCCTCCCGGGTCGGGGCTTGCACAGCGGGCGTCACCGCTATCAGCATTCCAAATGCAATCACGAGCTACATCAAAGCAGCGCGAAACAAGCCCACCTTCCGATCCTCATTTCATCATGTTTTTATTTGCAGCTCAAGAAACCACCATTACACGTTTAGACCTCCATAGGTCTTAATCATATGGCAAACAACAGGCAGCTGACTACTTGGCTTTTTAAAACAAAAAGTTTGTCACAGACAGTGAGAAAGGACTTCAGTTAGAAAACGTTTGTTTTGCTTCAAGTTGTACTTTGCACAGTGTCCATTTGATGAGACAGAGAAACTATACTTCCAAAGAGACTTTGTTAGTGTTTAACAGTAAAAGTACCTTGATTTGCATTTTTTTAATCGTTTTTGTCTGTTGATCCTCTCAGTATTCTTAAATTCAGGACTCCAATGCCCATAATGCACTGCCAAAGTAATATAATAGTACTTATTTCGATGACATAACTTTATTGGTCCTTTCAATGCTTACAATGTCATTAATCCAAAACATGCCTCAAAGAAGTCAATTTCTTGTAGTGCATAAGATTTCCATTTTTCCACAGTGTTGCCTCTTGTAATTTAAAAGCTCCTCCGTGTTATTTGATCTTGCAAGGACAACTTAGATACATATCCTCCTCTGTGCTCCACGAGTTAATCTCAAGCAACCTAATCGCCGGTGGTGCACGTTTACAGTGCTTCGCCGCTCGCTGTGTATTATAAAGTTTTTAGACGATTCCTCCAAAATTAAAGGACTCCACGGCACTCCGTTGCAAATAAAAGGTGTTTATTCCACTAACTTCAGCAAAAGCATAAGCGCTAATGCGTTTCAGTGCTCTTACACACCTTGTTCACGACGCTGACCATGCATCATTCCATAACTTTTAACTAAACATAAGTAAACATAGTTGAAGGACAAAATAAAGTTATACAGTTCAATACTGCGATTTACTCGCCATCTTGGAGTTCTATTGCTTACTAGCAATCGTTCAAAAGTGTGCATGTAACAAACAGCATTTCACTGTCAATATTCACACAATATTCATTTTTTATACTATATGAATTCAAATTCGGGCTCCATTAGAATACATTCCATAGTTCCGCCCCAGTGGGCTTATGTTACCATACAAATGAAAAGACTGCCCCAGGCCACATCAATGACTTTTCACAGTGACTTTCAGTATATGATACACCAAAATGTATTTATAAAACAATTTCCGTCATTGTATAACAGTTTTCACACTATTATTAATAGATTGCTTCTGTATTGGCCATCCTAATTATTTGTTTATTCTACATGGATACAAACTACATCGTTCTGCCCAAGTGGGCATATAGAATTTATGTTACCCCAATTTTACCAAAAGTACTAACATTACTCCACTAGTATCCATAATTAATCAAATCAGTATCGCTGTAGTGACACTCCAGTAGAAGTAGTCTCTATGTGTGGCCATTACATGGCAGAAATTGCTTTATGAATACATTTTGTTTTATCATATACTGAAGGTCACTGTGAAAAGACAATTGATGTGGCCTGGGGCAGTCTTTTCATTTTTATGGTTACATAAGCCCACTGGGGCGAAACTATGGAACGTATTCTAGCGAGGATTGAATTTGAATTCATATAGTATAAAAAATGAATATTGTGAATATCGACAATGACATGCTGTTTCTTACACGCACACTTTTGAACGATTGCTAGTAAGCCATAGAAACCCATGCGTTTAAGGCCACTCCCAGATGGCGACTCATTCACAGTATTGAACTATGTAAAACTTTATTTTGTCCTTCAACTATGCTTACATATGTTTAGTTAAAAGTTATGGAATGATGCATGGTTAGCGTCGTGACCAAGGTGTGTAAGAGCAGCGAAACACGTTGGTGATTATGCTTTCGGCGAAGATAGCGTAATAAGCACCTTTTATTTGCACCGGATGGCCGTGAGGTCCTTTAATTTGGGAGGAATCAACTAAAAACGTATATATATATATATATTCAAATTTTCTATTATGTTGTATGCATATATCTTTATACGTATATATTTTATATTAGGTTAAAATGTAATACCAGTTTAAGCAAACAAAACCACTGAAATTCACCAGTTAAAGTAACTATAACTAACGCCCTCACCATGCACAGTGTTGTCATCAATTATGCTATTTCAGATGTTTCAGTGATGTCATCAATGATGTCATAAAACAGGTCATGATTTATGGAATATGGGGGGTAATAAGCAGTGCATGTCAAGAGCGTGAGTTATAATCGCTTTAGGGCATAAGCTATAGTTGCTTGCGATAACTAGAACTGGTAAATTTCAGTGGCTTTGCTAATTTAAATCTGTATGTTTTAAATTGCATTTTCACCTAACTATAACGTCCCTGTAACCATTGGTGCTTTCAGTAAATTTCTACATTTGTTAAATGTAAAGTAAAATATTATTACGATTTGTAAAATAACATCATATTAACCTTTTTTCTGTAACTTTCCATGATTTTGTAACGTAAAGTAGGATGTCCATCACCGGTGTCAGGCCCTGTGTCCAAACCCCCGCAGGTGCCCACCCCCCGGCTGCACATGGTCTTTGGCCGTGCATGACATGGGGTTGAGGGCAGGGCCTGGCCTGTCACAAGCCCTGCACCCACCCTCTGCCACATATGGCCTTTGGCTGTGTGTGGCGTGGTATTGGGCACAGGGCCTGACCTGCCACCAAGTTCTGCGCCCAACCACCAATCGCCGAGCGTGCTGACCATGTCATGTAACAGTATTCAGAGTGTCATTTTAAGTAAGGCAGATTTACTAGATTTGTAAAAATGTACAACACAAAAATATTTTTAAAAAGGGGGCCTATTGGCTTTATCAAGGGGTCAGCACATCAACAAATATAAAGCTGACCTATTGGCTTTGTCAAAACTCACCAATAACCATAACTAAATGTATATTCTACACATTCATGTATTGCAATATAATAATCGTGATTGTCACAAAATATTCTCAATAAAGCAGTATAAAAAAATTCATCATGTCTTTCTTTAGAAATGTTCAGGCCACAAAGTGAGCCATATAGACAACCACAAGAGCTCTCTGCACTCCAGCTGAAGAGTATACAGCTCCAGCTTGGAGTGTTTTATAAAAACTATGATAAGCTCTCCTGGGGTCCTGATTCAATGACCCAAGAGACTTACTCTGGCACATGCATCAAGGAAGGCTTTTGCGATTCCTTAATTGCGATTATTAAGGAATCGCAATTAAGGAATCGCAAAAGCCTATGCATGTAGGAATCGCTATAAAAATAGCGATTCCTAAACATTCCTTAATTGCGACTCATAAATTGCGAGTCGCAATTAAGGAATGCCTTCCTATTCATTCCTATGGACCGACAGGCCCATAGGAATGAATGGGAGATTGCATGCACAATTTGCGAGTACCAGTAGGTACTCGCAAATTGCTCATGCAATTTCAAGGGTGCAAGGGTGTCAAAATGGCACCCTGTTGAACCCCTGAAATTGTGATGTGCACCCATGTTGCGCACACACATGCCCCAAGGGCATGTGTGTGTATAACCTAAAACTTAAAAAAATGCATTTTAGTGCATTTTTCAAAGTTTTTGCAAATTACAGACAAGTTTGATTTGTCTGTAATTTGCGGTCCCAAATAGCGAAATCGCTATTTGAAAGTGCTTCTAGCATTGCATTTAAGGAATCGCAAATTGCGATTCCTTAAATGCAATTGCTATTTAGGAATTCGCAAATAATTGCGAATTCTTAAATTACGCATAGGAAACACTTTCATGCATCTCCAAAGGCCAATTTGCGATCGCAAACGGCCGATTTTTGCGAATCGCACCGTTTGCGATCGCAAAAACCTTTGATGCATGTGCCCCACTGTGTTTTCTCAATTTTGCTAGGGGGCTACTGCACTCTCTGCAGCCCTCCACAACATAAACAAAAATGCTTGGTGGCGCCCCTGACCCTTTTAGGGACACCAGCATCTAAAAATATTCTTAAAAAGCCCTTGCAGGGTATTATGGGATGTTCCTTGCACATAGTAGTGAATAATAAATACTAGTTGCCGGGAGGAAGTCATCACATTTTTTATAGAGGGTGCTTTCTTGGGGCACCCACAACACGGGCAAATGTTTTTGTGGGCTATGGGGGGGGAGCCCCATGGCCCCACAGCCCCTGCAGCCCCTGCAGCTCCTGCCACCTCCCCAGCCAGCACCCATCCTGGGTTCGGCAGAAGCTCGGTCCATTCTTTAGCTCCTGCCTGGGCAGGTGCAGTTTTTTCTGTGCTTCCGCCAGGCGGGAGCAAAGTTGTGTTCCCTGAACGGGAGCGTAAAGACAGGAAATTAATTTTTTTGTCAAACTTCTTTTTATTGATAGTAAGCACATAGAGGAAAGGTATCACATCGTATAATCAATCCCCACAGCCACATATATATCTAAAAAAAAAAAAGGACACAGTGTCTCGATAAGCAGGTTATTATAGTACTTGGTATCTCACCATTTCCATGCCATCCCATTCAACTTTCTGCTTCACAACTTTTGTAACACCATCTCAACTCTCCCCTCCCCCTGTACCCTCCCCCCAACAACAGTGGTGGTGGAAAAAGGAAATGCAATGGGTATATAGGAGTAGTGGATAGTTTGGGTGTCTAGGCATAAGTCTTAGGATGTAAATAGATGTGGAGGCAAATCTGTGTGCTCAGTATGGTATTAGGGGTTTTATTAGTTTATCCCGGACGAGGTCTAGAACTGAAACAAGTGCATGGCTCTTGTCGTAGAAGGGCACACCGCTAGTGGGAGGCCCCGTGTAAGACATGTCACCAACTGACCCTATCTGTAATCAAAATTCTTGTAATCATGTCTAAAGATATCCGCTAGCCTTTCCATGATAAGTATTTTCCAGAGACGAGACCGCCACTGGGCCAATACTGGTGCTTCTTTCTTCTTCCAGGCAGCCGCAATTAGGAAATACATTTTACAGTATGGGGTATACAATGTGCCATTTCTTTTGCTTGTCAGGTCTATTAATGCCATGTACTCAAATGAATGATGATGGCATAAATTAACTGGGCATACAGCATTGTACTTTCAAATTTAAAATCCTACACAGGTTGAAAGGAGCAGTCCACTACTGATTTAATCACCTTTCATTCTCATGGTGGAATAGTATATTCTGGAATAAATATGATGTTTGTCGTTACACTTCATGAATTGTTTTTTGACAAGTGCCATGTAAACACTCAAGTGAAGAAATACACATATTCCCATTATATCTTTCATCAAGACCATCTTTATGCCTCATTGTCATCCGCCCAGAGTACCATCATCACTTGAATGATTCTTGTCAAACAGAAGCCAACAAATAAGAAGTGGATCATTTTTAAACATTTAGTGAGATGCCTGGCACACATTTCTATCACATCATCTCCAACTATAAAACAATGCAGATGGCATGTAACTACACATCTGGCTCAGTATGTCAAAAGAAAAGAAGACAAACATCACTATATACCTCATATATGTATTCTGGTGGATGAAGGTGAGTTATTTGTGCCCGATCTAAGACTCAAATCCTTACCAGACGAGATCCATCAGATTACTCATTTCAGTTCATCTGGCAAAATAATGTAGGAGCAACCCCAAGTGCCAGCTAAGTATTAAACAATCCTAAGATCAGTTAGAAGACTTTCTGTGACCAATAAATCACAACAGTGGTGAAAAATACCAACTTTAGCTCATGCTATTGAGAATAATTCTCCAGTTCTGCCAGTTTCCACGCCAGTTTGAACTGTTAGGGGTTAGATGTCATTTAAACTCTATTACTGTAATTTCATCTGCACTGGCTCTCCTAAGAAACTAACTGAAAAATCACAGAGTCAATAGACTCAAGAAGCCAGACTTTGCTCAGATCAGAACCCTCCAGACTCTCAGGTTCCAAGTGGATCAGGGAATAAAATTTGAACTTCTGTGTCACTGTGAAAGCAAGGAATGGTGTGGAGCCCAAATACATACAGGAACCCCTCCCAATCTACACCCTCAGTCACAAACTGAGATCAAGCAAGGCAAACTTAATTGCACAAGCCAGTTTCATGGAGGAAGGTCAAGCTGAATGCTGGGTGCTCACCTCTGGAACACGCTGAGCCCTGACCTGTGGAACCTTCCCATTCTGGCTGTGTTCGAGAAAAAAAACCTGAAGACATGTTTCTTGAAAGAAGCTTTACCATCCTCCTGGAAGCAGACATGACTACCTCTCCGTGTCCTTTGGGACAATGTCCCACAGAGTGACCTCCAACCATAGCTGAAATCTATATCTGAGTAAACATCCCAGGGATCCTAGTCTGCAAACCCTCTTTCCACTTCAGCCATGGAACTTCATGTCCTATGATGGATACAGGGAGACCTATCTTCAGTCATGTACCTCACATTTTCACAAACAATGCTGGCAACCAAAAATCCACAGCCTTCACCTTCATTCCTCATAGGCAAACTTGATAAACAGTCAGCCTTAATTATTTTGGCATAGAAAATGTTTCAATTCAAAATGGTATTAGAGCAGTTTTGAACATAAGCTGTTCAGTCTGATGGTAGGTCTAGTACAATGTACATTTGTATGATTTAACAAAGGAACCAATATTTTGTGATGAGGGCCAATGAGGCGTCATATCACCCATGGGTAAGTCTTACCATATATATGCTACCATTTCTTTGTCAATTACGGAGTATAATTGTTCATGAAGTCCCAAACTGCATGAAGCAAACACTTTTGTACACTTCAGTAACATCCACCATTAAAAATCGTTCTATGCTGCAGTACAAATAGACTCAGTCGGGGGTGCCTCAAATAGACATCCCTTGATTTGCAGTTCTGTACTCATTCTTAACCATTCTTACGAGTGTCTCTGCGACTAGAGCAAACCCTTCCACAGAGTTTCTATAATATTCAGTCATCCCCATAAATTACATTCGTTGATTTCAATTCATAGGTGTTGGCAGTGCTTAATTTGAGTCAGTGGTTTCCGGTGCTCGGCACCGGCCCTTAATTGTCAACACAGGGGCTTGTAACAGTCTGCCACACGGTGGTGATGTCTGTCTAATTCAAACATGGCACAACAACAGTTGTTTTTTAAATCAATATTAACTAAAATTACTATTGGCTGAATTGTCACACCTTTAGGAGTGTGATGGTTAGTAGTTGTGTTGGTACTGCCATTGGCAGCACTGGGAGGGGCAATGTGTGGTGCAAACTGCAATGGCCTTCTGACGAGAGTCCTGGTACTTATTTTTTTTTTTACAAATTAAGCACTGGGTGTTGGTGCACCATCAGTCACCTCTGAGAGGCAAGGCCTGGGTGCACTTCCTTCCCAAATAATTATGTGTCTCAAATGTTCCACCTCTTGACTCTAAATACACACTTTTCCTTAGCTTGAACCCTCTTTTTTGCACACCCACCTGTCTTCTGGCACGATCCAAAGCATTCTCCGATACCCAACATTGAAATGCCAGAACTCTCTTAAGGCTCTTCTACACTTTGCCCACCAATCTCTAGAGCACAGCTGGAACTGATGCCAACCCAAGTGATGTTCTACACTTCATGAGGTGTGACAAATGCTGTCAAATACCTTGACTGCTTTGCTAGAACAACTTGAAAGTATGCCCAGCGAAGGTCCATTTTTGATAAAACGTTTACACCATTTAACATTTTCACCACTTAATTCATTTCCAGCACGGCTGTTCATTCCCCTTGTTAACACTTATCCAAGTGATGCACGTTCTTAGGGCCTCATCTGCAAGAAGATGATGCAGTGCGGTGCTGCAAGCCATTTAGCTGCATTGTGCTGTGTCATTTTCAAAGCACAGGAATGCATCCTATTAACAACACGACGCATCCCTGTGCTTTCCCCTACGCTGGCGCACAACTGGATGCCATGCGCCAGCGCAGGCACCATTGCATCATTTTGCAAGGGTGCCTACGCTGCGGGATGGTTGTTTTTGTGGAAGAAACAATCATTAATGGCATTTTCCTCTTTCTATGCCTGCTGCAGAATGCAACACGCATAGAAAGAGGAAAAAAAAAAAGGAGAAATAAAAGTATTTTTCCTCGTTGCACAATTCCTATGCCTCCCCTGGGGAGGTGTAGGTGTCAGGAATCAGAAGCATGGCGCCATTGAGCAAGGACGCTATACCAGACAATAATACAATCATTTGGTGCTGGTTTGATTCAATTTTGATATAAAACTACAATTTCCATGAGGCAATGGGAATATTGTAGTTTCGACGCGTCCTATCAGGAGACGTTAAATACGGAAGACGCTCGTCGGCGGACGTGCGTAATTCTTTGCTGTTTGGGAGTTCGAGTTGGAGAAGTCGTCTGTCTGGGTTCCCGTCCTTGGGGAAACTTTGCGGTCTGCCTCGCTGGGTTGGCCTTTGTTTGCGGAGTTGGAAAAAGGAGAGTTCTATCCTTTTCGCCCGCTTTTGTTCCGACCATTCGTTTGGAGGAGGTACGGGGCATTCGGCGTCTCTTATGATGAAGTGAGCTTAAGTACCCCATGGACACTGCATCGGAAACATCGGACTGAAAGCCTGGACAGTCATAGACGGGTGTTGTCAGGTAACATACATCCGTTTATTTCTTTGTTCAGTTATTCTATTCGTCAGGAGGCCAGATGAACATGGCGTAAAAGGTTCCTTTTCTGCTACAGAGGTTATGTGGTAATAACCTGAAATGACTTAACTTTATTTCATTTCTTTATTGGAGCGATAAACTGACTTGCAGTATCATCAGTATTTTTGATGGCTTATTTGATATATCAATTACACGGATCCTACAGCGGAGTGTGTTGAGTACAGGAAAAAGGTTCTCATCCTTTACTCTTCATTTCAAGGACTACGTTTTTGTGTTATATCTCTTGACTTTGAAGGCTTCTGCATATTTTTGGTTTCCAATTTCACCATATTATTTTGGGGTATGTATTACTAGAGGCATGAGCAAAAGAATCCATTTTGTTTGTGGCTATACTATGTGAGACAGCTAATGTTATTATGCTTTATTGGTTTGAAGGATAGAAAAAATTGCTTTTGGGGAAAAGGCAATTCCTGTGTGGAAGAAGTGAAAGAATGCAGTATTCTGATGGAGGTATGTGGCTTGTTCTTATTAGCGAGATTTATTGAGAGTAGTCATAATCTTGTTTGGGTTAACCATTCTTTTTTCTTCTTTCAGGTTTCCTTCCTTCTTCCCTGCTGTTCCCTTCCTATCCCTTCCCTCGCTTGATCACCCTAACATTCTGTGTTCATTATCTGAGTTGGGGGTATCAAGAGGTGGACCTATTGTGCATCATTCGGATCCTGAGGAGTTCATACTTCCATCTTTGCCAAGAGGAAGTCCTGACAGAATTACGCACCCATGAATCTAAACTCCTCCTGATCTGAGTGATTCATAATCATGGCCACCATGAACGATGCCCTTCAGACATTAGAAGCGGTTCAACAGGAATTAGTCAATTCAAGGGCAGAAACCGCGGCCCTGAAGGAGAAAGTAGAGACAATTCAGAACCCGTTTGATGTGTCTACATCTCAAATACAGGTTCATGTACCTCCGCAGATACCGTTGGCTTCCCCAGAGAGGTTCACAGGAGATTCGCATAGAGTGCACAGACATGTAGAAACCATTGCATTCAACATCATAGAAGCCCCACAGTATGAAATCATATTGGGTATGCCTTGGCTTAGGCTACATAACCCCTCCATTGATTGGAAACATAAAACCATACACTTTCTTTCTGAGGCTTGTCAGACAGCTTGTATACAGGACTCTCGTGTTCAGTCATTAGCAGCGGTACAACAGTTCCTGATAGCAACGGCAGCAGAGAAAGAAATTGTGTTACCCAGTTGTTATGCGGAATATGGGGATGTTTTCAACAAGAGTCAAGCAGAGACATTGCCCCCACATAGGGAGTATGATTGTCAAATTGATCTGGTTCCTGGGGCTACTCTACAGTCATGTAGAGTTTATGCTTTGTCGGAGCCAGAAACTCAGCATTTGAAAGAGTATTTAGATCACTACACTTCCATAGGATTCATAAGACCTTCCCGTTCTCCTGCTGCTTCACCTCTTTTCTTTATTTCTAAAGGGAATGGTGAGTTGCGTACCTGTATAGATTTTCGCATGTTAAACAAAAACACTATTAAAAACAGGTACCCTCTCCCTTTAATTTCAGTTCTTTTAGACCAAGTCAAAGAAGCACACATTTACACAAAACTGAATTTAAGGGGAGCCTATCATCTGGTAAGAATGAGAGATGAGGATGAATGGAAGACTACGTTCAAAACAAGATACAGATTATTTGAGTATACAGTCATGCCGTTCGGCTTGTGTAATGCCCCAGCGGCTTTCCAGTATTTCCTGAATGAGGTTTTGATAGAATACTTGGATAAGTTCGTAGTTGTGTATATCGACGACATTCTGATATACTTGGCTGATGAGAAGGAGCACCAGACACATGTGGTGTTAGTGTTGAAGAAACTCAGACAACACCATTTGTTTTGCAAGTTAAGAAAATGTGAGTTTCATGTGTTAGAAGTGGAATTCTTGGGGGTCATGTTGTGCCCCTCTGGGTTTCGTATGGCAGAAAGAAAGGTACAAGTGGTGCAAGAATGGCCTGAACCACACAGTGTGAAAGATGTGCAATGCTTTTTGGGTTTTGCGAATTATAATAGGAGATTTATTAATCTCTTCTCGCAGGTAGTAGTCCTTATCACTAGGTTGTTAAGAAAAGGGGTCCCTTTCATTTGGTCTTTTGAAGCCGCAGAAGCCTTCAGTTTTTTTAAAAAGGTGTTCACTTCAGCACCAGTCTTGAGTCATGCCAATCCTGAAGCCCCTTTCATAGTGGAAGCAGATGCATCTAATGTGGCTGTTGGTGCAATATTGTCACAAAGAGACAAAAATACTGGTCAACTCCATCCAATTGCCTATTTGTCTAAAAAACTAAATCCTGCTGAAATGAACTACACCATAGCAGAGAAAGAACTGCTGGCTATCAAAAAATCCTTCCAAGAATGGAGACAGCACCTGTGGGGGGCTCGACACACAGTCACTGTGTACACGGACCATAGGAACCTACAGTTCATGAAAACTGCAAGACAGTTGACCCAACGACAGATGCGATGGATGTTCTTTTTTGCTGATTTTGATGTCACGTATCGACCAGGTACTGAGAATCGAAAGGCGGATGCCTTGTCTAAACAATCTGAAGATTATTGTTTGCAAGAAGCAACAATGGAAACGATCATACAGCCATCCAAGGTGTTGTGTGCACTCACCATAGACACTTTCCTGGATGAAGTTAAAAGGGCTAGACCATCTTCTACGTGGGATTCGTGGGTTACCCAAGGCATTCATCGAAGTCTCAAATGAGGAGTGCCTTTTTTTAAGAATCGGTTATTCTTACCAACTAAGAAAACACAGTTAAAGGCTTTTAAGTGGTGCCACGAATTGAAGATGGCAGGGCATCCTGGATACACAAAGACATTGGAGCTTATTCAACGTTATTTTTGGTGGGTATCCATGGGAGTGGATGTGCAGAAATGGATCACAGATTGCAGTGTGTGTGCTAGAGCTAAGGGGAGTACTGCTAAACCCACAGGACAATTGATACCTCTGCCTACCCCAGATCTGCCATGGAAGAGCATAAGTCTGACTTCATCACCGGATTACCAAAAAATCAGGGTCATACAGCCATAATGGTGGTGATCGACAGCCTTACGAAAATGGGACATTTTATTCCTTGTAACACTTTACCCACGGCAGGGCAAACAGCACAGTTATTATTGCAACA
This sequence comes from Calotriton arnoldi, assembly GCA_963921515.1. Taxonomy (NCBI): domain Eukaryota; kingdom Metazoa; phylum Chordata; class Amphibia; order Caudata; family Salamandridae; genus Calotriton; species Calotriton arnoldi. The sequence continues at coordinate 1,438,290 of CAWUFW010002133.1, read as the reverse complement.
TGTGGTCCGGTTACATGGATTACCAGAAGTTATCATTTCGGACAGAGGTCCTCAATTCACGGCCAGGTTTTGGCAAACATGGTGTAAAATATTACAAATCCCTTCTGCTATGTCCACGAGCTTCCATCCGCAAACTGATGGGCAAACAGAAAGGCTCAATCAAACACTTAAGAAATATCTCCGATGTAATGCAGATGACGCCGAGGAATCTTGGGTAGCTTTGTTATGGATGGCTGAACTAGGTTATAATAACGCTGTGCATAGTGCAATTGGTGTGTCTCCATTGTTTGCCAACTATGGATTCCATCCACGAATTCTTCCTGTTACTCTCCCAGATACACAAGTAACAGTACCATCAGTGGGAGCACGTATTCGAGAAATGAAGAACATCCATAAAAAGATACAAGTACACTTAAAGCACACTAAAGTACAATACGAAAAATGGGCTGATAAACGACGTAAGGAAGGGCCTACGTTTCAAGTTGGAGACAAAGTGTGGTTATCCACGAAAAATATAAGTTTTAAGTTCCGTAGTGTGTTCCACCCTAAATTCATTGGCCCATACATGGTGCTCAAGCAAAGAAACCCTGTGGTGTACAAGTTACGACTGCCTATCACTATGAGAATTCACCCCTCCTTTCACTGTAGTTTGTTGAAACCTGCAGGTCGTTCCAGACGGAGAGCGGTTCCGCCAGTCATGAATGATGGTCAGGTGGAATATGAAGTGAGAAGCCTCAAAGATTCCAAGTACCGTAAAGGTCTGCTGTGGTATCTGGTGTCATGGAAAGGGTACATGGCTGAGGACAATTCATGGGAACCCTGTACCAATGTACATGCTCCAAGAATCGTGCAGATCTTCCATGCGCGGCATCCTTCTAAGCCAGGACCTAGGAGGCGCTTGGGAGGGGATGTACTGTCAGGAATCAGAATCATGGCGCCTGCAAGGATTGAGCAAGGACGCTATACCGGACAATAATACAATTGTTTGGTGCTGGTTTGATTCAATTTTGATATAAAACTACAATTCCCATGAGGCAATGGGAATATTGTAGTTTCGACGCATCCTATCAGGAGACGTTAAATACGGAAGACGCTCGTCGGCGGACATGCGTAATTCTTTGCTATTTGGGAGTTCGAGTTGGAGAAGCCGTCTGTCTGGGTTCCCGTCCTTGGGAAAACTTTGCGGTCTGCCTCGCTGGGTTGGCCTTTGTTTGCGGAGTTGGAAAAAGGAGAGTTCTATCCTTTTCGCCCGCTTTTGTTCTGACCATTCGTTTGGAGGAGGTACGGGGCATTCGGCGTCTCTTATGATGAAGGGAGCTTAAGTACTCCATGGACACTGCATCGGAAACATCGGACTGAAAGCCTGGACAGTCATAGACGGGTGTTGTCAGGTAACATACATCTGGGTTTTCTTTGTTCAGTTATTCTATTTGTCAGGAGGCCAGATGAACATGGCGTAAAAGCTTCCTTTTCTGCTACAGAGGTTATGTGGTAATAACCTGGATTGACTTAACTTTATTTCATTTCTTTATTGGAGCGATAAACTGACTTGCAGTATCATCATTATTTTTGATGGCTTATTTGATATATCAATTACACGGATCCCACAGCGGAGTGTGTTGAGTACAGGAAAAGGGTTCTCATCCTTTACTCTTCATTCCAAGGACTACGTTTTTGTGTTATATCTCTTGACTTTGAAGGCTTCTGCATATTTTTGGTTTCCAATTTCACCATATTATTTTGGGGTATGTATTACTAGAGGCATAAGCAAAAGAATCCATTTTGTTTGTGGCTATACTATGTGAGGCAGCTAATGTTATTATGCTTTATTGGTTTGAAGGATAGAGAAAATAGCTTTTGGGGAAAAGGCAATTCCTGTGTGGAAGAAGTGAAAGAATGCAGTATTCTGATGGAGGTATGTGGCTTGTTCTTATTAGCGAGATTTATTGAGAGTAGTCATAATCTTGTTTGGGTTAACCATTCTTTTTTCTTCTTTCAGATTTCCTTCCTTCTTCCCTGTGGACCTATTGTGCATCATTCGGATCCTGAGGAGTTCATACTTTCATCTTTGCCAAGAGGAAGTCCTGACAGTAGGATTGTGACGCATGCCTGATTTTACAAAATGTTGTAAATCTGGGAATGTGTCAAGTTCCATGGATGTTGCGTGGGAACACCCACAGCAACACCCATGGAATGCCCCTTTCACGCAGAGTTATGCGTGAAAGCGGCCCTTATTTACAAGGCCATGAAAAGTCTCGCAGGGTGACTTTACGTGGACTTGTAAATATGGGCAAGCCCATTGCGCTGCCGGTGCATCAAAAAAAGTGACACACCGGTGATGCAATGGGCTTGTAAATAAGCCACTTAGCTTGTTGTTGCATTTAGTTCAACAAAGAACAGAGACAACCACAAAAACATTCCTTGGGCTCAATTACAGCTTGCTTACACAACCACTCTAACAGCTGATTAAGCTTCTTTCAAATACTTAATGCCCCAGCCAAAGCATATGATTGGTAGACATCACATATTTCCTCAATTTATTTTATGCTCACAAGCAGTAAGTACACCTAAACTTTCACATACTTCTCCAAAACCTTTTTCACTGACGAGTTTTCTCCCAGCACATCCTGCACAACCACAAAAATGTGTTGTTCACACCCCTGTCCTAACATTACCCCTAAACACCACAACACCCTCGAAGTTTCTATCCTAGCATGTCTGGACCTTGCGTTGAGGTGTAAATCTTACTCCAAACATCTGCCCTCTAAACTCAATTCTTCTCATGAAGTAGGCCAACAAATTGACATTTGTGCCACCATAGACTCCCGGATTTTGATCTGAAGGAAACTATCTTTGCAGTCTGTTTCTTTCTAAGGTATCTGTAGGCATTATTCTCACCCTTGATCCTGCCACCTAAGCAAATGGAGATATTTTTCTGCCACAGTGATCTACCAGCCAGTCTGGGGGCAATCACTATTCGTTCAGGGGAGCCACCATCATGCTTGCTCCTCTGAAGGCACTGAATGTTTGCTATGCAGCTGTCAAGTTTTTTGTGGCCACTCAGCAAATGTTTGTTTCTATAAAACAAAAAGCAAATGACCCTGACACGTTGTGTCAGTCAGTCAATCTTTATACAGGTAATTAAAATCATAAAAGACAAAGACAATAATAGCAAAATACAATGTCCAGTAAAGGTATCAAAATACTTCACATACATCAATAGTATTCAATAAAAACTGTTAATTAAAAACAAAAAGAATAAAAGAATTGTGACGCAGTTCATGTAGTCATATTATATAATACAGGTCCTACTCCATGTTATAACATCAATGTATCTACGGACCCGCAACCAATGCAGGTTGTTTCTTTCGTGATCTAACTGCCCCCACTAAAAAACTTGCCCATTTAAAACAAATTATTACACTTGACATCATCTGTATGTATAATAAGGCAGGTCTTACTTGTACAAAGCCCATCCCTTTTAGCAGTGGAAGTATATATCGTTGTCTTAGCAAACAATAGTGATTCCAAAAGATGACAAAATTCATGGTGTCTTGGGTTGAGAAGCTATCACAGCTAGATGGGCCCAGGTTTGCCACTGAATTCCATCCCTGTGGTTTAGCTAGTAGCCAATGCAAAAGATTTAGCCTAAATCTTGTAAGAAGGAACCGGTGGTAAGAAATAGTGACCACTTCTACATAAGGCTCAGTTGTAGGACAGGACTTTAGTAAAACATATGTGTGGACTGATGGTTTGCAAAGTTCTCTAGCTTCTCTCTCAGCCTGCACCAGGTAGAGAAAAGGTTTCTTAACCCAGTCCAGATCTTTCCTAGTAATCTTTTCTGGGGAACCATATAATTCAAGGCGACCCAGCTTTCCCACTGTAGTTCTAATATAATTAAGCCACTGGATACTATTACCCTTCTCCAAAGATAGACAGTCTTTAATGATTATTTGATTTAATTTTAGTTCCTGGTTAATCCAGATTCTAAGCCACCTTAATAGTTGACCCAAAGCCAAAAGATCTGAAATGTATCAGGCACCTAATTCCTCAAGGGCAATAAAAAAGGCTGTAGATTGTGGTACCGCTAACAATCTTTTCAGAAATGTATTCTCAACTTCTGTAACTCTGACGGCACATTGTATCCCCAGATATTGCATCCATAACTGGCTAAAGAGATTTTGATTGATACACTTTCAAGAGTGCTTGCACAGGTTTGTCACTCAATCTACTTGCAAAATCAAAGACCGCCGCTGCTGCTCTTGCCATAGTGTTCCTTTTAACCCTCCTTGATGGGGTCCAGGAGCCCGTTTCGTCTAAAAGGGCTCAGAGGTAGGAAAAGGCATTAATCCTCATAATTTCTACTCCTTCCCCAAACCATTTCTTAAGATTTTTATTTTTGCTTTAGGGGCCCATGACCATAGTGTGGGATTTTGTATAATTAGTGCTTAGATCTAAGGAGTTCATAAAATTCACAAAAGTGTTGAGGAGATGCTGTAACCCCACTGCTGTTCTGGCTAGCAGCATGGCATAATGCTGGAATTAGATGTGAACCAGCGCAGGGGGTGTCTCTGCTAGGTGAATATAGCATTAGACACAATTTGTTAATGTATTATGTAAGTAGGAGTGGGGCTAGTATACAGCCTTTTCTTATCCCCTATTTACTGCAATAGGTGAACGAAAATGTCCGGTCATGTTATACCTCACCACTGCTGAAAGGTCTTGTGTCATTTTTCTTTGTTTCTCTTCGGTGGATTTTGCTTGGGTCCAGAAGAAAAAACTAAAGGTAGGTCAGATTGTTCCCTCGAAATAGGGCGGATGGTCTGATGTACTTACACAGGCAGCCCCAAATCTGGCAGTTAGTCTTTTATACAATCAACATATAATTGAATAATCTGATGATGGCCACTTAATGATTGAATAGGTTTGAGAAGCAAAATAGCACTACAAAAGCTATAGGAATTCGACTTTATATTATTTCATCCCACAATCCATCGACTACTCTAATTCTACTGAGAAAACCTTCATGAAAACACGAATCATGTTCTAGAAACAGCTAGTTTTTTAACCAACCAAGTATTCTATAGTGGATCACCCAAAATTGTTTACATTTCTATACCTTCTATTTTTTAATTGTATTTACCCAGCAGGTAGAACATGGTACTGGTTCGCCCATTAAACCTCCTTGAGGAAAGAATATGGAGGCCAATCAAGGTCTAAAGCCGTGGAACACTTTGAACCCCAACGTGAAGGCGGAATGCAACGCAAAAAATAGAGATTTAGGAAAATCCTACAGAATGAGATATTAGAATAGCCCTTGATTAGCCTCAGATTTGATGGTGGCAGATGATGAACATTCGACAGAGATATTCCTTGCTGGCAATTGGACACATGGCATTCTGTAAGCGTAAAACTTCAAAATAAATAATTAGCCACCTTTTCCTGATTTCCAGAATTACAAATAACAATTACAAACTCATAAACAACAGCAATTTAGGGCATTGAGCAGATACTGTCTTAATCTTCACCTTGGGGTTTTCGATTTTAAAGTTGACAAATTTGAGTGTTATGAGAAGAAGTGAATATTCATTATATTTGATGCCAATCTCATTTGCATCAATCATCCTAGGTTTAGTTTTTGTCAAACCAGTATATAACTGAGTATTGTGCCATGAATTGTTTTCAGGACTTGTGTTTCAATAACCTGGGCACCCATATGCAATAATGATTTCACACAGGATTATTCTTGTGTGGTTTGCCTCACTTGCTGCTAGACTTCCCTCTGCCCTTAGCTCTGGGATTTTAAAACATCAATGGATGTACTCTCAAACATTCTAGTAACAAACATCATGGATAAGGTAGTGTCCTTGCAATTTACTCGGCCTGTTAGTGGCTTATCCAGGAGTTGGACCAGTTGTTTTACCTTTGGGCATCAGTTGCTGATTTCATCTTTTCATTCGCCTTATTGATTGACTGCCCTACAATTTGAGAAGTGATTTTATCCGGTCCTAAATGCCGGATTGAGCTGAGCAGTACATTCTTCTGTGCGCCACGATGCTGTCCCAAGATGTTGTGGCCTCTGCCCAATGAACACTTGTAGCTTTAAACCAAAATAGCAAACGAAGGAGCATCAGAGGCTTAGCTAAATCTCACTGAAGACTGGGCAGCATGTTCTGCCAGATGTACACATTGTAACAGAAGATCAATTACTTTTCCTAGATCACCTTAGTCGAGAGACGAGAGACTTAAGCCTTGTCTGCCTGTCACAAAACAGACCTTGGATGCTGATTTATCAGAGTCAAACGTTAAATTGTTTGTAGACCTAGCGTGTCAGTGCAGGAGACTACAGAGGAAAGTCCTCATTTGCAGCTAGGCCATCACAATCTCAAAATGTGTTCCCCATGTATGGGACATCACAAGGATATAATGTCATCAGATTCCACCTACATTACTCATGGTTTACAGTGCTTACTTTGTGCCACGGTTGCAGATGGTGGGCACAGAAACTTAGTTTTGTGGATTCGGACTTTTTTTTATCATCAAATTTTGATAGAGCAAAGGGGGCCAGGCAGAACATGGAGAAAAGAGGAGGAAGAGAAATATATGAAAACAGTGACAAAGAGAGGAAGCATGAGTGAAAAAGAATCTGCAAGAGTGAAATAAAAAGACAGGAAGTGTAGGGATATGGAAGAAGAAAGAAGGAGTAGAGTCAAGATTAGGAAGCCTTGGCATTTGGCAGCCACGGCATTCAACAGAAGCAGTGGATGGTTCCCTAGAAAAACTTTGAGCTCCTGCACTTATTCTTTCACAAATTAATTTTCTGCAGAAAGTCTTGCCTTAAGACTTAAACCGAGACCTAATACTAAACCAAATCTATTTGCAATCCATTGATAAATGGTTATCTATTGTCAGTCCTACTTAGTGCTCATTACAGACGTTTCAGAATTTGAAGGCCTGGCTTATTTTCAAGATGTTTCTCCGCCTGTCATTCCCTGGTGATATCCTTCCTCTAAGAATAAAGTAGTGTTTTTTAACTGTTTTTGAAATCGATGGCTACGGACACTAGTCCATGGTTCACGTTTTGGAATTTACAACCTTCTAATCTCTGTCAACAAACTTGTTAAAAGACTTTAAAAGCATTGTTAAACACTCTTCTGTTTACACTGTTTTGTGCAAGGATCCTTATCGACAATTTTTTTGCAGTTTTATATAGCATGAACATGGCCCTGGGGAGTTGGAGCGCTTTACAAGAGAACCAGAATGCGTTACTTATTTTTGTAGACAAGGAAAGACTAATTCATTTCCCCAGAATCACATGATGTTGAGCCAAGGCTAGGATTCCAACAGTGGCGGCTGGTAATTGTAGGAGGGAGGGGGCGGATGGGACACACACGCACACATACACACTCACAACCATGCATTCACGCACATGGGCGCGCACACCCATTCACAACACTACTTACTAAATATTCAAACGTACACTCACACGCACCAAACACTAATAATAATTAAAAGAAAATCATACTTACCTGCAGCTCTGCCTCGGAGGTCCTAGGAGTCTTGGGACTGCTGCCTTTCCTCATTGGCGATACCAAAGGGGATGATGGATGGAGCGCTTGAGCTAATCAAACACTCACCCCCAGTCAACTGATCTGGGTTTAATCCATCATCATTCTTTAGCTCACTCCACCACCCCAGTTCAGACATGGCCATATGCAAATCAGTCTGACCCTGTGCCTCATGGGAACAGTCCAGCCCGAACTGCCAAGCCATGTCTTCCCTGGACCGCAAACAAGCATCCTGGGACCGGTTTCTGGCTATTCAGCCGTCATCAGCCAGGCTAGCTTGAATCCAGTGGCAAAGTGAGCAAGGGACCCACGTCTGGGCATACCCTGCCAACTTAGGGCGAACAAAGCGATACCAAAGGGGATGATGGATGGAGCGCTTGAGCTAATCAAACACTCACCCCCAGTCAACTGATCTGGGTTTAATCCATCATCATTCTTTAGCTCACTCCACCACCCCAGTTCAGACATGGCCATATGCAAATCAGTCTGACCCTGTGCCTCATGGGAACAGTCCAGCCCTAAGTTGGCAGGGTATGCCCAGACGTGGGTCCCTTGCTCACTTTGCCACTGGATTCAAGCTAGCCTGGCTGATGACGGCTGAATAGCCAGAAACTGGTCCCAGGATGCTTGTTTCCGGTCCAGGGAAGACATGGCTTGGCAGTTCGGGCTGGACTGTTCCCATGAGGCACAGGGTCAGACTGATTTGCATATGGCCATGTCTGAACTGGGGTGGTGGAGTGAGCTAAAGAATGATGATGGATTAAACCCAGATCAGTTGACTGGGGGTGAGTGTTTGATTTGCTCAAACGCTCCGTCCATCATCCCCTTTGGTATCGCTTCCCTCATTGGCAGCAGTCCCTATCTTGTCACAGAGTGGGTCGGGGTCAGTGAGTCTGGTGACCCCACTCCACTCTGTGACGAAGTGTCACTGATTGACACTCGACCCTGGGCGCTTCAGGGCTTAAAACTGAAGCGCCCAGGTGCAAGGCAATGAGTGACGCTATCGCTCATCACTGAGGAGGAGGGCCTCAAGGACCTTTGCTGAGCTGAGGAGGTTACACCGACAGGAGGTGTGACCTTCTCAGCCCAGCAAAGTTCAGCTCAGGCAGCCAGGAGCCCTCGCATTTAGCGCATGTCTAGCTCCTGGCTGCCTGACCTGAAAATGAACAGTGTCTGTCAGGCCGACCTTTGCTCAGCCTGACAGACACGGTTTGTGAGGGTCAAAAGGTGAGGGGGCATGGCCCCTCAGCCCCAATGGACCGGTCACGGCTGGATTCCAACCTGCTTTTCAAATTCCAAAGATGGCAGCTTTATCCCTAGGCCGCTTTCCGCTCATCTCTGCCTCTCATTTTCTCTCTTGTTCTCAACTCAAGCATTTGGGAGTGTGATAGTATGTGAAGACAGCTGTTAAAATAGTCACAGCTGGTTGTTATTCAATATATGAAACTCTAGAATGCATAAGTATATAAAAAAGTGTTATAAAGTTTCCTAAATAACTTTTAGTAATGAATTTTCCTTCTTGGTCCATCAGAGTAAAACATCAGTTTAGGGAACAAAGGGCCATACGTATAAAATCATTTTTGCAGCTGGAAATGGCCCAATTCCCTGAGCACATGTACATATCAGGGCACAAATTGCAATTTAGTAACATGTTACCAAATTGTAAATTGTGTTTAGCGATTCGGTATTTGGAAGGTACTTGTTCAGGGCATCCCTTCCAAATACCGAAGTGCAGTGGTATGAATGAATGTTTTGCGACCAATTTTCACTTGCAAAAACTTCATTTTTTTTTACAGTCTCCTCAAAGGTGGTGGTAATCATTCGCAAACGGGAAGGGGTTCCCACAGGACCCCTTTCCCTTTGTGAACGTTGAAACAAACATTTTGAAACCCATCCCATTTTCCTTTAAGGAAAATAAGCTGCATTTAAAAATATATATATATGCTTTATTGAAAAGCAATCACAGACATGGTGGTCTGCTGACCCCAGCAGGCCACCATCCCTGTGATGGCCGCAATTCCTAATAGGTCACAAATTGTGACCTACCTCTTTAATATTAATGAGGTAGGTTGATTTGCGACCCCTTAGGAATTGCTATTTAACACTTTTACGTTTTTGTATACTGGGAATTCCGATTTGCTAATTGTGATACGGTGAGAATCGCAATTAGGAAATTACAATCCCTAAATTCTGTACATATGACCCAAAGTTCTCTGGTTACTTTTTCCAATCAGCAAGTTATTTTAATATACTACACAGGTAGAGGAGACCTGTGTGCATGCCATTATTTTAAGCATTACTTCATTTGTGCTGGTGGTTGCCAGTGGTTGATACCAGTATCGTTTTTTGGGATTGGTACTCATTTTTTATCATCTGACTTTGAGCGAAAGTTAAAGAGAGTAAAGAAGAAAAATGAGAAAAGGAGGAAGAGCAATATAGGAAAACCGTGACAAAGGGAGAAAGCATGGATGTTAAAGAAGTGAGATACATTTACAGGAAATGTATTATGGGAGAAGAGAGATGCATGAGGTGGAATAAAGAGCCAATCAGCTTTTATATTCCACAGCTCTGTCTTTCCACAGCACCTGCCTGGGCTCTTAATTAAAACTTTGAGACCCAATACTTATGTTTGTCACAAATTAAGCACTGGTTTTAAGCATTAGTGCCTTGTATGTTTTGATCTCCCTGGCATCAGGATGCAATAGAAAACATATATCCCTTTTTAGGTCGAGCCTGGGAAGCACATGCGCTGCTCTGCGAGCCATGCCCACTCTCCGCCCAGATTTGTCATTGGCTTCTGTCATTGTCCTTCCTAAATGCTGGCATCTGATTCGTTATTAGGCTTGTTAGTCCCTCCTTAGTACCTCCTTGTCTTCATTTGTAATCTCCTATGAGGACTGGCTCTTTTACTTCTGTTGTTACACGGTATGTCTGTAAGCACTATTTTCTTTAATTGGTTTCATCTACTGCAGGCACGACATGCTTTCCTGCAACATTCAACGTGCCATGAGCGCTTTCCCTTTCATTGTAGCGTGCAGACGGCACTTAATATGTAAAATGGCGGTCGCACTTTTTTTTTTTCTTCTGCGTGGCTGGCCACTAACTTCTTTACAAACATCCATTTCTTATTTTATAACAGTGCGCCATACCGCCATACTGGCCTTTCACTTTCACATAGCGGAGTCCTCTATGCCTTCCGGCATTGCTGCATCCCGGATTCACATGACACCCCCATCTTCCCCCTTTAATATTCGACACACTAATTAATCTGGCAGTGCAGGACTTCAGAGGTCCTTCCCTTAGCAGAAGATGTGCCGTCTGCCGAGTTCTGTTACAATACACGCATATCTAATATGAGGTATGTTGCTGCAGCAGCTTTTCGAACATCCAACAGAACAGGGGTGTGTAGCTCTCCAAAATTTAGCTTGATAAAGCAATGATACATAAAGCAGTTTAAAAAAATAGGCAAGAGCAAAAAAAAAGTTGAGGCCGTTCTAAAAATGAAGAGCTCCCTTTTCCCTCGTTCTCTCCTGTCTCCCCACCCCCTCGACTAACAATATACACAGCTGAGGAACGAGTTGTGGGATTGCATGTACTTGCCTGCTTACCTCCAGATCCAGGAAGTAGCTCCTATTTATATTCCCGGAGCTAATATTTCACAAAACAAGCAATTCTTTCTTCGGGCATAAAATGGTCTTTTTTTTGGCTGGTGAAGTGATCTTAAATTTACAAAGCGTGTAAAACTGCAATGCCATTAATTGTGAGAAAAAGGTTCACTATTCTAACGTGCGCTGTCATTTCTACAGTGCAAAAGTCTAATCTATTTGTATTTAGGCCTTAATGATATGCACCACATTGATGTCTATATCCACAGGGCACTTTTCAGTTTATACTCGAAGTAACCCAAAAGGACTTGCTTGCAGGCTAAAAGTCAAACAAGGATGTCACACACACATTTCTCCAAGACACAATCCTTCAGTATTTGAGCACTGACATCTCCAACTATATTTATTCTTGCAGATAACAGAAGGGCTTCGTTTGGCCAACTCTATGGGGACCGATTTCAGAAAGCACTTATTATGGAGATCGAATTCAATTTATAACAAGCATTTGCAATGCAATAGGTATCGCATTTTCGAAACTTTGACCTATTGGTATTGTAATGGACAATGCCTTTTATTATTGCAGGTTTTTGAAACATAAATAAAGGCATTGTCATTTACAATGCAAATAGCATAAGATCTCGCAATTGCGAGACCTATTGCATTGCAGAGGGTTGTTGTAACATTGTGATGCCACTAAACCTCTCTAGGAGCTCGATTCTGAACAACATGCATTGTCAAAGGTTTGCTTGCGGTCGCTCTAGCAGGATAGTCTCTAAAGAGCCGCATCCTCCGAATCTTGTTTGTTGCGGCAGACTGACGGACAAATTCCATTTAATTTTAATGACGTAGAAACATTAAAAGGTCAACGCGATCCTGGGGAGTATACCGTCTTATTGAAGGCACCTTTCTCCAACTATGGTTTGCTGCCATTGCAGCGTACGTGGTTGATTGGCACGGGGTGGGGGGGAGCTGTTGTTAACTATTTCAAAACCGCTGTCTCCTGTGAGGCATGTACTGTGTGATCGCAAGGCCTATTACCAAATCTGTGCTTGTAAGAGAAAGCAGTGTAGTAAACATACACTGCTTAATTTGTGCCATGCTTGCCGGTGCTCGGAACCGGCACTTAATGCTTAACATGGCACTTTTTTAATGACAGTTCACCACATGGCGGTGACCTATTTTTAATCATCAAACTTTGACGCAAAGCAGAGGGGGGAAAGGCATAAAATGGAGAAAGGAAGAGTAAGAGGCAAAAACAGTGTCAAAGGGAGCAAGCATGAATGAATAAGAACCTGCAAGAATGCTATGAAAAGAGAGGACGTGCAGGGGTGGGGGAAGAAGAAGGCAGGAGGTAGAAACAAGATTAGGAAGCCCTGCTATTTGCCAACAATGAAATGTGCCTGCCTATTGTCAGAAGAGCATATCAGTTTAGCAACGCAATATGCACTAAAGATTGTAACACAAGTGCATCCACAAGACATTGGTACTGGCATTTTTCAGCACTGGCAGGAGCAGTGGGTGCCGCAAGCTGGAGAAGCATCCTTAGCAATACCTTGGGCCCTATCTTTTTAGAAATTAAGCACTGGTTGCATATTAACTTTGTGCCTGCATATGCAGGAGTTTTTACTAATATAGAAAAGCGGTATGGTCGTTAGTATCTATGAGTACATTATAACTGTATGATTGCCAAATGCATTGACAACATCTTTCACATCACTATCCGGGTTAGCACAGGGGGCTTTATTTTTCTGTTAATTGATTTTACTAGATACTTAGGTTTTGCTTTCTTTTGTTTTCACATAACTTTTTTTCTATCAGTTTCCAGCCTTACGTGGAGTGTTTATTATTTAACTTTGCATGTATTGCATTGTGATTTCATTTATATAGCGCTCACTATCCCTGACAAGGCATCGAAGTGCTTTACGCCGGGCATCACGCCACTCCAGGACCCAAGGTTGATGGTTAGTTCAGTGTTATTGGTTACTGTTTGTTATATATTGGGTTTAGTCTTGTGCACTCAAAGCAAACCATTCCATGCAGTCATTTCACTTTTTTATGGTGGACTAAAGTATTAGCGGTTGGTCGCAATCATTAGTCGGAGGGGTGAGCTCAAACACATGGTTGGTGGGATTAATACAGGAGATTGTGGAGATTAGATATTGTTAGGTTGTATAGGTATAACTTTCAGTAGAGTTAGGAGAGATTGTGATCTTGTAAATGAGTTGTGGGATATTTGTTGAAATAAAGAAAAGTCAATAGTGCATGTGGCAGAGTAGGTTGTGCTCAGACAGAGGAGGCATGCAGAGGATGGAAGGTAAGGAGAGGGACATTTGAAAGAGAGAAGAAAAAAAAGAGAGGCGATAAACCAAAGTTTTAATTAAAGGACAGTTTTTTTAATGCCAGATTTAAGGAATGTAGTGAATATTTTTGAGACAGCATCCAGTATGAAGATGAAAATTATAGAAAAATGTGTTATTTGTGAAGATTGTGCTATATTGGAAAACTAGAAACAGGTAAACCATCTCTCCATTGCTAGACTACTGCTAGACCGTCAATTCAGCCAGGCCAGTTGATTAGCTCAAGGGCTGAAAGAGAATGTATGTATGCAATGTTATTTGTGTAGTACAAACCATGCTGAAGAGCAATGGGGAGCTTTAAATCGATCAACAGGCATTGGAAAATTTTAGAGACCAACGACAGGAAATGGGATAAACCTCTTTTCTCATTTAAGAGGGCAAGGAGTTTGAAACATTCCCTGGTATCTACTCGCCCAAGAAAAATAGACCTTGACCCAAACCCCTCAGTTTTAAATGCCTCGGGTCTCCCAAGTGTGACAGGTCATTTTCCCTGTGGGAACTGCAGCGTCTGCCACTTGACATCCCCTGCAAAGAACCTTGACCTTGAACCTAATAAAACCTAGACTCTAAGATCACACACCAATTGTAATTCTATGAACGTGGTATATTTGATTACGTGCCCATGCGGCCTCAGATATCTGGGAATGACAAGTAGGAAGGTGAAACAGCGTTTTTGAGAACACAGAAGTAATATCCGTTGTAAAAAGAACACCATTCGAATGACGGAGCACTTTCTGCAAAATAACCACGCTACCAACGACCTGAGATGGACTATAATTGAACAGATAAAACCCAGTACAAATACACCTAAGCTCCTTTTTGAAAAAGAGCAGCGTTGGATTTACAGGCTTTCCACGCACCAACATGGGTTAAATGACAATATTCCATGGAACTCAGTCATGCGAAAGTAAGACACCTCTTCACTGTAAGATCAGGAATCAATGTACATACTTCCTACCAGAAAGAGGTACATCGCTTCTAGTAGTTAATACTTTATTAACATTCTACTGACTAGTACGCATATTGTCCCCGACGGGTAGTTGTAATAGACGCATACATACGATAGCACAATCATCCACTCTATTGTGCTCTATAGTTAAGCACTAGCCTGCCCAAGGCTTAGAGAACACACAAATAGATACATAACAAGTCTGCATTGGATATAATATTATGTAATTTGTACCCTTGAAACTCGTATCTGTACTGTCTAGATATAACGTAACTACATGTACGGATAATATATACCTTGACCCACATGGTGTTAATCTAACAACCGTATGTCTATTTCTTTTCTTTTCCGATATGCTCGTGTGGCAGGATGGTGTATAACCAATAAAGTTTTGAAACAGGTCACCATTCGAGAAGTTTAGCTTTCCCCCTTGACTTACATGTTGTTAATCTAACAACCGTATGTCTATTTCTTTTCCGATATGCTTGTGTGTCATGAAGGTGAAAAAACTAATAAAGTTTTGAAACAGGCCACCATTCAAGAGGGTCAGCTCTCTACTCTCTACACACACGCTTAACCAACCAGGGCGCTCGGACGCGATGACGTGGACATTCCGCGCCATCTTATTCTGCGTTCTGACGCGGACGCCTGCCAATTCCCAATGACGGGTTAAATACGCCCGATTCAAGGTCTCCCGTATCCACTGGGTCCTGGATCGGACGTGTACCAGGTGCCGAGAGGGCGTCTGGTCTTGGTGTAGTTAGTATGACTCATTTGAGCACCAGTCTTAAGGTAATTCTCTTGCTTGTTAATTTGATATAAACAGAGCAAACTACTTTAATCTTTCACCTTGTGTGTGACTACAGACCAACACCCCCCATTAGGATCCATGGGGTAGGAACTTTCTACAACCCATGTAAGCCTGATTTTTGTGATCTCCCCCACACTTGAGTGTACGAGAGTCCAACGTTATCGTGATGCTCACTGATTAGTCATGTTCAATTGTTTCTCTTCATCAAAATTGCTATTTAAAATCGTCAACCCGCAAAACACGGTGTGCTGACGGAATGTAAATGTAGTGCTAATATGCACTGAATATGTGTTTAGTCTCACACAGTACTTCGGATCAATATAGTCCACGTGAGGCACCATCGCTTGAACTGTAGTGCAAAATCTATGCACTTCACGATAGGCACTATAGGCTTGCAAGCCCGTTGTAAACACTTTTGAATAGCACACAAGGCAGCACGAGGTTTGAATCACATAACTTTTCACCAAGTTCTAGTGTAAACCAACGATGTAATATGAATGTTTTCACAATGTGCTTTTTTTTCAGAATTCGTTTACGTTCCTTTTCAGACTACGCTGAGTGTCTAAAACCGTAAGTTTACGGTAATAAGTGTCACAGGAGAGGGTGCACCTTAGCGTGTGCATACCCCCGTGACAATCCTGGTCCTGACGAAAGCCTCGTTAATTTGCATTTTGAGGCTGAAACATGTAGACCGGCCACAACCACATATTCACTCTAGGATGCTACTGGTCAATTTAACCAGTTAAAACATCCACTTTCACCTTTTTAATCTTGCCTTTCTTTTCCAATATTAAAATTGGTTAGGATAAGTAAAGGCAATTTTAATATTCACGGTGGTACTGTTCACTCACTATCACATTTCAACAAAACCTGCTTCGCTGCAATCAGACGTCGTAGCACACGCGAGAGGCATTCGGCCCCTCGGGTGGGAACCCTATGATGAAGCATGTCACCAACTAGGTTGGTGAGTGAGGGTTCTTTTAAAACACATATGTGACTCCTTTTACCTTATTCAAATCCATCATTTGGAATCACTCTTTCATAGTTTATTGAGCTTTACATCGAGCAATATCCTGGGATACTATTCAAGTTTGTTTTCAACGCTGCTGGTAACAGCTTTCCTATTGAGGACCATGTTAGTGCTTTCAAGAGATGAGCCCTCAAACATTTCCGGAATTGCAGGAGGGTAGAATCAGTTCGGATGTCAGTGAAATTTTATTCCTGATCCTAGGTGCGTCAACAGACAAGTCTGGCATTCTGGTCCTTTCCTTGTTGAGTGTTTTCATCACCAGAAGCAGGGTAGGAGTATACTGCCTCTCATCCGTGCCCTCAGTTTGCCTCAATGCATCATGGTAAGTGCAGTGCATGATAACACTTACTTCAGTAGTAGGCTTAAATTTCTCACCCTTGTCGGTGCAGCCTGTGCTGTCTACTGATGAAAGAATTAATCCAGAAAAATTTGTCTAGAGTTACACAGCACAGGCTGCACCAACAAGGACCGCGCCCAGCGCCAGAACCCCTGGATCCCACCGATGCAACACCACTCGACGGACCTACGACGCCGCCACACTCACCGCACTCAATGCCGGCCGGAACCCTGCCTGCTACCGAGCCTCACCGAGACGCACCCACGGACCCTTCACCTGCCAAACCTGCCGATTCACCTGCCCCCTGACGTGCACCACCTCCGCCAAGTCGAGCAACAGCAGCAACCACCTGAAATGCATCCTGCTGAACACCCGCTCCGTCCACAGGCACGCCGTGGAACTCTGGGACCTGCTCGACGCAACAGCACCGGACATCGCCTTCCTCACCGAAACCTGGATGAACGCCTCCTCAGCGCCTGACATCGCCATAGCCATCCCGGATGGATACAAGATCACCCGGAAGGACCGCGTCAACCAGACGGGAGGAGGCATCGCCATCGTACACAAGAACACCATCCGCATCTCGACTAACTCCGACGAGACCTTCACCGCCGCCGAACACCTACACTTCCAGATACACACGGACCCCAAGACCACCCTCCGAGGCACCCTCATCTACAGACCCCGGGACCACGCACACTATTCAGCGAAGACATCGCAGACTTCATCAGCCCGCACGCCATGCCCTCCGCCGACTACATCCTCCTAGGGGACCTCAACTTCCACCTGGAGAACAACAACGACAGAAACACCACCGCCCTGCTGGACAACCTCGCCAACCTCGGACTCAAGCAACTGGTGAACACGCCCACCCACTACGCCGGCCACACGCTTGACCCCGTCTTCTCGTCCAGCAAGCACATCTCCTTCAGCCACGCCACCGGACTCCACTGGACCGACCACAGCTGCGTCCACTTCAGCTTCAGAAAGACTGCGACCCACCACCACCCGCAACAGGCTCCCCGCCGGAGCTGGAGCAAGATCACCGCCGAGCAGCTCACCGCCTCCCTCAGCCAGAACACACCCACCGACACAACGGACCCAAACGAAGCAGCCAGCAACCTCGCCAAGTGGCTGACCGCCTGCGCCCGACGACCTCGCACCACTAAAAACCCTCCCAGCAGACCCGGAAGCAAGAAAACCCCTTGGTTCACCAACGAACTCAAGGAATCCAAGAAGAACTGCCGCACTCTCGAGAAAACCTGGCGACTCGACCAGACCACAGACAACAGGACCGCCCTCAAGCACGCCACCCGCAAACACCACCAGCTGATCCGTGCCACCAAGAAGTCGGCACTCAAAGAACGACTGGACAACAACGCCCATGACAGCAAGGAACTTTTCAGCATCGTCAAAGAGTTCTCCAACCCCAGCGCCGGAAACAACGACATCACCCCTCGCAAGACCTCTGCAACTCACTCTCCGCGTTCTTCCACCGCAAGATCACCGACATACACAACAGCTTCAACGCACAAACAACGCACCCTACCGCCGAACCAATGCCCGCCACCACCACCCTCTGCAACTGGACCCCGATCAACACCGAAGACACCACCCGCACGATGAACTCCATCCACTCCGGATCACCAACCGACCCCTGCCCACACCACGTCTTCAACAAAGCCGACGCCACCATCGCACCCCATCTCCGGGACATCATCAACTCCTCCTTCCGCACCGCCACCTTCCCGGAGAGCTGGAAGCACGCCGAGCTTACCGCCCTCCTGAAGAAACCAACGGCGGACCCCACCGACCTCAAGAACTACCGCCCCATCTCGCTCCTTCCGTTTCCGGCCAAAGTCATCGAGAAGACCGTCAACAGACAGCTTGCCGCCTTCCTCGAGACAAATGGATCCCTCGACCCCTCGCAGTCCGGGTTTCGGGCCAACCACAGCACCGAGACCGCCCTTATCGCAGCCACCGACGACATCAGAACCCTAACCGACAACGGGGAAACAGCTGCCCTCATCCTCCTGGACCTCTCCGCGGCGTTCGACACCGTCTGCCACCGCACCCTAGTGAAGCGCCTCAGCAACATCGGAATCCGAGAGAAAGCACTGGAATGGATCATCTCGTTCCTCGCCGGAAGAACCCAGAGAGTCCGCCTCTCCCGTTCAGATCCGAAGCCACCGAAGTCATCTGCGGCGTTCCACAAGGATCCTCACTCAGCCCGACCCTCTTCAACGTCTACATGAGCCCCCTCGCAGCCATCGCACGCCGACACAACCTCAACATCATCTCCTACGCCGACGACACCCAGCTGATCCTCTCCCTCACCAACGACCCCACTACCGCCAGAGCCAACCTGCACGACGGGATGAGAGACGTCGCCGACTGGATGAGGAACAGCCGCCTTAAACTGAACTCAGACAAGACGGAAGTCCTCATCCTGGGCTCATCACCCTCCGCCTGGGACGACTCCTGGTGGCCCCCGGCCCTGGGCACCGCACCCAAGCCAACGGACCACGCACGCAACCTGGGCTTCATCCTGGACTCCTCCCTATCAATGACCAAACAAGTCAACGCCGTCTCATCTTCATGCTTCAACACCCTGCGCATGCTCCGCAAGATCTTCAGATGGATCCCCACTGAAACCAGGAAGACCGTCACCCAGGCACTCGTCACCAGCCGACTGGACTATGGGAACACCCTCTACGCCGGAACCACAGCCAAACTTCAAAAGAGACTCCAGCGCATCCAGAACGCCTCCGCACGACTCATCCTGGACATCCCCCGACACAGCCACATCACCGTACACCTGAAAGACCTGCACTGGCTCCCCGTCAGCAAGAGAATCACGTTCAGACTCCTCACCCACGCACACAAGGCCCTCCACGACCTGGGCCCAAAGTACCTCAACGACCGCATGTCCTTCTACACGCCCACACGCCAGCTACGATCAACCAGCCACGCCCTCGCCACCGTACCACGCATCCGCAGAACCACCGCCGGAGGAAGATCCTTCTCCTACCTGGCGGCCAAGACCTGGAACTCCCTCCCCACTCACCTTCGGCGAACCCAGGACCATCTCGCCTTCAGGAAGCAGCTCAAGACCTGGCTGTTCGAGCAGTAACTTACCCCTCCCCCAGCGCCTTGAGACCCTCCCGGGTGAGTAGCGCGCTCTATAAATGCCGTGATTGATTGATTGATTGATTGAAGGGTGTTATCATGCACTGCATTTACCATGATGCACTGTGGCAAATTGAGTGCTGGGTGAATATTCAAATGATAGCGAGGGTAAAGTCGGGGGAGGTGTAACTTCAGAAACTCCCTTCAATTCAAGGAATTTCCCAGTAGCTCTTTTCTCATCTTCGAATGCCTTTCTCTGGAACTCCATGTACAGCACAGCTCCCCTTTCAGGTTTCATGCCATTTATCACCTGCCAGGTGACTGCTCGGTCTTCACGGAGGAATTCACTGATATGCTAATGACCAATACTCACAAAGCAATAATTTGATCTTTCTAGGGGACTTTAATCTTCACTTGGGCATTTTGGAAGATGCAGCTGCCAACCAGCTTGCCACATTTCTCTCAGGTAGTGATCTCTTTCAACACAGTGCAAAACCAACATATTCCAAGGGCTCCACGCTTGAACTTATTATTTCAAAAAGATATGCTAACAGCCGATGATCCTATACCAGTACACTGCTCTGATCACTTCCTCATCCCCTTCTCAATACACCCTTCTCATTCTGTAACCCTTGGCCAACCTAAAAGGGCTACTACCTGGTTCAGCGATACCAAAAACATCGACCTTGACACTCTCTGCAACACAGCCTTGACGGCACTCCAGTCTTCAGCCCCAACTCTGACGTCAATGACTTGACCACCCAGTGTCTCACCAGTCATTCCGTTATAATAGACAATGTTGCTCTGATACAAAGCAAAAAGAAAAGGCCCACACCTTCTGCCCCATGGTTCAATAAGTCCCTCAATGAAGAAACAAAGAACCAGAGGTACATGGAGAAGCAATGGAGACAATGCCCTTCCACCATTAATCTTTCTAATCTCCGTTACTCAAGATAGCGCTATCACAAACACATCTTTCATAAAAAAGTGAATCACTTCAGAACCCTCCTCAACTCTGCCAAGAACAGACCTGAATAACTATTTGACCTAATGAAAACTACCAGCAACTCTTCCTCAAACATCAAATTTGATGACCCTCCCAAGAAAGCTGCAAAATTTGCACAATTCTTTGATGAAAAAGTGAAATTGCTCATTGACCATGTCACTCATCCTCCCCAGCTTGAGGACTGCAAATCCAAAGACTCCTGTCACAACTTTGACATCATCACCGAAGATGCCCTCCTCAAGAGTATTCTGAAAATAAAACCTTCAAATCATTCTATTGACACACATCCCTAGTGACATTGAAATTGACTTCTACACCTACATGCTCCCCTATTGAACTAATATTGTTCACCTCTTCCTCAGCCAAGGCTCCCTTCCTGTTACCCTCAAAATAGGTCAGGTTACCCCACTTCTAAAGAAACTCTTTGTTGATATGAATGACCTTAACAATTTACGCCCTATCACCAACTTCCCTTTCCTTGCTAAAATCACTGAAAGATGTGTAGTGGAGCAACTCTCACAACATATTAAGGACAACAACCTTCTTGATGAATTTCAATCCGGATTTATTCAAGGCTGCAGCACTGAAACAGCCCTGCTACAAGTTATCGATGATGCTCTGCGAGTACTCAATTCAGGTAATTCCTGTCTCTTGATGCTTCTGGACCTATCTGTAGCCTTTGACACTGTTAACCATAACACTCTTCTCAACACATTAAAACAAAGAATGGGATTTAAAGGCACAGTGCTCAAATGGTTTGAATCATACCGCTCGGGCAGATCTCAGATGATAAAAATAGAAACGGTCTCTCTACATCCACGGCTGTGGATAAAGGCATCCCTCAAGGCTCGATTCTCATGCCCAACCTTTTCAATCTTTACATGGAACCGCTGGGAAGCCTCCAAAACAAATCTGGGGTCCATTATCACCTTTATGCTGATGACACCCAACTCTGCCTAAAGGATTTCCACCACACACAACATCTCAATCCTTAACACCACCCTCAACTGCTTCCAAGATTGGATGACATCCCATCATCTAATTCTAAACCCCTCTAAAACTGAATTCTTTCTTCTCTCAACCTCAAACACTCTACCCCCTGTTCAATCATGGATGGATAATCTGAACATTATTAACAACAAACCCACCATTGTTGACCGTGCCAAATCCCTAGGTGTTATCCAAGACAAAAGACTCAACTTACATTCCCCAATCAACACCATGGCCAAGAACGCACACTACCAACTGCGCTTTATCTGGGGGATTCAGCATTTCATTTCTGAGCAAGACCTGAAAACTCTAGCCAAATCTTTGGTACTCTCCAGACTGGACTACTGTAATTCTCTCCTTGCTGGACTCCACAAATCCAACCTATCCCCTCTAAAATCCATCCTCCATTCAGAGGCACGTTTCGTCTATGGGGCCAAAAGAAACTACCATATTACACCCATACTGTTTTCCCTTCACTGGCTTTCCATTGAAGCTAGGTCAATCTACAAGACTTCCTGCATCACACACAAAGCCATGCACACTTCCACCCTGTGCTAACTGACTAACAAACTCAAATTAACTGGCAGCTCCAGACCTTCACGAAACTCTGAAAACGTACTGCTCGAACCTCCAAATTTCAAAAGGAAACGACTTAAGGCCCTATCCTTCTCAGGTAATGTGACTAGATTTTGTAACTCGCTACCTCCAAACCCTCGGACCACCGCCTCTTTCCGGATTTTCAAAACAGATTTTAAAACTCTTCTCTTCCAAAGACTCTTCTTTGAATAATTCGCCTCATCCCAGGGCATGACCCTGATTGCCACGTCACTCACGAGAGCTCAGTTTTGTAAATATGTATTCTGTACTTGTATAACCCTAATCGCGCCTCCTTTTCGTATTATGTAATCTTAAATGTATCTGTAACCTGTTAATCTGTAACTTTCACAACGAGTACCTGTAGGTAGTTTTACCTACTTCCATGCTACTCTTCATTCCTTATGTAATTTTCTTCGCTCTAATGTAAAGCACTCTGACACCTCTGGGTAAAGTTTGTGCTATATAAAAATGCATAAATAAATAAACCAGCTTTACTCTGCAGGAGGCCACAAGTAGAATGGGGTTACAGCTGCGTTATGGCAGCCTATCCTTCTGTTTAAGTGTCCGCATAGCTTGCAGCCCAGCAAGGAAATCCCAGAGTGGCCAGTACAGCCCTAGATAATAGGTGAACCATGGCTGGACTGTGTCAGAGATACTCATGCATGCCTCCCAGGTACAAACCAATGCTTAGTGGATGACAGTATCAAAGGCTGCAGAGATCAGGCAGGATCAGGAGGCATGGGTTATTTGTCTTCGCTTATATTAATATGACTCCAAACAGGGATTAGCAAATAATTGCAACTTAAACTGGTGTACCTAACACATCCTTATGATTAACCAAAATATTCAGAGTGCAAGGAGCCAGAGTGTTGGCTAATTTCCATCTGGCTAACATGTCTTCAATCCCTAACATGCAGTCTCCAAACCCCCAGAAGGTGATACACAAGCAAACACATATGTGAGGGCTAAGACAATTCTTCCACTTACACCTGTGGAGATGTGAGGCTTGCTTCCTTACATAAAACAACACATCAAAAGGTAAAGGAGACTGCTGCAGCTTATTCTTTGAGTGCTCAAACCTTTAGTGGAGATCACAATTCCACACTCCTAACTGAGTGAGACATCACTGGATAGGGCACCTTAGAACCCTCACATTATGGCATGGTCAAAAGGGTGTAACTGGATGGTACTGCTGAGCTCACAAGCCCGGTTTGATGATTGGGATGAGAGAACTTAAAAAAAAAAAAAATCACATTCTGTCTGTGAAAATGAAGAATGAGAAATACACAGATAGCAGAGATCAGATAGACAAAAATGAGCACTTAAGACTGGCTGTCTAAATTAGCAGTTGTCTGGGTCTTCTGCTGCAGGGATTTAGCGGGCATACAGGTGACAATGTTTGCTTATTTTACAGTGATAGTCTGTGCCCAAGAATAAGAGGTTGAAGAAGTTGATTTCAGTTAGAAATTGGGTTACTGGTTGACTATGTTGGGAGCCCTGGTCAAGCAGCAACCACAGTCCTAGTCAGGGTAAGGCACAAGCAAACCCTAATTTAACCTGCGCTCAACCCCCTGGTAGCTTGGGACAGAGCAGTCAGGCTTAACTTTGCAGCAATGTGAAAAGTATTTGTGAAACACTTCAAACAGTAACACAGTAAAAGCACCACACAAAATAATCCCACACCAGGTTAGTAAAATGGAACTTACTTTAATAAACAAAACAAGTCCAAAATGACAAAAATCCGATCAGTAGAACCGGAGTTCTGAGTTTTAAAAAAAATAAACCGTAAAATAGTGCCTAAAAGCTGAAAGCACCAACCGCAGCTATCTCGTTGCACTGGACGGGGTCAAAGTCAAAAGTTGAAGCCTACCGTGATGGAGCGCGGGTTGGATACAATTTCAGATTAGTGCCACAGAAGCTTTACCTTCTAAGGTTTTATGCCAAAAGTCCAGTTCACATTGGAGAGGGTCGCAGGTAGCAAGGATAGTGTCACCAGCGGTGGTCGGTGTGGCACGAAGAGCAGGCCGGGCGTAGTGGATGGGTGGGCTGGAGCTTCACGGTGAAGGTGCTCCATGGGCGATCAATGCTTGTAGTGTAAAGAGATTGGCTGGCGGAGGCTCACTCTGTATTTCAGTGAGAGTGGCACGGGTCTGGTGCGAATGGGCCCATTCGCGGTCACGAAGAGCCCAAAAGCTTGATCTCAAGAGCTTGCGAGCCACACAAAGGTTCCAGGTTCTGAGAGGCACCACTGGGGTGTCAGGAGCTCGTTGCAGCTGAGTCCAGGAGCTGGTTGGGGGAGCCATTTATGTCCCTGAAGCTCAGATCAGGAGGCCAGAAGACTACCGCTTTGAGCACTCTGGGGTCCTGGGTTCAAGATGAAGTTGCAGTCCGGTTCTTCTTCCCCAGGCAAGAGGGCAGCAGGTTAGCACAGCAGGTCAGCAGCTCCTTTAAAACAGAAGTCTAGCAGAGTGGGAGTCCTTGAAGCAGCACAGCAGTTCTTCCTGGCAGAGTACCCATAGGTCCAGAAATGTACTGAAGAGTTGGTGTCTGAGGTCCAGTATTTATACCTAGGTGTGCCTTTGAAGTGGGAAAGTACCTTCTAGAGGTTTCCCCTTGAAGTCCCCAGGAAGCCTGCCTTCCCTGTCCTGGCTCCAGACTATCTAAAGGGGGTAGTCCTTTGCCTGGAGGCAGGACTCAACATATTCGGGTGCAAGTGGGGCTGTACCCAGCTCTTCTCTCCCATCAGGGGCGGCTCCTCCACGTGGGCGTAGGAGCGTCGCCCCACTGCTTTCTCGCAGTGTGAGAAGCAGAAACATAAAATGGTA
Source organism: Calotriton arnoldi (assembly GCA_963921515.1). Lineage (NCBI taxonomy): Eukaryota > Metazoa > Chordata > Amphibia > Caudata > Salamandridae > Calotriton > Calotriton arnoldi. The sequence continues at coordinate 1,413,086 of CAWUFW010002133.1, read as the reverse complement.
TTTTAAATACCATTTTATGTTACGGCTTCTCACACTGTGAGAAAGCAGAAGGCAGGGTTTGGTTGGGGGCAGGCGGGTGGGCGGTCCTGCTCTAGGCAGGGGAGGAGTGGCTAGCTCACTGTTGTGGGCGCTGACTGTTTGGTCGGTCCCAGGGCCGACCAAACCAGTCATGCACACTCTGCATTTTGTCTATATACGCTGCATACAGCCTACATAGAGAAAAAGGCCTCCCCATAGACGCCTGTGGGGTCGGCGTCCTAGCCAATCACAACACTGTCATTGCAGCATTGTGATTGGCTTAGGGGAGGGGAGGGAGGCTGCCTGCTTCCTGTATAGAGAGGAGACGCGACGTGACGCGGGACCGGAGGAGATGGTAAGTTTAATTTTTTTATTTTTTATTAAATTAGCCCCCCCACTCGATCCCCTCCCCGCCCCCGCAATTCATGCCGCCTGCGACTGCCTCCAGTCAGTGATGGCCCACCCAGGCACCCCTAAGCTCCCTATTGTGTGATGGTGTCTAGGAGGAATATACAAAGCTCAACTGTCAGCTACATCCAGACATATGACCAAAGACAGGCCACACGCACTGAAGGGCTAAGGCAAGAAAATGCCAACTTTCTAACAGCAGCATTTTCAGAATTATAATTTAAAATCTAACTTCCCCATGTTAGGATTTTAGATTGTGATTCCGGAGACCCAAACATGAACCGGTTATCTCACCTCATTTGGACATTACACTTATAAAATGTAGGGAGAGATAGGCCTTGCATTAGTGAAAAGCAAATTAAAGTTTTTCACTACCAGAACATAAAAAACTTGAAATTACATGTCCTCCTTTTTATATACATTGCACCCTGCCCTCTGAGCTGTCCAGGGCCTACACTGGGGGTGACATATGCATTAAAAAGGAAGGTTTGGGCTTGGCAAAAGTTTATTTTGTAAGCCCGAAATGGCAGTTTAAACTGCACACATGGGCTCTGCAATGGAAGGCCTGAGGCATGTTTAAAGTGCTACTTAAGTGGGTGGCACAACCAGTGCTCCAGCACCACTAGTAGCATTTAATTTACAGGCCCTGGGCACATGCGGTTCCAGTTTACAATAGACTTCTAAGTAAATTAAATAAGCCAATTGGGTATAAGCCAATATTGCCATGTTTTGAAGAGAGAGCACAATCACTTTAGAACTGGTTAGCAGTGGTAAATAGCACAGAGTCCTAAGGCTAACAAAAACAAATTCAGCAAAAAGTGGAAGGCAAAGGCGAAAAGTATAGGGATGATCCTGCAGAAAGGGCCAAGTCCAACTATTTCAAATACTCCTCAAGTGTTATGAGCCTAAAGTAGGATGGTAGTTAGCCAAGGGAAATGACTGAAAGCAGTGAAAGGTTAATCAGGGCTCCAGGAGCCAAGCCAGAATGGGAATCTGTTGCGAATTCCAAAAGTTTGGATATGGAAAAAGATGAATTGTTAATGTGAGCACATATTCTCTTTTGGTTTAGATGAAATGATCTGTGGAGGTGTAATTGAACCCATTGAGACTTTGAGTTGGATTTCGCCTGTGGTCGTCACAAACAGGATGATGGCCATCTGAGGTTTGTGTCGACCTCAGATCACTTATTTAGATCATTGTTCTCAACACTTATACCTTAGCTAATATTAATGAATTTATATTGTTTTTGAGAGGCGGCAAGTATTTTTCAAAACTTGAGTTAAAAAATACTTATCACCAAATCAAGCTACATAAGGAATCAAAACCTCTTACAGCTTTTACTACCATGGAGGACACTAATCAACTTACACAAATTCTGTGTGGCATATTCTCAGCATCAAACGTATTCCCGAGAATGATGGCTGAAGTTTTTAAAGGAGTACACCATTTCCTGTACTTGCAGGATGATTTTTTAGTGTTTGGGGAGACAATGAACAGCACAACATTGTGCTTAGACAAGTGTTGCATAGACTGTTGGAAGCAGGCTTGACATTTAGGCAAGATAAGTGCAAGTTCTTAGTTGAATGCTTATCCCACACAATATCAGCTTAAGGCGATAAACCCAGGGCAAATTTGTTGAATGCAGTCAAATTATCACCTCCACAATCTGACAAAGATCAATTGCGAGCTTTTATGGGGGTTCATAAGGTAATATTCCAAATTTATGGAGAAGTTTGCTGACAATATAGAGTGTATTAGAACATTGTTGAGGAAGGGTTGCAATTTTGTGTGGGGTGTCGACAAATAAAAATGTTTTGAGTCAAATAAAAGATGAGATTTGCAATCCAGGAATTTTAGTATCATTTGATACCAGATTGAAAACTATCCTTACTGTTGACGTCAGTGCCACAGGGTTAGGGGCTGTCGTCTCTCAAATTTATAGAAAGAAAGAAAAAACAGTAGTCTTCACTGCAGAAACTTTGACAAAATCTGAACGAAATTAAATTACTCATTCATTGAATTTGAGGCTCTAGCAGTTGCTTGGGGAGCAGAGTAGTTTCGCACCCACTTGTGCGGAACACATTTTCTGTGGCACACAGACCACAAGACTTTAGTCAGACGTTTGCTTCCAGGGGGTGCTGGACGGAGCTCGTCAAGATTAGCTAGACCATGGGTACTGACAAACATTTGCACAGGGGCCGCAAAGTACGGTCTATGGTGTGACTGATGGCCGCACTGATGACAGCAGGGTGCTGGTAGGTGGTCTGGATGGGTCAGGAATTGTGTAAGGAGGTGTAAAAACATGTTAAATAAGTGGGCAAGCATTTATTTGCAGGTTAATAAATGCTTGCCCGTTTAATTAACATTATTTCTGAATATTTTTACTCAGCAACTAAATAGCATTTTGTGCTGCTGTTCAACAGGGGGGCCACATGTAAAGGTCAAGAGGGCCGCAAGCGGCCCCTGGGCCGTACTTTGAGTATCACTGAGCTAGAAAGCTAGGTTACAGGAATATCAGTATGTTCTTCAACACATTCAGGGATAGATAAATTCTGAAGCGTACTATCTACCCTGACTTTCACTGAATTGGTGTCTTATTGATGGTCCAGGTGTAATATCAAAGGAGAATGATGGGGCAGTAACTTCTGTGCAGGATGTTATAGCTTGGGGAGATGGTGTCATTAGGGTGCTGTAGCTTGGGGTGCTGGGGTCGTAATGGTTGAGGAGTGGATGTGTGAAATGGACTCTGATTCTACAGTGAAGGAGATGAAGTGTCTTCTTTTTTTAGGTAGTAGGAGAGAAAGCACTGTGTTGCATTCAGTGAGGCCTTTCATCAAAGTTTTAGATGAAATGTCAGAGTGTAGAGAAAGGATGTTGTTGAAGGGTGAAAGAATTATACCACCAGCTAGTTTATGTTCATAGGTAATTTATTTGGCTCATGAGGAACATTTGGGGCAGACTGGCTTGAAAAAAAGACTTAAATCCGAGTTATGGTGACTAGCCATGGCGGATCAAGTTACCCTTTGGGTGGAAAATTGCATAGTTTGCAAAAAACGAGAGGAAAGGTTGAGACTAGAGGTACAGTTTGATATGGGCCATATTAAAGATTCGGGTAAGCCATGGTACACTTTATGTATTGACTTACTAGGGCCTATGAATGAGCTTAGAGGTGATTTAAGGTTTCCATTGGTGATGGTCGGATGTTCATACCAAATGGCTGTGTGTAAAATTCATGAACGAGGTTATCACTTGTGCAACCATTCATAATTTGAGATTGATTTTTGCAGAGTAAGGCTTTCTGTCAGTGATTGTAACAGATAATGGACCTCAGCTCACTTTGAATGCAGTGGCGTAGCTAGGCCTTGTGCCACCCATGGCGGTCCCTGCGTTTGCCGTTCGCGGTGGCCGAATGTAAGTGCGGGTTGGGGAGATTCCCGATTCCTGCGTTTGCTGTGACTGCTGCAGTTAGGAGCAGGGGAGGAGGCTGCCACCCCCAAAACTCGTGCTGCCTAGGGCCGACCGCCCCCTCTTGCTACGCCACTGTTTGAATGAAATACAGGGCTTCTTGTCATCATGTGGTGTTAAGCACATCCAAACTTCTTTTTATAACCCACAGGCCAATGTTGTTACTGAGAGGGCTAATAGATTGGTTAAAGGGACTATCCAAATGCCATTCACTTATGGTTCTAGATGTTGAGAAAATAGTCTCAGACATGATCTGGGCATATCGCACAATTGTGCATGATGTTACTCAAAAGTCCCCTTTTTAGTTGGCGTGTGGCAGAAAACCTGGGACTAAGCTAATTCCTACACAAACCAACTGAGAAGTGGTTTCCTCTTTATAGGTGTTTCCCATTCTTCATCCTGATGATGACCCTGTTTAAATAACTTTAGAGGGTCAAAACGTTGACACAATAATAGTGTACTGTGTTTATGTGTTTTAGGAGCCTGCAACTCTACGTCAGAGTATATACCAAATATCTGTGCATCCTTCACAGTCACTATTTATGTATATATTGTAAAGCACTAGTGCACTTCTTACTCACCACACTATCGCTGCCCCATTGTGTCATTTGGGGAACACAACTTCTATTCCAAATGTATTAAACAATATGGCTTAATGAGTTCTTTTTTATGATTCTAAATGTTGAACAACTGAAGAAATATTTTTATTTTTTCTAGTAAAACCAATCTATCAATGATTAGTCACTAGTTTACCATGGCAGTTGAGGTTCCCCCTTCCCCCTTTAGGGACCATTGTGTCCTTTAATACTAAGTTAATTCCAGCATGGTTGATAGAGTGAGTGTTGCACAGTGGCATGAGAGAAGGGTCATCTTGTTGGAAATTGGGTTAAAGCTAAGAAAATTGGGTTAAAGCTAAGACTAGTCATGTGAAAGGAGGTTTAATCAAGTGCAATGGCCCTTTCAAAATTAAGGAAGTTGATTGCTATTCTGTTGATCTTGAGAACAGTGAATGCTGAAATCCCATGAGGGTTGCATTATACCAAGAGGTGGGGACTGCAGTGTTGGGAAAGGAGAAACAATATAGTTGTTTCTTGATGATGGTTGATGAGGAACTATGTGTGTCAGAAAGTTGTTATGTGAATCCTTCCATGAGAGGAGATAGGTATTCTGGTAACTTTTCTCATCTTATTCAAGGTCAAGAGGTGGCAGTGTGTTGCAGGAATAGTAGGCCATCCTCATTTTTATGTGAGTATGCTAATTTAGAAAGTGTAATTTAGATTATTCCGACCTTTGTTTTCTTATATCCTTTGCTATTCATTTTTTAATATGTTCTTTTGTTCTCTGTGCATGAAGGAAAGAGGATATGTTATGCTGGGTCTTACAAGAAGAAGCCAGAATGTTCACTTATGTTCTAGTTTCTGCTGGAATGGTGGCATTCTGCGTGGTGTCAGTTGTTCTCTGGCTGGCTTAGGGTGACTACGCTCTTCTTGTAGTTGCTAATAAACTTACTTCTGATGCAACCTGGAATCTTGCAGAGTGTCATACCTAAGATAGTGTCTGCCTATTGACTAATTCAATAGTGCATGGCAACATTCTTTACCTGTATTTGGGGTCACACCGATGGAAGAAAGTGGTCTACCTTTGTGCCTAAGTTTCAAGAATGATTTCCATAATTGGACTACCACCATATTCTCTGGTGACATCCTGAGGAAGCAGAGATTAGGTCTGTTGATGAGGGCCATTGTCCAGACAGAAATTCCGGAAGGACTGTCCTCTGTTGAGGATTTTAGGGCCATTTTTGTGAAGTGTTTTTCCGCTATTTATTTCGACCCCATTCTGAAAAAGGAGCCAAGCAAATTCATGTAGATCCTTAATCAGTTCCACCCTATATTGTCTTAGGTTAAAACTCCTTTGTCAATCTGCTTTATTCACAACATGATGTCTCTCTGAATAATTGATTGTAAATCTGAAGGAGTTGGTTTTTAATGCTCAGTTCTCTGTATGACTTAGTAGGCTACTAGAGTGGTTATTTGTACAAGTATCAAGTCAAGTTGCATTATCCTTATTTGGGTAACTTGCTGTTCCTCAGTGCACTTAATTCTCATCTGGGTGGGAGGTTCATGCAAAATTTGTAGCAATAGCACAAGTGTTGGAGAAATTGAAAATTAGAGTATTGAAGGCACCATTGTAATTTGAGAACATTATTTGATTCAGTAGGAGATAAAGGCAGATTTCCTATAGCAAAGTTTGAGGAGCTCAAATGATCCTTAACTGAGGGTTTAAGAGAAAACAATTATTCATGTATTACTTACAGGTGCTGGTGGCAAGCTTAATTTTGCTCTGAAGCTGATGTTGATGAACACAGTTTTTTGTGTTGTATTCGTTGATGAGTATTAGAGGTGGTCATTTCTAACATTTTTCCAGTGGTGGAGGGTTGCATCACGTCATTGTTGTTCAGTGAGCTGCATTTGCTAACAAATGTGATGGATAGCCTACATTTCAGTGACATTCTAGGAATGTGTTTGTGCTTGAAACTGTGGGTGTGGAAGTGGCATGATTCTGGGTTCATATGGAATACAACTTGTTCCCTATTGTGGTTGCCCAAAATATGTGAAGTGGCTGGGTGTGGGGATGAAGTATTGTATTTGGGTGGCATGTCTATGATGGGTTGAATTAATACTGTCAGCTAAGTGATCGGTAGTGCCATGATTGTTTAATACATTCTCAGGTCTACAGTAGTGAGTGTGTATTTTAGAAACCTGGATGTGTCAGGTGTTCAAGGTATAAGGTTTTATTAAGCAATCAGCTTTGCTAGCCTCTACATACAAAAAATAATCACATAAGGGAATGGAAGGAAAGTGAGAACAGTAGGGCTTGGTGAAAGCAGTGAAACTATCAACAACAAAAAATTAATTCATACTATAAACACCACTGGGAACACAAAAACACAGATTAATTGTGGACCTTTTTGACTTTTATTTCATTTGCTTCTCCCTTCATTGTAGTTCATTAAAGTCTGCTGTTAATGAGAGGATGTGTAGACCTAATAGTTAAGAAAAGGTACTAGGCTGTGATAACTGAAGTGATTACACATTTTCAAATTTCCACTAAAACTACAGGAGAGATCCACTGACCCAGAGACTTTAAAATTCTTTTCAGAATGGTCCACTGCTGGATTGTTTTTGGAATAGCCATGGACTTCTTCAGTGTTGCCCATTCTTTGGGATAACAAATGTGGTGAGAAGCTGAATGTTGAGGGCTTCCTTTGGAATTTAAACATCCTTGCTGGAGAACCACAAACCAGTGATCTGCTTGGCAGACTGTCTAAATGACGAGGCACAGGATTTTTTTGATTAGACTATGGATGTGAGATGTTAGGATTCATACTCAAGAAGTTGACTTAATATGGTCTCCAGCTTCTTGGTGGATCTGTGCCAAACATTTTAATGCAGAGAAATGTATACCAAGTTATTTCATTTATGTAGAGTGTGTTAGTACTAGGAATCCACTAGTTCAGAATGATTTTTAAATTAGATTTCTTTTTAGCTTGCTGTGTACACATTCAAAACCAGAAACTATGGGATGTTGGTGTTCATGTAGCCACAAATGGCCCAGTCCAAGGGACTTCAAGTGCACGCGAAATTAGGCCTCAGATATTTTGGTCAGTGGGATGACTTTTAAGACTAAGACAGCCTTCTTTCTAGGTGATCAGTTGGCATCGAATGGACTCTTTTCAGAAGCTGGCTCTTGCAGCAGCTTGTGTTGTCTGGTACAATCTCTTTATACCTTGAGTTACCCTGCCATTAGTTGAATAATTGTCTCACTCAATATACATGACAAAAAGGCTTCGATTGTCATATACGCAGCTAGTTTAATTGTATTCTTTTTTTTGCTGTAGACTACCACTTGGAGCCCGGCCAGAGACTCCATTAGTCCATCCATGTCTCACAGGGATGGATGTACTCCTTAAAATCTGTGCATTACTGGCCAAAAAAGATTCTCGAAGGAGATCGAGGGCAGTTTCCAAAGACTCAGGAGGTACCAGTACATAACAGGTATTCCAGACATCTTTAACATACTTAGTGGAGTAACTAAATATTGAAATGTTGCAGTTTACTTGATAAGCTTGAGTGCAGTCTCTTCAGCATAAACCATAGCTGTTTGTCTTCCATCCGAATGGAATGTACTTGTTGTTGATAGTTCTGATGTGTTTGTTTGTAAATGATCATGTGTCGGACCTGGCCCTTTCTGCACGGTCACCCCAGATTTTTGCCTTACTTTGCTGAACCCGATTGTGTTGGTTTTTCTGCTTTTTTTGGCTACTTAACACATCACATATTTAAAAGGAGAAAAAACATTAGAGCAAAACTGTCACATGACATCATAGTAAGTAACTAGAAAGGCTGTATGTTAAGATGTAGAAGGAAGGGAGAGAAGGAATACATTTTTGTTAGGTAGTGTGAAGAAGTGTGTTTTACGTGATACCTGATTATGAGAAGAGTGGGTTTAGCCTTAATCCCAAGAAGTAAAAAGTCTAAAGCTGAATTCGAAGTGCAAGAGATAGAGTGCTTTTGTATGCCTGAGGTTCTGAAGTGAGGAGCATCTAACTTTAGGGAATTTTTGGCTTGTTAGATAACTTAGGCCCTGATTTGGAGTTTGCCAGATGGGAGACATGACAGATAACCTCTCAGCTGTAATACAACTACATTATTCCCATGGCTCTTGCAATATGGCAGACGGGATATTCGTCACGTTTGTGAAAGAGTATTCCATTCGCAAAACTCTAAATCAGGCATTTGGTTGCTTGAAATAGTGAGGAGTTTGGTCAAGTGATCAGATAGGACATCCATGTTCACTCTTGATGAGTGTTTACAGAATGTCTTACTCTGACATAGAAGTGTTCACATCAAACAGACTATTTAGTAAGTCATTTTACATGTTAAACCGAAGTCTGTTAATGTAACAATTAAAACAGTTATAAATTGATTGATAAATGGATTTATTGGATTTATTTATTGAGATATTTTATATGGCGTGTACAACGTGCTTGACCATCCGACCACTATATATAAGATACTATACAAATCTACATCAGCCTAGCCAACATAATGGCACATAATTAAATCAGGCAAGAGATAAAGATACTATAGAGGTCAAAAGCAGCTGCATAAAAATGATAGCAGGGGGCGTGGTCTGGCCACGCGAGAAGATGGCCGCTTAGATCCAGAGCTCCGTGCTGTGGGGGGGCCCCGGACGGAGGCAGCGGCTCTTCGGCGATTTTGGAGCAGCTTCTGAACTGCTCTCCTGACAGCGCAAGGACCGAGGAAGAGGCAGTGTTATTTTATTCCGAATGACAGTCCCTTCTGCGCGCTTCAGCCTACGCAATTAACTGCCTTCATACTGGATGGAAAATCACCTCACAGATTGCGTGAGCAGAGCTGAAGACCGGTAGGGCTGGAGGTGAGGCGACGACTTCTCTCTGACTGTGGAGAGCAGTTCCAGCTGATTTATGGCTTAAACATTCAGCGCTTCACACGCTGTAACAAAAGGCTGCCTAATGAGGTGATTTGCACAGCTTCAGTATTTCCGTCAGTAGAAACTGTGGAGTTTGAGAATTAATAGAAACATTGTATACGACGGCTTCCACTTAAACTTCTGTGCAGTGCTACTGAGGTAATTTGAGTGTGCTATTTAAAACGTTTGTCTTCCTGTCATGTAGCATTAACCCTTCTACAAACTCTAGTCATTCACGAAAGTAAGAAATGACATATGCTTTATTTTGGATGACAGGAGCCCTTGAGGAGACTTTATAATTACTGTGGCTGGCTCTTCAGATGGAAACTATTTTCAGCTCTGTTTTTTCCTTTGTGAATACTTGTTAAACTGGAAATATAAACTATTGAAGCAATGTGACGAAGTTAAAGAGGATTTAATTGAATTGGGTCCACTTCTGAAATTCACCACGCTGCTGCTACATACTGACAATGCCTGAGGTGATTTCATGTGTTTCTGCCTATTACCCATGATATTTTACTCAGTGAGGAGACTCTTAATGGCAGACACCTGAGTGAAATCAGCGAAGCGCGAAAAATTAAGGCCTGTCACATGAGCACGTAGCTGAGGAGAAAGCGGAGAATACGTCAAACGTCCTCTAGCTTCATGACTGTTCTGTGGCTGTGTTTTGAAGTGCGCTGCCTTCTGTCTATGAGTTTCTATTCAGACAGAAATATTTCCTGGAGGTCAAACTTAGTAGGCATGTCAATATAATATATCAGGTGAAGAATTATAATATTGGTCACATATATAGTGCTCAAAGGGGGAACCTATGACGAATACATACCCAAGGTGTTTTTATACTTTTGCCGTTACCCTGACTTCTTGGTGAAGCAAAAGAACATTGCCTGTAGTGGTGTTATTTTAAGAGGTAACAAACCACTATACTATAATATATTCTGTTGAGGTGAATATGCCAGTTTGAGATTTTACCATTTTTTCTGTCTGCTATTTTCCTATACTAAGCTGAAGCTCTTCCCCTGAATACTTTTAAGTGCAACGCTGAAGTCAGCATATATGACTGTACATATACAGTAGTGGTGGTTATGATCGCTATGATGCAATCCTAATTTAATGCATGTGGCATGAAATGAGGTGACAACATATACCTAATGAAATGTGACCCTTTCTGTATATGTTTTACTGCCTAATATAGCGTTCGCTCACACATTAAACCTCACCAGATATCAAGCATTGAAGTCTTAGGAAAAGATATATGACATTCTGAAGTGGTGGGAATTGATATTCAGTCTCGACTCTTGTGGATAATTGTCACTAAGATATATTTGATAACTCTGTGCACAGAAGCGTCATTTTAGAAAGATATTACAGAGGTCAAGATACAATTTTGTGCGCGGCTGTGGGGCTGATATTAATGTCAAACATTAAAAGTGACAGTAAACTCTCTACGCCACTTCTATTTGCTGACGTTCTTAAGCAATCAAGCAAGATGTCTGGCAAAGGATCTGCTCCTGCATCAAAAGAACCACCTCAACATGCTAACATTTCTTCGCAAGGTGATACACTGAATCACATATTACTGGAAATTTCCGCAGTCAGTAAACGTCTAGAAGGTATGGACACTAACATCTCCTCTCTAACAGCTGAAACCAAAGCCATTGGTGTAGAACTGACGGGTTTTCGCACAAAAACCGATGCTCTAGATTCGAGACGGACAATTGTGGAAAATCGTCTAGACGCAGTGCAAAATAAAGATCAAGAATTGCTCTTTCTTCGCAGTAAGATAGTTGACTTGGAGGACCGTAGTAGGAGAGACAATATTCGCTTTTTTGGCTTTCCGGAAAATATTGAAAATCAAAATGCTAGGTTATTTCTTTGTGACGTTCTTCCGAAGCTAACTGGCATCACCTTTGACCCTCCTTTAGAGATCCAAAGAGCTCACCGCATAGGTCCTTCACGAAAAGATAGCACAGCTCGACCACGACCACTTATCGCTTGTTTTCTCAGGCATGAGCAAACCAGACATCTACTAACCACAGCGCGTTCGCATGGCTCATTTTCATATAAGGGTCACGTCATACACATGGCTGCGGATTTCTCTAAAGAGACTAATGAGAGGCGCAAAGCATTCCTTGCTATTAGACCTCAGTTACGACAACTGGACATTAAATATGGTCTATTCGAACCAGCCCGTTTTCGTATTACGAAAAATGGGTACTCCAGAGACTTTTATGATCCAGCAGATTTGCAGCAATTCCTAGATCAAATGAAAACGCAAGATATGGATACACAAGATGCTTCAATTGATCAAAGCTATGCGAGCTTGAGTTTCACACAACAAATACCTGATAATAGAAGACGTAATGTTAGCAATCCTCGCCAAAGAGGAAGAGATCTAGAAAGACTTACTCGTACCCCAGATGATAAATCTTCAGCGTTGCACGCTGCTTCTGTTTTTACACAAGATCAACATAGAGATAAGTCTTGTTCCCCTTTGAAACCTGCCTCAGAAAAGGACTGACAATTGTAATATGACAAATTTAGTCATTAAATAAGTTTTCATATTGTTGAAATTTAATTTAAAATAAGATAACTACTGCATTACTTATATTTTTATTGTAAAAGTTGAATTGATTAGACAGTGTAAATCTATGCGATATAGATGGAAATATTCAAGTTTTGCGTAATAGAATGCTATCTATTCACCATGTTTTATAATATGTATTGAATTATACTGTTTCATTAGCATGATCCATTTTATCGTACTATAATATTTAATAATATTTACCTCAGCTTTTCACTTTCTTATCTGTTCTATTTCGTATCTTTATTATATTAGATCAATTAATTTTTAATTTGTGTGCATTTATATATAGCAATGAATGTTCTCATATCTAATATATATTATATTTATTGCATTTTCGAGATGGTAACATATACCATGCTTAAGGGACCTTCTCATCTGATTTTATATATGTATTTGCATTATGCGCTTTCCTATAGACTCAGCATATTATGGTAATCTATGCTGTGATGTGTATAATATATGGATTGGCGGTGTTTGCTGTCCCTTCGTTGGGGCCCCTCTACGCGGTGGAGCTTCGGGAGATATAGACCCGCGGTTCACAGTTTAGTATTTTTGGCACTTATATTATTCTCTACCAATATCTAAATTATATTTACCTTATTTTTCTTAATTTTACTGTCTCTACACATTTCCTACTCTCACAACTTTTACTCCCTTTGTGTCTCTGATTATCTATATCTCTGCTAAACCAGGGGTTTCTCTTCCTATTTTCTACCCTCTCCCCCTTTTTAATCCCCCCCTTTTTTTTTTTTCCTTCTTAAACTCATTGGCACCTCGTAAATATGTCCAACACGCCCAACACACGCCCTCTTTCTGTAATTACATGGAATGTGCATGGACTTACTCACTACATCAAAAGAAAGAAAGTACTGTCATATCTTCAATCCAAGAGGACAGATGTGGCATTACTTCAAGAGACACATTTGGATACATTGGAGTCAGAAAACCTCTGTAGAGATTGGGTAGGCAAAGTAATTCACAGTGGTATACAAAGGGATGAACATACAACCGCAGGCCCCACACGCAAATGTGGAGTAGCAATTCTAATCCATAAATCTCTCCAAGTAACAATATCAAAAACATGGACAGATCCTGAAGGTCGTTATGTATTTGCCAAGCTACGTCTTGGAGATACCTACATTTGTGTTGGCTCTGTTTATGCTCCAACGGGATCAAATAAATCATTTTTTCTTCATCTAAATCGTTTGTTAGTTGAGATAGGTGCATCACAATATCTCATAGGTGGCGACTGGAACATTGTAAGGGAACCAATTTTAGATAGAACAGGACCCTTAGATAAAAATAATAATGCTGACAGGGCACTAATGGACGACATCTTAGCTGATCATGGATTAATTGATCACTGGCGTCTTTCACATCCGTCAGATACTGAGTACACATTTTCATCTCCAACGCATGGTACTCTCTCTCGTTTGGATTATTTTTTAGTATTACAAAGATTAGTTCAATCCATTCAAGAATCTTGTATTTTGGAAGCAGCATTATCTGACCATTCCCCGGTCCTCTTAGCCATTGAAGTAGGCATATCCAGACCAGGGCGTAAACCCTGGCGCATGAACATACAATGACAAGTCTCCAGAGGGTAAACATCAATTACAAACATTTTTTAAAGACTTTATTTCTATGAATCAGGGTTCGGTAACCTCAAGTAAAGTGATATGGGCTGCGGCTAAAGCTACTATCAGAGGTCAATTGATGCACGAGGCGGCATTAGCCAACAAACGAAATGCTGCACGTCAACAAGAATTGGAACAGAACATTCAGTCGCATACCCGTCAATATACCATAGCACCAACACTGCAAAATCGTAAATCTCTAGAGCAAGCTCGAATGGCGCTAAATGGGCTTTACACATCTAAGGCAGAGTTTGCCCTTCAAAAAATGAAAACAAGACATTATGAACAAGGTGAAAAGGCAGGTAGATTATTAGCGGCACAACTAAGGCAAAGAGAAGCAGCCATGGCTATCCCAACTATTAAATCATCTCACGGTCCAATTCTTACTAGACCACAGGACATAGTGAATGAGTTCGCTTCCTTTTATACGTCCCTCCTCACACCAGACACACAAGTAAACACAGATAGACTAAACAACTTTCTTTCAAAAGTAGATCTTCCATACCTTTCCGATGATGGAAGGGCTTTTCTTGAGGGAGAAATTAGCAGGGATGAAATTGTGCAAGCAATATCTAAATTGCCATACCATAAAGCTCCTGGGGAAGATGGTTTTCCAGCTGAATTCTATCGTTGGGCTGGACATAATATAATTGATTCCCTATATGCTGCTTTTCAAGAAGCAGAGCGAGATAACTCCTTAAATCCTCTTTCTAACAAGGCAATAATTGCAGTACTCCCTAAACCTGGAAAGGACCCTTTGCTTTGCACCAGTTACCGTCCCATTTCACTCCTGAATTGCGATATAAAAATATTTGCTAGCATTTTGGCTTCTCGTCTTAAAAAGGTATTACCTTCCTTAATTCACTCAACTCAAGTAGGATTCGTTCCAGGACGTTCCCACTAGATGCTGAAAAGGCCTTCGACCGCATAGAATGGGACTATCTTTTTAAAGTACTCGAACGTTTTGGACTTGGAAACCAGTTTATTCAGAAAGTACGACTACTATATGATAATCCTTCCGCACAAGTTAATTGTGGAGGCTTCATATCAGAATCATTTCCGATCCGAAGAGGAACACGTCAGGGATGTCCTCTATCCCCACTTCTTTTTCTTTTAGCAATGGAGCCTTTAGCAGCCACGATTCGTCAATCAGAAGCAGTTACAGGCATATCCCTCCCTATAAGTGAATCAAAACTTTATCTATACGCAGATGACATATTACTCACCTTAACAGACCTCCCTAATTCATTGCCATCTTTGCTTCAAATTATAGACACTTTTTCTTCATTCTCAGGTTATAAAATAAATTGGGACAAGAGTGAAGCCTTACCTATTTCTGATGGAACCACTAAAGCGGCTATACACAACTTCCCCTTTCATTGGTAACCCTCACGTCTTAAATATTTGGGTATCTTAGTGAATAAGGGTATGGAAGGTATGAATACAGATAACCTGAACCCACTGATTGTTCAAATGCAACGTGACTTTGATAAGTGGAAAAGTTTGAATCTTTCCATGTGGGGTAGAGTTCAAGCTGTTAAAATGGTTACACTTCCTTGTTTTCTATATACCTTAGGTATGGCTCCCTCTTCATATTCCCTTGTCTACTTTGAGACTCATAGATTCCAAAATAAAAACTTTTATATGGGGCTCAATGAAACCTTGCTTGGCCGTGACGAAATTAATGGCTCACCATTCTTCTGGAGGTATGAGTCTTCCATCCATTGAACATTATAACTTAGCATTGCAGATTTCTCAATTATCATACATGTTACCAGGAGTCTCTGATGTTCCGCAATGGGTCCATTTAGAACGCCATCTTTTATCTTCGGGCTCTGATATTTCTGCACTTTATGGCACTAAAATTGCACGTCGAAAACCCACAAACCCAGTCCTATCAGCCATGTCCAAATCGTGGCAAAGAGCACACCGTATATTAGCTTTAAATTCCCATATATATGAAAAGGCACCCATATGGAATAATTCCGGTGTTCGTATTAATAAGAAGGTATTATCATGGCCATTATGGGAAGCAGCAGGTATTCAAACATTAGATCAAATTTTTTATAATGGTGACCTTAAAACATTCACACAAATACAAGAGGAATTCGGTCTTCCATTGCATCAATCCCTAAAATATAACCAGCTCAAGCAATGTTTGGAAAAACAATTAGGTTCACATTCTCCGGTGCTGTTAAATTCACAGATAGTATCATACCTAAATACTTGGGGAAAACATAAAGGAGTGATATCTGGTTTATACAGAGTTTTTACATCACATCTTTTTTCTCAACCTCTAACACAGACACTACAATTTAAATGGCAGTCACGACTTTCAATTTCTTACACTACTGATGCATAGGAGACAATAATGGAGAATCTAGATAAAGGAACCCGTGAAGCTCGACTTAAATTTTGCCTATTTAAGATTCTTCATGATTGGCATTGGTCTCCTGCAAGATTAAAGAAAGCTGGTTTAATTTCCCATGCCAATTGCTGGAGATGTGATAACACTAACTGTGACTCAGCACACATTATATGTGACTGTCCGTTGATTCAATCTTTCTGGGCATATGTGGGAAAAATCTTATCTTCTACTATGCCTTTACATCTTCCGTTCACTCCTGCTGTTATTATCCTTCATGACCTTCAGTTATCTCCAAAACTCACCAAACCCCAATGTCGTCTTTTTCACACAGCAATGGCCACAGCAAAAATATGTATTTTCGCCATTGGAAATCTCCATCTCCTCCTTCGCAAGAAGAATGGCTGACAACTATGTTCCAAACAGTGTCACATGAGAGGATAATTTATAATCTTCAAAATCAAACTAGATATATTTCTTTGTGTTTGGTCACCTTTCCTGAACCTGAATAGTGGCATGGATATTGATGATAACACTCCAGGAGTGGATATTAATACCCCTTGATCTGATATTTCACAATATACTTTCTTTCTTTCTCCTTCCCTCCCTCTTTCTACCCCTGGTTTTCATGCTTTCCTATTATTGTATTAACTTATAGTTTTGTTGTATTATTATTTTATTATTCTATTATCTTATTATTCTATCTTTTCTAATTTTCTTCTATTCTTTTATTCTTACTATATCTTATTGACATCTCATTTCTCATTTCGCTTCATATAACTTCTATTGATATGCTTTGTTAGTTCTTATATCAACTATTTTTCTATATTCTATTCAATACTCCTTTCTTCATATATTTTACAATTTTCGATTTTACAAATGAATTACTCCTCGGGCTGAGGAGATTTGTCATGTTACTATTTTCTATATTTGTAGTTATACATAATGTTTAATTTATATACTCAATTTATATATCTATTGAGTTAACCTATGATTGATTCTTTAAGACTTTTATATCTCTTATATGTTGCTTGCATTATTTAAATATTTAACGTTTCTCACACCATATTTATTCAACTGTATATCTTACTATTTATCTTTATAGTTGTAAGTGTTATTTATTGGTGCATAGTATTTATCATGTATGCATTTTCTCTTTTTCTTTTCCATATATTCCGTATATTTATTCATATCATTCAAATTGTAAGTTATTATTAACTTTATTGTACTTATGATGCAATTTTCTCAAAATGTCAATAAAAAAAATTATAACACAAAAAAAAAAAAAATGATAGCACATACTTTCCAGCTGTCGAGCAATCTGAGTTAATGGACGATTAACAGCAACAACATATAAATGAATGGCAAAAGACAAAATTATGCATATTTTGAGGTCTGACGTTCACATGGGGTGTCCATTTGTGTCGCATCCCTGATTATGCACGTGTTTCTTACAATGACACACATGTAAGCAGTGTGGCACTTAGCAGGGGTCAGAGTATCAGAAAACTTTTGAGCTGAAATTATCATGTATTCCATGACACATTCCGGGTGTTGTAACCTTTATCGCAATTCCTTTATTACATTACTTACTAATTAACCTACATTCAGGGAACACATGGATAAAACATTCATAAAAATGATAGAAAAGTCAGATGACTACATCGCTGTCCCAAAAAAACAGAATACACTTGAGTCACTTTCAACTGATTACTTCACAGCCATACATTTGCGCTTCCAGGAAAACGATTCAGTGGCACAAAGATTCAAAAAGAAGCGTCAATCCATACCTATTCACCCTTCAACTTTCTGGTCTGAATTTCTTCCAAATCAGTAGACGGAAATAATATCATGTGGAGCTGTATTTTAAAAGTATTCCCATGAAATAAAACCCTAAGGGCATGATGCACTGTTCTAACTCCGAGGTCCAGAATATTTTGAACAATATGAAACAGATTAGAACCGTGTGTATGGTGACCAGGGGTCCTGGATATGCCTGGACAGTTCCAGCGGTTTCACCAGATGTCCTGGCAGATTTCAGCAAATTTGCCCCATGTCCTGGTTTTCAGCAAGAGTCAACTGAAAGCAGTGGGAGTCACATTTTCATCTGTTCCATAGTAGGACTAGTTAGCAGCTCTTATCAGAAAGCAATAGAAGTAATGAGCACTGTCATTCATCCTCTGTCTCTCGGCTAATGTAACATTGTAGTCCTTCTGTTTTTTGTGAAATGTCCTGGTTTTTGCTTTTCAAAATTTGATCACCCTAACCATCAGCTTCATGATGCCTACATGGTCAGGAAAACTGCCACATTTACTTTGTGAAAGCCAAACCTGTCCTATCCCCCTCTTGCAAAAACCATACAATAGCCCATTGAAAGTTTGATATTTTTAGGTGTTAAAACTCATTGTCGAACTTCAATATGGTACGAGTGTAGCACCAAAGTCAGTTTATGGTCAGGGAGCAAAGGTCAGCCTAATAGACACTCTTTATGTTAAGGTCAGGCAGCCATGTGCTAAATGCGCAGGTGCCTGGCTGCCTGAGCTGAAATTTGCTGGCCTAAGGATTTCACAGCCCTGTGGGCGTGACTTCCACAGCCCTGCAAAGCGCCTCGAGGTCCTTCCCTCATGATGACGGGGAGCGTCACTTATAGCTTCAGACCTGGTGCGCTTCAGTTTTAGGCCCTAATGTGCCCTGGGCTGAGTGTCAATCAGTGACACCTCGTCACAGAGTAGGGTGAAGTCAGCAACTCTCATTGACCCCATTCCATTCTGTGAGTAAGGGACTGCTGCCTCCTCTCAATGGCTGACCTAAGGACAGTCAATGAGAGGCGGCAGCAGACCCAACCCTCCAGAAACCATGGAGGCTTCACCCCTGCAGCCTGGTAAGTTTTCTTTTTTTTAAATGTTTAGTGCATGCGTGCGTCCTTGTGTGTATTTATGAATAAAAGTATGTGTATTAGAGGGCGCTGTGGGTGTGTGTGTGTAAGTGTATGTGCTTGCCAATGGTGGCAATATGCATGCATGCTTATGAATGTATGGGAATGCGTAGGTGTGCATGTAGATGGGTGAGTGCGAGTACGTGGGTGAGTGTGAGTACGTGGGTGAGTGGGAGCATGTGGGTGAGTGTGAGTACGTGTGTGTGTGTGTGTGTGTGTGTATGTCCCACCCCCTCGCCTGCTCACATTTATGGCTGCCACTGGTCTTACCCCAGTTCTTTTCCACCACAATTCTACCTGAATCCTGTGTTTTCTTGCTGTGGTATTGCAACAGCCCCCTGTATCCCCCTCTTCATCCAAACATTCTCCAGTTCCATCAGACCCAGAAACTTTGAGGCAGGCCCATGCAGGTAAGAGCGGTGGGGTGGGGGGGAGGGGAATTAGACTATGACGGAAACTTAAATTTAAAAAAAGAAAACCATGGCTTTCTTTTTTTAAATGAAAGTTTCCCTCGTCGACGTATGTCGAATGCCCGCCCCACCACTCTTACCTGCATAGGCCACGCCTGCTTTGAGGTCATAAAAGCACACGAAATTTAGGGTCCAGAAAACTCGTTTTTAAAATCTATTTTTACTATTTTCAAAAGAGAACAAAAAGCGGTACATACCATGCCTGAAACACATTTAGATGCCATGTAAGTATTAATACCCAATAATAGAGCAATACATATGATATATTATGTAACATGTGCCATTAACAAACTGTTGTGATGCATTACTACTGGCAATTATAACAAACAACCATCGTGAGCCAATGATACGAGAAATTTGTGCTGGTTGTGACAGTGGGCACACATGGAAAGATCTTAGGTGTTGTACGCATTCATGCACATATATTGGGAATTAAGCCGTTGTCTTCTCTATGGTTTATCATAGTCCCGAAAACTCTTAATGGAGTTGCCGGTTGTTTTGGTCATTCTACGAAAGGCAATTTGAAAAAAGGATTCTGGATGCGATTTCTGCTATAAAAAAGGTAAATAATCAATACATTAAAAAAAGTTGATGACGTGAGATTTGTGAACCTTTAAGGAAATATATCGATCAGCCTGGAAAATGCCCAGAGTTTGTCCTTGAAGCCTCAGAGAAGAAAAAAAACCTTGACGTTTGCACAATGGTATTTCGCAAGAGGTACAATGGTCTATTTCTAGATGGGACACTTTCCAAAGATCGTGCCAAGCCTTTGTTTAACGTTTTATCAAAGTAGATTCCTCGACCAAAGCTGTGATTACTGCATTCCTCACTCACATAACACTAGCTTAACTCTGGAGCCACAATGTAATGTCAGTTCCAGGCAGCTTGCTACATTGAAGTAAGGACCACTGGAATTCTGCAGCAATGGTGGGCCAAATTATGCAGTAGGGTTGACTAAATTTTGCGACACAAAAGGGTGAATTATGTTGCAGTGGCGCATTCTGTGGCAGCTTTATTTCACTATTTTGTCAAAAATCCTGTCTGGGAAAAAGAGTCAACTCATTAGGCTCAGTTTAACACGAAAGAATAGCAGTCAGCAACTAAAAGTTAACAAGTGGAACTTTGCAAAGGGTCTGCCACTGCACAGCTCGAGTGTGCATCAAAACACTCTACACTACCAAGAAAAAACGTACTGTCCCACATCGCCTTCGGTGAGCAAGCAGAGGCTATATTCAGCTGTGAGAATGGAAAGTCCTTGCGGAATGATCAGGACGCCCTTTTCTTCCTGCTCAGCCACCTGAATAGTAAGGGCCTGATTTAGATTTCAGCGGACTGGTTACACCGTCACAACGGTGACGGATATCCCGTCCGCCAAAATATAAATCATGTCCTTAGACTTCCATAGTACGTGCTCATTACATCATAGGCACACAAACATTAGGAAGCAGTAAGCACGCAAGCCACGAGAAACTACCACAGATGGCAAGGATCAGAGTTTAAAATGTCCAGACGCATATCCACATAATGCAGATGACATCAAATCACCAGCCTTTGCACTGTCTTTCAGTGGCAGCTCCTCCACTAAGGCGGAGGAGCATTGCCCCACTGCTTTTGGAGCAGTATAAATGCAAAAATGAAATGATAACAGTTATTTCTGTTATTATCATTTTCTTTTGGTATCAGTCAGGTTGGGTGGGGCGGGGCTGGCCTCCGGTGATGTCCGGGAGGAGGAGTGGTTGCTGCACTGCTCCTCTCGGGCCGGCCAAACAGTCATGTGCACGTTTCATGTTCCCCACCAGGCTGCATTACACTGCCTTGTGGGGAACATGCCCAGCCTCTCATTCCCCGTCTAGGCGTGGAGCCACTGCACCCAGACCAATCACAACGCTGCATTGCAGCATTGTGATTGGCTTAGGGGAGGGAGCCTGTGTGCTTCCAGCGTCCCAACCGAGAGACAACGAGGGACGGTGGCGGCAGAGAGGAGGTAAATGTGTTTTATTTTTATTTTGTACCACCCCCCGTCATTTTGAAGTATGGCTCTCGTCTGGTTTCTTTGTGGTCCCAACAAAATCCTATGATCATTGGTCACTTTTTCACAGGATAAGTAAGGTGCAAGTCCTATCTATATCATTCGACCCATCAAGATAAATTAAAATAGCTTGCCTCGATTTTGATCCAGTTTCTGTGCTTTAATACCATACCTACCAATCGGTCACCTCTTAGGTGCCGACTTGTGCCAGCTTTATCACCACCCTTTCTTTTCCTATTGCTCTTCTGTTTCTCCCATCCACCACACATATCCATCTCATCTCTTGACTGTCATCACCCACAATCTCCAATATTTAAGAGTCCCCTTCCATTTCATTTTAATTGTCCAGCCACCATACTTTGATTCACCCTTCCTCACTTCTACCTCTCTCCCCTCCCCAGAATAAAAATCTACATGCCCTCCTCCAAAATCTATTGACAACCACCCTAGACCCCATAACTTTGTGTCTGGCCCTCCACTGTCACTCAACCATTCTCTCAATGTCCACATTCTACTGACACCACTCATCCCTTTTCTTCTCACTACTACCACACAAAGTATTTTATCTGTCCCTACAACACCCTCTTCCACACAACTTTCTCTCTCTACCTCTTGAACCACCACACACAAACTATTTTTGTCCACTCTATTCCATCCTTCACTGCCTACCTACATCCTTGTCCATTTGCTCTTCACTTACAAACTCTCGCTATTCCACACTCTTCCACTGTTTTCTACCTACCCAACATATCTACCCTCACATTATCTCAAATGAATCCGACATCCTACCACTCTCTTTCCCTCACATTTGAAGCATCCCATGTATCATGGACAGATGGGCCACTGTAGCAAGACACTCGAAAAGATGCATCGGAAAAACAGATTGATCCAAGCTCAGGTGAATATGCTAGTCAAGAGCATCTGTTTTTTGCCACATCTACCACACAAGCAGCACATAATGCCTCTTCCTCTATTTCAACTATTGATGCATTGAAAGGAACACCCGGCCATACCCAGATCAGCGCTCTTCTTCTATATGTTAAGTAACCTCTGAAAATAAACCGGTCCCCTCCACCGTCCTTTCAGCGTATCTCTTTCCACCTGGTCTAAGTGTGTCTCCTGTAGGAAGACCACTGCCCCCCACCCTTCGTTTGAGATAGGTATGCAATCTATAACTTTTAGTGGGGCTATTCATGCCCTTAATGTTCTGTCTTAGGACATGTATTTTACAGAATGCATCATGTCCTTCTTCAAACATAGGGCACCCGTCTCTGTGTTCAGTTCCTCTCAT
This sequence comes from Calotriton arnoldi, assembly GCA_963921515.1. NCBI lineage: Eukaryota > Metazoa > Chordata > Amphibia > Caudata > Salamandridae > Calotriton > Calotriton arnoldi. The sequence continues at coordinate 1,390,367 of CAWUFW010002133.1, read as the reverse complement.
TCCCTATTTCCCAGAGTTTCAGAACCTATGAAATCCCCAAGAGCTATGACACACATTTTTTATCTTTTGATGCTGAAACAAGACCTCTCCTCTGTCGGAACCCATTTCAGAAGACCACAGGGAACACAGGGGCTACTGGGCTCAACTATGGTGGTTGAGGCCTTTTACTCCTAATGCCCCAGGGCATGACCTGCTGGGGAGTGGGGGGAAGTGTAGACACAGGCGAGTGAACACGACTCATAACTCAAAGTGCACACAGTACTGTGAATAAATCAATGCCCAGTCAGATACTTGCTTTTATAGGAAAAAGAAGTAATTTATTTTTAACTCTACACATTCAAAGGAATAACAACATTCATAAGCAATAACACTATCCCCTTGAGGTCGGGCCCTAGGATTTGTTAGGCAAAATCCCTGTCCCACCCTCCTCTTTGTAAAGTGGTTGGGGTTATCCCCATTGGTGGCCGCATCCAGGGAACACTCACTAGTAGGCTGTATTCAAGAGTTCTCCTTTGACTCTTTAGGAATTAGTCAAATGTGTCTATGATGCCACAGCACCGTCAGCAGTGTGTCCCTTAGGTCCACAGGCCCAGTTCAAGGTCTTACCCTCTCTTGCAGTATGGAAGCATTCAGCAGTGCAGAGAGTGCCCTCTCCAGGGGCACTCACAAGTTATGATCCTGTTCTGAGAAGTCTGGCAGCTCGTGGTACACTCTACAGTGCCTGGCAGGCACAGGCTCTCTCCCTCGAGCACCACTGCTGGCTTTTCCCAGTGATTGAAGAGGGTCTCAATCCGTGAAGACAAGGTGACCCACTTTTCCACACACATTTCAATCCTCCAACTCCCAACTGGAGCCCAGCGAGGGTGCAATGTTTTCTTAGGTGTCCTTCAAGGTCCTCGAGGGGGGTGGGATCAGTCAGGGGCAGGTCTTGGTGTGAGGGCTCAAGCTGTCGATCACAGCCAAAATCTTTTTTCTGGGCAACGACCTGAGCTCCTAGCAATGTTGGTACCAGCAGCCCATTCTGGCATACAGGGTTGCTGCAGTACTTTCTGGCCTAGGTGCCGACTCCTCCAGTGCAATCACCCACACCACGATGGCTCCACCTGGATTACGGGGTTTCCGCCTAAAGCAGGCACAAGTCTTGACATACTGGCAATTATAAATTCAATAGTGGCCCCCTCTGGCATTCTGGGTCACTGCAACGAGGTGGTGCGGGCTTGGTGCTTCCAACACAGCACTCACTACATGGCTGAGGTCACGGCAGCCCTCTCCTGGCATACCGGGGTCGCCAGACTGCTCCTGCACAGGGCAATGACCCAATCGGTGCATAGCTGTTTCCTCACACCTCGCTCAGGAAGTCCTCTTGGTAGGGATCCCTACTGAACCTCGCTCACTCCAATGCTGTCCTCTTCCTCACACGGCACACTGGTCATTGCAAGCAGGCAGGCACTGGGGCTGCAGGGCCGGTGACCTTGGTTTCCCTGGGTGATCTCGCCCACCCAGCAGGGAGACTAGCAGTCCTTTGTTCCCAGTCCTGGTCACAGGAAGAAGTCTTGCAGAGCTTCCCCTTCTCACACAACCATCTCGCTTCTTGGTAGATGACAAAGTTTGGGGTCTCAACCTCCCCTTCTTATAGTCCATTTCCAGACAGCAAATGTAAATCAGGGTCTGAGACTTTGAAGTTTTATGTTGGGGTTCTGCTACTTTTGAAGTGTACAATTTACTTTCTCTTCTTTCCTCTTGAAAAGCTGTCTAACAGCAGGAAAGACTCCAAAGCTGCCCCACAACACAGGTCATCGGAGTGACTAGAGTTCACATCTGGATGTCAGCCACAGTGTTATGTACATCCAAAGGTTAATCCTGAGCTCTGAGCCCCACTCTTTATGATTCCCTTATCAGCCCCATCTCCGTCTTGAGATGCTTTCAGGCTCCTTGCTTGTGATCTATCATTGAATCAAAGAGCAGCGTTTTGAATTGTAAAGGGGGGGGGTGGAGTCTTTTTCTCCCTTCCTCCCGTGTGTGTTCCGCAAAGCTTGCAGGAAAGCAGAATGCACACATCTATTAAAGGGGGGTGGGATTCACTTACTCCTCATGTCTTCACTAGGCAGGCCTGGCCTTCCCAAAGTGGAACCCAGGATCCTCCATGTAATGTACCATTGCAGGCACACTTGCCCTCAGTGTATTTTCACAGCACACTTACTCTCCAGTACTGTTACCTCCTTGCATTGTGCCACTACAGACAAACATACATTCAGCACACATATTCAATCTGCATGCACCGTTCAGTACTGTAGCCTTTCTGTATTGAACCAGGGTGTGCCATTTGCAAACACACAGACTGCCTGCACACACACACAACTTACCATGTGCACACTGCACAACACTTCACACTTCATGCATTGTACTGGACAGAAGCACGCATATACCCAACATATGCTTATATTTGTGCATGCACAACACAGCAGTAAATCTCTCATGAAATGTATGCCTTGCAGGCATACATACACTCAGTACATGCACTAACCATTTATGTATTACACAGAACTGCTCTACATTTGTACTGTACCTTTCAAAGGCACATATACATCCAGGGCAGAGTCACTAGTCCTGCACTATGCAACACTATACATCTACCTCATGTAGGACAAGGGTGAGTTAAGCACACAGCAGCGAGACTTTAAAAATGTGAGTGAGCCTGTAGGCCTCACTCCAGTGACACAGGTTAAAAGGGACCTGTTCACTTATACTTATCACCACACTGTATGCTGCCACCAACGCACTCCTGCTGCCTAACTCTTGGTGTTAGGCAGTAGCCTTCCACCACTATGAGGGTAGCGCTTTGGGTGCCCCTCCCAGGTCAACAAGACCACAATCCTTGAGACAGGCCTGTGTCATGCGGCACACTTATGATCTGCGTTTGCCCATGACAAAAAAAATAAATCAGCATTAGAGATCCAGACAGCAGTACAGTTGGGCACTCAGGGCAGAGGTACATGTATCTTACCATGCAGAGGAATTTTCCATTCCAACAACCTCCAAAACAACTCCCCTTCCAAGACGGTGCAGCAACGGCCACCTGCTCATCACAATAGTCACCTTTATGTGTCAGGACTCTCAAGTCTGTGTTCAGGGTGGGAGTCAGGGATGGAATAGCAACCATACTCAAATTGCCTCAGCACGCCCTCCCAGAGGGTCCATCTTACCAACAATCCACACCATTACTTACATATACAGGACCTCAGAGATGTTTCCCACCTCATTTGCTCCACCTGCCACTTTTTGAGTCTCAGTTCTGCATAGCTTCTTCTGTGGGAACATAAAGTCATATGTCTATCTTGCAGTTATGTCCAGGAACCTGTCCTCGTCCTGTGACAAATGGTCACAGTCTAAGTCCAACCCTGTTGAGTCAGATGGCGCTTCCTCTGTCTCAGGGGTAGATCATAATGTCCTGTATACTGCTGTCTCTGCAATCGCTGCATCTTGTCCAGCTTGTGCCTGCTCTGTTCAATGGTCTCATGATTTGCCTGGATCTAAATTTATTCCTCCTCTTTCTCTTTAAGATGCATTGCACTCAGGTGTACCTGTCACATCGTGCCATGGTTTTCTTGTCCATCTAGTCACACGGTTCCTTGTGGTCAGAAAAGAACATTATCCTGTTGACCAGTGTCACCTTCAGTGCTGCAGAAAAGAGAAGCAATGTTGTGATTCCTTTTTCCCCTCATTTTCCTGTTCACAGGCAAAAAGGAGAATCTCTGCTGTCGCACTGCTGAAGGACGCCCACCCTAGTCCAATAAGACAGGCAGATCAAGTGCAACTGGTTCAAGCAAAGGTAGTTTATAGTGTCCTGTTTTATACTGCCCAGACTTTGAGGACATTTAGCATCGGTGGAACTTGGGCAAGGCTCCACTTGGTTAACGAATGCTTCACTCCAGTGCGAACTCTGTACTGCTAGCAGTACCCACCAGTTCAACAACATCCTCTTTTTGCCAATGCCCCCACAGGTGGTTCTCATTCTGCAGGGTCAACCTGGTTTGGCTGTAGCACGCAAAGGTTCCTTTTAGTGAGCTTAAGTCTCTCATCCTATAGCACCTCAAGTTTATCTTCAGGTGGAATCAATGGATAGGGAAATTACCCCCCCCCCCCACTCATCTGTTACTGAGCCTCAGGACTGCTGCCCTCTGCCTTCCCTCCTCATTCAGTTTTACCCTTTCCAGGCCCTCAGTCTCCCAGCTCCCCACTCTCTGCTGAGGAGGCTGATGTACCTTTCGGGGTTCCAAGTGGCCTCACATATGCCTTCAGCACTCCTCGCGGCAACGCCTAACTGCCCATGACCATGCACCTCCTGTCACCATGTTGCAGCCCAAGCCTCTTGGAGGCCGAGACCAAAAGTCTCTTGTGGGTGTGCCCAACGCCACTGGTGAGATATGCTCCTGTTCTGGTCTTCCAGGCCTTACGTTCTGCTCCACTTCAGAGTCTACAACATTCTGGCCCCTGAACAGCCCTGCAGGCATCTGCCCACTCATCCCAAATTGTTTCAGTACTTTTCAGAATCAGCTCCGTCTCTCGGTACCAAATATAGCATGTTACATCGCATGCTATTACAACGCGTACTTTTACGATGCGGTCGTTACAACGACTGCGTTGTTAGTACGCAATACCCTTACATCGCAAGTCATTACAACGACTTGCTGTAGGAGGCGCGCTGGATTTAGGAATAGTATTATTTACTATTCCGACTCCAGTTTGCGCAACAGCAGGGAAGGTGTTGGATTTCATATCCAATAACTTAGCGCCCCCTACAGCAAGTCGTTCTAATGACTTGTGATGTAAAGGTATTGCGTACTAACAACGCGGTCGTTATAACGACCGCGTTGTAATCCTACTTCGTTCTAAAAACAGCATTGTAAATGCTGTTTCCCCTCGGTACCATCATGGTCGTTGTGGAGCATGGCCTAAAATCTTGTTGTCTGCCCCAAGCGGAGGTCTCTAGATTTGTGAGGGTTCCCCAACACTCAATCATTGATGAATTGCTAATTACCCATTAAGTGGCATATAGGATGGCAATGGATGGGAAGCCTCACTTTTCTCACCTTACACCATCGCCTGCTTGCCAGGACACCTGCAGGCTCTCCCTCCCCAACCTTACACTTCATACGGTCTGGCCTCGGCTCCAGCATCTGCCTCTCCCATCTGGTTTCCAGAGCTTATGCTCTCCCACCACAAACTTAATCAACTGAACTCCGTGGTCAGGAGGCAGGGACATTGGTTAGTGGATGGTCACCTTATGGAGCCTTCTCCTTTCATAAAATACTATTCAGCAGACCTCATTCTGCACAACCAAGAGTCTAGAGTCAAACTAATATGTTCTACCACAAATATAACCCTATATGCTATGTACAATGGCAAACAGCTGGGTTAATGTAAGGCAGCAAGTGTCAACCCACCTATGAAGCACTCAGTGTAAGAAATATGGACAACTATCCTCATCCTTCACAATAATGACTAAAGACTGAAGCATAGGTTAGTGAAATATTGAAGGGTTGCCCCCACTTTCTCTTTCATAGTCCCAGGCTTTGGTAATACCTTTCATACCAACAGCAATTAAATTTGAAGGTCGTCTCCCAGTTCTCATGATTTCAGACTCCTGCAGCTGCGTACTCCCTTTCTTTCATAAGGTCGCGTGAACCTCCTCTAAAGTCTGAATTCAAACCTCTATATATTTGGGTCTTATCTTTCCTTAGGGACCTCGCTTGTTTTTATGTTCCGGGGACCCTTTGAACAACTGAATCTGTGATTAATAGAGATTGGCTTTCTTTATGTTAAAACCCTTTTCAGACTTCGATTGGTGTGTACGCAGATTTTCTTCAACAAAAAGATTCATCATTCTAATTGGTTCCTTCTTAGGATTGGCAGTCCTCATTTGGGAAGAAGAAGGCAGAAATTTAATTTTTATATTGATTTCTCTACTTTCTGGCCTTTACAATTTCCTTTAAAGCACTGATTTTATTTCAAATGGGAACTGGAACCTTTGCTTTATTTTTGCCTCACTTTCTGACTAAAGGTTACAGTGAGCAGTCCATGAAGAAGAAGACTAACCTCGTCTGAATATAAGGGAGGTTTGGCTTAAAGGATATGGGTGAAAGAGCTGAAACAGAAGTGTTTAGTGGGAAAGTTTGGGAATGAGTTGCTATAGTGTTGGATGAGCTAGGCTACTTTGAGTGGTAATGGAAAATATCAAGGGGGATAGCTTGGTACGATGACTGAAGACATGCTCTCAAGAAAGAAGATGAAAGGAGATGGAAACCAAACATGTAGAGAGAGTCCAGGTCAAAGTGGACACAGAGGGTGGGTCTCCCTGGAGAGTAATGAAGGTGGGATGGTCAAACTAACTTTTGTAACTGTAGTAATGAAAATTATTTTTTTGTGTTCGATGTTTAGGGCCATCCACTGATAATCAACAACCTGTGGCTCAAAAACAATACTTCGAGTCAAAGGAGCCATCCCTATCTTCTGTGGACAGAGAAACACTATTTTACCTGATGGTTGATTTTGAGGCTCTGTGAGCCATTCTGGCAAGAGAACAGAGGCTTTGGCAGAGTCTCCAAACTATGCACCACCCAGCTCTTCTAAGGGGTGAATGAGAGCTTAACTGTCTGTGGTGCTGAAGAACAGGCTGAACACTATGAAAAGGTAAAGACCAAAAAAACAGAGAGCTTGAGCTGAAGACAGGCATGTAGACCTCCAGGCACTCTTGATGGAATTCAGAGATGTCTAAGCCCAAATTAGCAAATCAAGTTCAAGATGCTCAAATATGGCTACATGGTATTGATAAATCTCTTGCAGACATTACTGAGTATCTGGAGGTTATTTTAAAGGGGCAATATATTAAGTCTCTAAATGGCAATCAGGAAACACTGCAAGTTATTAAGGAGCCCATGCATATATTCAAAGAAGTAATTGAGATATATATGGACTTGGTGGTTGTCAGTGGCGTAACATTAGCCCTGCAACCCCCATTGTGTGGGGGGGCTTGAGCTCCAGGGGGCCCCATCTGGAACTGTGCAAGGGCGAACAGCCCCTGGCCTGAGAGCTCTTGATTGGGTCTTGGGGAAGGAGGATCCCCCTCCATGTACTTAGCAGGGGGTCACCCCTCAAGGTTCATTACGTCACTGGTGGTTGCTATGAATATACTTAGTTTGAGCATTACACAAGACATTGCCTCACAACACTTGCTTACCAGAGATCTTAGTGCAAACTTCAATAATTTACTTTCTTAGAGGGCATGTGGCTAACCACCTCAAGTCTGTCCTTCACATACGTACCCCGGCCTACCTCTTTTAGCACAATTGCTAAGCAGGAAGAGAGATCTGAGGGTAAGGGACAGCCATGCCGCCACAAAAAAATCAAAACAACCTAAGTTTTGCTACATGCCATCTTAGTAATGCCTACAACTATCCTTCATATTGGAGTACCAGCAATCACATTTTCAAGGATGATTTGTTAAAAATTAATTTCAATCTGTTGGGAGTTTAGATGAGTCCTAGAAGCAGCTCACTTGTCTTGTTACTTTAAGGAATTATTTTAATCCTCCAATTTAGAGAACATCAGCTTCCATCCACCCTCAAACGTGTGTATCCTACCAAGAATTTAAATGTTAAATTATATTTTCAAATTACTATGACTTTGATTAAAATGTTTCAAGTAAGAGTAAAAAAAAAATGTATTTTCAAAATCTATTTTAAGTTTTTTGTCAATTATTGTCCTGAATGTAATTGTGTCTGAAATACATTATAATTTTTTATGGCTTCATCGAAAATGACATGATTCTATTTCTAACAAAAACGTTTTCTTTTACATCCGAAATAAACTGCACACTGTAATTGTCATCATCTAACGTTTATTAAATATTACAATACATTTACACTACATTGTTATTTTGAATTTCAGAAAAAGCAAAGAAAAAATACATTTGCCAACTTACAAACTCCAGTACTGTGAAGGTCACTCACAAGCTCAAAGATTACTTTTGACATCACTCATTATTAACTTACATATACCTGCATCATACTCATTATTACTGAGTAGTAGTATGCTAACCCTTCCCTTACTCCAAGAACGGCTAATTTGATACAATTGTAAACAAGTAATGTTTAATTTCTGACTCTATATACAACCATTCAACCACCAACTAAGAATCTTGCAGAACATCCTCTCCATCCTTCCCCCATGTAAACTCTCTTTCTTAATAACATAACAGGTGTATTTGTAAAGCGCACGATTACCCGTAGGTGTCCTGGCGCTGAATAACAGATGTTTATTGTTACCCAACTCAATGGTACTCATTTTATCGACCTCAGATGGATGAAAGGCTGAGTGGACCCGCCGGGATTTGAACCTGTGACCATGAGGTCGAACACAGGCCCTTGCAGTGGCTGCTTTAGTCCACTGAGCCACCAGACCCAGCTAATAACTTACTCGTACATGTGACACACTCTCCAGTGGGAATTGATTTTTTATAATTGTTGTAACTTAAGGATTTAACATAACTGCTACACATCCAATTGGTCTCACATCAAACAGTAAATGAGCACATGATGTAAATTACTTTAACCATTTTTAATTGTACACCATCTGCACACGGCCAAGCGAAATGGTGTGCATATTAGAATACATTGTAAGTTTTCTGTACACTTTTTTAAATTATGATTATTATAACTTTAACAATTAGCAACAGTAGATTAAATAACAAAGAACACTAGCATGAGACTAATATCAACACATAAGAATATGTTACTTCTCCAATGTAGGCTTACTCTTCCTTTATTAGGAAAATCATTCTTCTCCTACCTAAGCTGCAAGAAAGATTGAAGTTCAATCCATGATAATGCCGTAAACTGACAACCTCAGACACATTTGGAGCATCCTTCCCACAGTGAATCCTCTCTCCAACAGGCTTCTTCAGACATTGAGAATATTCCAGTGGTGTGGTGGGCAATGCTCATTGTTGGAAGACAAGGCATTAGTTGTGAGGCCTGCACAAATAATCGGTCTACATTTGTCAATCACTGGGAACCAAACACGCCATTGTAGCGGTTGACTCTCAGAGGGTAGCGTTGCAGAGCAGTCCAAGGCTTACTCACGGGAGGTGGTGTGGGCTAGTAATCACCATTGACAGGTACGCAACAATAACACACAATAATGGATTGTCCAGTCTGTACTTTTCTTTATAAAAAGGAAGAGTACATTTATTACACACACACTACTCAATACTATGCATCAATTTACAAATATACATAAGCTAATGAAAATACTTCTTGACCCTGCATAAACATTCCCAGCCCTCCCACCGGAGAGGGGTCTAGTACCACCACTTATATGTATGAACATCTTACCCCCAAATGCCACGGGTTGACCATAACCTAGAGTAAGGGCCCTTTCCACTGGCACCATCCCAGTGGCTGCCCACCACATTATTTCAACAAGCATTTATAATGGGAACATCTGCCATAGTGACACATAACCCTGACTGAGAGCACCTAATACTGACCATGCAGTATACACACTTAAATCACAAGTGGCTGACAGTCTGGTTGTTCAACTAACACAATAGCAAGTATACATGTCTAAGCCTACCTTGGAATGAGGGGTACTTTTCATATGTGGTAACATGTACAATGCAAGTCAATCACAACTCCTACAAGGCATCACATTTATATTCACATGACTATGCAATTACAACCAGGCACCCTGGCAAAGATGCTGGCACCATATTTCCAATTCACTTATAACATCACATATTGCATGTGACCTTCAGTCCCCAAAAGGAACACCATTACGTAAATGCACCTTCTGTGCAATTACACCCTTCCACCCCTAGGCGATGTCTCCATGTAATCATCATCCTTTTCCTTAGGAGAGTGGTTTTCCCTCGCTGAAGGACAAAAGTTCCAGCATCCGGCAGGCTTTAAACATGGATAAACCCTTGAGGGGTTATTTCTTTACAGTACACAGAGACTTAGGGTGGGGGCTTCCTAATTCTGTGCTGGGGAGTCTGTCCTGCTCCTGCAGCTCCCCCTGCACCATTGCCATCAAATGGTGGTGACCCCATCCTCCTGGGGTCACCATACGCGGAAAACTAGCAGGTTTTCCTAACAGCATAACCATGCCCTGCAGGGCACTATGGGACACTTCTCCCATCACGTGCATATTCGAGCAGCGGCTCTCCTGCTGCTCCGGGGAGAGCTGCACTGCCTTTGATGTCGTCCTCACGCCGTATTCCGCACATCTTCGGGGGCCCGGTCCCACCCGGGCACCCCGCGCCCAATTAAGTTGGAGAGCAGCTCTGGGAGCTCACCCCCAGCAGCTCTCGCCGGCTCCCCGCCTGGCCAGCACCCTCGCGTGCTGCAGCGGGAGCCAGCCCTTTATTCTGGTCTGCCCGCTCCTGCGGGCAGACAAGGAAACTGAAGCCAGCCGGGTGGGGCCTCGGGGGAGTGCGACCGCACTCCCCCTCCTTCCTCTTGCTGCAGGGGAGTGCAACGGCATCCTCTCTGCTGCACCCGGGGTCCAGGGATGTGGTCCTGGGCCCCCACCCACCTTCACGGGGAGCGCAACGGCGCTCCCCGACTTCCTCTTAGGCTGGGCCTGGAGATGGGGTTTCAGGCCCCTGAGACATCTTCACAGGGAGTGCAACGGCGCTCCCTGCCTTCATTTTCCCTCGGGGCCCAGGGTTGGGCTCCTGGGCCCCTGGAGGTCATTTCACGGGGCGCGACGGCGCTCCCCAACTTTACTTCGCTGGGGCCCAGGGACGGGATCCTGGGCCCCGTAGGTACCTTCATGGGGGCGCGACGGCGTTCCCCGACGTGACCTTCTGGGGGCAGCCCCGGAACGTGACCCACCCCGGGGGCATATCGGAGACCGGGGGCTGAGCCCCATGCGCTTCGTCATCATTTCGATGACAGGTCAAAGGTCGCCTACCTTCTTGGAGGCCTATTTCGGCCCCCGGTGGACCGATTTCACAGATCTTGGTCTCATTTTGCTCTAGGAGGCCAGTCCTAGCCTGCTGGAGCACTTTTCACCCCCCTCCTGGCCTCCAAGAGGGTGAACTCAGCAAGGAGCCGTCTTCACTGGCTCCCTGCACCAGACTTTCCCCTGGGTCTCCTTTTGGGCCTCCCTTCTCCTTGCGCAGAAGCCCAGGCTTCCTCTTACTGCAATGGACTCCCTCAGAGGCACAGTCCAGAGTCCTGGGGCAGTCAGGGGGTTCCTCCTTCCAACTGCCCATGGCGCCAGTCTCCAGCACCAGTCTTCCTCAGCAAGACCACACCCAGAGAGAGCTCCTGTTCCTGTGCAAGACCTTTTAAGAGAAAATGGAGGGGGCTGGCAGGAATGCACTTCTGCCCTATCCTGCAGTGACACATCACCTCTCTGCCCCGGATCCCTCCTTCCTGCACAGGCCTCTGGGATACTTCAAGATGGCGTCGTTCAGGGGTCTCATGCCACATAGTCTCTGAAAAGCCCCCTTCACCCACTTGCTGACATCACGGCCCGGAGCAGGCCTTGTGCCTGGCACCAGGTGACAGCTGCTGATTGATGCCCTGCAGCTTCCCCCCATCTCTCCCTCTTGGAGAGAAGACCTTCGCCCTGGGGAATGCTTGCAGTGAAGGGCTAGACCTCTGATGCTACAGCTTGGGGAGAAAGGTAATTAATCCAGCCTGGCAGGTTCATGCCAGGCTTTGGTTCTGAGCTGAGTCAGAGGAATATGACATTTTCTGGATGACCCATAAGCAGTACAGATATGGCTTTGGACATAGCAGAATGGTTCTTTTCACACAACTTACAGTGTACTTTGGTGTGTGTCTGGACTTTGTAGGCCCTAGGGAACTGAAACTAGCCTATGTGGTCTCTTTCTCCATAGGAGAATAATGGAGTGTTCCTACGGTGAAAAGGAAAGCACACTGACTATCCATTACATGCGTCTCCCCACATTATAAGGCCTATTCCATGTCATCACCCAACTCCGCATAGTCCCTTCCACACCAGTCTACCTGTACCCAGCTCATGGGCTGCGCAAGACAGGAATCACCCCTGCACAGCCCTTACACGGGTGCATGCAAGTGTGCACACATGTCCACTTGTAACCAGTCTGGTGCCCCTTATCCTGGCTGCAGCACAGTGGCCTTATCTCACAAGGCGGACACAGGTGGAACCCACATGCAGTCTATTTTATCATGAGTTTACCATGGGTGAGTCCTAGCTTATGAGGCTCTCCCACAGTAAAAGCTCACAAATATGGTGTTCAAAAAGTGAAAAATCCGGACAGCTCAGATGGTCAGAACCACCTTCTCACACTTCTAAATCCAACAATCACAAAGGATGAACATAGAATTCATACTATAATCACATTAGGCCTGATGTTTTCTGTACTCACATGATTTCTACAATCCGATATACAATAAAAAAAATAGGTTGCATTAGAAATAACAGATCAAGATTGCAGACACTGTTCAAGATTGCAGACACTGTAGCTGTAGCTGATTTACTTCTTGATATGATAGAAAAGTTAACATAATTTTTGTTTCTCATTAGCTAAATTACTACTTCAGTATATCCTAAATTTCATAAATTGCTAATCCGGTATATCATTCATGTTGTTAGATAGATAGATAGATAGATAGATGCATAGATAGATAGATGCATAGATAGATAGATAGATAGATAGATAGATGCATAGATAGATAGATAGATGCATAGATAGATAGATAGATAGATGCATAGATAGATAGATAGATAGATAGATAGATAGATAGATAGATAGATAGATAGATAGATAGATAGATGCATAGATAGATGCATAGATAGATGCATAGATAGATGCATAGATAGATAGATTTTACCTACTGGCAGTCCCTAGTTATGTTATGTTATATTAATTTATAAAGCGCATGGCTACTCGGCAGAGTGTCCTCGGCAGTTGGTAGTTACGATACAGTTTCCATAGGAAGAGCATTTTTTTCATTTGCCAATAATTTTGGCGTTGTTTGACGAACCTTCGCGAAATTTTCAAAACTTCAGCTGCTATCTTGAAAATTTTGCGGTGATCTGTCAAGCAAGGGCCGAGACACGGCTACAGCCCGAACTGCTGAACGGAATTACACCAAATTTGGCAGAAAGGTAGCTGTTGGTCCAGAAAGCCCCTTTGTGTTAAATGGTGTAAATCTGTTCAGTAGTTGTGGAGATATTTAAAGAAATTTCCAATTGTATATTTGGGATTGCGGAGGATCCACAACCCTTCCCGATCTCGTGCCTGAGATCTGATTGGCTGCCAACACTTCAAACCAGGAAGTGTTGGCAGCCATCTTGTGACTCGGATGAACCGAGTCACAAGAAAGAACGTAAAAAGAAAAGGGGGCAGGGTAGCAACACCCTGGACCCTAGGCCTCTTGGAGGGGGTCGCACAGAAAGCCCCCAGGGCCAAAAGGCATTCTTTTTTTAAAACAATTTGGCGGGAGTGGCGCTGGATCCTAGACTCCGGTCAAATTTTTTTTTTGGAACTAAGCATGGGCTCCTGCATTTCGTTTAATATAGGCCACCTGGTGTGCCAGGTCCCAGAGGCAAGTTCTTATAGTAATGCGAGGGGTGCCCATGTGGCACCCCTACACCCTCAGGACCATCACATCCCTGGGCAAAGATATTCCAAATGATGCGGGGGCCTGCACAGCCCCCTGCAGCCCAAGGACCGCCACCTCCCCGGGGCACTGTGCTATACAAATGTGGGGGGGCCTGCTCGACCTGCACGGTGCCCCCACTGCCCCAGGGACTGCCACCTCCCCAGGGCACATAAATATTTTAATTTTTAGAATGCAGGGGAGACCCTACGCCTCCCCTGCAGCCCCAGGGACCCCCACCTCCCTGGGGCTAAATTGAATAATAATACATGGGGGGCAGAGCCCGGTGACCGCCATCTCCCCGGAGCAAGTCTTTTAAATTACATAAGGAGCCGCTTGGCCCCCGCAGCCCCGGGGACCACTACCTCCCCGGGGCTTAATTAAGAAAGGAGGGGGGCCACGTGGGCCCCCTCCTGGAGCCCTAGATGGGCATGGGGACCGCCACCCTCCCAGGGCCAGCTCCAACAATGTCCTGGGGTGCCCACCCCCGGGATCTTGCAGTTAGCTATGGCCCGCCAAGCCATAGCAAACCTGCTCTGGTTTCAGCAGAAATGCTCTTGCTTGCTGAGAGCAGAGCATGTCTGTTTCCCTGCCCTCTGTCAAGCGAGCAGGGAAACAGATACATTGCTTTGAGATCCAGGGAGCTGCATGTTAGCAGCTCCCTGGGTCTCAAATCAATGCCGGCTCCCGCAGGAGGCGGGTAGCGGGCAGGGACCGCGGAAGCCTTCAGGCTCCCCGTGCGATCTCCAGCGAAGTGGCCGATATCAGCCCGGGGTAGGGGGGCCACACGGGCTCCCCTCCCCATTTAAAAAAATATAAAGGCCTGGCCCCAGGGGTTGGGGTTCTCGGGGTCAAGATCAATCTGAATTTTGTTTTCTTTTAAAGAAATTGAAACATTCTAAAAGCACACTGGGTGCTTCCAAGAACTTCTTGGTAAGTCCTGCAATCACTTTAGCATATGGATCCAAGTCACCAGACTGACCAGGTGGGGCATTAACACCAGGTAAGTTGTCAAAAATCTGCTGCCCTTCAAGTCCAAGTTGCCGGAAAAAATAAAGCTGCTTTCCTTTTGGTTCAAAAACTCTTCTGCATCCAATGCCATCAAGTCATTTTAAAAATGTGAAACCAGAATTTCCACCAAAATGGGTGCTTTCCCGGGATGTTGCAAAAACAGCGTAATTTGTGTCAGTGGATTCGATGGCATGATAAAAACAGATCAGTAATAATGGTACAGAACCTGTGGAGAATCCAGACACAGAAACCAGCAAAAATACATTGCTAGGGTAGTTTAGATGAATTGCTGACTCCCAAAAACATCCTGCACTCTCAGTTGTAGTAATTTGCCCCAATAAAGGTATCTGATGGGAATTTGCTAAAACGCTGATTAGCCCAAATCAAGATGGCTGCCGAATGTACGTCACATGCGTTGTGATGTCACACACCTTCATTTTGGTGCCACAGGCCAGCAGAGATGCAGCTGCGAAGGTACACACTTCAACTGTCATCTCAGCCGTTGCGTCTGCAGCACGGACAAGGCGAGAACAGGCTGCAGGTGCTATCTGGTGAGGAGCTGGCGGGGCAGAATAAAATCCAGAGTGGGGCCGTCCGTCGATTCCCCTCGGAGACGGATGCAGCATTGTAGTTTGTGGGCTTCAAAGTCTTCGCTTTTTCACTCCTCGCCAATATGTGAAGGAGTGCAGGTGGCAATCAGGTAACAGCCAAGGATTTATTTAGGAAACCGCATCAAGGAGCCCAAGACTGGTTCACTCTCTCCGCAACCGCCTCAGCAACTACTGGTGAGTAGAATGGGCGTTTTAAGGGAGCTCAGTCCAGAACATGGCACATATACGAATAATGAAATAGCTTGTGCTAAGAGGATACAAATAATAACACTGCTCATGGCAACTATGAAAAATGCAAAAGTGAGCAAATAAGGTACACGAACCAAGCAAAATATACTTTTTGAGGGAGAGTTTTCACACCCAAAATGTTTTCAAGAAAAATTTTGGGGAAAAATCCTGATCTTTATGTGAATGTGAACAGAGTACAAAACTTTGCAAATTGCAAGCGTTTTGGACTTCATCCACTCATAATTCCTGTAGAATAAAAATGCCTTTTGGCAATTCCTTGGTCAGTAAATATGCAAGTTTACACACAATAGAAAAACAAGTGCCACCTATTAAATTGGGAGACTTGTGGCTCCAACTGAAGGCCGGAGCTAAGTCAGAATCACTAAAAAACTATGGTATGGATCCCACACAGACTAAATACCAATGGTTCAGGTTAATTCAAGCATTCTTATACATCACTTTTATACTGCGAGTCCCTCCCCCATGGGTTGTGGGTATTCCTAAAACTCATGTGTCCGGTGCTCACTGCACCATGGGGAATCAAGCTGCACCTCATTGATCAGGCCCAACAAGGTTTAAATCAGACTGGAGTTGCTTGTGTTCCCGTTCAAAAGATGCGTGGCCTGACTGCTCAGGCTGCACTGGTGCTATTGGCGCAGGACAAAGTCTGATTTGCATATCGTCGGTACCCTTCTGTAATAGCACAGACCACCTAAAGAATAATGGTATGAGATTTGTTTGATTAATTACCAGTGGTTCAGATTAAGTCAAGTATTTTCATCCATTACTTGTATTCATTCTAAGCCCAAATCGAATATCCTCTTTTAAGAACTGTGCTCGCCCCCGGATGAAAAGGAAGCCATTGCAACAAATGACAAAAGCCATTATCAAGGTATTCAGACTTGTTTTCTAATCTGCATGCACAGTAGCGTAGCTTGACCTTTGGCGTGTGTGACGCCCCGCGGCAGCCACATGTAAGAGGGGGGGTGCTGGCAATTCCTGCGCCTGCCCCTAGGGTGAGCAACTGGCATGGATGCAAATTTAGGCAGTAAGTATAAAAATTCAGAACAAAGGGACAAAATTCAGGACAAAAATTCAGGACAGAAGGTCAAAATTCAGGACAAAAGGTGCGTTTTTACAGACACATCAGAGGTTTTTTGGTATGCGCGCAGCATTGAGCAACTGTGCAGGTCTTTTTGTGGTATTTCATATGATAATAATCTATTTATATGGTTACTGCACTGGGTTGTCCAGTCTGATATTTTGTTTACAACTCATGGTCCTGAGCAGGCATGTTTGGTGAGAGAAGTGGTCAGGAAGATCTGCTCGGATAGACTTTATTACTAGCATCTCATATCTGAGTGCCATTGTGAAATGTAAAGCGGCACGCATAGGTGAACTAAAGGGAGAATTGCTGTGATGAGCCCATGATAGGGAACGCATTATGGGTGTTTTAGCAAGTGGAACTTAAAATATGGACTCTGACTTTGCTTATGGGGGCTTCGCAGAGAGTTGCACTAGCTGACGTAAGTCACAAAGGTGCTTTTCCCTACAGCTTTCTTAAAGAAGGCACTGTCGATACACTATTACATAGTTTATTTTTTATGCCTTGCCTATTGCTACAAACACAATATACATCTCGAGCACAGTTCATGGCACTATGGGGCGCTCCCTAAAACTTTACACCTAAAACAAAACATGCAAACATTTACAATTACTAGTGTAACATTCAAGTAGCAATTGGGTGTCACTCAAATTGTCAGATCCATGATGTATAGATCCCACACATAAGCAACAGCAAATACAGAATAGTAACACATAGGCAAGGGAGTAGCCACTTTGAACAAAAGCTCTTATGGGCCAAGAAAGCAAAGTAAGTCATCACAACCCTCCCCAGAAGAGCTCTCTTGTCCAAGGATCTAGCCATTCATCCTTCCATCAAACCCCTGATATCCACCATTTCAAATTAACATTCTGTCATCTATTAATTCTTTCATCCATCATTCAATCTTTCACCATTCATTCTGTCCTTCCATCTGTGTGCCCATCCATATCCAAACCTTTTCAACCATTTGCAAACCTATCCATCATCTATCCTTCATCCATCATTTCACTCATCCATCCCTCCATCCACCCTTTCACTCATCCATCCATCATCCATCCACCCTTTCACCCAATCCACCCTTTCACTCATCCATCTACTCTTCCACCCATCCATCCGTTCACTCATCCATTCAACCATTTACCCTTTCACCCATCCAGCCATCCTTTCACTTACTCAATCATCCATCCAGTCACTCATCCGTCCACCCATTCAACGTTTCACTCATCCATCCATCCATTCTTGCAGCTCTCCACCATCCCTTTCACTCATGAATGCATTCTTTCACTCATCCATCTTTACATCCTTCTTTACACTCATCCAGGCACCCATTCGCCCATCCATTCTGCCAATCATTCATCCATGGTTTAACCCATCCATCCATTTATCTATCCTCCCTTTCTCTCTCCATTCCTCTTTCACTTGGCCACCCATCCTTCTATCCACCCTTCACCCACTCATCCATTTACTCATCCACTCATGAATCCATCCATTGACCCTATCACTCATCCATCCATCCATCTTTTCTTCATCCATCCACCCTTTCACTCATCTATCCATCCTTTTGTCCATCTACCCTTCCTTTCACTCACTTGTCCATCCTTACATCCACCCTTTCACTCATCCATTCATTCACCCTTTCACTTATCAATTCATCAATCCATCCATCATTTTTCTCATCCATCCACCCATTCACTCACCCATCATCCATCCTTTCACTCACTCACTCATCCATCCTTTTACTGACCCATCCACCCTTTTACCCCTCCATCTACCCTTCCACCCATACATCCATCTGTTTACCCTCATCCATCCTTCCACTCACACATCCAATCATCCTTTCTCTCACTATCATTCCATTCACCCTTTTACTCATCCATTCATCCTTTCACTAATCCATACAGCCATTTACCCATTCCTTTACTTATTCACTCACCCACCTTTTCACATGAATTGAGCTGAGCCTTTGTCTACTGAGTTGCAGACAGAAGAGGCCCATAAAGAACTTCACCCTCGCTGTAGTTCCTAAATCAAGGGGTGGGGTGGGGGAGGATTCACTATGCCCCTGCGCATAGGCAATCTGAAAACTTGGAAGTCATGAGTCATGCATGATGCACAGTGCCAGGACGTGAGGCGACTGTGACATGGTGTTGTTTCCAGGGCTTTAAGTGGGGTGAAAAAACTGGGGGTCTCTCCAAGGGGTGTGCATGATGTAATTAAGGGTGTGGCTTAAAACACCTAAGTTAAAAATATGTGCTGAGCATAATGTGCCGCCCGACTGGTATTTTGCTGTTTCTATCATTGCGTCCAGTAACATTAGACCTACACAAGCCATGACTACTGGCTTTGTCAATGGATGTTAGTTGCATGAAATAAATAGAAAAGCAGCAACTATGGCTTCGTTGTATATAATATCAAAAATGCTTCAGCTCTGAAATGATGACTGTGTAAGAACTATAACCTCTTCTTTTTAACTTCTTTTCATGAACTGACACACAGCAGCATGGGCTTTTTTGTACATTTGTTTTGTACATTTCTTCCATCTAACCCTAACAGAAAGCCCTGCCCTAGACTGCAGCAGGAGGAGGGCACCACATGCTGTAACAGCTCAAACTGGCCCATTGTCATTCTGTAAGTGGCAATCAGCAAGCATACAGAATGACAATGGGCGGGTGGGGCTGCTCTTGTGCTCCAAGGATGAGTGTGAGGCGGCCCCATCAGGGAGCTGAGGCCTCTCCTAGGGAAACAGCTCTGCTCCCTGCAAGGCTCACAATTACAGACAAAAGGCGTCCGTAAAAGGGATCCTCAGGGACAATAGACGTGAGGTCAAAATTACGGATGGTGTGAAATTTACAGGAGGTTGGTCACCATACTTACCGCCCGCGATGGCCACAGGTCTGAGTGGGGGACGGCACCCCTAAACTTGCGCCCCACCCTTGATACGCCAATGTGCATGCATGCATGCATGCCTGATGCATAGCATGCTTAGTTGCATGCGCAGTACTTTACGACCACATCCCTCGTGCCTTCGCCACTTGTAGGCTTTGCATAATCACGTGGCATAACGCCTGACTGAGCTGAGCTTTTAAACGAGGACCAATCATTGATGGACCTATCAAAACTCTCCTTTTAATCATTATAAGAGGCAACCTAGCCTGATTCTTTGTAATTTCAAGGGTGTTAAAATATAGTTCCACTAGTGAAACATTATCAAGTTAATGATGCTGAAAAGAAAGCAGCGGAATATTTCTGTCATAATTATACCCGTCACGCTGGTCACGTTATCAGTGAAGGGTTTGTGAGCTGGTCACGCGGAAGCAGGCGCTGGATGACAGCTGCGTCATTGAGCGAGCGAGAAATGCATTTAAGGGCGAAGCGTGGTAAGAGAAGGAGCAAACGCTGCGTGTTCAAGGACAAACAGGCCCTGATTGAAATATCATTGACTGCGGTGATCAGACATCACACACAAACGTAATACAAGTATTTCTCTTTTCGTAGTGAAAGAAGAAGATCGAATGAAAACGCTTGAAATAAACAGCATATTATATGTTTTGACTGGCTTTTTTTTAAAAAAAAGTGCATTTTATTTACTGTCCGTAAATCCAAACTTAGAAGTAAACATAATTTTGATACAGAGTATTCAACTAAGGAAGTTTGGAAATGTGGCTTTAACTTAAGGTTAAGAGATGAATCCGTGACAGCAGTTTTGCAGCCCTGGCTTTGCTTTTTCAAATCCTTTTTGCCGGGAGGGTTAGGCAATTGAACTGAAACAGACTACAATTCCCAAAATGAACCAGCTTGATTTATAACAGTCTAGAAGCTGAAATGCCCTGTACCTGGTGACATGGAGTTATTTGGTAAGCCTATTATAACGTGATGGTAGAAACGTACCTGTGGGTGAAAATATGAGATGAAGAAGCTTGTCATGGTTCTCCAAAATTATGTCAATCGGTAGCTGATGCCACCCAAGTCACTCATGTACGCTTATTGCAGTGGGGGACTACGAGTCCCAGGATCAGTAGGGGCAGGAGGAGGCCCTTGACTTTCACCGCACCTGCACTTTATCGGCCAATGCTATATAGCGCACAAACTCTTCCCGCGGTGCAGGACACTTGTTGCACCAGGGGACTACGAGTCCCAGGAACACCAGGGGCAGGAGGAGGCCCTGGACTTTCACCGCACCTGCATTTTATCAGCCAGCACAGCATAGCACACAGACTCTTCCCATGGCGCAGGACGCTTGTTGAAGTGAGGGACTACAAGTCCCAGGATCACCAGGGGTAAGAGGAGGCCCTTGACTTTCACAGCACTTGCGCTTTATTGACCAGTGCTATCTAGCGCACAGACTCTTCTGGCGGGATGCTTGTTGCAGCGGGGGACTATCAGTGCTTGCAATGGAGAAATAGAAGTACAGGTACTCTGTACCAGAGTACCTGCTTGTTTCTGGGAAGTGCCGTACTCTCCAATTAAAAGCATTACGTTTCTCAAGTGCAGGTACTCTCCCTGAAGTGCAGGTACTCTCCCTCTCAAAATTAAAAAGTGCCGGTACTCAGTCCTGGACAGTACCGGCCCATTTAAAGCAATGGGGACTACGAGTCCCAAGATCACCTGGGGCAGGAGTTCCTTGGCTTTCACCTCACCTGCACTTTATCGGCCAGCACTATCTAGAGCGCAGACTCGGCCCTCGGCCCAGGACGGTTACTGCACGGAGGACTACGAGTCCCAGCATCACCACGTGCAAGAAGAGGCCCTTGAATTTCACTGCACCTGCACTTTATCGACTAGTGCTATATAACGCACAGACTCTTCCTGCAGGATGCTTGTTGCAGCAGGGGACTACGAGCCCCAAGATCACCAGGGGCAGGAGGAGGCCCTGGATGACTTTCACCGCACATGCACTTTATCGACCAGCGCTAAATAGCACACAGACTCTTCCCATGGTGCGGGACGCTTGTTGCAGTGGGGGACTACAGGTCTCAGGAACACCAGGGGCAGGAGGAGGGCCTTGACTTTCACCGCTCCTGCACTTTATCGGCCAGCATTATATAGCACACAGACTGTTCCCGCTGCCCAAGACACCTGCGTGGCGTGCCATGACGAAGCCTGGGCCAAGCATGGGCCAGTCCTGCGCCAGTCAGAGGCAGGAACAGTCAGTGCAGAGCCATCCCCCTTGGCTCTGTGTTATGATGGGGTTGGTTCTTTTGATAAGACTTTCTTGGACTTTCAGATATGAAATTTTTAAGTTTCGCCTGCACAGCACATGCGCTGTGCTTGAGAAATCTATTGTTTTTAATACAAACTTAAAAGGGACCCACATCCCGCCTCCTCTCTTTCTTGGCTTCTCATTGGTTCCTGTATGTGCCACTTACCTTTCCTCCATTTCTATAGGCTGTAGCATTTTTCCTGCATTTACCAATGCTTGTTTCTCGTCTGCTTCTCTTATCAGTTTCCTGTTGCTGAAATACTGTAAACATCCACTTTGGTGAAACTATATTTTCATAAAGTTTTACCTTTTACTCTTGCAGCATATTTATATAACAGTTTATCACCCGGAGAGATTAAGTGATTTGCATAGAATAACAGGATGTTGCGTGGTGCTGCCGTGATTTGAACCGGGATCCCCAGCTCTCAAGTCAGCAGCTCTAGCCACTGCACCACATTCTCTCTACTCCCGTGTTATCGGTCAGGGAGCTCTTTCCTTCTGCTGGACGATGATTGATGAAAACAGCTCTTTATTCATTACATAGGTGAATCCGATGCATTACCAATGCTTGATATTCTTGCTCCCAACTGCCTGCTGCTTTACATTGACTCTGTGCCATGGCGGGACCGCATCCCCCAGCTTCTTGGACATAAAGTAAGATCTGTAACAGCAATGTGGGGAGAGTGTCAGGCACCCAGATCTTCGGGGCCTGATCTATCTCTTTTGATTTTGTTTAATTGCATCAGTTTGGAATCCTTGAGATTTAGTCTCGGATTAGGATTTGTTGGGTTGTTGGGTGTGGGCTGAACACAGCTGATAAATGCCCTAGGAGTAGCAAATTCATCCTATCTTTCCTAAATAAAGCAATGGGATCCCTCACAGAGGAAATTGCCTGTGTGGAGGATGAACTGGCCACGATCCATTGTGAGCCAAAAATAAAATCTGGGGCAGGGGCTCCTCTGTTGCCTATTAATGGACCCTCTGTTCGCACACCCTTTCAGCACCTCTCCTTGACTACTTCTCCTGAGAGGGATCTTCTAGGACCCCTTTAGTAAACACCCTCACAAGATTTGGCCCCTGTTACATATACCAAACATGCGAAAGTAATGAGGGAAGGGGCTGGACCAAAAAACAAAGAACAAACTGGGCACTAAACCACTCCGGTGCAACGAAAAGGGGTCAATGCCTCCCGAGTCAACTGCAGTTGTAGAACCATGTGCTCACCTGGATTCCTTTTTTAAACTAGAATGGCTCATTACGTCTTTTGATGGCTTGGCGGCTTGTATCTCCGAGGTGGAACAATGTATGAGTAACTTGGAAGTTTCTGTGGCCACAATTCATCCACTTTTGGCCACTCCTAATAACTCTGGTGTGTCATCTGATAATTCGGTCATTAACCCTAGTGCACCCCCTCATGCCCACACAATTGTCCCTCAACCTCCACAACTAGAAGGGGAGCAGTGGTCAGCTGTGTCGCCCCCCCCTCACTAACTATGATCCCAGCACCCCTCCCCCACCTGCCCTTCCACAGCCTGTTTCCCAGCCATGAAGGGTGCCCAACCTTATTGATCACTATACCCCCCCTCGAACATAATCCATCTTTAGTTTACCAGCAGACAGGGAGGGGGTGTTCCAAACCTGCAGACCCACTAGTGATGACTTTTCATTGGGACGTAGTGATTCAGCTTCAACCGGCTGCTACTCCTCATGTCTGGGTCATGGCTAATGTTCCTCCTCTTAAACAAGAGATCTCTGAGAGTTACCAACAACTTAAAAATAAAGTAACTCATTGGCTGTTCTGCAGAGTCGATTTATACCATTCCTTTGTTAACAAGATCATGGTGGCCCGAAGAGTGGGTCGGATAGGCCATTCCAATAAAAATGTAGCTGGCGATTGTATTGTTATTAATTTCTGCAATACTTGGCGGGTGGATGACATTTTAAACAGAATCACTCATGGTTTTGTCTTTAGCAGTAATACCACCCTGCTCCTCTTGGGTTTCTTTTATAAACCCTCTGCCTCGAGTTTTGATAAGAGGGGTGGAGCAAGAGTTACAACTGTCACCCAAGAGCAGTGTGCTCATCGTCTCTGCCAGCAGGTTTAGATTCCTAGCCTTCAGTTGAGAAATCGTTTTGAGGCCATCAGCAAGTTAGATACCCAGGATTGGCTTGCTCCCAGGCTGGACAACCCCACCACGCACATTCAGCCATGTGCTGTTAGTACCCTGAGTTTTTTTAGCTGGAATATTGCTGGGGTTAAAGGAGAATTAGTGGATGAAGAGTGTTTTAATTTATTGAGCCATTCTGATATAATTTGTCTACCAGAGACCGGGGATGTTGGGGATACTCTCTTTTTAGATGGCTGCATCCCGTTTGCTTATCCCGCCATGCCCTCTACCCATGGTAGAGCCAAAGGGGGATTAGCCACTTTCATTAAATTGAGCCAAAGCTGTAAAAGGGAGGGGGTCATTTCTCATTCACCTTACAAATTGGGTACTCTCCTGATCTTCTCAAATTTGTGTAGGGTTCCGATTGTGAACGTCTATAATTTAACACTAGCTGGGGGGAGGGGGTGAACGATGTGATTAGCAAACTAGGAACATTTCTAGATGACTATGTGGTGAGTTCACCCAGATCTACTGTGATTATGTTGATGGATGATTTTAACTTGTAACCCTGCGCCGATTGATTTTTGCATGGTGATGACATTGACCCTGATGGTATAGAGCAGGCACATTTGATACACTCACTACAGGGGTATTTGCTTAATAGCTCCAGCTCGAAAATGGACTACATATTTGTGTCGTCATGCTTATTTTCCTCCTTAATCAACTTTGATGTTGTCTGGCATACCCAGAGCGATCATAATCCCCTTTTGGCCACCTTCCAGAGGTCTAAGACCTTAGTTCAGGCTGGCAGCCTTTACCAGGAACCAGTCAATCTTCAAGATCAGGGGAGAAGCTTAAAATGGGCCAAGGTTGTCCCGGCCAATATGAACCTTTTTTTTCCATTCTCTTATCAATCTGTTTTTTACACATGTCTGGATGTGGGAGCCTATGATACCAACATTTTGGCAGCCTACTCTAATTGTGTTTGGCATATTAAGGTTGCTCTTACCCTACCTTGTGCCATGCACCCGGCAGTGCCTTTTAAATGGTTTGACAAGGTGTGCTCACAGAGTGCTCATGGCATCTCTGCAGAAGCTTCCCCATAATCGTGGAGAGGTGAGGAGAACCTCTTATCATCAGGTACGTAGTGAAAGAAAGAAGGATTTTAAAAGAGGATCTTTGGGACAATTTATTGGGGGCATGTGCCTTAAGGGATAGCACGGCGTTCTGGAGGATAGAGAACCATCCTTTGTTCTCTCCTAAGCAGGTTTCAGCACAGATCCTTACCATCACCCTTCAGGCTTGGCTGGATCATTTTGGGAAAATCTATGATGTTGTGAGGGGAGAGGATCAGTATTATGGGGTTCAGGAGGCGGCAGGCCTGAGCATTTTCTGGGAGAAATTGAGGAAAGCTATTATGACCCTCCCAGAAGGCAAGCCCGTGGGTCCACATGTGTACCGGGGGATTTGTCTAAATCTGAAGTTGATCTCTGGGCCCCTATTGTGACTCAGCATCTTAATGCAGCCACCCGTACCTCTCTATCTCCCAGTTGGCGCCATTCTGCAATTGTGCCCATTTTTAAACAAGCATTGGCATAGCCAATAAGTCTCGCCTTCGGGATCTTATAAGTGTTTAGCCATGCAGTACATTATCCTGAATACTACTCTTTGAAATGTGTGAGGATGCTGTTGTGGCAGTTGTTATAGTGCTGCTGGTTGTGTGAGATTGCTACTCTGTGAGGCGACAAGAATGCTGTTGTGTGAGATAGCGTGTGATAGCTTTTTCAAACAAGCACTGCCAAAGCCAATGTGTCCACCTTTAGGACCTATTACCTTTGCAATGGTTTTAGCCATGCTGTAAAGTATTTCTGATACTGTGCCACATGATTTAAAAAAAGTGAAAAAAAGGCCTTTAACGCGACCTGCTATGTCATTTTGTTGGCGTATCCAGCAAACATGGACACACCTACAAAATGACAAAAGCATTTTTTTTTTTAGTTTACAGATCTGAATTGGATTGGTAAACAAAAAGAAAAAAAAGAGTTGCATGGGTGGGGTGAAGCAACACAAGGGAGGAGGACTGGAATCATGGCAGTCGGGAGAAGGAACACATGAGGTGGGAGGAAACGACACAGGGGTGTGGGTAGGGGGAAGCAACATCGAGGGCACAAAGAGGGAAGCAACTGGAGAGAGAAAAACTGGGGGGAGAAAACGGATAAGAGAGCGCAATGTGGAGATGGGAGGAGAAGCATACGGACAAAAGAAACATGGGGAGGAGAGGCACCGAGGGTGAACGCATCGTGAATAGGAGATGGGGAGAAGCTTGCGGGCAGAGAAAGAGCTACATGAGCACAACAGCAGGGGGGAGTACATGAGGGACACATCTGGAAAACACATGCACTTTTGTGGAGTGCTTAAACAAAAAGAAAAAGTGCCTAAAAAGTGAGCAGTGGAAGGATACAAGTAATGCACGCATGCTCTAGGGGAGAGACAAACAGATGAAGTGGAAGGAAAGCCCACAAAAGTTAACTGATGAAAAGCAAGAAATGAGAGTGACAGTCAATCCAACCAATGGTAAGCAATGGGCGGGCTCTATGATCACTGTAAGCTGACAATAGGTTTCTTCACCAATGGACAGCTTGCGCTGTCTGATAGACAAGACGTAAAAAGGTAAAAAGAGAAGCCTAATTAATTATTCCATATTGCTTATATACTGAAATTTCTATACTGAAATTAGGAATTTGTTTAGAAACCCTTCATTTTTCATATGGTTGAGCTAATTAGCCACTACTGCAGAAACACAAATTCTTGTAATCACAGAATAAATTTGCTTATACAGGCTGAAATGTAACTAGTGGAACAAGATAATAGGCAAAAGCATATCAATAATGTCAAACTACAAGAATATGCTGCTTCTAAATTACCCTACTTAGATTTCTCCTAAGAAAAGATGTTGCCATTCTCCACCGAGTACAAAATGCAGTGATATGAGCATTTTTAAGCTCACAAAATGTGGTCATGTATCATATTAATACCATTCCTACATCAACTGCAGGTTGCAAGGCTCACTAAGCTTTCCTTCTTGTTTACTATGGGGCTGGTCCATGTTTTAGGTGATCAAAACCGGTTGATTATGTGCTAACCAGTTTTGTCAAAATCTATGTCACAATTCAAATGAATAACTCCTAATTTAAAAAGAGCCCAGAGCGAGAGAGAGAAAGAGTGCGTGCATGTCTGTATATTCTTCTCCCACCTCTCAACTCAGAAATGGAACAATTTTCCTCTAGATCACTGAAAAATCGAAAATCAACTGTATTTTGGATGTAGATTAAAGACTCTGCTTTTCACTACCTAACCAAGTTTCTTTATGGTGAGCATATCCATTTATCCTTCCCATGTAAATGAAATGAATATCAACTTAGATAGCTGATAATTACTGCACACAAAATGTACTAAGTAAAGTTCTTATGATAAAAGCTTTACATGAAGAACATGTTTTAAGTAATTCTCTCCACTTTGAAAGCGTAAAGGTTATGTTCCCTTTTGGTGTTTTTTAGTAGAGTTGAAGCTTAAAATCTCCTTCTTCTGCACATTTAAAAGGACAGTGTAATAAAGCTGGTCATCAAGTTGGTCTCATATCTTAGAGACCAGAATATTGTGAGGAAAGGATAAATGCCAGCCAATTCCCTCTACAGTAGATAACCCTTTTGCTGCGTGCGTCGGCCAACGGCCGTCGCGAGCACTACCTCGGTAGTGCTGCGTACGTCCGTTGGCCGACGCGGCCCCGCCCGCTTAATAGAACGTTCCGCACTGGCGCGGAACGTTCGAAGCAGCAAAGGAGTTAAGCGTCCTTTAAAAATTTGGCCCTCTCAGAGATAAAGCTGGGGGGACACAGAGCCCCCTGGAAAGCCTCACTGAAAATGTATGCAATAGTATACAATAATCATACATGTTAACAGTCATGACGTAAGAGATCTAGGGCCCAGACTTTCTAAGGCATTACAACAGTGCTAGAATGATGCAAAGAGGAGCTTCTTATTTACTATCCAGTGCAAAAGATGTTTTATACTGTAAAAGTTAACTTTTCACAGCTCAAACGCACCTTTGCACTGCTTCGTACCAGTTTGAATCAAGGGGGTTCAGGGGCAGATCAGTGATAAAACCTTTAGATTTTGAGGCAAAGGCTGAGCTAAAATAGCTAAACTAAGCTTAGTATCAAAAACTAATAACTGCTTGAAGCAGGGCCAAAGGAGGGGAAATGTGTTCATTTTTTTTTTTTTTTAAGATGACATAATACACATATTCTGCAGTGCCATACATGCCAATACTTCAGAAGAGGAAAGTGGAAGATTTTGAAAAACAAATCAGGGGAATGTATTTTCCCTACTGACTTCTAGTAAAGTAGAGCAATTTTAGGTGGGAGGCAGCTAAAACAAAACCATTTTTGGCTTAAAAAAAAATGGGAGTCTCCCACCTCAATCAGCTCTTTCGGCATGTATGCAGTTCACAGCATGCATCCAATGCGCTGGAATGTTCTAACATAGTCTACCCATAGAAATTTGTACTGGAAAGATATGCCTCTTGGACAAATTCTATTCTAGAGAGTGTGCACTCACCTCTGCGGCGTCTTTTAGGGTAAACTCATTGGGTGCCAACGCAAGGAATAAACACCAGCAGCAGAGGTCCAGTATCAGTAGATCTGGCTCAGACCTGTATTTTCCTCCTTGCACAATGTAACGCCCCTTTGCATGAAATATTAAGAAATCTTGACCACTGAGGTGAGGCTCATGTTAAAGGCGACATGACACCTTTCCGTCGTACTTCTGCTTCAAACAGAAGGTGTTGGCACATCCCTCACTAACAATGGTGGCGGGACACCGTTTTCTTCCTACAGAATTCGGAAAACAAATTTAAATCAGTCTGCTGAGGAATGTAAGTTACGTATGTAACTTTCAGTAATCTGAAATTTGTTTTATCACAGAATGACTCCTTTAGTATTGAAAATGATTCAATTAATGGTCGCTAGGTGGGGATAACAGATAAGAATAGCTGTTCCCTCTATGGTTCCCCGAAAACACACCTTTTGAGAAAATATCCGTGTTATGCATTCATATTGTGAAATTGTGGGACTTATTTATGAGGAAGAGATATGCTATTTTTACTTAAATTTGCACCATATTCTGCATGATAGAGAAGTTAGATTATAGATGTGGAAGAATTAAACCTGCCACTAAAGGATATGTGCAAAGAGTATGCAAACCTACAGCGGTGATGCCCTCTTATCGCGACTGGTGGCTTATACAATTCTTTTACATTTACTGCTTCATTGTACAGAATCCAACAAAGAATTGAGTATCTCGTCAAAAACCAAATGGATTACATGTCCGAATGGGTGTTTATCTCGGCTACCTAACATAGACACAAGTAAAAAAAAACGAAGCAATTGCACACTAAACACAAAACAGAGTTATAAAAACAGAATACAACTTGTTTGGTTAAACAACAAGAACACATGACCCAAATACCTTTGGATTCAACGCGTTTTATTAAAGGGAGAGAGAGCCGTAAACAGCAGTGGTGTAACATGATCTGTGGCTGTGATGCCCAGACGGTAAGTGGGGCCATCATGCTGTAACTGGAAGAAGCGTCAACACGGAGATGGCCAACAATAATGTTTACTGAGTGAAATCGCCTGGGCGTGAACCAGGCAGCCAAAGGAGGGACTTTGAAAAGCAACGCACTTATAAAAAGCCAGCATTTCTGACTGGCACAACAAAGAACGGAATGGAATCGATGGGCGTAGTTTAAGCCCCAAGCAGAGAGTACATCAGGTCTTGCAGACAGCGCATGCGCGCTGCCTAGGCTTGACCTAAAAAGGGAATAGAATGGATCCCATATGCTATCATCCAATCTCCCTGGTGGTTAGTGAGGTTAAAATCATCGGGCAGGTGCTCTTAGACTGCCTCAGTTCTTGGGCCAAAGAGAAGAATTTGCTATCAGAGATCCAATATGGGTTCTGGGAAGGGAGGGGTACTGTTGAACAAAATTTGAATCTTTACATGCTGATCTCTAAATATACCAGGGTGAAGAGGGGGGAGCAGTTCATCTGGCCATTACGGACCTCAGCTCAGCCGTTGGTAGAGTTAATAGAGCCAATGTCTGGGCCATGCTGGTGTCCATGGGGGTTGAGTAAGCTCTGGTTACCTTTTTACGTGATCTACATGAGGGCCTCACTGCTTCTGTCAGGTATAGGCCAAAAACCGAATGTACTCAGCCTTTCAGTCTACAGAGAGGGGTGAGCCAGGGCTGTATCCTGCCCTCCTTCCTCTTCATTCTCTACAGTAATGTTTTGGAGGCTGCCTTATCTGATCATAATAGGTTAGATGTGCCTAGCGCAGGCGGTCGTCGCATGCCTGCTCTTTTATACTTGGACGACACCGTTTAATTGCACGCATGGCTAAGGGCCTGCAGCGCCTTTTAGATAATTTTGTTTCTTTCAAGGACGGCCTTGACTTATCTACTAACTATTCCAAGTCTGACGTCATGGTTGTAGGCGTAGAAATACCAGTACAAAGAGATTTGTGACAAAGGGCCATCTCATTTGCAGGGTTGAACATTTTTCCTATCTGGGGATCCTATTGGATTCCCATTTTAATTGGTAACGCCTGCTCCATAAAAATGCTTTGATGTTTAAAATAGCTATTAATGGCATCAGCACCTTTTCAAGACATCTAGGCCATACACAGATAGAGGCATTGCTCAGAGTATATAAGACCACGTGTTTCCTGGCAGTCTGTTTTGGGTGTGATATTTGGGCTTTGGCGTCCACAGCCCCTCTACAGGCTGTTGAGAATACCTTTTTAGAGGCCTTTTAAATGCCCTCAGGGGACTCCCCGTGAGATAGGTCACAAAGAAACTGGGTAAGGGTACATTTCTGTTTTTATTTGCTTACGCCCCCTGCTTTTAAGGTTATGTATCTAGCTGAAAGAGGAACTAACTCTGAATAGACTAATATGTGATACTGTTTGAATCTGGATAACATGTCCTGTTTCCAAGGCTCTCATTTATCAAAAGAAACTTTTCTGCTCTGGTCCGGCCAGAAATATTTCTAGAACCTGAGCGTATTGTGAAAGGAGATATTGCATGTACGAAGCAGGCCTTACTCTCCAGGGTGGCAGTGGAGCGAGAGGCCGCAGCCATGAGTAAGCGCTCAATGTGCCATTTTATTAT
Organism: Calotriton arnoldi; assembly: GCA_963921515.1. Taxonomy (NCBI): domain Eukaryota; kingdom Metazoa; phylum Chordata; class Amphibia; order Caudata; family Salamandridae; genus Calotriton; species Calotriton arnoldi. Next base: position 1,359,213 of record CAWUFW010002133.1, on the reverse strand, counting down.
GGTCAAATCAGTTCCTGGGATGGAACCTTATTTGCACTTGGGGATGTCTATCTATCACTGTAGGTTGTTAACCTATTTTAGGCTAAATGTGTTTCATCAGCTGATGTTCCTCAAGGGGGCCTGGTCAAACGTTTCGGAGCTACAAGCATGCATCTGTGATAATATTTCTACCCCCGATACCCTACATATTGCTATGGTTTGCCCAAGATTTAACAACTTACGGCATCAGTATATTCGTCCATTAATTCTTCCTTTGAACTTTAGACAGGCGAGACCAGCGCTCTTGTTTTCACAACTTTTATAGTCTCCTATTGTGTGTTTTTTTTGTCACTTTTTTATCTGGGATACTTCACTGGTGCTGGGCTCTTTTTTTCTACTACAGATCGTATTATTTGTGCACTTATTACAAACCTTGCATTTTTATGAGGAGCTTATTCTGTATTATACTGTGCCTGAATCAGTGCATTCTATTTTGTGGCAATTAATTTGTTCTTCGGACAGTTGTTTTTATTTAGAGCATTATGCTCTCCTTTTATGGCTGCAATGTTTTCATTGTGTGTACTTTTAGGATTTTATGATAAAATTGAATAAAGTTAATACTACTACTACTACTACACTAACGTATGTTTAATATTGCTGGGATTCCCGTAGAATGCAAAGCCTACTGCCACTTGTAGCTACTGTTCAACATATTTTGGTATATAGCCTCGATCCCGAAACTGGCGCTCGTATAATCGCTCTCAAGCGTGTTTGCATGCCTCTGTGGTTGCCCCGCCACTCTGTACGTCTGTTCCTCTAGCACAGACAGGGTAGGCAGCCCGCTGTCCTGATGATTCGATATGTGGGACAGATATAAGTTGGGGCGCTAACGGGTGGACGTCCTGCATACTGATGTAACCTGAATCAGCTTCCATGGCAGGCGGGCAACAACTAGTGGAGGTGACAATGCAGTTGGATCTTGAAAGCTGAGGGAAAGCGAAATAAAGTGAGTAAAGATAATGAAGCAATCTAAAGACTAGCAAAACACAACAACACTTCTACAGAGTGAGCACAATGGAAGGACAATGGGAGGTCAATTATATATCAGTTGGTTTCGTTATATAAACAGGAGATTAAAGGTTTGATTAGTCCCGGAAAATTCTATAAGCGCAAAAATCAGAATTGATCATCTTCCGGTCTCTTTAATGTTTTTGTAATTTTTCCCTCTTTAATCTACTTTAAACATCCAAATTCTTGGCCATTCATCTAACCTCTTCCCACACAAAATGTGCTAGCTATGCCCATATTTTCTCCCTTACCCTAAAAATAAAATGAACTCTATACATAAAACGATCTCTTTTCTAGCTTCAGAGACTGCCACTCACCTCTTCTCCACCTGTTCATCTTCTCCCAGATGCACAATTCACCAACTTTTTCTATACTTAAGCTTTTGACTGTTCTCCTGCACCTCCATTTGCATTGTTCTTCTTTTGAATCAGCCACAATCCACAAAAAAATAATACCTGTATCCTCCTTTCTGCAGCTGCTTGCATCTTACACCCTCCTCCCTTTGTTTTGAACTCTACCCTTCTACACACTTTTGTCCAATCTGTTCAGTACCAATGAACTATGGATTTGCCGCATTTGCCACATAATACGTCAGCAGCAGCATAATCTGCACATTTTAGCAAAAACAATTGATTCTACCACAAACAGATCAAAAGTTACTACAATATTGGCAACACATACTGCTGTGCGGTGGAAGACCCTTAGCAAAAGTTGAATGGTCACTTTTCTGCTGCTTATTGCTGTATTTGGGTGTCAAACTGGTACAAATATGGTGAAACCTTTACTCAGGTGAGAAAATATTGATGTAATAGTAGCATAAAGTGTGCCACATTACGGCCCATAATTGCCTTTCCTTTAAGCAACCCTGTCACATAAATTGGTATTCCCCTGTCGCAAAATTCCAGTGTCTCTGCTTAAGATCCCTTGTCAAGATGCACATTTTCTAAACAAGGGTATCTTCTAAAACAACTTGACTGTCACATAAATATACTCTCCTTGTACTGCCTCATGGCTGGGTCTGCGCTACAGAAATACTATATACATACGGTGCCTGCCTGTGCCTGCTTCTTAGCTAAAAATCTGTTTCTAATTCTCAGACGGCCATTCAGGGTCAGCTTCTCTTATGGCCAATCAGTGGTAGTTCCTCACACCACCCACCAGTGGAGTTCCCAACCCATTACACAAGTACAGGAACCTTACAAACAAGTACAAACTAATCTCGTTGTCCACAACTTCCAGCTAACCACTGCCCTCTTCTACCACTTCTGAGCAGTATCACCTTTTCAGTTATAGACAATACAAACAAATCCTAGCTCCTCCAACTGCCAAACAGTGTTAGCTCTTCACACTGCCGACAAGTGTCTGCTCTTCACACTGTACATCAATGCCTCATTCCCCGTCTCCCTACCACCGCCTGCATTCCACACTGTTAAACAATGGGCACTAATACAGGCTGCTTATGCTGTTCAACAATTCCCGATCTTCACCACCACCAGCCTCTCACTGCCTACCAATGCAGGGTCCTCATTATACTGCACAAGTTGAAAATCCCCTAATAATGCCCACCATTGTTCTCTCTTCACTCCAAACACCACCATTGGCATCTCAGAATGCCTGCAAGTCTAAGCTGTTTACACCGCCAGGCAATGTCATCTACTAAGGCTGCCGACTAGTGCGATTTTCTCACATAGACCACCCCTGTGAGCGTCTTAGGCTTCCCACCAATATCAGCTCCTTCTACTGAAGATAAGTTCTAGCCTCTCACATCGCCCATCAGTGCATGATTCTCATGCTGCCTCAAAATGTATGCCTTTCACACTCCCAACCAAAGTCTCCTCTTCACATTGCTGACTAACTGTTTCCTCACACAAATATAACACCTTACATCTACAGCGCAGTCGTTACAACGGCCGCGTTGTTACATCGCAGTACATTACAACGCAAGTTGTTACATCAACTTGCTGTAGGGGGCTCACAAACCTAAGGAATAGTATAATTTACTATTCCAACTCCAGTGTGCGCAACAGTAGGGAAGGTGTTGGAATAGTAAATTATACTATTCCTTAGGTTTGTGAGCCCCCTACAGCAAGTTGATGTAACAACTTGCGTTGTAATGTACTGCGATGTAACATCGCGGTCGTTGTAATGACCGCGTTGTAATCGCATGCGTTGTAACGCATGCAATGTAATGGCTGTTTCCCCCTCAAACAGAACAACATTAGCAATTCATCTCATTGTCTACCAGCACCTGCTCATGATTATATTAATGGGTGAAAGCTGCTCAACACTTCCCTCAAGGGTTCATTTCTCACACTAATCTATATCGCCTCCATCTTATACTGCCCACCAGCGCAAGCTATTCTCACATTCAAGTAATGTTAGCTCATCCAACTGATCATTCTTGTTAACTTCTCACAGCAGAGCCTGCAAATGTGAACTCCTCACACTTCTAGGTGTTTCGCTCTACCCTCCAAAACATGTTCCTCACACTGACCCCCAATGTATTGTACTCACATTGCCAATTTTTGCAACAACCTTACAAAGATCACTAGTGTTAGCTTTACCGATAACGAGTTTATTGTACCTGTAAACACACAGAAAGAGGATTTCCACTCCAAAGGAGCATCATGCTGGTATCTTTGCAAGGCGCCGGCAAAAACCTCAGCCAGAACAGGAGGCTGCCAGCGGATTCTCTGCTCTGCCACTCGTTTCCTGCATTCTCAGTTTTTCTTCATCCTCTGGGCTATCCCTTAAGCCCACACACAAAAATGGCGCTTTCTCAATTTGTGTTGGTCTTTCGTGCTTTGTTGTTCACAGCGATTGTGAGTTGCTCAATCACAAACCAAAAAGTAAATTTAAGAGATGCCCCTCCTACCTATAGGTGATTTTCACTTCCGTGCCGGGCTCGTCTCGCTCCCAGATCAAAGCCACTCGGTCTGGGCATTGGTGAACATGCTGGTCCAGACAGTTCACTGTTTGTAGTCAAGGAGAGAGAGAACACATCTATTAGATACTGTGTTAAAACGTAATCACCACATGGCAGCGTTTGCCATACATGTGTCCACCTACATGTATTGTGTGAAATATTCCTTTTTCATTTGGAAAAGTGTGTAATAAGTGGATTTTCATTAAACTGCTCAGCAGGTTACAATTGTTTTCATTCAGGCTTCAACTACTGCCATATCTTGCAAGGAAGCGTGCTATTGTGTGTCAATGCCAAGGTGTGTCTGAGTCTGCAGACCTCTGCTCCGCCCCCTTCGCCTCATATCTCTCAGCTCATGTTTGGTTTCCGGTGGTCCGCGAGGGGTTCCTGAAAGAGAAGCACTGCTGAACCAGGCTATGGTGTTTCCTGGTGTTCCGCAGATCTGCTGTTTTCTTGAGTGCAAGAGAGTAGTAAACTAGGCTTTGGGAGGATTTTGGGGTAGACCAACCATGGGATATATGCAAGAACAGAGCTTTACTGAGTACCTGCACTTCTTTAATTTGAATGGAAGAGTACTTGTACAACTCAGCACTGCTGCAATACATTTAATGGGAGAGTACCAGCACTTCTCAAGAGGAAGCAGGCACTCTAAATAGCGAGTACCTGCTCTTCTAGATTTCCATTTAAAGCACTGTAAGAACACTGCACAGACAGAGGTAAGTGGGTAATTTAGTGTGCAACAAGAAAGCTATTAGGGGCTAATTATGAGTCTGGCGGTCCATGGACTGCCAGGCCCGCGGTGACAATGGTCTGACCGCCGGATTACTACTTTCTGCATCGTTCTGGTGGTGGACCACCGGCTGCGCCAGGGAACTGCTGTTCCCTGGCGGTGGCGCGGCGGAGGGGCAATACAATATGCTGAGCGGGACTGTTGCAGTCCAGCCGAGCATATTTCGAGTTCCTCCACCGTCAACCTTTTCATGGCAGTAGCCGGCCACGAAAAGGCTGGCGATGGGGAAACAAAGGGGCCCTACAGGGTCCCCATGCCCCCCCGCCATGGGGATGCATTCAGTGGGGCACATGCCCCGTCTGCCTGCACCCCCAGTTCCAGCATGGCATGGACTTTATACTCCATGCAGTGCTGGAACATTTTTGCCATTCTCATTGTGGTGCTCTTTTTCAGGGCACTGCCGTGCGAACGGCAAAAGGACCGTCCGCCTGCACAAGTTCAACTCGTACTCAGGCGTGTGTTCTTTGCGCGGCTTTGGCGCTGCCGCGCTGGCAGAGAGCCGGCGCAGAAGAACCAAAGTCCTAATCAGCCCCTTAGTCTTATCTTACTACTTCTGAAGGGCAATCACAGATGTAAAATTCCTGCGCGCCCACTATGGTCTCACTTACAAGTAGCTTGATAATTCATATGAGCCCGGTAACTAGAGTTAGCGTGTCCATCGTAATTAAGTGTTCTGGTCTTTTATACAATGATTCCTGCACGGTATTCACTTGTACAACACATTATTTCCCCTCCCCGAATTTACCGAGACACCCAGTAACAGTAATTCTGGGGTGGCAAACGAATGAGCAGGATTCCGCGATGCTCGCAATAAAGGCATTTGCGTTCCTGGTTTTGGCGCAGGCCCATAACTCACGGCCTGGAAATCAACAGCAACTATGGGGGGAAAACAACTCGTATATAGTAGCATAGTCGTCTTCATGCTGATAGTAACATGCTGCCAGAAAGCTTACAATGCTGGCAATAAAGACATTTATATGCCGGCATTCCTGGCTCACAGAGAGGTGAAGCAAGGACACGAAACGGCTAGAGATAATAGCCACGTGTGTTTGCCTAGCAGGGGAAGGGCTGGGAGAACAAGTTTTATGAACTTTTTTGGCCACATGTTCGTAAACATTATATGCGTTTTAATTGTGCTTTACTTATGCCTTTGGCTCATAATTGCGTAACAGGCAATTAACAGCTGTGTCTTAGCAGAGGACATCAATGCCTAAATGCTACATGCCAGACAATAAACGCCTGTACACTCTAGAGCAGATGGAAAGATCTTGCTTGATTTAAAAGACATACAGTACATAGATAAACTCGTTGTTACTTAATTTCACAGGCTTCCATTTCATTACAGTCATCTTGACCTTCGCTTCAAGGCAGACAAAATAGGACCACCAGTAGATAAGGGAGAGCTGACACTATAATAATGTTGGCATCCAACCGACAGGGAGTAGACCACAAAAATACTTGCACTAATTGTTAGTGTTTTTGGAGAGCTATACGTGCAAAGGTTATGGTAAAACCTATGCAAATGCATTCATGAGCTCTTTCTGTAACTGTACAAAATGAACCATATTAACTGTTTCCTGATACTGCAAAAGAACAAATCAACGACATTTGTTTCTGGTTAAGTGGACAGTTTGTACTCCTTCAGAACAGCTGGTTATGAATGGACATTGTATACAGGGTCATTAGACTTTGGTGAGAACAGTTAAAATATGCAGGAGCACAAACTGCGCTTCCTCAAGATTTTCTTGTAGGTAGTTACCACCAACAGGAGTGAAGGTGAAACAACATAGGCAAATTGGGTGCAAAAAATGTTTGATCAATATAGTTCCCATTACACATGAATGATGTAATAATCAGGCGGACATATAGCCCAACATTTAATTCGAATGTAATTTTTGCCACTGTTTTTTTATCTGTTAATATTTCATTGGTGTAAACGCCTCATTACAAGAGCTGCTGTAATTATGAGGGCCGATAATGGAGGTTACTTGCCCATTAGAGCTACAAAATAAGTAGAAACACCATGGATCCGGAGCATTTCAAGCTGACATTTTGGCAGCTGAAAGCAGTCGAAATATCGGCTTGAAACTCCAGGGAGAAATGAGGAATTACAGGGGACTCCGGTGTGGCACTCCCCATTCCTCAAGGGACCCTCAAGGACCAACTCTTGTTCCTGTGACATTTCGCTCCTTCCACCCCCAGTAGTTATCGATGCCCCCGGTATCAGTAACGCTGAGGGGGCTTGCAGGACCGTTGCCAGGACACTCACACATAGGCCCAAATGAACCTGTAAATGTTTTCTAGTAACTTGTTTGGAATTAGTCAAATGCATATTAGTTATGCAAGGGCGCTGAGGAATAATTAAAAATAGACACATCACACATGAGAGTAACAAGTGCTAAATCTTTTTATTTGAAATTGAAAAAATTAATCTAAGCAATCAGTGTTACTTCTTTGGGACGTAATAGTTTGGCAACCAGACCTTCAGTACCACTGCTTGCAAGCCTTGCTCTGACAAGGATGCCAAACCTACCCTGAGTTCCCTAAGAAACCATGGGAAAAATCTACACAACAATTAGTTACGAATCTGTGTCTGTTTCGAAATGTTGGTAATTATGTCCCTCAGTACTCGGTTAGGGATAATGGTACATAATATGGTATTGTTAACTTCCATAATTGTAGCACAACTCTTTAAAAATACAATAGCCAGTACTTCCGGTGGGAGGGAAACACGGGCGATGACGCGATGTTGACCAATTCTTTGCATCTTGAATATTTTCCATGAAACTGCTTTACAAGGTGTGGATCTCGAAGAACTTACCACCATAAACAAATGAGACTCCTTAAGCAAATAGTTGTCGTTTTTTATTAGGCAACTTTACAGAGTTATTTGTGGATTTAGGAGCTCCTCGGAAATCAGAAAGCATAAAGCTGACAGACCAGGCCCCATATAATGCCGTAGGCCCCACTTACTCCTGGCCTTTTCTAACTGCATTGCATTACTGTGGTCTGGTTGGCAGTGCCGACCATCCTTCTCTTGAATTGGCCAGCACTTGCTGGCCTGAGTAACCCTTGCTGGCTCAGTATTCGGACAGAAGGGCAACAGCTTCCATCTCATTCTGCTCCCACCTTTCAAAGCCCGCAGTACCACTGGCATACAATGCCTCCAACATTCAGGCACCTCCTTTCGGTTGGCACCGAGGGCTTGATGTTTAGGAATGGCAGAGGGAACCAGGACATTTTGGTTTATGGTTGGGATTGAAAGAGACCACACAATTAATCTCAGGATTGAGACAGAGTTCATAAACTACTGCCTATTCTTCTTGATATGTTACCATTCCAAGATGAACACTACTTGACCTGTTCCCAGCTACCAGCGAGAGTTTTAAATACCTCTTGCTTTTTCCTTTCAAACAATGACTTTTCTGAATCAGCCATTTGCTCACATATCTACCCTTGTGAGCTACAGAGTGACTTCACCAAAAATCACCTTCAGCCCAGCATCCCTCAAAAAGAGGTATGCATCTCTCCATTGCACCCAGACTTCTACACCCTCAACTACGTGTCTGCAGGTAACTTGGGTCAAGCAGGCTGTACGACACGCGGAAACAGTCCAGGAGTGGCGTATCACTGTATTGACGGCCACCCAGAAAGGCTGATTATTGTCACCCCCACCTGAGGGACTCTGCTAAGCGTACTTTGGAAGAAGACATACTGTGGTCCTACAGGGGTGGAAGTTGCAGTTGGCTTAGGCTCTGAGTGGTAATACGAGCTATCCTTTAACTCCGGACCTGGGGCGCAGCCTGCGAGTGGAGAACACAAGTGGTCCCAACATGGGGAGAACTGAAAAATCCCAGTCCAAGCTCCAGTTTGAACCGTGCAAGACACCCAGGCAACAAGATATGGATAAAAACGCCTCAGAGTCTGGTTCAGAAGCTGGAGAACCGCCTGAAGACCCGGAACTGAAACAAATCCAAGCCGCTATGCAGCACAGTCTGACCAAAATTGACAGAAAGATTGATGCGTTCTTATTCCGTATTGGCAGGATGTCTGAGCGATTGGATAAGCACACCGAAAGGTTAGATTCAGTGGGAAAAAGGGTCTCAGACACGGAAGACGCCTTAAACTCTGGTTGTCTCGCTCACACGAAAATGGCCAAACTACTACACGTTGTACAAGCCAAGGCCGAAGATTTAGAGGCGCGCTCTTGGCGCAACAATATAAGATTGGTTGGTATAGCTTAATTGACCAACATCCCAAACATGGAACTCTTTGTTGAGCAGCTGCCTGTTACCTTCCTCAGCAGAGACATATCCTCGAACGTGTTTATAGTAGAACGAGCTCACCGCTCGTTAGCCCCTAGACCGGTGCCGGGGGACCCATTATTGCCAAGCTACTTAATTACCAAGATCCAAACACAGCTCTTCGTAAAGCCAGAGAATTGCAAACGCCGCGTCATGAGGGAATGGACATCTCCCTATATCCGGACTTTACGCAGCAGGTGCAGGAGGCTCGGCGTCTGTTTCTGCCGGTAAAGAGGAAGCTCAGAGATCTCAATTTGGATTATAATATGATGTATCCTGCAAAGCTACGCATACAAGCAGATAGCAAAGTACATATATTTACTGATCCGAGGCAGGCACTGCAGTTCCTGAAGAAAAGAGAATGTGAGAGACCTCGAAAGGAATCCCCAAGTTCCCCTGCTTCACTGGGGGATGCCGCCCTGGAATCAGATAAGCAGTAACTCTGTGTAGAAATCCTGCCAGCTTTACTGAACAAATAGATCCATCAGTAGAGCAAAAACAGGCAACCTGACAATTAATTCTTGGTTAATCCTAAAGCCACGGGGACACAGGCCGGTAAGGTAGTATGCTCCTACTGCATAAGGATAAGGCATGGCACAGTAGGTTAATTAATGGGCTTCGACTAGTTTGTTTAGATCAATGATCTAATGTGCTACTATTTGTATTAAAGCGTCTGACAGACATTCCTTATGCGAGAGGATAAATGTGATCTGTGTCCTCCCCTCTAGTCACGTAGCAGTGACACTCATGATCTGGCGTTGACTTGGAGAAGGGGGTGGGGAATACCCTTAGGCTACGCTTATAAGCATGTCTCAATATTCAGATGGGAAGTGTGCTATAATTACTACTATGTTGATAGCCGGAACACAGAGGAAGTTTATTGCCGGTAACATCCGCCCTCGTGTGTTACTCACAGTGTATTTATGAAGTTGTTTTTGATTGTTACTTTGATATGGGGATTGTACTGTAAGGGGGGGGTGGTAGGTAAATTCTCGACTATGCCAAGTTGAGGATTGCATAGCGTGGGTGGGACGGCTTTAGTAAGAAAGCTTAGTGACAAAATGAGATGTGGACAAGTTGCTAAGGGTTGGCTGGCAAGGCAGCGCAGGTGGTGGTTCAGTGTAACGCTATGACAGATAGAATGGCTTTGATTGAAGCAACACAAAATACACACAACAGAGTCAGATTCCTGTCATGGAATGTACGGGGTTTAAATGATTTTAGGAAATTACGCAAAGTAGTTGCATACCTCAAACGACACCAAGTGGATGTTGCATTGATTCAAGAAACACATCAAACCCCTAATAGTAGCATGCTTACACAAAGATGGCTGCAAGGTCACTACAGTGCTGCAGGTTTCACTTCTCATGCTATAGGAGTCCTCATGTGGGTGAATTTGAAATCTGGCATCACATTGCAAGAGGTAGAAATAGACCCGAATGGCAGATTGGCTATTTCCAGATGCCATAAAGAAGGGCTAAATGCTACTCTAGTCAACATCAATGGCCCCAATCATGATGACCCACAATTTTACCATTCACTTGGCTCCCGCCTGCTCAAAGGGATGGACCTTCCATAAATCTGGGGAGGGGACTTCAATTGTGTCCTAGATCCGGCTCGGGATTGCTCCAAAGGCCCTCCCCATTGACCTTCTGCTGCAGGGGCGATAGTAGATGTCACTGATCAACTAGGTTTACTGGACGTATGGAGCCAGCTATCCCCTAACACCTCAGGGTTCACTCACTACTCCGCCTCTCCTAATATACACACCAGAATATACATCTGGCTAATTTCCAGGTCGCTGCTCACTCGGGTCATCGTCTGCGAACCACTCCCCCGAACGTACTCAGATCATTCTCCTGTATTACTAGACATTGAATTACCCACTAAGAAATGCGCACCCTTTACGTGGAGGTTTCCCCCATTCTCCCTTTTGGACCCAGTCTTTAAGGCTGATATGGCCTCCTCTATTGAGGAGTTCTTTGGGGACAATATTGGCTCAGTCACCCAATTCTCTACTGTCTGGGAGAAGTTCAAGGTGTTAATTAGAGGAGTCACCATTTCGAAACACACGGTAATACTCCGCTCACTGAGAGACAGACTATCGAAACTAGAAAAAAAGATAGGCCACATGGAACAGACCCATCAGCAAGAGGGTGACGCACAATTGCTTAAGGATATTAAAAAAGCTCTAGAGGAATACCAGGAAGTCACGGACAGTGAATTGAAACATCTTGGCAAGTACGCTACGGCAAGGACATACGGCGAGGGTGAACGCCCGGTACGGTCCTGGCAGCACTGCAACGCCAAAAAAGGGAGTCTAGCATGATTGTGGAGATACAAAGTGAAGACCGCAGCAAATTGCACGAGACTTCCCTTATAGCTGATAGATTTAATAGATACTACAAGGAGCTTTATAGCTCCTGGATAGTCCCAAAATGAAGAGGCTGTGAAAGACTACTTGGAGCATATCCAAATGATATGGCTCATCAACTCTCACAGGGAGCACCTTATGGCACCTCTCGATCCGAGTGAAATTCGAAGTGCACTCAAAACAATGCGCAATGTAGGCGCTGCTGGCTCAGATGGCCTCACGGCCTTCTATAAAGCTTTTAAGGATTTGCTCATACCGCATCGAGCCACCCTCTACGAAGACATGGTTGAAGCTGACGTGATGCCCCCTACCATGAGAGAAGCCCTGATAGTTACACTCCTGAACCCGGGGAAACCTCCAGATGAATGTTCTTCCTATAGAACCTTATCCCTACAGAATGTAGACACAAAACGTTTTGCTAAAATATTAGTGAATCGTCTGGCCCCGTTGGTTCCTTTATTGGTTAGCCCTGAGCAGGCTGGTTTTCTCCTGGGACGTTACATTATGTACAATCTCAGAACTGTATTTGGCACCATTCAGAACATTAACCTTGAGGTCAAAGTGGCTGCTGTCTTCTTAGACGCAGAGAAAGCATTTGACTCAGTGGAGTGGTCATTTATGAAGGCCATACTTCGTCACTTCAAAGTAGGTGAGGCGTTTCTTCGACTCATAGCAGTGCTATATAATACCCTGGTCGCCGAATTAGATTAGGCAATACTGTCACACCTCCTACTACAATCTCTAGAGGGACCCGGCAGGGCTGTCCGCTGTCTCCCCTGCTATATGCCCTGGTGTCGGAGCCATTGGCAAGTGCACTGAGAGAGTACCACGGGCATAGAGGATTGCGTTTTCCTGGTTATCGCCTTATTGTCTCTGCATATGCTCCTATCTATTCGAGATTGGGGGAAGACATCTCACCCCAGTGCTCATCAAAGGTGACTCGCTTTGGGAAACGTTCGGGCTTAAAGGTTAACTGGGCCAAATCTATAATTTTCCCTCTGACTCCATCCATGTCACCAGTGGAACTGGATTTCCCTTTACAATGGACCACAGATCCTGTACGTTATTTAGGAATACAAGTGCACACTGATCCTGAGATAGTACTTTCTGACAACTATGGGAAGGTAATCTGCAAGTTGGAAGAGGATGTCGCTTGTTGGATTCACCTGCCACTTTCATTGATAGGACATATTTCACTCATGAAAATGATAGCTCTCCTCAGATTCTTGTTCCTGTTCCAAAATATTCCGATGCTTCTTCCAAGGCATATATTTGATACACTTCGCACATTGCTAATAAAATTGGCCTGGGACGGTAAGCAACCAAGGGTTAAATGGGATACTCTCACCCTGCCATACTCTATGGGTGGTCTTAATGCCCCAGACTTTGAGCTATACTATAGAACTGCGCTGAGCTCACACACATATTCCTGGATACATGGGCCACAGGGTTTACCACACTTACACATTGAAAGGGTGGCTGCTGATCCCGAAACTCTCCCTCAGATGTTGTTCCAAACGCCAAATAGGAGACACAGTACACTATACTCTATAAATTCTACAGTGCATGCTTGGCGTAATTTACTAAATAGGCAGGCAGGAGCTCTCATGTACTCCCCTTTGACCCCTCTAGAATGGTGTTCCTGGTTCCCGTCTGGATGAGAAAGAGAAGTTGTCCTAGTGTTAAGGAAATTGGGCATCACCAAGATAGGGGATTTCTTTCAGGACGGGATGGCATACAAGTGGGAAGACATATTGGCAGAAGGATATGAACCCTCGCCCCTCACACAATATCAATACCATAGAGTTAGGCATGCACTGCGTGACATTTTAGGCGACGATATGCAGAAGCCACCAGTGATGCCAACGCTCTCCTATGTCATACGCTCCACCACACCTGCTAAGTTGGTGAGCACCATTATTAATCTTCGGCAAGAATCCAGGTGACCGAATTTAATAAAAGCTCAACAGGACTGGCAGAGAGATCTGGACAAAGTTATAGACGACAACATCTGGCGATATTGCTGTGAAATGACTAGACACATTTCACTGAATGGTAGACACCATCTAATCCACTTTCAATATCGCAATAGAGAGACTATGTAGATATGGCTTATGGGACTCAGCAGAATGTCACCGCTGCATGGAACGTGAAGCTGGGTTTATACATGTAGCCTGGTATTGCCCCAATATTTCACAATTCTTGGATAAGATTATTCACACATTGAACGAGATTACGGGCCCCTTGCTTACTCCAGACCCACTTCTTGCCTTGCTGGGATATAACAAAAGAATAAACAAAGAGGGAAGACGATTAGTAGCAATGGGCCCAAACGCAGAGTGGCAATGCGCTGGGCTAAAGGCCCTGTTCCGACCTTAGACAATTGGGCTAAAGATATGCTATACAGCAACACTCAATCAGCCACATACAGTGAGTTACTACCCCCACAGAATCACCCCAAAAGTTTTTAGGGATTATACCAACAGTACCTGGTGAGAAAGGAAACTGGAGAGCCAGAAGGAAGCAACGGAAATTAAGCTTAGAAAGGATGCATGCTCTGCTACATAAAGGTAGATGTCATACACAGGGGAAAGAGGTTATATATACCTATCCACATTCATGATACGTAGAATAGAGGGTGCATGTTCCTGCTAACCACTGAAATGCACTGGTTAAGGATATCCACTCTGTTTGTAATAAAAGATATGCGTTGTATGCGATTGCCGTACAATTGTACTGCACCCAGCCAATGTAAAAACGTATTGTATTGTTTGACATTGTAAAAGCAATAAATAAAATAATAAAAAATAAATAAAACTTGGGCCAAGCAGCCACAAAACGAGGCCACTACTCCAACACCTACACACAATAAACAAGTAGGAAGATGAACTATGAAGCAGGCCTCTGCCCCCAATCTACAACTGAAACAGGAAAGGAGGCCTCTTTATTCCACACCCCCTGCCCACAATGAACAAATGCAGAAGACCCCTGTAGCAGACCCTTCAGCTGAACCCTGCCTATAGGTACAGAAGGGCAAGATGCTCTCAGGTAGAGCTTGGCTCCCTGCGCAGAATGACTTGGCAGCAACAAAGTCCTGGAGGAAGAGACTATTTCCACCAAGCACCTAAAACGACACTGCACAAGGGGCAAATGGATTTGTTAGGCATCACCTTTATCCAACAAAAATGGATAGCTCAATGTTAGTAGTGATTATGCAATAACAAATTATCAGTAAAGTTCTAGTATGTTCAACGGATGACTCTTGCCATTCTTGATCAGGTGAAACAATAGTTATTTTCATGAAACAGATTTTGCATCAGACTTACAGTTTGGTTTGAATGCGATGATGAGATTTTGCTCTGAATTTGCCTATTCAAATATCTAGCATGCATTTTGAAATTAAAGTATTGAACTTCACACCAAGTGTCATGTGTTTCCTGCATGGCCCATTGTAGTTTTCCCTATGTTCGACAAACTGTGCATGTTGTAGGCCTCATTTTCCTTTCCACATGTAACTACATAAACATATTTTGCTTTTGTGCCACATTGTACTTTCATACCGAACCTGCATATGTTTTCTTGTTTTATACTTTTGCTGGGATTTAGTCCATAGAAAGGGTCAAACAGCAATGTCCCTTGTTATTTTTTCTGGTCAGGCAATAGCACCTAGACATAACACATGAATGCAGCTGTTGTTTATGTGCACACATGTCCCATCATACAGATGAGCACATGAGCAAAAAATAGACACATGGAACGAGAGTTCTGAGACAAGAGCACTGCGTCTGCGGTGATGTAGAACATCCATCTGTGAATGCTATGGTACGGGGTCTGCCAGTAATCCCAGAGATATATAACCATTTAGCTTCATTAGCAAGGGAGGGGGGTTTAGGTTGCTCTGTCCTATAAAATGACAGGGCTTTTCATGAGATATGGATTATTAACCATGCTAACAGTATTTTTAGTATGCATTTGTTTTCTATATGTGGCAGGTACACTGCGTTTCAGAGCACAATAGTTTAAATAAATATTCTAAACTGCCTTCGTGTCTCCTGGTTATCTTATTGTGGATGAGTACAAGTGAGAGAGCGAAAGGGTGTGTCCTGTTACCGTGATCCCTGAGAGGGTCACGAGTATTCTGTTCTGGGGTGCCAATTTACTTGTTTCTCTAGTAAGGTTAGGAGGGCAAGTGAGTCACTATAGCTAGTCAGACTCGGAGGTTCTGAGGTGGTATGGTGATTCAGTCCCTACATACTGATGTTCTATGGTTCTAAGCATAGTTCTGTTCTAAGAGCAGAATCCCCGCAACATAGCGCCCAACGTTTGGTCTTGTACTTACGTGTGGGAAACCCTGAGTAGTGCTTGTACTTGTCCACAATACCCCAGCACCGTTTCACAGAGACGTTCGTGGTGGTAGGGATTTCTCCTCCGCAGTTATTAGGTAGCACCTAGTTCTGTTGGTTTTTCATGCTTGAATATTAAAAGGTTTTTATACCCTGGTTGTGCTACACTTTGAATCTATTTTTGGTTTGTTATGCCTCAAATCGTAGCTATTGCTGTTAATTGCCATCCGACAGTAACTCAGCATTTAATGCAACACGGAATTCCTAATGCAGGAGCTACTGTGATTTTTGTAATTGAAGTGGACGCAGCGTTCCACTTTGAAGTCTTTTATTCGTGGGTCACTTTCCCAGCTGTTGACGCTAATGATACTACTTTCCGTGAATGCACACTACTAGTGGTTCCTAATGCATATCGGCAATATGTGCTTACTGAAATTCCACTTAATGTCTGGGAGCAGAAGACTTGGTTTAATGGCACCCTTCCTCACATGCTTGGCACTGTCCGGATGGGCCCCTTGATTCTTGAAGAGGCCACCTGGTCAGCACTAGTAGGTCGTACACCGTATCCGGACTTGGCTAATATTAATTTAGTACAAAGTAGAGCTTTATACACTGGTCTTGTTCTCTTATATCGTTGCATGACCCAATTTATTGCATGCGCCTTGCTGGCTGGACCATCTAGGGTTACCATGCAGGGACAACCACAGGTGCCTAAAGGTAATGCTCTTAGGGGCACATGCATCAAGGGATTTTGCGATCGCAAACGGTGCGATTCGCAAAAATCGGCCGTTTGCGATCGCAAAATGATCTTTTGCGATGCATGAAAGGCTTTGGGTTGCGCAATTTCGGTAATCGCTATTTTTTGTGATTTCCCAAATTGCGATTGCATTTAAGGAATCGCAATTTGCGATTTCTTAAATGCAATGCAAGAAGCACTTCGAAATAGCAATTTCAGCTATTTGAGCCGCAAATTACCGAAAATTAAACTGGTCGGTAATTTGTAAGAGCTCTTGAAAAATGCACTAAAGTGCATTTTTCAAAGTTTCATGTTACACACACATGCCCTTGGGGCATGTGTGTGCGCAACATGGGTGCACATCACAATTTCAGGGGTGCAACAGGGTGTCCTTTGATACCCTTGCACCCTTGAATAGACATGCAATTTGCGAGTACCTATTGGTACTCGCAAATTGCGCATTTTCATTCATTCCTATGGGCCTGTAGGCCCATAGGAATGAATGAGAAGCCATTCTTTAATTGCGACTCGCAATTTACGTGTCGCAATTAAGGAATGTTTAGGAATCGCTATTTTTTTTGCGATTCTTACATGCATAGGCTTTTGCGAGTCCTTAATTGCGATTCCTTAATAATCGCAATTAAGGTCTCGCAAAAGCATATCTTGATGCATGTGCCCCTTAGTCCCGTAATTGTTCATTCAGTTGCGGGCAAACAACCTACAAATTGTGAAGAAATACCCTTCTGGATTGCCCAAAAAATAGACCAACTTGAAGCTGTGTTTCCCCTTACGGGACCACAAGAACAGAATTCTGACTATGTGCTTACCCAATGGCCTGGTTCCCACTCTAGCCGAATGCAACACCTGGGGAACTATTTGTCACCGTCTACACTCTTTGTCATGGCACTCCCTTGATGGCCGTTCTACCGAATGTCCTTAAACAGATACAGAATGAGCATGGGGCAGTTCCTGCCCTCAAATTAAGGATGAAACTTGTAAGAAATTTTCCATTTGTCTCCAAAATGATTCTTTCTAATGTTAAAGGTGAAGCAGAATCTTTAGCAATACGTCAGCGACTTGCCGCGGTGGCAGTAGCCAGTCATTATTGCTAATGTATATACGTCTTTGGGATGTAATATAGTGTTGGAACCAGACCTTCAGTACCACCGCTTGGCAAGCCTACTCTGACAAGGATTCCAGACCCACCGGTGAGTTCCCCAAGAAGCCATGGGACAAATCTAAACAACAACCAAAACTTAGACAATTCGGAGGCACTCCACCCTCCGAACCCTTAGAGGCGCGGTACAATTTTCGTGATCACACAAAAATTAAAACTGCGACAGAGGAGGGCGATCTGATCGCAGATAAGGAGAGTACATGCAACCGAAACTGGAAGCCCAATGCTTGTCTGATGTCAAGATAAAGAAGGAGGATAGACCTCCTCCATACAAACCTCCTTTTCAGAAAAAAAAGTTACAGCTTTAACAGCTAAATATGCCACAGACAGTGAGAACCCCACTTCTGAACAGGAGTTGGGCAGTGACTCTCCTCGACAGCACGGCAGAAGTCACCATAGTACGCCAGAATCTCCACCAATTTCTGATAGCGAAAGCAACCGAAACATTTATTACTGTTGAAACAGCATACACCTGCGTAGCCACTCCCGGACAGACTATATCTTTTTGAAATTCAAATTGAAGGAGACGTTAAAAGCACCATTAAAGCAATCATCTGGGCCAATTTAACTCCTTTTTATGACAGTCTCTTGGTGGAGGTCAACTGGCCCCCACCTTTTGTTCTAGCATGCCCCTAGGGAGAGGATGTCATTCTTCCTTTGTTTTCACACCTTGTACCTGACGAAGTTAAGCAAGCTTATGCTTCCGAATGGGCCCTTGCTTTGGCCCCCGCGCTTTATCGGAACCATACTGGCTGGGATAAGGATTCTCCTTACCCTATTAGTCCAATATGGTCTACACCTCAGGTACAACCACAGTATCCTACCAAACGTGATGCAAAGACACCCGTTAAAGCAATTATTTTCCAAATGAAATACCAGGGAATAAGTGAACCCTGTTCTCTCAAATTAATAATACTCTTTTTCCAGTTTTAAAGCCTGATCCTACCTATTGCACTGTCTTAGATTATAGACATTTGAATAGTCATACTCTGACATTTGTGGTGCAAAATACACATAAATAATATCCGTAAAAAATATAAAACCACCTTAGGATATTTCTAATGTTTTTTTCAGTCACAATTTGGCTCCAGAGAGCCATGGCTGGTTGCATTTAGCACCCTTGGTTTTCAGAGGCGCAATGCTTGACTTTCTATGTGCTATAAGAACAGCCCAGGAGTCTTGCACACGCATTACGCCGATTCTTCGTGAGATCGACCCTGATGCACTATCCTATATTGATGATATCTACCCAACTGACGAATTAAACCCCCAGTTGGCAAGAGTAGATCATATTTGTTTGCGATTTGCTGAACTTGGTTACAAGTTTAACTTCAAAAAGTCTTTCATAGCTTTTCTCAGTGTCTTTTTCTTAGGATATGAGCTAACCAATGAGGGAAAAAGTCTTGCCTCTCATCTTCTTGAAAAGTGTGCTCAATTACAGCCCCCGAGTGCACTTGAAAAATTGCAGTCTCTGCTGGGATTTTTGAATTTTGGCAGGACTTATATACCTGATTATGCCCAACGTATTAAAATTCATTATGCTTTAATACGCCTCTATTTTTCTGCTTCCTTCTTGACATCGGAGCTTTCTGAAACACTCAGCTCTTTACAGTCTGATTTACTTTAAACACTCCATTTACATACACATGTCAATACTACGAACTTGGTCATTCGGGTCTTGCTGGGTACAATTGGATTTACTTATGTAACCTTTAATGAAGGCGAAACAGTACCCATTGCATGTAAATTTCATTTATATTCTTCTGCAAAACTGCGGCTTGCTTCTACTGAAAAAAATCTTACCGCTGTTCAAATGGCAATCCTGAAGAAACACCTCCTTGCTCAAGGTAAATTCATTATTGCTGTTTCCCTCGTGCCGGCCCTAAAGGCAGTCATGAAAGCCAGCATTTCTAATGCAAAAGCCCTCCTTCCTCATTGGATACAATAGGCTACGTCCTTATCAGCCGTGGATGTCTTTGTCTTGAGCCTTCTTTGCAAACACAAGAATTTTTGCAATATGAACATATTTATGCTTTGCCGTTTTCAATTCTGCCTCTCAACCAATCTTGATCCATCATTTATACAGATGGATCTGCACAACCAGCTATAGGTTCTAAGCAGCAATATTCTGCCGCATGTGCCATAGTTCTGAGCGCTATTTCCAATCACGTCTTTAACCCTCAGACTACTCGCAGCAGTCTCTTGGAGACTGCACTGCTCAGTTGGCTGAATTGAAGACTTTACTTCTTGCACTTGAAAATACGGATCCGAGATTCCCCATGCTTATAGTGTTTGATTTGTATTATTGCGTAAAATCTTTTAATGATAATTGACACTTTTGGAAACAAAATGATTTCAGACATTATAAAGGAAGCACATTCAAGCACAAACTGCTTTGGGTTAAAGTGGCAGATTTTAATGATAAGTTTCCACTTGCTCAAGTAATACATACTTTGAGTCATCAACGTGTGGGAACACATGCCTTAGGGAACTCTCTGGCTGATGAAGCAGCCAAATCTGCAGTAGCCACAGCTAAAATTGCAGCAGTAACCCGCTCTAAATCTTGTGTCAACATCGATATCTTGACTGCCGGGAATGCATTTACAAATGGCAACCTTCTACCAAAGTGCTTTCCTTCCAAATATTCTTATCATTTAAATGATCAAAATATCCCTATTGTAACTATTCCTGGAGTTGGTGATCATGTGATTCCCAACACAAACCGTAGACATGATTTGATTGTGGCCGCTCATGAAGGTGTGGCTTCGGCTCATGCCGGTATGGCTGCCACTATTTCACTTTTAAAGCAATGCTGCTGGTGGCAGGGCTTATACCAACAAACTAGAAAATATGTTTTAACTTTTGACATTTGTCAACAGATCAAAAGTTGCACTGTGTCAACACCACCTCAGACACATTTGTTTATTTCCAACCAGCCTTTTGGCTGCATTCACTTAGATCACTGTGGTCCATTGATTTCTGATACTGCGTTCAAATATATTTTGGTTGCAGTTGATTCTTGCTCTAGATTCCTCTGGGTTTGGCCACAGCGCTTGACTGACTCTCGAACTGTTATTAAAGACTTGCAAGTCTTTGTCCGGACATATGCCTGTTGCGCATTCCACTTGGACCAAGGTCCGGCTGCGTTTCTATAGCATACCGTAGTTCGATGAAGTCCATGGGTGTGCAAGTGTATTTTTCTTCTCTGTAAAGACCTGAGGGTAGTTCTGTTGTGGAGAGAATGAACCGTGACTTAAAGCAGTCCTTACTGGCTAGAGTATTAGGCACAGGGCGTGGTTGATTGAATCATCTATATGTGGTTCAATTGGCATTAAATAACCTCCCAAAAAGAATTCTGGGTGGGCGGACCCTGTATTAAGTACTTTTTTGGCATCAAGATGTATGTTCCAGACCTTGTTGGTCCAGACATTATGGCAGCGGCCGCAACCTTTGATGTAGATAGCCATTGTGCTACTTACAGGGACCTACAAGAGTTCTGTAACGCTAACTCACACAAACATTTGCCTGCATCTCATCCTTCTGCTTCTGAAGGTGCTCTTCCAGTTTCCGGCTGACTTCCAAAAATTGGGGATCTGGTTTAAGAAAGGGGGCCATCAAAAAAGAATTCAACCCAATGTACCGTGCGCCTGTTCCAATCCTTAGCCTTCAAGGTACTCGAACTGTGATTTTGCCACCCCTCCCTAGATACAAAGACAATTGCTTTGTCTCCATTGAACATGTCAAGCTGCACCATGTGGCCAATTCTTCATAGTATGCTATGGAATAGCAGTTCTTTCCAGCATGACTTTTCTTTGCAGCTTGTTAACACGGCTGATGCTGATACTCCCCGGCTGAGGGAGGGGGAGGCAGAGTCCTCCACTGTCAATTTCCCTGACAAAATACCTGTTTCTAATATAATGTTTTCCACAGTAGAAGTCGTTTATAATGATCCACTGTTGGCGAGTCCATCGGAGTTGGCCTTTCCAAGTCCTACTGCCTAGTCCCACCCTCCTGTTTTTCAACTAGGTACCTCCGGGTATTATATGGATCAAGATAATTTTTCTTCCGACAGCTCTTCTGTTTTGTGCATGCCTCCAGCCCGGATTTGTATTTCATTGTTAAAACACACTTATGTAGTACATCCTTGAATATATGTTTGGGTCATACTCTCCTTGGTTTTCTTGTTCATTGGATTTGTGACAGTTTTTTTCCTACTGATCAATGGCCATTATCTCCCAGAATGCTCTGCTACAGAACTGGTTGGGCCCCCATTCTTCAGCGCATAAAATGAAGAGACTTGTCCCTTGTTAACATTTCTTCTATTCCAGCGACTGATGGAATTGTTTTGGATAAAGTTCCTTTCAACATATTCGGTCCGACAAAGAACCTGCTGGTACCATATGTTAGATTAGGCCCATCGCCACGTGTGTAGTCCTATGTATAAGTTAGCATTCGCTGCACCATTTGCTTTTCTGTCGTCCATTGTGTATGGTGATCGAAACTAATTCTCATTTATTCCAAGAAATGCCTCTTGCTAAGTTTCCTCGTTTCTGCAATAAAGAACCGTTGGTGCCAGCGCATAGCTTTCCCACCAGATAAAGGCCCTCTCCCACCTGTCTGGTAGTTTGATCACAACTCAGGGTGTAACAGCCTTGGACTGTGCTGAGTCGCGAAGATACGACAATAGAAACCTTTTTTTGTATTCCACTGTCCAGCTGCATACGCCTGGAAAATTCCACTGTGGGCGTGTTTTTAACTAATCATGAAATGTACATAATGTATCTCTATGCTTGCTGATCTTTAGTTCCCTCTGTACCACTCCTAGATACTGTGCAGACGGGGCTCCACTCTGACTGTATATGAATAAACAGCTATTGGTGCATATTCTCCACTGTCTCTCTGACTCTTCATTTGGTATGGAAGGCTGAGAGGTGGTCTATGGTGACCTGGGTGGCCCCGAGCGGGTCACTTCCTTCACATATGTGTTCAAAGTTTCAATGGGTGATGTAATAGTACTGGGGTTGCATTTGGATAATTGGGATGTTGATACTATAAATTCTAT
Source organism: Calotriton arnoldi (assembly GCA_963921515.1). NCBI lineage: Eukaryota > Metazoa > Chordata > Amphibia > Caudata > Salamandridae > Calotriton > Calotriton arnoldi. The sequence continues at coordinate 1,336,457 of CAWUFW010002133.1, read as the reverse complement.
GCTTTCTGATTTGGAATATTATACTGTTTTTGAATCAGACGATCTATAGCTTAATTCTGCTAACTATGCAGATATGTTCTGCTACAATCATTATGGACACCATTTCCTACATAGAACTGGTAGACAGCGTCCCCATTTTAGCTATACCCAATGGGAACATTGTCCAACTCCCCCTCCAGAAAGTTTCAAAAAGATAAATATACCCATTCCATGGAATATGATGCTTCAGACCCTATGTTATATTATTTTAAATTAACTCAAACTTTGGCCCTTAAAGGTTATGATTACTGGAAGGACACCATTGATTTGAAATCAATTTGGGGTACAAAGTCTTGGCAGGTGCAGGGCATGGAAACCATATTTAGAGGCTGTTTAATTCCCACACAAATTATTTTCCGGAATGAAACAATGCAGCAGACTTCTTGTTTAGGATTGGCTAAAATTAAATAAATGAATGCTCCAACCATTACCTCTGTCGCCCGTTTTGATTATTGGCAGAATATTACAAATTACACAGAAGAACAATTAAATAGCATGGTGCAGAATGGCACATTTAATTCTCTGTTTTTGAGTCATGGCGGGTGGTTATTGTGGCCAGTAGACATAAATGGTTGTCATGTTCATTTTTACCAATTACTCATCAGGGTTTAAATCAAGTTGACCTGATTCCTGATACCTTCTGTCAACACATTCTGGTACTATTACCACTAATTCAGTAGGAAAGTTATGTTAACAATGGTTGGAACATTCCAACCTGTCTGCAGTAAAACAACATCTTTCTCTCCTTTCTGAGGACATGAATTTATCAGATTTTCTTTTGGGTCCCAAATCCCCACTTTCTATAAGATTTATATATGCTACTTACAATATAATTTGGAACTTTTCCCAAATGGAAGCTGCTGCGCGTTTGAGCTAAATAGACCAAGATAAGGGGCGCCAGAGGGCGCGCAAGCAAGATGGGTGCACTAGCGTGAAGCTCTCGCCACCCGGGACCAGAAAAACAGTAAAATCCTGTCCCTAATGACTGAACATTGAGGCGAAGTCTGCGGCGCAAGGACGCGCAACCTGCTGTGACCCTGGCTCGCCTAATTTTTTGCTGGAGATAGCAGAGTGAGAAAGGAAGCGAGTGCAGACCCAGCCGCGGCTGCTGCGCCGCTAAGATGGCGGCCACTTAACAAAAAATCCCAGGAAAGTGCTGACTAGGGAGCGCACTACGCCCAAAACAGAAGGGGAACGCTTGCGGCACGAAGAACAGCCCCCTCCCGAGATCAACATCGCCGCTAGAGCCCTGCAGCATAGAGGTGAGGAGCGGGGTCGCCGACCAGACGCCGCAGGGCTTGCGGCAAATGGCAAGCAAGCGATTGGCGTATATACACGCTCTCGATGCTGGCGCCTGATGCTGAGGGACTACAAGACAGTGGAGAACGACGTGAGTACCGCTGCTGCCCCTACAAGTGTGTGGTACGCACTCAGGACGAACCTCTCTGATCCCGACCCCGTGCTGAGAGGTAGGGGGCCGGGAGGAGTGGTGGTGGTGACGGGCTCACCAGGATGCTGCACAGAATGCGGGGAGGCCCCTTCTCCATTTTGTCGCCGTGCTGCTTACCCGACTGCTCTGGGGTCGACAGGACGTGATCGCAGCCCTTGCCCCCCCCCCGTAGAGGAGCCGGTTGGGAGGCTAGACTGCCCTGTGCCACGGGAAGCCCCCCAGGCGCGAGGAGACTGACGAACCTGCAGACTGCTCTGGCTGCTATGACGCGGCCTAAGAACCTGGGCTAACTAAACTGAGCCACACACCGGCAGGCAGGGCTCTGCTCCCCCTCTACTAAGGCAGAAATCCAACCCTGAGGGGGCTATTCTCACAACCCTCCCACCAACTACAATCAGGGCAAGTACGGGGGCTCCCATAGACAAAGACCACACACAAACACATTCCTGGCCTGAACCGCGGCAGCAGTAGCCAAAGCATAGGCAGAACCGAAGGAAAGCAAAACAAGCTGCAGTACGAAGCCCGCAAATCAACTTGCACGCAACATAGCCAAATGGTCCAAAACATGGCAGAGGGCCCTCATTCTGACAGCCAAACTTCAGCAGACGACCTGAAGGAACTGCTCCTCACAATGAAGCACAGCCTCACCTCCATAGAAAATAAAATGGATGATATGAGCACTCGCATGGACACATTAGCACACAAACTGGAGAAACACAACGGGCACATTACTGAGGCTGAGCACCGCATTTTTGAGCTAGAAGAAACGACGACAGACAGGAAGGAACAACTGCTTAACATGGAACGCCTGCTGAAGGTGATAGCGGCCAAGAACGGAGACCTAAAATCAAGATCGCGTCGCAACAACATACGCATCCTAGGTGTAGCAGAGTCCATGAACACCGGGAAGATAGAAGAATACGTAGAGCGCCTACTCACAACTGTATTTGGAGCGGGGGACTTTTCAACGCTACTTATAGTAGAAAGAGCTCATCGATCACTTACTGGCCGACCCCCTCCTGGAGCCCCTCCAAGGCCAATCATCTCCAGGTTGTTAAATTACTGCAACTGTGACACCGCCCTTCAGCTGGCCAGGGAGCACCGACAACTTTCCTTTGAGGGCTCAGACATCGCCATATATATAACCAGATTTTACCATGGCGGTGCAGGAGGCTCGAAGGAAGTTTTTGCCAGTGAAGAAGAAACTCCAACCGGTGAACATCACATATGCCATGCTCTACCCGGCACGCCTCCGAATAACACATCAGGGGAAGCAACATTTTTCACAAACCCACAACATGTGGCGGACTTCCTGAAAAACGCTTGCAGGGGATCTCCCTTGGCGGTGGCGGCCCGGGCTTGCTCCTGCTCTCCCTCACTGATGTCAGAGCAGGGCTGACAGAGGCTGATTACATTGGCTCTGAAGCACCCTCAATTGGGGAGCTGATGGCACGAATTGGGCCCCTGTATGACAATCCAAACTGACCATGTTACAATTGAAAATTGGGCCTGGGTGTGCTGCTAGCGACTGAACGAGAGAAGAAATATCCACCAATGCTGGTCCTGCAGCGCTCTTACACAAAAGACTACTATATCGGACACACTGGATGCAAGAGAATATGTCCTGGGCACCCTCGAGGTGGACCTGCTACACCCTCCTGCATCACCCCAGAAAGACATCCTGAACGCTAACTGTTTTGTTTGACGGGCTGAGCCCCTCTGTACTCTACGTCTCTTGCTGTACTGTGCTTATCTCAATCTGCACAGGATACAGCTCATAGATTTCGAACCATACTTTGAAGACGTGGCATTGGGTAGGCTAGGAGATGCCCAGAGAGAGTTCCTTTCTGTTGAGATTGAAGAAGAGGAGATCCGTGCAGCAATAATGCAACTCTGCTCTGGGCGAGCTCCAGGCCCGGACGGCCTACCTGCAGAATTGAATAAAACATATAGCAACTGCCTGGCTCCATTCCTGAAAACCCTGAACGATGAGGCCCGGGACTTGGGCATCCTCCCATGGACAATGCGGGAAGCACTCATCATCTCCATATTAAAGCCCGGGAAACCAGAGAACAAGTGTGACTCATACAGGCCCCTCTCACTGATAAATTGCAATGTGAAGATATTAGCAAAAGTACTCGCTAACCACCTGAGCCTGCTTGTGAATGCTTTAGTATTTCCTGACCAATCAGGATTCATTCCTGGGCAAGCGACGTCACATAACCTCCACACCCTCTTCACTCTCATGCAGGACATAAACCCTGACCTGATATTTCTAGTTGCTACTAAGGCATTTGACTCCCTTGAATGGGATTACCTTCATGGCGTGCTGCGCCGAATGGGATTTCCGCCTCCCTTCTTGTCCTGGATCAAGCTGCTCTATAATCAACCACAGGCCAAAGTGCTGATTAACGGGATGTGCTCCTCCCATTTTCAAGTCACACGGGGGACAAGGCAGGGATGCCCACTGCCCCCCTTACTATTTGCGTTGGCCATAGAGCCACTAGCAGCCAAACTCCGGCAACACCACCGAGAGTATGCAAACCGATATCCCACGAGACATCTACTGGTATCCCTTTATGCCGACGATATCACACTGTATCTTTGAGACCCTGAAATCAGCATCATCCCAATACTTAGAGAATTTATACATTTTGGAGTGCGATCAGGGATAAACATCAATTGGGAAAAGTCCCAAATCTTCCCTCTCACCCCTTCGGTCCAGCGGTATGTCCTCGACTATCCACTGACCTGGTGTGAATCTGCACTCAAATATTTGGGGCTTATTGTCACTAAAGACAGAACAGAGCTGATACGAAACAACTATGGACGTATGCTGGAGGACTTGACGGACTCAATAACGAGGTGGATCTCTATGCCCCTCTCGCTGGCGGGTCGGATCTCCTTGATTATGGTGATAGTATTGCCAAAACTGCTATATCTTTCTAGCAATATTCCCTATGCCCCAGGCAAGCACTTTTTTAAAGCTCTCAAAACCCATCTGCTTCAACTGACATGGGGAGGGGAAACAACCCAGACTGAAATGGGAGGTCCTGACTCAACCTTTTTTGAAGGGGGGGTTCGAAGCTCCCGATATGGAATTCTACTTCTTGTGCGCCCAGGCGCACTTTGCGGCATATCGGTTCCGACCCCTTACATATATGCCACACTTAGCTGTGGAACAGGGACACATCTAGTATCTTTGTAAGTGGTAGTAGCCTGACTAAAGGGAGGGTGTTGTGTGTTTCCTGCATCACCCATTGTAGTTTTCCCTATGTCAGCCTAACTGTGCTCGTTGTAGGCCTCATTTTCCTTTGCACATGTTACTACACAAACACGTTTTGCTTTCGTGCCACATTGTGCTTTTACACGGAACCTGCATATGTTTTCGCTTTCTGTTCATTTGCAGGGATTTAGTCTGAATACTATAGACAAGGTCAAACAACAACATCCCATGGTATTCTTTCTGGCCAGGCACTAGCCCCTGGACATAAACAAGAATGCAGCTGTTGTTTATGTGCACACATGTCCTATCATATAGATGAGCACATGAGCCAAAAACAGACACATGGAATGGGAGTTCTGAGACAAAAGCACTGCATCTGCTAAGATGTAGAACATCCATCTGTGAATGCTATGGTACGGGGTCTACCAGTAATCCCAGAGATCTTTGATTATATAATCATTTAGCTTCATTAGCTAGGGAAGAGGGGTTAGGTTACTGTGTTTTATAAAATGACAGGGCTTATATAGATTATTATCCATGCTAACGGTATTTTTAGTATGCATTTGTTTTCTAATTGTGGCACGTATACTGCATTTCAGAGCACAATAGTTTAAATAAATATTCTAAACTGCCTTTGTGTCTCCTGGTTATCTTATTGTGGATGAGTAAGAGTGGGAGAGCAAAAGAGTCTGCCCTGTTACCGCGATCCCTGAGAGGGTCGAGAGTGTTTTGTCTGGGGTGCCAATTTACTTGTTTCTCTGGTAAGGTTAGGAGGGCAAGTGAGGCACTATAGCTAGTAGGACTCTGACTCATTGGTACTGAGGTGGTATGGTGTCTAAGTATCTACATACTGATGTTCTATGGTTCTAAGCATAGTTCTGTTCTAAGAGCAGAATCCCTGCAACACAAGTCTAGCCTAATTGAATAATGAGAAATGCCTTTCTTTGCTGACCATATTAATGATACCTAGAGTACAGTTAAAAAATATCTTCAATTCTGCCCGAAAGGTTTAAACTCAGCACTACAATTTCATCAAGATCTGTGTGAAAGTACTGAGTACTTTTTATTAATAAAACTCAGAACATTCATAAATTCTTCACAAAATGCCATTGGAAGAGCACTATGTTTTTAATGGATAAGTCACAATCCTGAAAGAGACACCTGTTCTCTCCTTTTCTATACTTCAAATTAAGAATGATTGTTCTGATATACAGGCGAAAGAAAGGTGCAGTCTCTATTGGAATCTGTCTAGAAATTATATTAAAGCTTTAAATATTAAAGTAAATCCCATAAACAATTGCCTCTGAGGTAACATCTCTTGAATAACACCTTGAGTTCTCGGATTATTGTGGACAAATTGTAAACAGCAGCTGTGTTCCCGCTACTAGAGTAACCTGCATTAGATGGCAATAAATAAAGTAATATTAAGCTTCTATCCAAGCTGTCGTTTGGTGAAACTTCTTGCTGGGCTGGGATTACACTTTAATAGAGATGTTGATGATACCCAAATATTAATGAGAATTGGTTCCAATAATCATGATGTGCCAGCTATGCTAAAATCTTTTCTCTTAGCCTTCAACAGTAAAAGTGCAAAAAATGTTTTAAGGCTTAACCAGGAGAAAATTACATTCTCATTTGTGGCTATATGCCATTACCAACCTGCAAAGGCTGTGGGCCAAGCTCATAAAGTGGAAAATTAATCCTCATCTTCTGCACTTTATCACCGAATTGTATACTGATACATAGTTGCAGGTAAAGCCATCTACAGACAATACCCTGACTTCTAAATTCAGCACCGAGAACAGCCTCAAACAAGGTTGTATTTTGGCCCCCTTATTATTTTCCTTGTACATTGCAGACTTAACCGAGTCACTGGAGTCAGATCAGAGTATTCCTCCCAAGCTGGGAGATATAAAAATAACATATTTGGCCTATGCCAATGACTTGGCGATTCTTCACAAACGCTAAAAGGCCTACAACATCGATTAAATAATTTGCATACTTATACTTTGGAGAACAGATTAATTGCTAATCTGTCCAAAACTAAAGTCATAACCTTGGGAAGAAAACTAAATTCATGGGGTTTGTACTAGGAGATGCTACAATCGAAATAGTCAAACAATATGATCATCTTGGGGTGATATGACAGCAAGGTATCATGGTCGGACCATCTAGCCATTAGAAAGCTTAAGTCAACGATGATCATCAAATCAGTACTAAGATTTGCAAATCTGTCCGCGGGAAAGCAATCAGAACGGCATTGCAAGCATTAAACATGAAACTGATCCCATATTTGCTATATGCATCTTCCGCGTTGAACCACAAGACCGTTTCCAGTCTTGATAAAATATTCATGCAACGTGTATGCAACCTGCTGCACCTCCGTATAGCAACCCCCCACTGTGTCATTAGACTAGAATCAAGTCTAAAATCTCTAACATTACTCCACTCACAGAAGCACCTTGAATTACTTCTGTGATTGTGAAAAAGCGGATCCAACATCACAAAAATACCAAATTTATCAGGAAGTAAGCAAAACTACATACAAGAACTTAGAGTTGCAAACTTTACCCGCAAGCTCAGAAACCTATGATCTACCTGATTCACAGACACTGACGCAGATGAATCGACCAGCCCGGAAAATCCTACTCCGTGGTACCTTTGCTTTCAAACAGAGGGACTTTGAACTGGCACAGGCCAAACAATACAACCATATAGACTTAGTGTTTGATACCTAGTCTCTGCAGAGGCAAGAATATTTAGGGTAAAATTTGCCTGATTATGTTAAAATTAATTTTTTAAGGTTCAGATTATTTTATATCCCAATTCATGAATTCAAAGGGAAATAAAACCAAGTTTTTAAAGATAAAACGGTTTGTCGACTTTGTGGGCATGTAACCAAATACCATCTGCACATCTTTTATATTTGCTCTAAACTGTTGCATTTAAGAAAAAAGCACTTACGCCCCATGTTCAACAAGGCAAAATTAAAATCAGCTGTGGAAGCTGTCAGGTACTGTTTAGCATTTGGGAAGACAGTGCAATAATAAGGTTAACAACATTTTTTGATCAGGCTTATAAAGACCTATGTGTATGATTTTATCACTCATTTATATGTCCTGATTTATCTCTTTAGTATCTGGATTTAAGCAATCTGTTTTTATACAAACCTACCTTAATTTATATGCCTTTTTGCACAAATTGCGCATTTGTACCACATCGGCATATTTTTTTTTTAAAAAGTCAGCTAGTGGGTCAAATAAGATCAACGGAAGAGGCTGATTGAGACTGTGAAAGTGTTCGGAGCATTAATAAGGCTAATGATGTTATTGGTCGAGGATTATAAACCAGCTCTTCTGCAAACATGTAAATGTCTACACTTTGCTTGATTATTCTTGTATCGAGTTTCATGCAAACTGCTCCTATATATTGATTGCAAATTATATGTCTCTGGGCGTTTGTGCATTTCCTAAAAATTAGTATTTAAGAAATAGCATTTTGCCAGGGATTTCCAAGAGGGCAAAACAAGATCTACCATTTAATCCGCCTGCCACTGTGATAGTCTCAAGGAAAGTAGTGCAATAATACGCCAATAAATTTGTAGATCCGGCACACAAATTATGAACTCTGTGACTTAACTATTCTGTCCATACTCTGAATTGTATGATCCGAGTTCACATGCAAGGATTTTTTTCTTTTATGCCCTGATTTTATAACACTATTATTTTAAAAATCTTTTACCTATCTTCCCATACTTGTGGTGATCATGATGTTTTTCACCTTTTCTTGTAATCTTTTGATTAATACAATAAACTTCTATTACTTACTACTACTACAGTACCAGCCTGGTTCATTCGAGCACTACCCTTCGCAGACAGGAATCTAGGATAATCTTTTTTCACCTCAAAGTGCTTCCTTTTATTGGCCTTTTAACATCAATTTAAGATTCACAGATAAATGCTGTTCCACCTACCGGAGCTGAAGCATAGTTTGGTTGTCAGGGCCATTATTGCCTCTAGACTGGATTAATGCAATGACAATTCCTTGGTGTACCTGAATGCGAACCTGGATTTTAACACCACTAACGTGGCTGCACGCCGGGACCAACACGAACACCACACCATTACACGGTGCAATGTGTAGAGGTCGAAGATGCATGATCTAGAGGTACAGAGTGCACATGCTTTTTTAATTTAACAAAAGAGAGTTCCTCTCCTTTTTGTTAGAAAACAATGTTCCTGGAATGGCTAATGTCAAAAGTTAAGATGTCTCAGCTCAAAGGGAAAGAGAGGGGATCTCCTGTGTTGTGGCACCAAGGGAAGGACAGAGAGCTAAAGAAGATACAAGCCTTCTCACAATGGTGCCTGTCACCTGAAAGTAATGTAAATATGTGCAATTGGTTAATCAGAAATTGTAAAGGCAGGTTTGGATTCAGTATTGGCTTTAACTGATGGAGTCACTTGAAGATTTATAGTGACAAAGATTTATTCTTTTTGAGAGGCAAGGCAGTTTTAAAATAATGGCTTACATATTCACAGTGCTTTCTGCCACAGGCTGGGACCTCGCAGCACTAAAAATACACAAGTCACTAATCTCCACTGTCTCAACCAGGATTACGTTCCTCGACGCCCTCGACACACAGAGACATCTGCAGTGATCACATTAACCAACAGAGGTTTCATAGCGTAAAAGAGTGAATTTCCCACTGATTAGTTTGATGTCTGACCCCACCCCCACTCTGACGGACCCCATGCCATTGCACTTAGGATCACACCTCCCATTCTTTTTTAATGCACTTCAACCACTGGTTGTGTGCACTAACTACCATTCTAGCAACACCATTATGCTTTGCATGGGTATCACTTAGTGGTTGCAGCAGCCATCCCTAGTTTTTCCATGCAACCCCTGGCACTGTCTTTAAGATCCCTAGCTTTAGAGATGGCAAAATTAGTGCCAAGAACACAGGGGCGGCTCACTCTAATGGACCTTGGGGATAAGACCTCCTTATGTTTTGCCCGTTTTTAGGTTGCAGCCTACCAGACAGCACAGCTGTCTGATTTGCGAAAGACATCTTGGCGACATTCAGAAAGTTGACCTAGGAATGCATTCCCCCCGTTGCTTACTATTGTCTTTGTGGTTTGTAACTCACATTTCCTGGCTTTCTATTTTCTGGCTTTATTTGCTTTGGGCTATCCAGCTTGAGTTCGTCCCTCCCGTTGCCCAAATCTTGTTTAAGATATTCTTCCATGAACTCGTTAACTGTAAACAAGCCTTAAAAGTTTGTTCTTATCTTGTCACATTTGCTATGCATTTAAAGACAGAGGTCAAATGCCAGGCTGTGTCTTCCAGGGAGCTTGGTGTTTATTTTTCTTACTCTGACTTCAAAGTGAGAGGATTTATGTAACACTGATGCTGGCTATTGGGGGTCTGCTTGAGGAAAGCTGTACAGATGTTATTTTTTTTCTAGCACACAACAAAATGTAAATGAACTATGCTGACGATCAGATCAATATATTGGGTGATGACATTTCCACACATAGTTTGTGCACTGTATACTTTTATCAGTAAAACTGCATGCAAGTGCAAATGTAATGATCATTTCAATTGAAGATGTGTTGTCTGTAATGGCAGTAAGCTACTATGCTATGCATACTCCACGTTACCCCACTCTACTCTGCATCATTCCATGGTACTGTGCTCTATTGTGCACCGCTACACACTACGCAACTCCAATACACACTGCGTCACTGCACTCTTCTCTGCACCACTCCACGCCTCTGAACTTTACACCATTCCACTCTACTCTATGACAATGCACTCTACCACATACTACTCTACTATGCAGCACTGCACTCTTCGCCACTGCACTCTACACTCCTCCACTCCACTCTCTGCCACCCTACTCTGCAAAACTGCACTATATGCCAATGCACTCTACACCATTTTACTCATAACCAATGCATTCTACACCAATCTACTCTGCACCAAATCACTCGATGCCACTATACTCTATGCCACTGGATTCTACTCTGCGTCACTGCACTCTATTCTACACTGCACCAAATCACTTTATGCCACTGCTCTCTAAGCCACTCTGCTCTGCGCCACTGCACTCCACTCTGCACCACTGCACTCCACGCCTCTTTACTCTCCACCAATGCACTCTACGCCACTGCACTCCACTGCACTCCACGCCACTGCACTCCACGCCACTGCACTCCACGCCACTGCACTCCACGCCACTGCACTCCACGCCACTGCACTCTACGCCACTGCACTCTACGCCACTCTAATCTACTCTGCACCACTGCACTCTACGACACTCTACTCTATACCACTGCAGTCTACCCCACTATACTCTACTCAAACAATCTCCTCTGCCACTGCAGTCTATGCCCCTCTATTGCACTCTGCGCCACTCCACACCATGTCACTCCACACCACTGTACTTTACGCCACTACACTCTGTGCCACTTCACTCTGCGCCACTGCACTCAAAACCAACACACTACGCCACTGCAATCTACTCTGCCCAATTGCACTGTACACCACTCTACTCTATGCTACTGCACGCTATGCCACTCTACACCATTGCACTCTATGCCACTTTACTCTGCACCATTGTATGCCACTGCACTCTACACTCCGACACTCTACTCTGCAGCACTGCACTCTCTGCCACTGTCAGTCAATCAGTCAAGAAAACTTTATTCAATTGTTTTGTTAGACAATCATAAAAGCACATAAAAAACATACAATTCATTATACGATAAATATATAAAAGTAATAATGGGTGAACTATAAAAAAATTGTTGTAATTACCAACCTTAAAAACATAAAAAGATATGACGATGCGCCCTGTTCTGCTCACTGATTAGGTTACAATGCATTTCCTTTGATGGATTATTCTCTTTAAAAACATTGCAATCCTCCTTGCTATGTGTTCATTCTCTAAAAGCTGCAGTTTAATAAGTGCCGGGCGACATTGTCTCAGCCCCTGAGTTTTTAAGAGCGAAACAATCCACAAATTCCTTAACTCACTATAAAATTTACAAAAGAGAACTACATGGATGGTGGATTGGTCTGAGTGATTGTCACAAGGACACAATTCCAATTTTCGGGCCCAATCATTCATTTTTGGGAAGGTAACAAATCTATGAAAGGTCCCCAGCCTAAATCTTGTTAATAAAAGCCTATCATATCCACCAGGAACGAAAACTAAGTAGGGTTGTATGCTAAAAGTAGTTAAGACCAGCTGATTTTGTTGGACACTAGGCTTTAATATCTCTACCGACACTCTCAGTGTGTCCAATAGCTGGAGATCCTCCTTCTTTAAATCCTTTCTCGTGATCAGCTGCATAGTACACGGGTCTGTAAAATATTCTGAATGGCCTAGGTCGCACAGAAAATCTCGAACGTATCTTACCCACGGGATCTTTAGGGCCCCTTCCAATTTAAGACTGCCCAATAGAATATCTCTATTTAACTTAGTCTGTTCTTTTGTCCAGATCCTATGCCAGAGGAGGATGGGTTCCAATTTTATAAGATCAGAAATATACGGAAGCCCCAGTTTGGCGTGGCAAACATAGGAAGAAGTACTAGCCGGTACGGACAGAATGTATCTTAAAAAAGCGTTTTCCACCATCTGCAATGGGTGCATATCAGCAAAACCCCAAACCCCTGCCCCATACATGACATTGGAGATAAATTTTGCTTTATAAATTTGAATAAGCTCGCCTGGCGGTCTCCTTCCTAAGTTTTTTCAAAAAATTCACAAGGGCAGTTGTTGACCTCATGAACGCCAATTTTTTTACAGAAACAGCTTGAACCCATGAGTCATTTTGGTTAAATAAAATGCCGAGGTACGCAAAATTTCTTGTGGGTGCTATCTTTTGCCCATCCACGAACATATCCCTAGATCTCTGACTACCACGGCCACACCTCATTATAAAAGTCTTCGAGGTGTTCACACTAAGTCCAAGGTCATTCATAAAATTAGAGAAACTATCTAAAACCCTCTGAAGGCTAATTGGCGTACGTGACATCAAGACCGCGTCATCAGCATAAAGGAGCGCAGGTATTGGGCGTCCGTCTATTTGAGGGAAGTCTCGGCCATCTTGTAGCAAAGCCTGCCCTAGACCATTAATATAAAGATTAAAAAGGAAGGGGGCCAGGACACAGCCTTGCCTGACTCCCCTCTTTATGGTAAATGAAGCTGTACGCTCACCACCCAAGCCAAAACGCACTCGTGCCTTAGCATCACAATAAAAACGCTTAAGAAAATGAATAATTTGTGCATCTACCCCCATATTCTCAAGGGTCTCCCATATTTTATTGTGCCTCACAGAATCAAATGCCGCAGTGAGGTCCACAAAGGCTAACAATAGTCTGCCCTTTTTTACCCTAGTATACTTCCCTACAAAGATGGCCAAATTTAGGCTCTGTTCGGTGGTCCCTAGACCCTCACGGAGGCCATATTGTAAGTCAGATAAAACCTGACTATCCTCAGCCCACTGCACTCTACGTCACTGCACTCTACGCCACTCTACTCTACTCAAACAATCTCCTCTGCCACTGCAGTCTATGCCCCTCTAATGCACTCTGCGCCACTCCACACCAGGTCACTCCACACCACTGCACTCAAAACCAATACACTACACCACCTCAATCTACTCTTCCCAATTGCACTGTACACCACTCTACTCTATGCTACTGCACGCTATGCCACTCTACACCATTGCACTCTATGCCACTTTACTCTGCACCATTGTATGCCACTGCACTCTACACTCCGACACTCTACTCTGCAGCACTGCACTCTCTGCCACTGAACGCTGTGCCACTATACTCTGCGCCACTCTACTCTGTGCCACTATACTCTGTGCCACTATACTCTGTGCCACTATACTCTGTGCCACTATACTCTGCGCACTGTATTCTACTCTGCATGACTCTATGCCACTCTAATATACTGTGCACAACTGCACTCTGACACTGCCCTCTACGCCACTTCACTCTATACCTCTCTTCTCTGCACCACTCTACTCTACGCCAGTGCACTCTACTATGCACAACTGCACTCTTTGCCAATGCACTCCATGCCACTCCACTCTATCCTTCACCACTCCACTCTACACCACTTCACTCCACTCTGAATCAATCTACTCTACGCCACTCCACTAAATGCCACTGCAATCAAGGCTGCGCCACTCTACTCTATGCCACTGCACTCTACGCCACTACTCTATGCCTCTGCACACTACTCTGCACCACTATACTCAGCCCTGTTTCACTCTACTCTGAAACAATCTACTCTACGCCAATTCACTCTGCACGACTTTACTCAAAACCACTGCACCTTAAGCCACTGCACCTATGCCAACTACTCAGCACCATTGCACTTTATGCCACTATACTCTATAACATTCTACTCTATGCCACTGCACTGTACACCACTTCATGCTATGTCACTCTACACCATTGCGCTCTACGCCAATGCACTCTACACCACTCTTTTGCACTCTGCACCACTGTACTCTGTCACTGCTGCCTGCATGACTGCACTGTATACCACTGCAATCTATGTCAATGCACTCTACGCCACTCTATTCTACTCTGCACCACTGTACTCTACATTTCTGCTCTCTGCACTACTCTACTCTGCTCCACTCTAATCTGCACCACTCTACGCCACTGCACTCTGCAGCACTCTACTCTGCATGACAGCACTCTTCATCACTGCACCCCATGCCACTGCACCACTCCTCTCTACTCTATGTCAATGCCCTCTACACCAGCCTACTCCTGTATTCCTACACTCTTGTGCCACTGCACTCTACTCTACACCACTCCAGTCTACTCTGCACCACTGCACTCTATGCCACTTTACTCTACGTCACTCTACTCCGCAACACTGCTCTCTCCTCCACTGAACTCTATGCCATTCTACTACGCATTGCTCCACTCTATGCCACTGTACTCTACGCCAATCCACTCTAGGTCACTCTAATCTACTCCACACCACTGCACTCTACAACACTCTACTATATACCACTGCCATCTTCGCCACTTCACTCTACTCTGAAACAATGTACTGTAAGCCACTGCAGTCTATGCCACTCTATTCCACCCTGCGCCATCCCACTCTATGCCAGTCCACACTATGCCACCAATTTTATACTGCTGCACTCTATGCCACTGCACTCTACACCAATCTACTCTGCACTACTGCATTGTACGCCACTATACGACACTGCACTCTATAACACTCTACACCATTGCACTCTACACTAATGCACTCTACGCCACTCTACCCTACACCATTGCACTCTACAACACTCTACTCTGCAGCACTCTCTGCCACTGAACTCTATGCCACTGTACTCTGCACCATTTTATTCTATGCCAATGCACTCTACTCCACACCACTCCATGCCACTGCACTCCACGCCACTCTAATCTACTGTGCACAACTGCACTCCATGACACTGCACTCTAGGCCACTCCACACCACTCCGCAATACTGCATTCTACACGAATGCACTCTACGCCACTACTCTATACCACTCCACTCTACCCTGCACCACTTCACTTCACTCCACTCTGAACCAATCTACTCTATTCTACTGTATTCTATGCCACTGCAATCAATGCTGTGCCACTCTACTTTACACCACTCTACTCTATGCCACTGCGTTCTACCCTGCATCACTATACTCTACCCTGAACCACTCCAGTCTACTCAATCTACTCTACGCCACTCCACTCTTTGCCACTGCACTCTACGTCACTGTACCCCACTCTATGTCACTTCAGTCTACGCTATGCCACTGTACTCTAAACCACTGCATTCTTTGCCAATGCACTCTACACCATCAATGTACCCTACGCCAACTATTTTGCACCACTGCACTTTACACCACTATTCTCTACAACATTTTTCCCTATGCCACTGCACGCTTCATCATTCTACACCACTGCACTCTACACCACTGTACTTTACGTCACTGCTCGCTGCACTGCTCTACTTTACACCACTCTACTCTGCACTGCTCTAGGCCACTGCACTACACAACAGTGCACTCTACGGCATCCTACTCTGCATGACAGCACTCTATACCACTGCACACTACGCCACTGCACACTACACCACTGCACACTATGCCAATGCCCTCTACACTACTCCTGCATTGCTCCACTCTTATGCCACTGCACTCTACCCTGCACCACTCCAGTCTACCCTGCACCACTCCAGTCTACTCTGCCCCACTCCAGTCTATGCCACTTCACTATCCATCACTCTACTCTGCAGCATTGCTCTCTCCACCACTAACCTCTACGGCACTCTACTCCGCATTGCGCCACTGCACTCTATGCCAATTCGCTCTAAGCCACTCTAATGTACTCTGCACCACTGCACTCTATGACACTCTACTATATACTACTGCACTCTATGCCAGTTCACTCTACTCTGCGCTATCCCACTCTTTGTCAGTCCACACTACGCTGCCAATTGTTTATCCCACTGCACTCCATGCCAATGAACTTTACACCAAGGCTGTCTTCATCACTTTAATTGAAACAAATACTCTCTATGCCACTGCACTCTACACCACGCCATTCTACACCACTGCAACCAATGCTGTGCCATTCTACTCTACATCACTCTACTGTA
Source organism: Calotriton arnoldi (assembly GCA_963921515.1). Classification (NCBI taxonomy): domain Eukaryota; kingdom Metazoa; phylum Chordata; class Amphibia; order Caudata; family Salamandridae; genus Calotriton; species Calotriton arnoldi. Next base: position 1,320,068 of record CAWUFW010002133.1, on the reverse strand, counting down.
TATCACTGCACTCTACCCTGCACCACTCCACTCTACGCCACTGTATTGTACGGCACTCTACTCCACGCCACTACAGTCTATGCAATGCCACTGTACTCTAAACCACTGCACTCTACGCCAATTCACTCTTCAACACTTTACTCAAAACCAATGCACCCTATGCCACTGCACCTACACCAACTACTTTGCACCACTCCACTTTAAGCCACTATACTCTATAACATTGTACTCTACGTCACTGTGCTCTACATTACTCTGTTCTACTCTGCACGACTGTACTCTACATCACTGCTCTCAGCACCACTCTACTCTGCAGCAATCTATAACTCTGCACTCTAGGCCCTGCACTCTGACACTCTACTCTGCATGACTGCACTCTATGCCACTTCACTCTATGCCACCGCATTGTAATTCGCACAACTCAACTCTATGCAACTCTACATCACTGCACTCTACATCACTCCACTCTACGCCACTGCACTCTACTCTGCACCACTCCACTCTATGTCATTTCGCTCTACTCCACTCTACTTTACTCTGCACTGCTCTACTCCACTCTGTGCTACTCCACTCTACGACATTGCACTCTACACCACACCAATCTACTCTGCACTGCTCTACTCTATGGCACTGTACTCTACGTCACTCAAGTCTACACAATGCACTCTACACCACTTTACTCAAAACCAATGCACTCTACGCCACTGAACTCTATGCCAATCTACTCTGCACCACTGTACTCTATGCTGCCACTTCACTGTGGGCCACTCTACTCCACTCTATGCCACTCCACAACACTCTACTCCACTCTATGCCATTCCATGATACTACTCCACTCAACAACGCTCTATGCAGCTCCCTCTATGCCACTCAATGCCACTTTACTCCACTCTATGACACACAACTCTACTCCACTCTGTGCCACGTCACACTATGACAATTTACTCCACTATACACCACTCTACTCTACAACACTCTACACAACACCCTCTATGCCACTCCAATCTGTTCTACACCATTCCACAACACTCTATGTCACTCCACTCTACTCAACTCCGACACTGTGCTCCACTCTACTCCACTCAACTCTATGCCCTTCCACTCTGCAACACTTTACTCCCTCCACAACACTCCACATTACTGTATGCTACTCTATGCCACTCCACTTCACTACTCTCCACACCACCCATTTCTACTGTACTCCATTCCACGCCATTCCTTAACACTCCACTCTACTCCACTTTACGGCACTCCACTCTCCTTTACCCAATTAACTTTGAGCCATGCTGAACAGCAGCCACTATGGTGTACAACAATGCTAAAACATATTGGCAAAGCCAATAGGTCTTTCATAGGCAAAACCTTTTGGCTTTGCCAATGCTTGTTATTATACTAATCAGGCATAATATTGCATTATTCATGATTAGTGCAGTAACAATGGAGCACAATTAGCTGGAACAGGACTTTTCCTTGCAGCTGAGGTAAGTAAACTATTCTTTTAAATATAGGTTGTCTGCATGCCTGCGGGTGAAAGTGTGTTTATATGAACGAGCATATGTATGTTATGTTATGTTATTTTCATTTGTAACACGCGCAGATACTACGAGAGTGTCCCGGCGCGAACCTTGGGAGATAGAGAGCAGAGCCTGATTTAGGGAAAGAGGAAGGTTTTCAAGTTATTTTTAAAATGAATGGGGTCCTGAATGCAGCGGAGAGCAAGAGGCAGCGCATTCCAAGCTAGAGCGGCTTTCACAGCCAAAGAGCTACCGCCCGTCCTTTGCAAGCAAAAGCGCGGGACTTGGGCCAGAAGTTGGGAAGTAGAACGCAGGTGTCTTGCGGGAGTGTAAAAAAAAGCGTTTCTGAAGATAGCTTGGCCCTATGGCATGAAGAGCGCGATGGGCGATAACTAAGGACTTGAATTTAACCCGCTCTGCTATGGGCAGCCAGTGTAGAGCACGAAGATGTTGTCTAACGCTGCATCTGGCAGGGATGTTCAGGAGAAGCCTGGCGGGCGCGTTCTGCACCACTTGCAGTTTATTTAGTAAATAGCTCGGGGCGCCAATGTATAAGGCGTTGGCATAATCCAGCCGAGAAAGAATGAGGGCTCGGGTAACTGTCTCCTTGGCCGCCCGAGGAAGAAGGGGGAGGAATTTCCTGAGAATTTTTAAAAACCCAAAGCAGGTCCCTGACAGCTTTTTGATCTGGGTCGAGAATGTGAGGTTCTCCTCGAACCAAACCCCTAAGTTCTTGACGGGATTCCCTAATGAAGCAGGAAGCACCGAATCAGACGGCCAGAGTGTTTCCCTAAACCGAGGGGGAAACTTTCCAAAAAGGAGAATTTCCGATTTCTCCTCATTGCATTTGAGTTCTGCGACGGCCAACCAGTGAAAAACTGTGGTCAAGCAATGTTTTGCGGCAGAGGTAGAGCACTCGTTTTTTCCCCATGTAAACAGGAGCTGGGTGTCGTCGGCGTATGCAATAATCTTTGCACCTAGGTCCTCAGCCAGCTGAACAAGAGGGGTGACATAGATATTAAAAAGAAGAGGACTCAGGGAGGAACCCTATGGGACCCCTGTAGTCACTTTCTTCGGTGAGGAGGAAAACGGTGGAAGCCACACCTGCTGCGTCCGATCCTCCAAGAAGGATTTGAGCCAATCCCATGCAGTTCCTGATACGCCAATCTCAGCCAGTCGGGTGAGCAGAGTGGGGAACCGTATCGAATGCCGCCGAGAGGTCAAGCAAAATCAAGGCAGCCCTCCCGCCGGCATCCAAACAGTCTCTGATGGCTTCGGAAATTTCCACCAGGGCTGATTCAGTACTAAAGGAGGCCCTGAAGCCTGACTGAGTTGGATGAAGAAGGCCTGAACTTTCAACAAAGTCGGTCAGCTGTCTGGTGACCACTTTTTCGCATACCTTAGCCACGCTAGGCAAAAGGGAAATGGGCCGGTAGCTCACCGGGCACAGGGGGTCGAGTGATGGCTTTTTTAAGAGAGGGAGAATCTTGGCCTGCTTCCAGGTTGCCGGGACAAGAGCTTCAAGGAGGGACATGTTAATGAGTCTATTGACTTCTGGATTAACAGTATCCGCAACGGCAGCCAGAAGTCTGGCAGCACAGGGGTCCGAAGGGGATCCTGATTTCAGACCCTTTAAAATTTTGAGGGAGCTGGGTAGATCGATGGGGACAAATGCAACCAGCGAGTGGAGGGGAGGGACCAGTGGGGGCCCACCAACCAGGGGGGTGCCTGGGTCCTTTTTGCAAGAAGTAAAAGACGCCTGTATGGTGTGAATTTTCTCCATAAAAAAAGTGGAGAGAGCTTCACACCAGGAGGCAGAGGATGGAATCATACTTGATTGCGCTTTGGGAGCCAGGAAACTCTGAACTATGGAAAAAATTTCCTTTGAGATATTCTCAGCTGCATCAATTCTAGTCCCATAGTAAAGGCTTTTGGCCTGCACTATAGCCGTATAATAAGTTTTTTGTTTGTTTCTCAGCCTAAGTTTATCCCCAGGGCAGTACTCCTTACGCCAGGCTCTCTCCAGTTTCTTACACTCTTTGCTTCAGTATCCTCAAAGCGGGAGTGAACCAAGGATTAGAGGGGGGAGTCTCTGGAGTGCCTATGACCAGTGGCAGGGGATATAAAATCCATATTGTTAGAGATCCAGCTTGTGAAGCCAGCAAGCCCTCCTACAAGGTCGTTGGCGGGAAAGGGTCTGGTGGCCGCCAAGGCCTGGCTGAATGTCAGCGGGTCAATTCTAGAAAAAGCCGGCTCACGCTCGGACCGGGGGGAGAGGTTGACGTCTAACGTTTCCCAGGAAAAGTATGTCAGAAAGTGATCTGACCAGGGAACCGGAATGGGGATTTCAACAAAGATGGGAACATTCGAACAGATGGGTTCTAGGGTATGGCCCCCTGAGTGCGTCGGGAGGCCAACCCATGGGGTGAGCTGAGCGAGAGACAATATATCTAATAGCTCAAGAGTGTCACTCACAGCTGCCTGGTCGAGATGAATATTTAGATCACCAAGGACAATATAGTGGGCAAAGCGGAGTGCTCGGGGAACAATGGCGTCCCCCAGTGCTTTCAAGAAAGCACTTGCCGGACCAGGGGGTATATAGATCAAGGACCCACCTAATGTAAAATGAGGCGAAACATTAATACTAAAGTCCAGTGCTTAACAATCCCCCTAAGGTGTAGGAACATCCCGTTGGAGGGTCCACTTGTCTCTATGTATGATGGCCACCCCTCCCCCTCTCCCTTTTTTCCTATCTAATCTAGAGATTCTATAGCCGGTCGGGATGGCCAACGCAACTGTGGGATTTGAAAACTCATCCAACCATGTCTCTGTAATAAACAGAAGATCAACTTTATTGTCCACCAAAAGATCAAAAATATCCTGATAGTGCCTCTTGAGTGAGCGCGCATTAATAAGGGCGGCATGCATAGCTGGCTCGCGCTTACCCCTTTTAGAAGCAACCCTGGGTGGAGCAAGTCCGGCTGAGCCAACACTCAGTCTAAAGCCACAGGTAGAGCAAACTGAGTCATTGCACTCCAGCACATCCCATCTGCTAGTGTGAGAACACGGAAGCGGGCGGAGTGAGTAGAGTTCCTCACCGCTATACAACCCCCGCTCTGCAGAATGGGACACAAGTCGGACAGCGTAGCTGGTGCTGAACGCTTCTGGGACGCTGACGGGCGCAGACGGGCTTGCCTTAGGCTTGCCTTCGGCGCGCCAGCGGCGCGTCCGCGCAGAGCGCATGTTTATAGGGGCAGCCGCTCCGACAACTAGGGTACGCACTGAGCTAAAATGGCGTCTCTAGTTGTCGAGTGGTGGAACCCAAGAAGTAACTGCCGGCCCGAACTCCAGTGCCCGGACAGTGGACCAAACGTAATGCCCAAAAAGCCCCAGTCAACAAATTCATACAGTGCAAATATATAAAACAGGCAAGAAATCAGAAAGCTGATAAAATATTTTTAAAAATTAGTAAATTTAAAAGCAGATAGCATCAGATTAGCAGCAAATTCAAGACAGAGATAGCAGCAATGACAGGCAAAGTAAGCCTCCAGCAACCTCTCAAGGCACTGGCGTCCGCGCAGCGTGCATGTTTATAGGGGCGGCCGCTCCGACAACTAGAGTACGCACTGAGCTAAAATGGCGTCTCTAGTTGTCGAGTGGAACCCAGGAAATAACTGCCGGCCCGAACTCCCGGGCCCGGACAGTGGACCAAACGTAATGCCCAAAAAGCCCCAGTCAACAAATTCATACAGTGCAAATATATAAAACGGGTAAGAAATCAGAAATCAGACATCTGATAAAATATTTTTAAAAAGAGTAAATTTAAGAGCAGATAGCATCAGATTAGCAGCAAATTCAAGAGAGAGATAGCAGCAGTGACAGGCAAAGTAAGCCTCCAGCAACCTCTCAAGGCCAACTGTGAGCATGTGTGTTCGTTGTGTGAGCATGCGTGTGAATGTGAGTAAATGAGAGTTACTGACAGGTAGTGAATGAGAATGCATGACAGAGTATAAGAGAGTCAGAGTACACAAAGGGAAGCATGGGTCAAGATGACATCGTCCAACTCTTGATGAATGTGTGACTGCAGAAGAGACATCCCCCCCTTTCTGATCCATGAAGCCCTTAGTTTAGGAAACCTGGGTTAATGTCATAATGAATGTCCCATTGGTATGAGAACATTGCCTCAATTTATCTGCATGTAACGCGTGTGCAATGTAGATTGGGAGTTCTTTTATCCTGACAAAGACCCTTAGACCAATTTCTGGAACTAAGCATAGATTGAAAAAAATGTGTATTTTTTTAGTGGTTAAGGTAACCATTATGTTCTACCTTTAGACCACAACTTCGATTTAAACCTATATCGGGGTACCCTAAAATAAAGGAACATCCTTTGGTTATACCCCAAGTTATTTTGAATGTGGTCTGACAAATTTGTGTTGTAAAGTAATATCTAAGAACTCCCAAATAAATTTAGTGGAGTCTGCTGGAGTGACATCATCCTACTCCAGTGTGAGAGGTCACCTATGATGAAGCAAGCCATGATAAGTTATGTGTGAGGCGACCTCTCAAATATCTCTTTGTGACCCAGTAGGCTATTACTTTTACATACAGGACAAGAGTGACTTCTTTCCTATTATACTCAAGTACCTTAGGTGTGACAATTTAGTAATCAGGAGGAAGTACTTGTGTTCTTTTTTATCTTGACTCTCCCATTGGGATTAAAAGAAATATACCCCTTCACTCTCAAAGCTCATGGCAACACCCTAATATAGGTGATATAAAACATAGACATTTGTCTACTTTGCGTTGGGTTTTTAATCATGCAATTATTGTTAAGTTATCAGGGTTAAGTGAATGTGACATGGCATCCTTGGAGTATTCCAGGTCAAAGGTCATATGATGTCACTTCCTGTGACAACATTAGGGTCAGAGGTAGAGTGATGCCACTTCCTCTACTCATGGCATTTTGGTGAATCGATACACTAGAAATTAGTCATTCTTGTCTGATTGATAGATTCTACATTATGTCTCGGTTGGAGGCCTTCTGCCTGCAAGTATAAATTCTATAAAGATAAGGCACTTATACAAAGGTGGGACCCGTGAAAGGGCATTTGGTAGGCACACTAAAATGCCTGTTACCCTGCTCCAACAAGGCAGCAACCATTGGTTTCATAAACAGCTAAAGACTAAGGGGCTGATTAGGATGGCGGTCGTACTTTTTTCCGACCGCCATCCTTTCGTAAATGGGACCGCCCGACAGGCTGTTGGCGGTCCCACCATTGGCATTAGGATGTGACCGCCACAACGGCGGTCGCAATGCCTATATTTTGTATTGCGGCGGGTGCTGCTGGCTGCAGCACACGCCGCAGTACAAAACGGGGACACTACACATATCCCTGCACTACATGGCAGGTACCATGCAGTGCCTGCCACATGGTGCAGGAATATGTAGGGGGGCACCATAGGTGCCCCCCAAAACCCACAGCTGAGGGCCAGGGGGGACGGGGGCCTGCTACAGGCCCCCAAAGTCCCTTTCGGGACATTGTAATCCCTACGGCGGTGCCTGGCAGGCACCACTAGCATTGTAGGAAATAGAACTCCCTCCGACGGGCTCCTCGAGCCCGTCGGATCTGTGGCGGTCGATCTCTCCGACCCCCACCCATCCGCCCGCCATCCTAATGTGGCGGGCGGGAATCCTCATTGCGATGGCGGTGGGACCGCCACCGACGGGCTGTCAGTGGCAGTCCCGCCGTCACCGTAATCAGGCCCTAAGTTTTTCATGTGATATGCGTTTGTTCTAATTAGAGCACCAGGGTTTTTGATCTGTATCAGAAAGTGCTACAAAGCCTTCTGTTAAACTCGCACTTTACAGAATAAACTCTAAAGAACTACAGCAAGAGTCAATAATGCCTTGACTGCTTTTCAACTTCAAAAAGTAAAACAGAAAAACTAAATAAATCCTTGGCTGTTTTAAACTTAAAAAATAATGTCTTGGCTGCTTTTCAGTTTAAAAAAAAAACAATTTTAACAAAGAGATGCTTTATGATTACATTGATCACGTTGTAGCAGCCCACATCAGTGCCATGTTCAATTATCCTTTTTCATTGCTAAACAACTGGACCATATTAAAACATTGATAAATAGATTGATAGACAGAATTGTTTTTATGTAAAATCCGAGAAATGTAAGTTCCATACCATGCCAGTTAAATGGCTAAATGTCAAAGTTCCAGCAGGGTCAACTCGGCATATCATTTTTGCAAAGTTTAAGAACCAAGTAACATTAAACTGGATGGAAACAGCTCCTGTTTTTACAATGCATAAAAATGTCAAACTGCAACAATAAGTGCCATATATAAGCAAGCTATTAAAATATTAGCAGTAATTCTGGTAATGGTGAAAGCAGTTATAATAATTGTAATACTAGTAATAGCAGTAATAATAGTAGGATCAGTAGCACTAGTAATAATAGTAACAATAGAAATAGAACAGTAGTAGTAATTATAGTAATACTAGTACTAATTAAGCCTGGACGGTGAACTTCGGTCTGATCTCGGAGTTTTTCGCACTCCGTGCTCCGCGGAGCTCGCGGAGTTCCGAAAAACTCAAGTTTTTTCCTCACTCACGCTCGTTCGTGAGCGCGAGCGAGGAAAATCCAAAGCTAGACCACTTCCCTGCGATATTTCTCAACACGGGCAGTCGCGGATGGTCGCTACCGCTCGCGTTGAGAAACCTTCCGTTCGCGTTGAGAAAGCTGCCGCTCGAGTAGAACCTTTACACGAGTGGCAGAAAGAAACAGCGCCCTCTTGCCCTGTGTGAGATGCCGCTCGCACTGATTTTACAGCGCGGCACAAACACCAGGCACTAAAAATCAGTGCGAACGGCGCAAGATAACCCACTCCGCTGCTCGCAGAACTCTGCGTAGCTTGGCGGAGTTTTTTTGTCACTTCGCGGAGTTTCGCATAGTGGAACACCGCTCATGCGGAACTCCGCGAACTCCGCCCAGGCTTAATACAAATAGCAGTAATAACAGTAACCATAGTAGTAATAAAAGTAAGGATGGCAGTAAAAGTTGTAATAATAGTCATAGTATTAGTAATTGTAGCATTAACAATATAACTAATAATATGGGCAATATGTTATCATTATTTTATTTATTTGTGCGCTTATAGAGCTCACTGCTACCTGCAAAGGTGTCCTGATCCTGGGGGTAACCTGAAGATTGAGATTACAGTCCAATGGATGCTATAAGTATGCAGAATGAGGTGCGACAAGCAGTCCCATTGTTCAGGTGGCTATCGGGATCAGAGGGGAATCTGTATTTCCAGGGTGGATGCGATAAATACAATCCCCTCTGCCGTCCCGATTTCCCCATATCATGACTCATGGATTTGTGTTTAGAAGGGACAGATTGTTGAAGCTGTTCACTATGAGGTGCAGCTAATAACTGTACACGTTGGAATTACTGGGCCTGATTCACAGAACTAACTTACGTCAAAAACGTAAGCGTAAACGTAAAGTTAGTACTTTTTAGGTATTCACAGAATACACTTACTCATTTTGGTATTCACAGAATAGTACTAACTTTACGTTTACGTTTTTGACGTAAGTTAGTTCTGTGAATCAGGCCCAGTGGGCCTGATTCACAGAACTAACTTACGTCAAAACGTAAACGTAAGTTAGTACTATTCTGTAAATACAAAAATGAGTAAGTTCATTCTGTGAATACCAAAATGAGTAAGTGTATTCTGTGAATACCTAAAAAGTACTAACTTGCGTTTACGTTTTTGACGTAAGTTAGTTCTGTGAATCAGGCCCACAATGTTTGGGTTTTATTGCCCTTTCCTGAATAGAATGTGGTTTGAACAATAGGCAATGTAATGCTCTGTGTATTGGTTTTGGCTGTCGTCATGGTGTTTTCGATGAAATACGGAGTATATATATCATAGATCCTTGTGAAATGTTGGCTTTTAAACTATACATATATTTTAAAAGAGCTAAAAATGTAGGATTGACGGAAGTTACAATGTGCATCTGTGTGTGTTTTATCTGCTTTTTGCGGATAAGTGAATTCCTGTTGTAGATCAAAAATATACTAATAAAATTTGAATTGCTCAAAAAAATGGTGCAAATAAGTACTTTTGCACTATTGCACGAATAGGCCATAGGGAATCCCAATTTGGCATACGCTGCAGAAAAATCCACCAAAACAGAAAAACCAAATATTTAATAACTCTTCAAAGTTAGACATTACTTTTAAAGGAATCTGAAAGTGCCAATCCATGTTGTTTAAATTACAACACAAACAGGTTTGTTTTACCAAGTCGACGCATTGAACACACAAGCTTCATCTATAGCCTCCTGCTCGACGGACGTAACTTTCTAATCGACACACTAAGTGAAGAAATATTTACCTTGATTTTTTGTCTGTGTCCTTGGTGCTTTATATTTGCCTTAACGACCTCCAACAATCAATGAAAAGATTGTTAGATTGTGACAAGGTATCTGACCGTATACATAGTTGTCAAGGTGAAAAACAGGTCCTTGCTAGTTCGCACCTGTTATATACAGTACAGTCCGCTTTTGACATGCTAACCTGTGCAGAGTAAATAAGGGCTGTTGACTTTCGAGCATTTTTTGCATATTTCTCAAGGTTACTTTTGCCCTTGGCCAACAGGCTTTCGCTTGTAGGCAGCTCTGCTCAGTTCTCAGAAGTTAACGAAAAACGTCACAGTTTCTTCACCTGATTGTCTGGTACTGTAGTCGTTTTGTGAAAGTTCTATTTCAAAACTGTTAGCACATTTTTGTAAATAAGTGGTGTTCTTTTAATTAGGTGAGCGTTCAGATTTGGCTTGTAAAACTTTTGAACCAGTTGTTTTTTCCCCAATAAAGTAATAAAATAATATTCATTTAATTGCAAGACATGGAATAATGGAAATACATGAACAAAAGCAACTCAATATTAAAATCTTAAGATCATAAGATCATAAAATAGTCGTTCTTCATATCATTAACATAACCTTCATATTAAAATCCATTTAACAGTTCTTATTTAAATCAATTTTAGGTTAAGTGCAAATGCTATCCCTATCTCCAAAAAATAATCGTAACCAGAGGGGAAAGTATCTAATGGAGTTCTTAATTTATATTTTAAAAAAAACTATGGACCGTCCTTCAGGAAAAGTAAACAATGCAATCTAAAATAAGGTAAACTCGTGTGCACAATGTTCAGTCTACCACTGCAACTCACAAACGACTGCCATTAGGTTGTGATTCAATTCTAATCAATACTGCAATAATCCCTTGTAGCAGGCTGGCTTAGTATATGGTGCACATTTATGTAAGTGTAGCACCCTGCACTAATCCAGACAACCCTTATGTGGATTTTAGTGGTCTTAGACAACCTTAGAAAGCTCTCTAAGTGGTAGCTGTGGAGAGCAGCCTTCAGACTTAGTCCAGAAGGAGTGTAAAGCAGCTATTTTACTGGTACTTAATCTTATGGTGTAGGCTAAGTGAAAAAGAACCACACAGTGTAGTTATAAAGTATTTATTATAAACACTCACTAACACATTGCAATATCTCCTACCCGGAGATATAACCACAATACACACAATACTTGGATAATAGAACACGTAAGTAGCACAAATACACAGTGATCTCCAGGGGGAGACCAAACCATATACTAAAATAGTGGAATGCGGAGGACCAAGGAACAGCCCAAGGTAAGTACCCAGGGATCCCATGGAGGTGTGTGCAGAGTGGGAACACGACCGTGTGGTCAATACAAGTCAATGGGTAAGTTGCGGTTGCAGTTTTGAAGAAGGACCCTTCCCAGCAGACCCTGAAGAAACCCCGTGGAAGATGGAAGGTTGGAGAGTCACTTCACCCATGGATACCCTAGGAACCTGGATACCTACACCAGGGAAGCCGGGTGCGTAGGTGCGAAGTGACGTTGGAAACTGCCGTAGACCACAATGAAGGACTTCAGTAAAGATGCCACTGGAGAAGAAGGGGAAAGAGTCCAGTGGAACCCAAAGGTGGATTCAAGATGAGAGGTACCTGCAAGCAGAGGGGACAGAGTCTATGCCACTCAGGAGTGACCAGGAGGCACGAACGACGAAGGCTCACCGATGGCGGGGATGCAGGAGAGTTGATGGTACCCTTGAAGTTGCAGCTGTGTGGACCAGGCGATGCTGCAGAAGACCAGGAGCCATTCGTGAGCTGTCCCATGTCAAATGTCAAGAGCCAGAGGGTCAGTGTCCGGCAGGGGCACCAACAATGTAGTCGTCAAAAAAGGTGCAGTGTTGGGACCCGCAAGGTTCAAGTGACTCACCACAAGCAGGTAAGTCAGAGCAGGCCCTGAGCAAACAGGGGAGCCCCCTGGAGCCAAACAAGACCCTCAAGAGGACCCACGAGCTGGAGGCACCTGAGTCGCAAGAGGACCTCGAGCAGCTCACCAAAGGATGAAGGCCCGCGGTGCAGAGTATGTGGTGGGGGCAAAAATCTTGGTTATAGGAGATGCTTGAGGCTGGAGCTTCTTGGAGCCTAAAGACCTCTGGTGAAGAGAGTCAACTGGCAACGGCCAGTCACCGCGGTGCACAGGGGTACTGCTCCAGTGGTTCCGACGAAGGATACTGGCTTGAAATTTGCTGTGAAGACAGTGCAGGCCTCAAGTTTGTTTCAGAACTACCACCTGTGTTGCTGAACCTTTCAGAGTCCATAAGAGCTCAGGAACAGCAGATAGGTCAGCTTTGTTGCGGTGCCTGCAGATGCAGGGAAGTGACTCCTTCACATCAAGGGAGATTCCTTAGAGTCTCTTGGATGACCACAGGCCTGTAGAAGAACCTGTATGGAGCACAGGCAGAGACGACGCAGAAGACTGGCAGGACAATGAGACCAGGAGCAGCAGGGGTCTTCCCAGTTGCAGTCTCCGTTCCCAAAGCGAAGTCCAGCGAAGTCCAAAGTACCCAGACGGATGAAGATAAAGGGGTTTCATAACTGAATCTTGTCCCACGACGAATCTAGGGACCCACCCACAGGTAAGCCCTTAAGTACCTTAAAGGGAAGGGTTGGTATGATTCAGCGGTCCCTCCCAGAGGAGGGGCTGGACAGTGAGAAGGATACTCCCATGCCCTTTGTCCAGTTTCGCGCCAGAGCGACTGGTTTCAACTGGAGTATGCAAGGAGGGCACCAACTGTGCCCGTCAAAGCAGTCTAGTGGCGCTGGTAAGTGCCCACACCCTGTCCCAATACACCAAGTACTGTCAGGCAGGTGGTCGCACCTCCCTGTCACAGGAACCCTATTGTCCTGCCTTCCCTTGCTCAAGCTTGGCTCAGCAGTAGGAGGGCAGAATCGTGTCCCTGGTCGGCAGCAACCATAGTTTGCTGCCGGGTCTAGAAAACTGGTACTGGGAGCACTGAGGGCCTCCCGGAGGAGCTTTACAGTACATGGAATCATGTCTCCAACACAAACATGTTTGATACCAAACACAACAGGGTTCGTTACAGCCAGTTTAGAGATAGCCATCGTGTAATGACGCATGGCCACTCTATGTATCCTAATGGCTGATGCACTTACACACCGGGAGAATGGACTCTGTGGATTGTAGGGGTGTCCTGCTCATGTAGGGGCACCCTGACACTTATAACCAAGCACCCTGCCTTCAGGGTTGAAAGACCTGCCTTAGGGGTGACTTATAGGTTTTAAGTGAGGTGACAGATATAAGGAAACCTATATCTGTCGTAAATGGTGCTAGCACCAGCTTACACAGGCTGCAATGGCAGGCCTGTAGTCTCAATTTGAGTGGTCTTCCATGGGTGGCATTATACATGCTTCAGCCCATAGGGGACCCCTGGTGTACCTATGCCATGGGTACCTTAGTACCATATACTAGGGACTTACAAGGGTACATCAGTAGCCAATCTGGGGGTACCTAAGTACTCACCATGTCCAATTTAGTGAAGAAGCACAGAGACTGTGGTCCTGATTGTCAGGACCCCAGTCAGACTAGTCAGTAAAACATAATGACACCGGCAAAAAGTGGGGGTGACGATGAAAGCAGATCCTATTTTCCTACATCCCTCATTTAATGTTCTAAGCTAGAGAATATTCACTTTGTCGCATGATTTTTCCATTCACTCTTCATATCTGTTGATTGTATAACTGTTTTTTTTATTTTTATTTATGATGTCTGAAAGCACAACATAAACTCCTAAACTGGCTCCCAGTCACAATCCTAAAAATACAACGATCTGAGCAAACTACGTTTGGAGGAGACATGTTTTTAGTATTTGGCTGGAAGGTGGGTGGGTGGGAGGGGGGGGTCAGGTGTGTTTTACATTCATGAACACAACCAGTATGCAGTTCTCTTTGGGGTAAGAAGGTGGCAGAATACAGGTGGGTCAGAGGGGAGCTGAGCTAGCAGATCCAGGGGATCCGATTGCTCAGAAGCAAGAGTCCTCACACACCCAGATGGGTGTCATGCTTCATCATGGGGCAGCTCCTCGTTGGATCAGCGCTACAACTGCCAACCGGCCCCTCAAGGGGGCTCTTTGCCGGTAGTCTTTTTAAATAAGATGCCGATGTGAAGTGTGGGTGGAGGTTCTCTATGTGTAGATTGGTGTAAAGTGATTTAAAAATAACTGTGAGGTACCAAGAGGATTTATAATGTGAAGGTTCTCTCATCATGAATAAAAGCAGCGAGTGGCTGAGTATGGGGGCAATGATCCAAAACAGCTCAGCTTATAAGGTAGTAGTGAGCTTATAGGTCGACATGTTTCTTAATTCTTAATTGTTACTATCGATCAGGGAAATTCATCAGAATCAATTAACCTTATCTACGAGTGATTGGGAAAATGAATGTGCTAATTATATAAAGGTACCCAATCACATGAAAAAAAACTGTGACCCTCTGTAAGTAGGGTATACCTGTAAATGTCTAAAAACTGACCTAAAAGAAGGGACGGAAACAAAGGTGGTGAGGAGAAATTAGTAGAAAACAAATAAGGGCATGCTGACTGTTGTCCCCATATCAAAAACAATGATGCATTAAGCACTCATGATTCTGTGCATGCCAAAGGTGATGTCAATACTGTCAGTGAAAGTGTAACATAACAAAGAGGACAGACATACACACAAGCAGGTGTCATGAACATGCAGCTCCCTCTGTTCAAAAGCAATTCTGCTCTGCTTCTAGTAAGCAAGAGCATTTTTGATGCTCTTGCTTGCTAGAAGCGTAGCAGAGCTTGCTATGGCTTGGCAGGAGCGGCAAAGTTACCGCCAAGCCATAGCAAACAGCAATGTCCCGGGTGTGGGCACCCCAGGACATAGTAGGAGCCAGCCCTGGCGGGGTGGTGGTCCTCATGGCCATTTTGGCTCCAGGAGGGGGGCCGTGTGGCCCCCTCCTTTGTTTTATTAAGCCCAGTGAGGTGGTGGTCCCTGGGGCTGCAGGAGGACCTAGAAGACCCCCCCCCCGCATTTTTATTTTTTGCCCCAGGGAGGTGGTGGTCCCCAGGGCTGCAGGGGGGCCTAGCGGGCCCCCGTATTTCTATTATTCACTACCCCAGTGAGGTGGCGGTCCCTGGGGCTGCAGGGGGGGCCTAGCGGGCGTCCACATGAATGCAACATTAGCCCCGGGAAGATGGCAGTCCCCTGGGCTGCGGGGGAGCCCATATATGCCTCCCCCACTTTAATTTTAATCAATACCCCTGGGGAGGTGGCGGCCCCCGGGGCTGTGGAGGGACCATGCGGGCCCCCTGCATTACTTTACTTGTTTGCCCCTCGGGAGGTGGTGGTCCCCGGGCATGGGGGTGCCACATCGCCCCCCCCACATTATTATAAAACATGCCCCTGGGATTTGGCCCATATGGGTCTCCTTATAAAAGACGCGGGGAAGCGCGGGCGTATATATATTTTGTTTTTTAATTTTGCCATGGATTCACCCACAAATTCATGGCAAAATGTAATAACAAAAAAAAAAGCTTTCAACCCCTGGCAGGGTCCCTGTGGGACTCCCCCTCCCCACACCATATCTGGGGGAGTCAAGGTATTCCTACCCTGCCCCCTTTTCTTTATTTTTTACTTTTTTTGAGGAACTCTGCTTCAAGCCGAGTCCCAAGGTGGCTGCTAACACTTCCTGGTTGAAGTGTTGGCAGGCAATCAAATTTCAGTAGGATCTTGGGCTCCCAGATATCTATATTTTTTAAACTTAAATATCTCTGAAGCTGCTGAACAGCTTCACACCAACTCACAAAAAGCACGCTTTCTGGACCAACATCTAGCTTTCTGCCAAATTTGGTGCAATTCCGCTCAGGGGTCTGGGCTGTAGTCGTGTTAAAAAAATTAAAAATCCCCAGAGACATAACATGGGGAAAATGGGTTCTGGGACACCCTTATTTCTCGGCACCCACTTGACGGGCATCAAAAAACAAAGTGAGGATGGGAATGCTTGAATTAATCTCAGTCACTGGTGATCACTCAGGCAACCCAATCCATAATGTTTTGCCCGTCTTGTCACCTCAGTTTGCACAAACCCATATGCAAATCAGTCTAGACCCTGCTCCAATGAGATAGTTCAGTCCAAACTGGAAGGCCAAGTATTCTTCGAACCGGAACACAAGCAACCCAGGACCGGTTTCACCCTTATTAGGGCTAATCAGCAATGTATAGTTTGGTTCCAGTTTCACAGTGAGCACGGGACCCACGCCTGGGCATATCGATTACACATGGGACATCCCAAAAAAAGTGATGGATGGAATGATTGAAATAATCTCAGTTACCAACAATCACTCTGGGCCACATCCAAATCAATCGTCTTTTGCCCACCATGCCGCCTCAGTTTGGACCCAGCTATATGCAAATCAGTCTCAACCCTACTCTAATGGGAACAGTCCCGCACAAACTGCCAGACCAGGTCCTCACTGAACCCAAATATAAGCAACCCAGGACTGGTTTCCCCCATATTAGGGCTCATCAGTCAGGTATATCTTGATTCCAGTGAAACAGTGATAACAGGACCCACGTCTGGGCATACCCATCACTCTTAGGACATCAAAAAACACATGATGGATGGAATGCTTGAATTAATCTCAGTCACTGGTGATCGCTATGGGCCGCATCTGAATCCATCATTTTTCAGTCAAAATGTAATCTTAGTTTGTACCCAGTTATAAGCAAATCCGTCCTGACCCTGCTGCAATGGAAACAGTTTAGCCCGAACTGCCAGGCAAGGTCTGGGCAGTTTCAGAAAGTTCATGCGGCTTACATCTATGAAATGAGAACCGCAAGAACCAGGCCAACAGCCCGGTTCATGGAAGATTTGGGCCATTGTTGTGGTTCATCCTAGGCCTAGTTTTGTCAAGGAGAATAAAAAAAACCTTTGCCTAACTGCGATATCCATCCTTTTCTCTGTATTGAATTCAGACATTTTTGGTAGTCCAATTTTGCACAGCTGGTGAATTAAAAACAAAAATGGTTGATTTTGCTTGTTTTGCATTGCATCAAATAGTTTCGCCCACTTCTAGCACTGACAACCCACTGTTCCATCTAATCTGAAACCTTGGGGTCATGTTTGATCCTCACACTTCTCTCCCAAGTTCAATGCCGCGATCTTTCAGCCCCTTCTAATATGGCAATATTTTCCTTTTATCCCTCAAAATCTCAGTCCTAATGGGAATACGGGTGGGATCAACTGTCACCACAACTAGGCTAACTCTCAAAATGCAGGGCTCTTAAGTGTTATCAGAAGAAACTCCAAAAAGTGCAGAAAGCAGCAGTGTGCTTGCGCTGTAAGGGTTCAGAAGATAGGCCTCATACCTTGAATCAACACAACTTGCTGTTCTATTTGACAGGCATGGTAATTGCCTATTGTCACAGAAGGATCAAAAGGTTCTCCTCAAGTGCTGTCTTATACTAGACCAAATTTAAATACAAAACTGTTGGTGTTCGGCTGTTGGTAATGTGGAAGAGACTGATCTGGCACAACCTCTAATTGACATTAGAATTGATACCAGCAACACCCATTTCATGAAAAACCACGAAGATGGTCTCTTTTGCTTACTTCCCTCATGCCTAGGTGAGAATTTGAGGCAATGGCGAGTTTGAATCTGTGATTTACTCTGTGTTGTAAGCTTTAGTAATTACCTGTCTTACTCAGTCACTGTACTAGAGAACACCTCAAAATCCACTTTCCAGAGGGATCTTACTGTGGTCAACCTCATAGAGAGCGGAGGGCGCCAGTGAAGGTTTGGACCCTTCTGCAAACAGAGCAATTACAAAATAGCAGCAACAAAAGAGGCAATGGAGGGATAGCTCAGTTGACACAAGTGCCCCACTGCAGAGGAATTAACTGGTTACTGCAGAATGGGAAAATAGTCTTACTGGGTGCTTAATAAGAGAAAACGGACTTTGTAATACTGTGCAACGTCCATTTTGAAGTAAAGGATTGAGGCAAATGGAGTACTCTGTGCTTTAAGTGAGAAGCGTTAAAAAAAGGTGTGGCCTATGTAATTACTACATGTGAAATAGCATCTCTTGTTTAACAATTTCATAAATGGGGTCTCACTGGACAAAGCATAGTCCAGATCAGCAGTTTATACAGCCCCCTTATTCAGGGTCAAAAGACATTAGAAAACTTGACAAGTTCAAAAGTAAATGACACTATGTTAGTCATTAGTTTGAAATTAAATATGCTTTGGGCCCTGGAACACTAATGGGAAACAGTAGTCACCTGTCAGTCAGTGACTGTGTACCAAAAGGTACTTCTGGTGGCATTGCGTTGCGAGTCCCTTTTGGTACACAGTTTGGTACCTGGTGCAGAAAGGTAGTGTTTTTTTGTTTTAACTCGGCTGGTAAATGACAGAAATAGAGGGTCCCAAAGGGCCCTAGTTCAATGTCCATTTTCGGCTTTTGCCAGGGCCTGGCCCTAAGAGTCCCTGGCCCACTTGGGCTCTGGGAATACTTGGGACCACAGTGACGCCCTTTATGCGATGTAACCTATGATATATGTTTTGTGTGATATGATGTGATGTTAAATTACAAATGCCAGTATCATAAGATAATGTATTGTGAAGTGGAAATTCTGCCACTGTTATAGACTCATAGCACTTTCCGTAGTCTAACAACTTTCCACATGGTGCTGGGTTCTGGGTGTATCATCACAGACCGCAGGCTGGTTCAGCTCCTGATGATGTGTTGCACTATAGTGTTCGGGTCACATTATCAAAACAAAAAGAGGGGAGAGGAGGATATGGCTAGGTTCTTCCTCCTGGGTACTTGTAAAGCAAAAGAAGATCCGTAAATAATGGATCAGGGAACCTAGCTAATAGGGAAAAGGAGGGGACTACTAAATGAGTAAGACACACCTCAATAAAGGAAAAGAAAATTCTTTTCTTGAGTCCCCTCACTCACCAAAGGTTTCCCCTAGGTGACATGCTTCATCATTAGGGCCATCCCAAGCATCTACTGCTTGGGGCGTGCTGCGACTTGCGATAGTTACGTAGGAGCACTAATTTTTAAGATATGACTATGTGTGGTGCAGTGAAGGGAGTGGTGTGAGTGATTGTTAAAAATTACCTAACTAGTGAACGTAAACAATTTTATTCTTGCTCCTAGTTGGCAAAAGATAAAAAGGGGTTAATAAAAGGGAAAAGAATTAAATGTCCCTGATATTGTAAGTCAACATGTTTCGAGGTGTCCCCTAACCTCTTCTTCAGGACAACATGGGGACCAGCCCCATGTGTACCACTCCGTGCAAACCTGTAATAAAGTGAAAAATAAGAAAAACAATGGGGCGCGCACTTATTGTGTCAGCGCTAGATATAATACATACGGTTAAACTGAACACGTAGTATTTAATAACTGGCAAAAGTAAGCCCCATGGTCAGCCCGGGTGGAGGAGCCTGAATAGACCTTGACTCGGCTAGCCTCCGTCAATATGACCTACTCGTTCCCATAAGCGGACCGCATAGCTGGACCATATTGTGTCCTCGGACTGCCATGCCACCTCCAGGGCATGACAGTACCCTGGAAGCGGTCCCAGGGCGGTCCGATCACCCAACTCTTAGTGGGGCGGTCGGACCACCGGTGTGGCGGTGGCTGGACCGCCGCTTCCATGCCACCACGAGTCTGGCAGTCCTCGGACCACCAGATTTATAATCAGGCCCTTAGAAGGCACTGCCGGAGGATGCTCCTGTTTCTTGTTTTCCCTAAGCCCAAGGCAGTATTGATTTCACCTTCCAAGCTGCTGTGAAAGACAGAGAGAGTTACTGTTTTATCTCTGTACCGGAGTGTCACTCCTTAAGACTTTTTATTGTTTTTACTACATGTTTGGATTTTCGGCTTTCTTCTCTGCCAGGGGACTCTGAAGAATTTTCTACAGTCCTGGGGTAAAGCCTGCTGGGTGTTGCTATGCTGGGTAGACACTGGCAGCCTCCCTTGATCTGAAAGCACCGAAGTGTGGTAATGCTGCAACAAAGCTCTGTTCCACGCTGTTGTTGCGGACCTTGATCACTTGTATGGTGGGTCACCATCTCGACTCCAGATGAAGGCATGTAGAAGCTAGGCCAGCGACAATAAGCTGGGGTCTTGAATACTCCCTTACCCTGGGCTTTCTTAACTGTAACGTTGGGCCTGTTGCTATAGAAAAGGAGGTGTACAAGGTAGCAACCTGCAGATCAACTACCATCACTAGTACTGAGAAATAAGGAACATGCTACAAAAACTCTCAAAATGGATTGACAGCATCTGATTTGGGAAAATATGTAGCATCAAAGGGTAACTTTCTTAGTAACTTAAGGATGCAAATGATTGTCCTATTAAAAAGTTGCTTAATACAGGACCCTTTCTTGGTGTGGACAAAAGTGAATATACAAGTTTGATGGTGAAACCACTTATAGTAGTGTTGATTGCAGTTTTACCACTGAGCTAGGAGTTGTTTCAATAACATTCACCTGTGTCTACCCCAAGACGGGGTCCTATTTTAGGAAACTTAATTAGGACAGTAACTAACATCCTTAAGATACTAAGCACCCCATTTAAATGTGCCGATTTGCCAGGTTATGTTAGGTCCATGGCAGTGGAACACGTGCCTGATTTAGAGAACCTTGCCTGCCTAGTGGAAGACCTCTGTAGCCTTTAAGGCAATCAATGGTGTGGTGGTTGCTCTGAAGACAGAAGACTTTTCCAAGCAGGTGCCATATCTTTTTTTGCCTAAAACAAAATTTGACAAGTGGGCAAAAAAAAGTGTTGCCCACTCTGCAAACATTTTTTGTTTTGCACAAACAGAGATGGAGTTTGTTCATGTGAAAGAAAAAATAAATCAGTGGGGCTGCCACAAAAGGAGTTTTCTTCCAGCACAAAGAGCCCCTGATTGATTTTCCTGCCTGGGATTGCCACACATCATGTGGCAGTCCCTGACAAATTCACAGCGAATCTCCCACAGAGGCAATATCTAAATGAGTCCCAAATGTAGTAAATCCATAATTTAACTGATTTATTTAAAAAAAAGGCGATCCACTCTCTTTCAAGAGTTTCTGCTGGGACTTAATTATTGTTCAACATGGTTAAATCTGTCACTAGTCTAGCTGCTCTACTGGTGGCACCAGTGACCCAGTAGGCCCGAGTATGAGGCACACGTCCTAAGCTGTGCTGTCCAGATGAGTGTCCTTCAGAGCACGTAGCAGCTTTTGTGAAAATGACCCACCCTTAATCTTCATGCAGATGCGAACCATAGCAAGGTGGGTGTTATACCCGACAGCCTTAGGGTGGTCTTCCCCCAACATTTTGCCTGCCTCCCTCCACTTTTCTGACCTCGTTTTTTCTGACTTTAGGGCTCTGCGCACTTTACCACTGCGAAACAGTTCTAAAGTCCTCTCTTCCCAAAACATGGTAATATTGGTTCATCCCCAATTGGCATATTTAATTTACTTGTAAGTCCCTAGTAAAGTTCACTACATGTGCCCGGAGTCTGAAAATTAAATGCTACTAGTGGGCCTGCAGCACTGATAGTGCCACCCACATAAGTAGCCCCTTAACCATGTCTCAGGCATGCCTCTGCAGAGCCTGTGTGTGCAGTTTACTGCCACTTTAACTTGGCATTTAAAGCTACTTCCCAAGCCTTAAACTCCCCTTTTCTTACACATCAACCCTAAGGGCAGGGTGCAGTGTAACTAGAAGGTATGGTATGTACTTTTGTGGTTTGCATGTCCTGGTAGTGACTACATTCGTTTTTCACTACTCCTCTTAGGATTAACATTGGGAATTCCTTAATACAATTTTAAGTTGTAATTCCAGATTAGAAAGGAGTAGCTATTCCATGTTTTATATCGTTAAAATGGAAATTATAAATTGTCTCTACTGTTAGAGTTATATTTAGCATTACTATTTTAGAAATGCCACTTTTAGAAAGTGGAGATTTCTCTGCTCTTACTGCTCTGCATGCCTGCAGCCTGTCTCCAATACACATCTGGGGTGGGTGACAGCTACACTTTGTGCATTCCATCTAGACAGCCTCAAACACAGGAAGGGTGGGTGTGACAGAGAACTCATCTGCATTTGGATAGCTCTTTCTGGGCAGGAAGAGGGGGAGGAGCCGACACACCTGAATAGGCAGTGTCCTGCTCCCACACAAAGGGCTGATTACCCCCTACTGATAGTCTGGAGACAGGGCTGGGAAGAAAGGGCCTATGTGGCTTGAAGTTTCCCCCACTTCAAAGGTACACTAGGACTGACATTCTGCTGGATCTGCTGTCTGCTGACCTCTTGCCTTGCTATGTTGCCCTGCTGCTGCTTTTTTTTTCTCCCTCTCCTCTCCTCTCCTGTCCTCTCCTCCCCTCCCCTCCCCTCCCCTGGGTGAGAACGACTGGGCCTGCGTCTCTTGAACCAAGAGTGACACCAAGGTCTTGCGGGCTTGTCTCATTTTGCCTAAATCTCAGGGACACAAAAGACTTAGAACTCTCCATTTCCAACCCTTGGGCTTATCTGCTTATGAGTCTGTCCCGCCAAGTGGTGCCAACCCAGACCTGGGCCCTTGAATGTGGACCTAGGGGTTTGCTCCAGTTTAACCAACGCTGCTTCTGCTGCAGGAGCAGAATCGATGCATCGCTGCTGTTGCTGGAATCGTATTGGCTTCTAGCACTTGGAGCCCACTGCATCACACTCTGACCCACCACCTCAGAACCAACATATCACTCAGCTGTACCTCGCATCTGCCGACACAACTCGGGGACCAAGGTACTTTTGTTTAGCGGGCCTAAGTGGATCTCTGTATTGGGCCTGCGCTCCATCGTAGTCGGCCTGAACTCTTGACTTTGTCCCGGTCCAGCATGACCGGTTAACTCTTTAGGTGCTATTCGCTTCTAAGTGCTATTTTTGCTTTTTTTTTAAATTTTTTTTTTTAAATCATATCTCAACTTCTATTTATTGGATTTTTGTCATTTTGGTCTTGTTTTATTTATAAAATGATACTTTATTTTTCTAAACTGTGGTGGAGCCTTTTTGTAGTGCTTTCGCTGTTTTACTATTTAAGTGTTGCACAAATACTTTACGCATTGCCTCTTAAGTTAAGCCTGACTGCACTGTGCCAAGCTACCAGAGGAGGAGCACATGATAATTTAGGTTGTGTAGTGAATTATCCTGACTAGGTTTGTGGTTCCTGCTTGGACAAGGTGCATACACTGCCAACCAGAAACCCCATGTCTAACAGCGGGAATCCTGCAGGCAATTAGATTTTTTCTGGGACACTGATAAAAAAAATGTGATTGGGTTCCTTTCCCCTTGCTTCCTTTCATGACGCGCCACCTCGACTAGCACATTGCCCTCTTGCCTCTGCTAAGAAACATTATCTATCTTATACAGTGTAAACAAATTGGAGTGGGTTCCACAACTTCAATTATATTATTCCATTTTTTTCGCAAACAGGGGGTACTGCCAGGGCACCTGTTTTGGAACCATGCGGATGCTTAGAAAGATCTTTCCTTGGATCCCGCTTAATGCCAGGAAAGCTCTCATTCAGTCGCTCTTAGTTAGTCGATTGGATTATGGCAATTCTTTGCTGGTTGGAGTAAGGGAGGACCTGTTATCTAAACTGCAGGTGGTTCAAAACACGGCAGCCCGCCTTGCCCTAAATAAACCAGCACGGACCCCCTCTTTACCTCTCCTGCGCCAATTACACTGGCTTCCTATCAGGAAACGAGCTATCTTCAAGCTGTTATGTATGGTTTTTAAGTCTCTCCAGGGGACTGGTCCGGCCTATCTGATGAAGAAAATTGAACGTTATCAACCCGTACGACAGTTGAGATCTAGCAACCGTAATCTGCTTTGCACGAGGAGAATAAGGAAGGCCAAAATGGGGGCGTGCGTTCTCTCATCTGGCCCCCAGCCACTGGAACAGTCTCCCCGACGAAATCCGGGCCTGTTCCAACTTCTCTCAATTCAAGAAAATGCTTAAGACCTGGCTATTCTAAAGATCTTACTGCCTATAGGGTGTCTCTTCTCAGGCGCCAAGAGATCCCCTTGGGGATGATTCGCCGCGCCATACAAATGAGTTTAATAATAATAATAAATCTCTTTCTTTAACGACAAGAGGAGTCTTCATTTGATTTAGACAAATAAACTCTAGATGAATTCACAGCTCTCAATCAACTTTCTGCTTTAGGTGTCACAGCATCGTCACAGTCATCCCACCTGCCAATATTCAAAGCCAAGAGTGTAGCACTGCCAGGGGTGGGGGGGGTGGGGGGGGCGAGGTTTCTTCACATTTTGGGACGGTGACCTGGTAGTTCGTATCCATGGTTATTTCAGACATGGGATATGGGACAGAACTCCTGTGTACTTAGAATGAAGGGCCCTTGATTATAGTTGCAAGACAGGAAAACCCCAAGATCACAATAACTTCGGGCCAAACATCGAACCCAAACAGAATACATTACAACAGAAAGGCCCAAACAATGGCAGCAGTCCAAAACGCCGCTGTTGTTAAAATAAGGCAAAAGACAGTGCCACTAGGCCAAAATTTCAC
This sequence comes from Calotriton arnoldi, assembly GCA_963921515.1. Lineage (NCBI taxonomy): Eukaryota > Metazoa > Chordata > Amphibia > Caudata > Salamandridae > Calotriton > Calotriton arnoldi. The sequence goes on along the minus strand of CAWUFW010002133.1, from coordinate 1,295,540 downwards.
TGTTAATAATAATGACTCGTATGCCATATGCTGCCTACCCACAGTTTCTGTTATGAATACTCAATTCAATGTGAGTCAGTATTTTAATCTGAGAAGGATGAAAGGCAGAGTTGGCTTTATCAGAATTCCAAAGTGTAATCTTTTCAAATAGCCATTGCAAGTGTTGCATTAGCATGCCTTCTTTCTAGAATTAAAGTTGAGACATTGTTTGCGGTTGGTGTGTTTTGGAACTGTATGGAAGTCATTATTGAGGTGAATCGCAGATTCCACACAACTTATTTTGTAAAATTGTTCAATTGTTTAACATTATTCCTCTACCCTTAGTATCCCTTTATTCGTAGTAGAGTTAGTACACAGTTTTGAGGATGGTCCATATTAAGAGGTTTGTCAAATGTAGTGATTTTAGATTTGTTCATAGCTATGAATATATCCTTACTTCACTCTCATCTCCAAACTCTGTAAAGATTTTCAGATTGCAAGACTTTGCCACAGATTTGGAAATTTGGGAGCAATGGCAGACAAGAACCAATCACAATCCATCGTTCTGAAGGCTTATCGTTCTAAATCGAAGTCTTTAGTGTGAGCATCCCTGAACCCTACACAATTTAATATTTACTTGACGCCACTAGCTGATCTAATTTGCAGCAATCGATTTTGTTTGATGTCCTATGCAGACAACACTCAGAATATTGTCTCATTTGCAGAGTAATCTATTCAGTTCTGGCTTTAGGGAAGTGCGACCAGTGCTGCATCTCCAGGTACCAAGCTCAAGGGGGCGTCCTTTGCATGACAGGCTGAGGCGAGATAACAGAATCCTGCAGAGATGCTTGTGTGACTGGCATTTTTCACGGGATAGTAACAATGGTAAGATAACTCTGGTTGTTAATGCATTTGATGGAGAGATCTGTGGTTTGTATAGCCACAGGTTTAACTTATGATGAAGTAGTGTAGAGAGTTAATGTTTGAGCAGCAAAGCACAACGTGTAACATGCAGATCATAGATTTTAATTCTATGCAAATAGCTCAGTGGGATACAGATTTTGTCAGAGATCCTTTCGTTACGTGGAGCTCATAAGTTACAATACTTCTAATAAAGCACATTGAGATATCGACGGACATCAAAGCACAGCAAACAAATTGCAAGAATACGTTTCGAACTTTATTGGTCTTCCTCAATCTTTTGTTAATATTGCTACAAAGGATACCTTTGGGTAGTAATACAATTTTATTACTATGCCAACCCCAAATCCTGAGTTTATGGGATGTATTTACTAACACTTTGCGCCTAGTTTGCACCCCCAAATTGACTCCAACCTAGTGCAAAGTATTGTTTTGGGGTTTAAGTTTCATCACAAATCCTGAGTTGCATTGGAAAGTAGCCTTAAAGTAACACAAAGTAGCACTGTGCCCTACTATTTGTCAAGAAGGCATATCATGGGTGGTAGATGGACGTTCCAATGCACTCACCCATGGATTTTGACACTAAACCCCATCTACTAAATTTGATAGAAAGGGATTTGCATCAAAACATTACGCCTCCTCAAGGCAGGCATAAAGTTGGAGAAAATGTTTATTTTCTCCAAGCCTTTCATCTTTGCATGTGTGCTCCACCGCACATCACACAAAAAAAGTCAGAAAGTTTTAAACTTTGTCAAAGCATTGAGCTTTGTGTCGGAATGACACCCTTTCAGTATAAAATCTATGCTTGATATCACTCGCAAGCGCTTGCACTATGGTGTGTGTATTGGCACAGGGCATCCTAAAGTACACTAGCCTACAGGAGACAGCAACAACACCATATCTTAGTTGATAAGGTACTTAGAAAATCTGCCCCTTTGTTTCTCCAGACCAAGTGCTCTTAACATATAATGGCTTCCAGTATGGCTGATATGTGAATCCTACACCTTGTAATCTCATTTTATTAAGGAACAATTCATATAAATTGATGTCCACACTTGTGTTACTCATTACCTCTATATAATATGTTTGTGATGGAAAGCACACAGACACTCTACATTGGGAAGAGTGGCCCTATCAAATAAATATGCTAGACCCGACAGCCTTTGGTGTGGTCTTCCCCCAAACTATTTGCCCTATCACCTTCTGTATGTTGAAATTTGTTTTGTTGACTTTAAGGCTCTGTACAATTTACCACTGCAAACCAGTGCTAATGTGCTTGTACTCACTCCTTAAAACATGGTAAAATTGGCCCACACCTGATTAGTACATTAAGTTTACTTGTAAGTCACTAGTAAAGTGGTACAACATGCACACAGGGCATGTAAATGTAATGCTACTAGTGGGCTTGCAGCACTTATTGTGCCACCCACTTAAGTAGCCCTTTAAACCGGGCTCAGGCCTGCTACTGCAGCCTGTGTGTGCATTTTTTAAACTGTCATGTCGACCCGGCTAAGTAAACCTTTTGTCAGGCCCAAACCTTCCTTTTTAATACATGCAAGTCAACCCTAGAGTAGGCCCTGAACGGCCCAGAGGGCAGGTTGCAATGTATTTAAAAAGCTGGAAATGTCCTTTTCAGTTTTATATGTCCTGGTAGTGAAAACTCTTACATTCATTTTTCACTACTGTAAGGCCTAAGCCTCCCATAGGATAGCATTGGGTTACCTTATTACATTTAATAAGTGATAACTTTCAATTGGGAGGAGGTGGACAGGTCAAGTTTTCTGTCTATAGAATTGTAATCAAAAGCCCTTTTTGATGATAAAGTCGGATTTTTAATCACAATTCTGAAAATGGCACTTTTAGAAATTTGGCATTGTCTTAACCATTAACTCTTTGGTGCCTGCAGCCTGATCCTCGGTCACATGACTAGAGGTAGCTGGCATTTGGTCTTTGTGTATTGCTCCCAGACAGTGCAACAAAGGGAACACAGGTGTTGGCATGATGGACCACTCTGAGTTAACGAGGGGGAGGAGCGGTCACCTACCACTCTTGCACATCACAAAGGCTCTGGCTGAACACTCCCACAAAGGGCTTGACACTGGTCTTTTTTGACCATAGACAAGCAAGGGTCAGGGCAGATAGGAAGGGGATGCCCTTCACCTCAGGGGGTAGATACCTCTAGAAGCTTCCTCTACATCAAAGTGGACGCCAGGTATAAATATTGGACCTCAGACCCCAGCTCTTCAGTACACTTCTGGACCTGTGGACTCTGCTAGGAAGGACGACTGCTGTGATGCTGAAAGGACTGCCACTATGTTGCACTGCTGCTCTGAAGGACTGCTGCCCTGCTGTACTGCCTGCTACTCTGCTGCCCTCTTGCTTCGGTGAGAAGGACTGGACCTGCATCTCTAAACCCAGGACCCAAGAGTGACTCCGAGGGCTAGTTGGCTGGCTTTCTGATCAGAAGCCTCAGTGACAGAACAGGCTTCCAATAACCTTGAACCCAGCACCTACCATCTGTGAGTCCTGCTCTTCCACGTAGTGCCACCTCAGTCCTGGACCCTTGGAAGTGGGTGATAAGGTGCTCTGCCAGTCTATCTGTGGATTCAGGATAACCAATGCATCTCCTCTGTGCCGCAGTGCATCTCCCACTGAACTGGCTCATCGCATCTGCTGCTCGACGCATTCCTCCTGGAACTGACGCATCGCCTCTGCTGCGTGGACCTCCCGGATGCAAGAATTTCACATCCCCTACAGCAGCCCATTGGAACTGCCTCTGCACAATGCATCCCAACGCAAGGACATTGCCTCATCCAATGTACTCCTCAGTACCTCCACTGCGCAATGCATCTCCACGCAAGGACATCACCTCACACAATGCAGCCCCGTGGAAACACCTTTGCGCAATACATCTCCTCACCTGGACATCACCTCACACAATGCAGCCCCGTGGAAACACCTTTGCGCAATACATCTCCTCACCTGGACCTCGCTTCGCCTCCTGCGACGGATCCTCAATGCGGACTCCACATCTCTTCACAACCAGGATTAAGGGACTGTGTTCAGCGGGCCTAGGTGGGTCCCTGTAGCCTGCCTGCGCTCCATTGTGGTCGGCCTGAACTTGTGATTTTGTCTCAGTCTAGCGCGACCAGAGAACCACAGTTCGAGCTATGTGATTTTTTGCACTATTTATACTGACAAGCTAAAATTGCATATCTCCGATTCTACTGATTTGATTTTTGTTCTTTCAGTCTAGATTTATATATTCAAATTTACTCTATTGTTCTCAATTGGTGTGGGATTTTTCTTGTTTTGTGTTTTCACTTTATCACTGTTTGAAGTGCTGCATAAATACTTTACACATTGCCTCTAAGCTAAGCCGGACTGTTCTGTGCCAAGCTACCATAGGGTTGACCACAGGTTAATTTGGGGTTGCTTCTGACTTTACCTTGAGAAGAATTGTGGTTGCTGCTTGATAAGGGTTTAAACCCCCCTCAACCAGTAACTCAATTTCCTTCGCACACTATCACCAACATATTGTTAATAAAACTTTAAAAATCAACATAACACGTGTCTTTCTTTAACAGTCACAAGCCACTATCCTGGAGGAAAAGTTGATCTCGTGACACTATCCATAGAAAAATTTACAAGGAGCTCGTAAAAAGGCTAGGAATAACAACAGAGCAGCCCTAATGGAAAAAATCCTAGGCCTGACACTGACAGAATTGTGTGTGTAACCACATATGCCCCTATCTCCAACAAGGTACAAAATATTGTCCAAAATCACTGGAGAATATGAACAGCGGAAATAAAAAATGGCCTACCCCACTTTTCGCTTACAAATGCACCACTAGCATGGGATATGCTAGTACATTCCAAGGTTCAGAAGCCTGTGACCCCACCACAAAACACCCTCTGAGGTAATCAAACCCCAGTGGGACATTTCCCACGTGGGATCTGTGTGGCATGTGCTTTTACCACACAAACATAGGAAGCAGGTATCAAGACAGGGTAACACTGGATACTGAAGGCACTTACGAACTCGAACAGCAAAAACGTGGTATATCTAATTACCTCTCCGTGCAATTTGTTCTGTATGGGAATGACCACCAGGAAGATAAAGGTGCAGATTAATGAACACCGCAGTACCATTTGGTACAAAAAGAACAATACCAAATTGACAAGCCACTGTTTGGAGGCCAACCACATGGATAAAAAACTCATGTGGGTGGTCCTGGGAAAAAAAGCGATAAGCATCCCTGATATAGCCAAAAAATGATTCATCCAGGAACAGAGGTGGGTGGACCATCTAAGGACATGGAAGGTGGCCCTCAATGACGAAATACCATGGCACCAATTAAAAAAATTGCCACCTGGCTACACTGGTTCCCCACACTTGTTTACCCAAACAACTTACAGAATTCGCTTTCTCTAATAAGGTAGGAGTCAAAGACCTTAAAATTGAAGCCATAATAAGTAAGAAAGAGAGTGATACATATTTAACGACTCACTATACCATCTACACATTGCGTAAGGTGAATCATTATATATATATATACCAAGTTGGGGGACAATATTGGATACGGGACAACTTGAACACACCCCGTAACACAACGGGGATACCCGGAACTGTATTACTTAGGTTCCATGAGTTTGGAGTTTTACAACTTTTGGCGCCATGAGGCTTGAATGGATATGACAAAGCACTTGGGATTTGCAAATAGTATAATACCTTAAACTCAATACCCACATTCCTGGGTCTGAGTTGACTTCATTTATATGTATTCTATCCTTTTTAATGTTGGGGTCAAACCCAAAATAAATTTTCTTTAAAAAACCCACACAAAATCATTAAGGTCCTACTACAACTCCCGCTTCAGTGGAGGCAGCATGCCCAGCACGATAAAAGTCAACTGGGTACACCTGAAACTGTTAGCGCTGTGGTGTTTTCTACCCATGCTTCAGTGCAGAGTGATAATTGCACACACTCCTGCTCGCACTTTGGGAATAGATATAATAGCCTGACTCAGTTGAATATAATTGAGCACTGACAGTAAACCTGAGAGCATAATTACACAGACACCATTGGGATAACTTTCACCAATCACAGATGAGATAACTTAAGAGTATTTAAGACTGACTCACAGTGACTTCCATGATCTTTGGGAGGAAGGAGCCAGTACAAGTAGGTGGACGGCGAGGGACTCATCTTGGTGTAGTAAGTGGGTAGTGGTGGAAAGTAATACTTTCTACATTGTACTTTGAAACCAGCAGGGTTGACAATCCTTTCTTCTTCCTTATAGAGTGTGATTACAGGGGTTCCTGAGCCCTTACTCCATGAGGCCCAGATGACCCTTTATTAGAGTAAGAGTGTGCGAGCTGCTCACAGCATGGCACTTTATGCATGTGTGTGATACACGAGTGCAGAGTCACACTTGCACGGCATGCAACTGATGCCTACATGGAATTGAAGGAGACCTGGTCCTGAATCATCAGCCAATAATGTCTGTTAGTAACACACATGTTATTAATGCCAGCCCATCGTCATCCAGATCTGCTCCATGCTGGTGAGATTTATTGCTTCCCAGACATTTAAAAGACACCATTCTGCCAAGGCAGTCATGTTACTCTAGAAAACACAAAAAATGGCCCCTGGGTCTAAATATCTAAAAAAGTACTGGGATGTCCGTTTCTTAGGACGGTTCCCCTCACCCACCCGTAGGTGGCATATGGCACGGCACGGCAGAGGAAAAATCTGTTTTCATCAATGGCTGAACACTTGCAATGATTATCTGAATTTCACCTGTGAATACAATTGAGAGAGGCTGCCTTTTTTGGACCTATTGATCTATGTCTCACAAGGAGCACTACAAACTGAGCTCTACAAAAAAACCTATGGCCAAGAACTCTTTGTTGTCTTATTCTAGTTACCATCCCAAGTCTCTGAGAGATAATTTGCCAAAATTCTACATCTGAGACGTAATTGTACAGATGTTGAAAAATTTAAAAGCCATGCTAAGACTCTGGAATGCCAACTGTTGAACAGCCAATACCCACGGACCCTGATCAAAAAATCCGCTAAAAGAGCTAGGAATAACAATCACGAAGCTCTATTAGAAAGCACGTCCCCAGAAAGAATCGTCAGACCGATTGATATGCATGAGCACATTCAGTAGCAGGTCAAGCTTGGTCCAGAAATCCATCATTAAGAACTGGAAGATTTTGAATAAAGGATGACGCTCCCTGCCCGAACCGATGTTCGCCTTCAAACGGAGCGCCAATTTAAGAGATAAATTGGTGCATACGAGACCCCGGATCAAACCAACTGCACATCAAAAAACTCTCTGGGATCTTCAGCCTGTCAGAGGACATTTCCCCTGTGGTGCATGTAGTGTTTGTGCCCAAACCGCACACATAACACACATTGATATAGGCACAGCTCGACCATGGAGCTTCAACAACACACTAACTGTAACTCTGATTGTCTCATTGTCTCATTTACTTGATCACTTGTCCTTGTGGCCTGAGGTACGTGGGTATGAAGGTCAAACACCGCATTTTGGAACATAAGATCACTATTCGCTGCAGAAAAATGATCACCAAACTTACCACACATTTTCAAGAAATGGGGCATGATGCTATTGAATTTACATGGACAGTTTTAGATAAATCAACTGTCTCCCAAACCAATTGCGAACATGTCACAATTCTTGTTCCGAAAGGAGCAACGTTGGGTTTACAGATTAAAGAGTGACAGTGTAGGCCTCAATGATGAGATTCCCTGGTTTAGTTTATCCCGTTCGTAATGAATCATTTTTAACATTAGAATATCTCATCCTATGTCTGTGCAAACTACCTGTTTCATCTAGTGCAACTTGAATTTTATTTTGATTACACTCTATGACTAAGGTCTGCTTTACTAGATACATAGAATGCACTCTTTTTGCTGTGCAGCCACCATGGTCGGAATACTCTATTTGGTCCAATTAGTTTTACTTGCAGTACACATATCAATCACAACATTCATTCATGATGGAGGAATAGCTCTCCATATTCATGAACGTTATCTGATTCTGTGCCTCGTCAATCTGCGCGTGAGTTTTTGAATTCTTCTTTTTCACCCGAGGCATCTTTCCCGCAGATAATACATCACTGGGCCAGCCTCACTACATTTCCCATAGCCGCATTGCAGTACATTAGACGCTTATTTTACGCAACATATAGTCCGTCCTTCATGACGGGACTCCACCCGCTGTCACCATCTGGTGGGCGTTGTTCGTTCACACGCAGGAAGAGAAAAGGCAGTACGCTTTTCATAGCGAGCACCTTTCTGGGGCACGACTTCGCTGCCGCGGAGAATCCTCCAAACAGGTATGGGTTTGTCTCTGTCCTTGTCCTGGTTTTCAGGCGTTTTGACACCCGATTACCTCCACTAGAGAACCATGCGTCTCCCCTCTGTTTACTTACATTTGTGCTTCGCGTTCTTGGCCACTTTTCATTTCAATATTTCCAGATGGTGCTACTGCTGATCTCAATACTTCGCTGCCGGGCAGCCTTGAGTTCTGAGTGGGTACTTTTTGACTCCTAAACCTGACCAGTTGTTTTTGATACGTTTTTTTTATACTGTTGAATAAACACCCTTTAGTGTCGCCTTCACTCTTGATAACATAATTAGGTGTGCTCTGGCCACAGAGCCAATAAGCAGGCAATTGTACAGATTAAAGCGGCATCAGCTGTATCACTTTAGTATTGATACACTCTCACGCATGCACACCTTAAAACGTATTTTTCTGCTTCTAAGTCAACTTTGTACTCTGTGCTGTTTATGACTATGTAATACAATCATATTTTATCACAACTCTTGTTTCGTTACAGGAACTGGATGCCACCTCGAGTTTTGCGTGCTGAGGTTTAAGGTGTAATAGGCTTACCCGACATTTCAGGTAGGTCACTACCATAATCTTTTGATGGTTTGATTAATTGTTCTGTCTTATGTTGCACTAAGACATGAACAATTAAAGTTATAGATTTAAATGATACTTTTGAGTGCGTGCTAATAAGTAGTTCTGTGTTTTTCATACTTAACACTTTGTCTCTTTCCAGGGAGCATGCTGACCAGTACAAACAACGCTTGAGTGGTCATCCACTGCAACTACTGGTTGCATATACCTTCCACTAACTTAATTTGGTATGAGTGGATAGTTCACTTTTCACACATTGGTCATGAAGAAAGCCGCTACATCTCTATGGAGAGTGATAGGCTAAAACATGTCGACCTTTAGAGTTCTGTGACAAATTGAATCTCCCTCGGTCATAGCCACACTTTTAATCTTGACCTTTGGATGCCTTTAAAAATTGTTTGGCATACCACAGAGTTAGTTTTAGTTCACTTAAACTTTCTTGACTCTCACCACACCCTGCTCATCTAGAGGTTTAGGATACCTCCCTTCTTCACAAATAAAACATCCCTGAGCTCCTCCCTCTCAGTGAGGGGGTTGTAGCCCGCACTACGACTAGGTTCGTAGTGCGAGGAGGTTGCCCGATGATGAAGCATGCCACCTATGGGTGGGTGAGGGGAACCGTCCTAAGAAAGGGACATCCCAGTACTCTTAGATATTTAGACCCAGAGGCCATTTTTTGTGTTTTCTAGTTGTGATAGTGTGGAGTCAGCCTCTGCTGGTCCTTATACCTCCTCCGGTCCTTCTTTTGTGTAATTAATAATATATATATTTACTGAAAAAAACATAGGTTTCAGGTACGTTACAGTTAGAAATTAGCATTTAAAAAACCTTAGAAATTCACTGAAAAAACCATAGGTTTCAGGGATGTTATAGTTAGTTGGAGATTTCACTCGTACAAAACCAGAGAAATTCCACCGTTATAGTTAGTTCAGCTAACTATAACTCGCGCCCCCGCAATGCACTGCTGATGACGTCACATATTACATCACTCATGACATGGTCAGTGACATCACTGATGACATCACTGATGACATCTCAAATGACATCACTGATGACATCATCCACGTGAAAATCTGATGCACCTCCTCACACCCTAATATAACCTTTAGTACACCCACTGTAAAATACAGACTACCATTTTCGAAACCATAGACACACCAACACCAGTTACTACATACGCACTCACTGATTCCTATGTCAACACACACATCCACTCATTCACCCATACAATCACTCATACATGCAGTCACTCATCAATACAACAATATCATATGCACTCATACACCTATACAGACACTCACACACCACCATTCATCCAGAGTTACTCACACACCTAGTCAGTCATGCAAAGAATCAATCACACTTCCATTTACTCACCTATACAGTTATACACACACCACCTCACTTATTCATACAGATACTAACACATACTTACTCTCTTATACAATCACTGATACAAGTACACACTCATCCATATAGCCACTCTCACAATCACTCACTCTCACATATAGTTATTAATATACACCATCACTCACATATACTGCCTTTTACATATGTAGTTACTCGCACATGTAGCACTGAGACATCCATTCGCTCACCAACACACCCATACACACACTCACCCACCCATACAGCTGTTTCCACATGCACTCTTGAACCCATACACCCAGTGAATCAACCACTCACACATCTATGCAAAGAGTCACACACCTCCCACCCACCCACACACACACTCAGGCACCCATACAAATACTCAGGCAACCAATCAATAACCTGTATAGACACTCATGTAGCTACTCACCAACCCATGCAGCAGCTTACACAACAACAGACAGACTGATACAGACATTCACACAGTTTACTCACTAATCCATGCATTCAGTAAGACACATTTAATCACTCACTTATACAGTCAGTCACGCACCTACTAAATCCTCCATCCAGACACTTATACACCCACTCATTCTTCAATACACCTTGGCATATATTTGTAAAACATATTTAAACTTTATAGAAACGCACAGTCACTGGATGATGTCATCAGTGATGTCATTTGAGATGTCATCAGTGATGTCACTGACCATGTTATGAATGATGTAATATGTGATGTCATCAGCAGTGCATTGCGTGGGCGCGAGTTATAGTTAGCTGAACTAACTATAACGGTGGAATTTCTCTGGTTTTGTACGAGTGAAATCTCCAACTAACTATAACATCCCTGAAACCTATGGTTTTTTCAGTGAATTTCTAAGGTTTTTTAAATGCTAATTTCTAACTATAACGTCTGTAAAACCTATGTTTTTTTCAGTGAATTTCAAAGGTTTTTGAAATGCTAATTTCTAACTATAACATCTGTAAAACCTATGGTTTTTTCAGTGAATTTCAAAGTTTTTTAAAAATATTAAACTACTATTCTGCTATTTGTCATTAGTACTGTTTTTTCTAACTTTTCCACTACAGAAAAGAAAATAAACTGTAAAACTGTTGTGTAATGTAATTTATTTCACAAATTACAGTGTTACTTATCAAATAATACAACATAATTTAACATTTTGAAAACATTTTAAGGTCAAAAGTTCACCATTCTTTCAAGTTCGAACTGCACCTTCCAAATACAATTAGCAGGTGTGGTTGAGCTGAGCAAATTTTATCCTATAATATGTACTCCACGTATAAACTGCTTTTTTATTAACCAATGACAAAGATGCTTTTCCTCAAAACTAATATGCACCCTACTTTTTAGGAAACAATACATTTCATCTCCTAATCGCTTAACGTTTTGTATGTAAAAAAAAAGTAGTTCCCCATCTTTAAACATATCTCTCATTCTACGAGCGGACTGCATGAGCTACAGACATTTATACATATCTTCTAGCCATACCTTCAAAATGCTAGTGTGGATTGTAGGACATAGCTATGTTTTCTGGTGCAAGAGGTATGCAGAACAGAGACGTATTGACTTAGACCTAGGTTTACAAAAAGTGCACATTAAATGGTTTGCACAGAGAGGATTGAAGTGGCACCAATTGCTCCCTTTGGTTAAAACCTGTTTGCATCTCTAACACCCTGATCTCATGATTGTGCACTGTGGTGGTAACGACCTAGGCACATTGACTGGGGTAGGTTTGGAAATGCTTATGAAGGACACCTTTGGACAATTGATGTTACTTTTGCCTCAAACTGTCTTTGTATATTCCAATATATGCCAAAGACAGAAGTGGAAATGGTCAAACCAATTTTGTCATAAGATTGAAAAATCTAGGAAGAATGTCAATAAAGCTGTGTCTGCATACCTCAGAGACCATAGAATGGGGTTGATCTACAACAACAACATACATTTTGATATGGCTCATATCTACAGAAGTGATGGAGTACACTTCACAGATGAGGGAAACCGAGTTTTTCTGAATAACCTGAAGCTGTGCATCCGCACTTACATGTAGCTCCAACTAATAAACACAAGGGCTCTTTTTAGAGCCGCCTTATATTCCCAATTTCAGCTCGCAGAGTGTCAGCTGCGGTCCGGCTAGCAGAAGGAGACCTGCGGGCCGTCGGGCAGGCTTGCAGAGGAAGAGCTGCGGCCCGTGGGCTCAGCTTGCAGAGGGAGAGCTACGGGCCGTTGGCTCACAAAAGCACAGCAGCGTACTGGCTCGCAGAGGGAGAGCTGTGGTCTGACTCGCAGAGGGAGACCAACGGGCCAACAGGCCTGCTAGCAAAGACACAGCTACGAGCTAACGGGCTGGCTCGCAGAGATACAGCTGCGGGCCCGCCGAGCTGCGACCCGACGGGCTGTCTCGCAGAGGGAGAGTAACGGGCCGACGGGCTTGCTACCAGAGACACAGCTACGAGCTAACGGGCTGGCTCGCAGAGATACAGCTGCGGGCCAGAGCTGTGATCCGACAGGCTGACTCGCAGAAGGAGAGTAACAGGCCGACGGGCCTGCTAGCACAGACACAGCTACGAGCTAACGAGGTGGCTCGCAGAGGTAGAGCTGCGGGCCCGACGGCTCGCAGACACAGAGTTGCGAGCCGACGGACTGGCTTCTAAAGGCATAGCTGCGAGCTGGATATGTGGGGAGAGGGAGCGTAAAAGAGGTATCTCGCACAGACAGACCTGCAGGATATTTTCAGTATTGCCTCGCAGAGGTAGCACTACGGACCCGATGGCTTTTAGAGGGAGAGATGCGAGCTGACGGACTGAGTCACAAAATGGCTGACCGCTCGCACTCGCAGACCTGCGAGCCGACGGACTGGCTTCTAAAGGCATAGCCGTGAGCTGGTGATGTGGGGAGAGGGACCGTGAAAGGGGTATCTATTTTTAGTGTTGCCTCGCAGAGGTAGAACTACGGACCCAATGCCTTGTAGAGGGAGAGATGCGAGCTGATGGACTGAATCACAAAATGGCTGCCAACACCTACTAGTTTCAACAGTTCGCAGCCAATGAGCCGCAAGCTTGTGCTCGTAACACCTCAGGCAATCAGATGTCAGAATTCTCAAAGATCGATATCTGGAAAATTTGATATTTCTCAAAAACTACTGAACGGATTTACCCCATTTAAACAAAAGTGTACTTTCTGGACCAAGACCTTTCTCCCTGCCAAATGTGGCGTAATTCCATTCAGCAGTTTGACCTGTAGCCTTGTCTAAAGTTTCCTATGGAAATTGAATGGAGAAAACACGTTTTGGGACCCCCTTTTTCTTAGCCCCCTTGACGAATCCCCCAAACTTTCAGGATAGGAGCTGACCTGAAAAGAGAAACTTTTGGAAAATTTCGTAAAGATTCGTCAAACGACATCAAAGTTATAAGCACATCAAAAAATGCTTTTCCTATGGAAACGTGGTCCTAACTATAACTACCTACTGGCGACTGCCAGTAGGAGATAGATATATAGATATATATATATATATATATATATATATATATATATATATATATATATATATATATATATATATATATATATATATATTTATATATATACTGAAAAAACCATAGGTTTTAGGGAAAGTTATAGTTAGTTGGACATTGCACTCGTACAAAACCCGTGAAATTCCCCCGTTATAGTTAGTTCAGCTAACTATAACTCACGCCCCCGCAATGCACTGCTGATGACGTCACATATTACATCACTCATGACATGGTCAGTGACATCACTGATGACATCACTGATGACATCTCAAATGACATCACTGATGACATCACTGATGACATCATCCAGTGACTGTGTGTTTGTGTAAAGTTTAAATAGGTTTAATATATATAGGGAAAGGCATATTGAAGAATGAGTGGGTGTATAAGCGTCTGAATGGATGATTTAGTAGGTGCGTGACTGAGTCTATAAGTGAGTGATTAAACGTATCTTACTGGATGCATGGGTGAGTGACTAAACTGTGTGAATGTCTGTATCCGTCTGTCTGTTTTGTGTAAGCAGCTGCATGGGTTTCTGACTAGCTAAATGAGTGTCTATATGGGTAATGGATTGGTTCTCTGAGTATCTGTATGGGTGCCTCAGTGTTTGTGTGGGTGGGGTGTGTGTGACTCTGTGCATAGATGTGTGAGTGGGTGATTCACTGGGTGCATGGTTTCAAGAGTGCGTCTGTGATGGACTGTATGGGTGGGTGAGTGTGTGTATGGGTGTGTTAGTGATTGAATGTATATCTCAGTGGTACATGTGTGAGTAACTACATATGTGAAAGGCAGTATATATGTGTGTTGGAGTATATAAATGGCTATAAGTGAGAGTGTGATTGTGAGAGTGGCTATATGGATGAGTGTGTGCTTGCATCAGTGATTGCATAGGAGCGTAAGAATGTGCTAGTATTTTTATGAGTAAGTGAGCTGGTGTGTATAACTGTATAGGTGAGTAAATGGGAGTGTGATTAATTATTAGCATGACTGACTAGGTGTGTGAGTACCTCTATGGATGAGTTGCGTTGTGTGAGTGTTTATATAGGTGTATGAGTGCATATGATAGTCCTGTACTGAGTGACTGTAAGTATGAGTGACTGTACGGGTGAGTGAGTAGATGTGTGTGTGTAGACCTAAGAATCAGTGAGTGGGTATGTACTTATTGGTATTGGAGTGTGTATGGTTTTGAGAATGGCAGTCTGTAATTTAGAGTGGGTGTATCAAAAGTTATATTAGGGTGTGAGAAGATGCATTAAATTCTCACATGGATGATGTCATCAGTGATGTCATTTGAGATGTCATCAGTGATGTCACTGACCATGTCATGAGTGATGTAATATGTGACGTCATCAGCAGTGCATTGCGGGGCGCGAGTTATAGTTAGCTGAACTAACTATAACGGGGGAATTTCACGGGTTTTGTACGAGTGCAATGTCCAACTAACTATAACTTTCCCTAAAACCTATGGTTTTTTCAGTGAATTTCAAAGGTTTTTTAAATGCTAAACCCTAACTATAACAGGCCTGAAACCTATGGTTTTTTCAGTGAATTTCAAAGGTTTTTAAAATGCTAATTCCTAACTATAACAAGCCTGAAACCTATGGTTTTTTTCAGTGAATTTCAAAGGTTTTTTAAATGCTAATTCCTAACTATAACATGTCTGAAACCTATGGTTTTTTTCAGTGAATTTCAAAGGTTTTGTAAATGACAATTTTTAAATGTATTAATTGTTATATTTATTTATTTTGATACTGATTTACTACATTTTTTTAAACTATTTATTTTTAGATGTTTTATTTTTTAAATTACATTGTAATTACATTATACATTACAAAATATACTTTCTCAGAATGAATTACTTTAGTTTAAATACTTTGCAAATAGGCAATAGACTTTTAAGTACAGTAGTTACAGTTGTTGCAATGGGCAACACAATTTCAAACACAATGCAAGATTGAGCTCTATGTGAATTTCTACCTAAATGCAATTAGTTACTTTATGGATTACTTTTCTAACCACAGGACTGGATCCTAGATTTAGTCCTGGGACATCTCCTGTAAACAGTTGAGTAAAAGCGTTTTGGTTACAGTAGTGATTTTTAAGGAATAATATTGTATTTTAAAAGTTGACAAACTTTTTCACATAGAATCACCAATGTTATCCTATGGGAGGAAATTCACTTAGCAGGTAAGTAGTGTTATCGTTACTTTTTCTTACTCAGTGGTGGATCCTGGATCCAGCACTGGTGCATCTCCTGTAAACAGTTAAAAGAATGCGTTTAAGTCATACAGGCGATTTTTAAGGAATATTTGTAGTTTGTGAAAATCAACACTTTGAAACTTTTCTGCTGAAAACCAGACAATGGATTCCTATGGAAGGAAATATAAGTTACTGGTAAGTACGGTTAAAATTACTTTTGAGGATCAGTACTGGGCTGAAAGATGCAGCACTGAGGTCTCTCCTGATAACAGGTGAGTAAATCGGAATTCGTAGTTCGGCTGATTTTAGAGGAATATTTGTATGTTTCAAAAATCGACAGAAACTTTTTCAGCAAAAAGCAGACAATGATATCCTATGGAAGGAAATTCAAGTTACTGGTAAGTACGGTTAAAATTACTTTTCAGGATCAGTACTGGGCTGAAAGATGCAGCACTGAGGTCTCTCCTGATAACAGGTGAGTAAATCGGAATTTGTAGTTCGGCTGATTTTAGAGGAATATTATAAAGTTCCAAAACTCCACACTTGGAAGAATTTCCAAGTGAAACCAGTCAATGATATCCTATGGAAGGAAATTCAAGTTACTGGTAAGTACGGTTAAAATTACTTTTCAGGATCAGTACTGGGCTGAAAGATGCAGCACTGAGGTCTCTCCTGATAACAGGTGAGTAAATCGGAATTCGTAGTTCGGCTGATTTTAGAGGAATATTTGCACAATGGTGAAGGGAGGGGCGGGGCCTGAGGTGACATCTGTGCAAACGCGCCCGTGGCGCGTTTTAAGTTGGGGGATTAAGTCCCCTTGAATCATGAGGGTCCCTGGGGTCCAACTAGCCCACCCTGTACCTCCAGTATGCGCCAGGAGCTGCGTTGCAGAGAGGTTTTCAGAGGCCACGCCCTTTTTGCACCTCTCTGCAACGCAGCTCTGTGGCGCTTTCTGGACGTACCTGGTGGGCTAGTTCGCCCCAGGGACCCTCAGGATTGAAGGGGATTTCATTCCCCATCTTAAAATGCACCACGGGGCCTGTTTGCACACATGTCACCTGAAGCCCCGCCCCCTCCCTTCACCACTGTGCAAACGTGCCCCGTGGCGCGTTTTAAGTTGGGGGATTAAGTCCCTTGAATACTGAGGGTCCCTGGAGTCCAACTAGCCCACCATGTACCTCCAAAAGCGCCACAGAGCTGCGTTGCAGAGAGGTGTAAAAGGGGCGTGGCCTCTGTACACCACTCTGCAACGCAGCCCCTGGCGCATACCGGAGGTTCCTGGTGGGCTAGTTGGCCCCAGGGACCCCCAGTATTCAAGGGGAATTACTTCCCCTTCTTAAAACGCGCCAGGGGGTGCGTTTGCAGACTGCTGCAGGGAGGGGGCGGGGCCTCGGCACGATGCCGGTCTTTTTTTTTTTTTTTGTGTGCTTTTTTCTGCCCAGGGGGTCCTTGTGGGACCCCCTGAGCAGGCCTAGGGGGTCAGGGTGTTTCTACCCTGCCCCCTTTGTGCGTTTTGCGCACTTGTTTTTGTGCCTCGGTTCTACCGAGAGACAAAATGGCTGCCAACACTTCCTGGTTTGGAGTGTTGACAGCCAGCTGACAGCCAATTAGCATGCAGCTCGTGATCGGGACGGTGCGCGCAGGGTGCGCTGAGGGTACGCGGACCCTACTCGGCCATAGATATATATGTGACTTTACTTTTGATTTTCTCAGGAACTACTGAACGGATTTACACCATTTAAGCCAAAGGCACCAGTCTGAACCAAGGGCTACCTCTTTGCCAAATTTGGTGTAATTCCGTTCAGCAGTTCGGGCTGTAGCTGCGACTCAAGGTTCCTATGGAGAAATGAATGGGGAAACCGCGTTTTGGGACCCCCCTTTTTTCTCGGCCCCCGCTTGACGAATCAACCCGAGATTTTCAGGGTAGGAGCGGAGCACCCCAACAAGTTGGAAACTTTCGCGAAGATTCGTCAACCGGCGCCAACGTTATTTCAAATAGAATGTCGCGGATTTCCTATGGATAATAGGTCCTAACTATAACTATCTACTGGCGACCGCCAGTAGATATATATATATATATATATTAAAAAAAAAAAAGACCGGCATCGTGCCGAGGCCCCGCCCCCTCCCTGCAGCAGTCTGCAAACACGCCCCCTGGCGCATTTTAACAAGGGGAAGTAATTCCCTTGAATACTGGGGGTCCCTGAGGGCCAACTAGCCCACCAGGAACCTCCGGTATGCGCTAGGGGCTGCGTTGCAGAGAGGTGTACAGAGGCCACGCCCCTTTTTACACCTCTCTGCAACGCAGCTCTGTGGCGCTTTTTGGAGGTACATGGTGGGCTAGTTGGACTCCAGGGACCCTCAGTATATATATATCATGTTCCTCTCACAGAGGTTGTTCATGCAGGCAACCGCCGCCTCCCAATAGTGTTGTATCTCTAGGCAACTCCATATAATGTGGAAGAATGTACATATTTGGCTGCACTTCCTACGACACTGTGTGTTTAATGACCTGCCCATTTTCTCCATTGTGGTGCATGCATAATAGGATCTATGTAGTGCTTTCAATAGTACGAGACGGAACCTTGACCTTATAGCCACCTTCCTTTAGGATGCCAGAGCCTCAGGCCACTCGTCGTCCTCAAGACCCTTCAGGTCGCGTTCCCATTCCTGCAAGTGTTTTAGGGTAGCTTATGAGTTATTAATGAGTTTTTGATAAGTGAGGGAGATTGCCTTGGGGGCATGAAGCCAACCAGCAACCTGTCCTCCAATGAGGAGGACTCAGGGAGCACCGCCCCCCCCTGGCAAAGTCGTCTGCAACGCTGGGCGTATCTGCAAATTGCTGTAAGTTTCAGTAGGAGCTAGCTGGTACTCATGCTGTAGTTGAGAGAAAGAAACTGTCCCCCCTTGGACCCAAAGGTCACCCATCTTATATATACCGATGAGATCCCATTTATCAAATCCGGGTTGTGTAACCAGTGTGCCGAGTTGCACTGCATCCCATAGAGGAGTGGCTAGTGTTATCCTGCCCCACCAGCCAAGCGCATATAGTGCTGTGTGCCAGAGTCTAAGTGTTACTCCCATCGGACCTTTCAAGAGTGTGTGGCTCGACCCACCATAGATGGCCCTGAGTTATCCCTGTGGTTGCATGATGTGTCTATCCATGTAAAAAGCAGGCTCCTCTGCGGGAAGGTGGACCCAGTAGTTAACAACAGTTAGTTGTGCCACCCAATAAAATTGCTGTATATCTGGTAAGGCTATTCCACCATCATACCAGCCTCTCAACAGTTTTTTTAATGGCTATACGTGCAGGGCCACCATCCCAAAGCAGTGTACAGGTTTTGTGCTCAATTGCTTTAAAGTAGGACGTGGTGACTGGGTAAGATATGTTATGTAGGATATAAAGAAAGCAGGCAGGGCCTTCATTTTAAAGAGTGTGGCCATACCTAATAGTGACAGAGGTAGGGATCTCCAATGTTGGACATCGAGGTGCAGGCAGACTTGATCTCATCACTGTCCGTTAAGATTCACTCCTCTCAGTTGAAGACCCTCTGAAGATTTAGTCACTGAGAGGATGAGGAAATGACTTGGAGGCCTAGCTGCACAAAATCAGAGCTCCTGGTGAGGCACTTTTTCAAAAACTGTTAGTTTTGTTAGCGCATGCCTATCCTCTCATCTGCCTCACACACACCCACAGTGCATGAGCACTTTGGGTAAAATTGAATGCAGCCCAAACTCACCTTAAATGTTCGTATGAATGAATGCTAATTTTTTATAGAGTGCACATATGCGCAAGGGCGTCAAGGCGCTAATAAATAGTCATGGTAGAGGGACCTGGCAAAGAGATTAGCATGGTGTTTTAGGTAGACTACTGAGCCATATTGTAGGGTAGCCAGGTCTTCAGCACACTTCTGCAGGGCGTATGAGTGCTCAGCGAGGTCAGGTGAAGGGGGAAAGAGTTTCAAAGCTTAGCCGCCACAACCAAAAAGGCTCTGCCTCCCCATCTAGTTTTACGGAATCTGGGGACAATGACCCAGTTACAGTATGCCGAGCGAAGTTTCCTCATGGGAAAATATCATTGAAACATGGTTCTTATTCCTTCCAGTCTTGAGTCGTATAGGGCTTAGTGAGCAATGCATAGCGCCTTAAACATAATGCGCTTTTTTACAGGAAGCCAGTGGAGTTGGAGTAGTCCTTTTGAGACTGACTGATGTTTGGGGTGTCTAGGGTCAGTCTTGCTGCTGCATTCTGTACCAGTTGCAGCTTCGTGTGTGCCGTTTTGTTTTTGTCAAGATAGAGCACATTACAGTAGTCTAGTCTCAACAAAATCAGCGCCAGGGCTACTTGTTTGCGTGCTAATAGAGGAAAGATCTTCCACAGCATTCTGATGGTCCAGAAGCACGTTGCAACCATGCGGTTTACCTGAAGGTTCAGCGCTAGTTCATGGTCCAGGATTGCTCACAGATTTTTTGCAGATTGAGTGGGAGAGGGAAGAGCACCCAGCATTTTTGGCCACCAGTTGCGTTCCCATAAGGTTGGTTTACTTTCAAAGATCAGGAACTCTGTCTTTTCACCATTAAGTTTGAGACCGTTCTTGCTCATCCATGTGGCTACTGCCTTCATGCAATTGTTGAAGCTAGCCACAGTGGCCTCTGTGTCTTTTGTAATGGATATGATTATTTGCGTGTTGTCCACGTACGACATGGCCTGAAGACCAAAGGTACGTATCAACTTGGCCAAGAGGGAGACATAGAGATTGAACAGTGTGGGACTCAGGTACGTGCCCAGAGGTATACCACAAGGCAAAAAGAATGGCTCTGAATTAAAGTGATTAACAATCACGGTCTGCGATCTATCTTTGAGAAAGGAAGTGAGCAGTTTCAATGCTGAACCTTCAAACCCTAATTCCTGAAGTTGTTCAGTGAGCAGGATGGGAGAGATGGTTTCCAAGGCTGCATATAGATCCGAGAGGATCAGTGCCGCAGCCTGCCCCGCGTCGACTAGACGTCTGATACTGTCAATTGCTGAAACCAGGGCAGTTTCTGTTCTGTGGTTGCTTCTGAAGCTATATTGTGACACGTCCAGCAGTCCTTTTTTCTTTGCATGGGTGTTGAGGTATTTCCCCAGACACTTAGCTGGAGGGGGAATCAAAGAAATGGGCTGTTAATTTTTCAGGTCATTGTGATCTAGGGTAGGCTTTTTTAACAATGGCTTGACGGCAGCCTCTTTTCATAATTGTGAATAACATCCTGAGGTGATGGCTTTGTTCATTTTGGACATTAGTCGAGGGGCTATGGTCTTAACTGCCAGCTGTACTATTTTAGGGAGGCACAGTTCAAAGGTCGATCCCGATTTTATACGCAAAAAATGTGACTCCAGTTCTTCATGGGTTATTAGTGGGATAGGCGACAGCGTAGCTGGATGTTTCTACTCATTCTCAGTAGTCTCTCCAAAGGTCAGTTCGCACTGAGCATTAGGCTGTGAATTTAAGACTTCAAGTTCTGTATAGTTATTAAGGACTTTACATTGAAAGAACTCTGCCTGTTTATCCTTCGAAGCCCTCTATGTCCGCGAGAACAGAGGGAGCCGAAAGTAAATTATTTTAAAAGGTTCTCTTGAGAAGCTAGTGGCTCAGTGGCGGCCAGCATTCATCTGGGGTGGTGAGGTGGGGGGCAAGGGGATAAGGAGTTACAATTGTAAAAAAAAAAAATCAATCAAGTACCTTCTCGCTGCTCTGTCCCACTTCGTCTCTCCTCTGCCGAACAGGAAGCAGTCAGGCTCCCTTGAACCAATCACAATGCTGCATGCAATGAAGCGTTGTGATTGGCTCCTCTAAACCAATCACAACGCTGCAATGCAGCGCTGCGATTGGTCCGAGCGCCGTGGTTTGGCACTCAGACGACGACTGGGGGCCTGGGAATGTTCTCCATGCAGGCTGTAATGCAGCCTGCATGGAGAACATGCTAAAGTGCGCATGACTGTTTGGCTGGCCCGTCAAAGCATCATGCACACTTTAGTGTGGCCACCAGTCCTCCCCTGCTCTGTCCAGCAGAGCAGCCCCGCCCTCATGCTGCGCATTTTATTTTTCCATTCTTTTATTGTTGGCACAGCAGCAGTGGGACAATGCTCCTCTGCCTTAGCGGAGGAGCCGCCACTGTAGTGGCTTCAATTGTTTTGAAGCAGGAGAGGAATTTTTCTTCCCCAATTGCTATTTTTTATTCTTGCAAAGCTGCTCTGTGAGAGATTTTTTCCTGCTCCCCATAGTCTTTCTGCCAGGCACATTTGTGGCGTCGACAGGCCTCCCTTAGGAATATAGCCCTTTATATCGCATGCGTTTACAACGCATGCGATAACAACGCGGTTGTTACAATGACCGTTTTGTTACATCACAGTACCATTACAACGCAAGTCGTTACAATGCGCTGGACTTAGGAATAGTATCATTTACTATTCCAACTCCAGTGTGTGCAATAGTAGGAAAGGTGTTGGAATAGTAAATTATACTATTCCTTACTTTAGAGCGCCCCCTAGAGCAAGTCGTTGTAACGACTTGCGTTGTAATGGTACTGCGATGTAACAGCGCAGTCGTTGTAACGACCGCGTTGTAATTGCATGCGTTGTAACGCATGCAATGTGATGGCCGTTTCCCCTCCCCTAGCAGTCTTGGCCTTTCTGTGAACCACAGAGCTGTGGGCACCCTCCTCTGATTTCTCGATTCTCTAATGGGTGCTAAAGTCTACAGCCAGACCTAGCTAGGCTGAGAACTCAGCAACAGCCAGGTTCACATACTCATGGTCAAGGAGTTGCCTGTCTCTAAGGGCCTTGGAAAGGCATGCATGTGCCTATATACAGCTATGCATTACTTTCTACTGCCAGATTCAGGAGTGGGAGAATAGCAGATGAGTCACTCATTCTCACTCATTCAGACCACTCATTCTGGTCTGTTGGGGTCCCGTCCAAAATACCACTGTGGACATGTCACCAGGTAGCAAAGGTTATGATAATTGAAAGAAGTGAAAGGGTATTTGTTGGACTTGGCCCTTTTTGGCTAAAGTTCCCTAAACTTTTTGCCTTCTCCCTAGACCTTTTTTCTGACATGATGTTGCCAACTTAGATGCTTTGGGCACTTTGCCACTGCTGATCAGTGTCAAAGTGCAAGTGCTCCCTGTATAAAGTGTAATGGTATATTTGTCTTACTAAGGAAGTCCCTAGTAAAATGTACTATGTGTGCCAGGGCTGGTAATGCAAATGCTACTAGTGGGCCTGCAGCACTAACTGTGCCACCCACACAAGTAGCCCTAAAGAGAGAACTCAGGCCTGCCACTGCAGTGCCTGCGCGCAGTTGCTAAAACTGCCATGTTGTCCTGACAAGTGCACCCACTTGCCAGGCCCGACCCTTCCCTTTTTATGCACATCAGACACCCCTATGGTAGGCCCAAGGTACCCCCCTGGGCAGGGTGCAGTGTATGTTAAAGGTAAGACATGTACTGTGGTGTGTACCATGTCCTGACAATGAAATACTCTTCATTTCGTTTTTCACTGTTGAAAGGCCATCTTGCCCATAGGACAGAATGGGGAGGCTGTGTAATATGTTTCCAGCCTATCTTCCCATAGGCTTAAGATGGAGGGGTGACGTTTAGTGTGCCTGAACTCACAATTTAATAACACATCTTTTTGTGAAGGTGGTTTTTGCTTTGTGTGTTTAGAAACCACACTTTTAAAAGTGGCTGGTTTTTTGTGTTCTAACAATTATGTGTGTCTCTGCCTGGTTGTGGATTGACTGTCTGGATTTGAAAGTGATGGGATCTGGGGAATGTCTTGACCCAGGGCAGGAGGTGAGACAGCAACAGGCTGACCTGCATCTGGAGTGTAGGGAGGAGGAGTAGCCCCTGGAGGTGAAGAGGCCTGGGCTGCCGCCATAAACTAATGGCTCCATCTCCTGCTGTGTGATTGAAGATCCAGACCCCCACTATCAAAGGGAGACACCGAGAACTGGTTTGGACAGGGGTCAGTGCCCCCCTGAACACAAAGACTTCAAAGACATTTAGGGGTATAACTATGAGAGCTGAAATCCCTGAACTTAGGACTGATCAAGACTGTAAAGGATTGAAACTACTTAGTGGTCAAGAGGAACCTCTGCCAAGGAAGAAACAGCTGAAGAGACTGAAGGAAAGGACTGACCCTTGTTGTGTGTTCTGGGGCTGGCCTGCAGTTTGCGGATTTAACCAAGGAGAGGCGAAGGGACTTTGCTGTGTGCTGTGTCCCCCTGCTTGAAAGGACTTTGCTGTGTGCTGTGTCCTGAAGAAACTTGTCCCCAAAGGCCAGAGGAGAGCTGGCTCCGTGTTGTGGAAACTCAGGAACACAAAAGTTTCCAGAGGAGTGTCTCAGCGACGCTGTGTGCGTGTGCTTTTTGCAGCCTGAGACCTTCGTAAGAACTGCCCCGTGATCGTGTGCACCCGGAATCCAAGTGAGTCTCAGCGACGCTGTGTGCGTGTGCTTCGTGCAGCCTGAGACCTTCGTGAGGATTGCCCTGTGATCGTGGGCACCTGGAGTCCAAGTGAGTCTCAGCGACGCTGTGTGTGTGTGCTTCTTGCAGCCTGAGACCTTCGTGAGGATTGTCCTGTGACTGTGTACACCCGAAGCTCAAGTGAGTCTCAGCGATGCTGTGTGCGTGTGCTTCGTGCAGCCTGAGACCTTCGTGAGGATTGCCCTGTGATCGTGTACACCCGAAGCTCAAGTGAGTCTCAGCGACGCTGTGTGCGTGTGCCCTGTTGCAGCCTGAGACCTTCGACTTTGCCATCGGCTCGGACCAGCAACCCCAGAGGAGCGGTGCCGCCGGCCCGAGCCTGCCTTTGCCAAGGAGAGACCTCGAACCATCACGTCGGGAGTCCGTGTTCCACTGCCTGAGATCAACGAAGTCGCCTCGGAGGCCCAAGCCGCGAGGAGAGCGAGATCGCACCCCCCAGGTAACGCTCAGCGAGCGTGCGTGTGTCGCCGCCAGGGGCGGGGTGCGGTCTCGGAGAGAAACGCTCTCGGCCTTTCCCATCCTTGCAGTATGAGCCCCCGCTCAAACTAGAATCGCGGCCCGTACTTGCCGAGGAGTGGCAGGGCCAGAGTGTGGAGCTGCACTTTGTTTACACCAGACCAGTGTTGGGGGCATATTTTGGCAGTAGCTGACCGCGAGTCAGTACGAGTGGCATAGAGTCCGTCCAGAGCACCGTGAACGGTGCTGGAGTACATTATTGTCGGCATTACGAACTGCCTGATTGTTGCATTACGCATTACATTATTTTTGCATTACGAACTGCCTGATTGTTGCATTACGCATTGCATTGTTGTTGGCATTACGAACTGCCCGATTGTTGCATTATTTTTGCATTATTTTTGCATTACGAACTGCCCGATTGTTGCATTACGCATTGCATTATTTTTGCATTACGAAGTGCCTGATTCTTGCATTACGAACTGCATAGCATTG
Source organism: Calotriton arnoldi (assembly GCA_963921515.1). Classification (NCBI taxonomy): domain Eukaryota; kingdom Metazoa; phylum Chordata; class Amphibia; order Caudata; family Salamandridae; genus Calotriton; species Calotriton arnoldi. The sequence goes on along the minus strand of CAWUFW010002133.1, from coordinate 1,270,094 downwards.
CATTAGGACTGCATTTGGATCATTGAGAATTGCTCATTAATACTGCAAGAACCTACAAGGGCTTGCTGGCCTAATAACCGGCCAGGTGAAATATTACAAATACGCATATGTTGGATTTTTATCGTGTGGTCTCATCGTATATCTTTTTATATAAACTTATACTTGGTTTTTTTATGAAACTCGTGTGGAGTCCATTTGTGGTGTCATCATTGGGTTACTGAGAGCAGGATTGCAAATACTTTACACATTGCCTTGGAGATAAGCCTGGCTGCTCGTGTCAAGCTACCGAGGGGGTGAGCAGGGGCTAGCTGAGAAGGTGTCCTTCCTTTCCCTGACTTAGAAGCAAAGGTCCCTATTTGGACTAAGGTTCCTACCTCAGCCAACTGGGGACCCCCAATTCTAACCTTGGGTAGCAACGGGTAGGGATTTGAACCCTCCCCGTTCTAACAGTATTGTGGAAAATCTACTTGTTAGCTGCCAATATTTGTAGTTTTCACTAAATCTCTGCAATGTTGCAATGTTGAAAGATCAAAAATGAGCATACCTCCAGAAACACTGTTCTGCTAAGGCACATGGAGGTGATATTTGCCTTGGACACCCACCAAAAAAGTATTTGAAAACGTTTTAAGAGAACATTCATCCTGGTGACTGATTATATCACAGCTCTAGAGTATTAAATCAGTTCAGTAAAATCTTTATTAGTTTACATTAAAAAATAACTCTTAACATCCAGATATCAAGCATGTCCAATAATAACAACATCAATTAATAAAAAAGCAAAATAATTCCTAAACTTGCATGTAGCCAGAATATGAATCAAAATTCTCTTAAACAATTTTCTAATTTTTCTGGACTGCCAGATTTAACCAGCAACTACTAGTTACACTTCAGGTGTTTTTAACTGCTCTAAAACTGGCAGGTGTGCTCTGCATAAAATGTAACTTCATAAGCAGCGGTTTAACTTAGAGAGCCCTCGGAGCACCATAGTACTTACAAAAGAGCATAACATGTAAAGTGAATTGAGTGGAAAAAAGGTAACAAGGACAATTAATGCTGCTTAGAGATTTGGACGAGAAAATGGACCATATTAAGAGAGAACTGAGTCAATACAAACCTGTGTTGAACATTCGTCACCCTTTGAAGATACGGTTGAAAACCATCCTTAATTAATGAAAGTGAGTGTGAAAGGAATGCCATTTTAGGAGACTCCTGCTTTGCTCGCCTCTTCAAAACAACCTAGTAAATGAACGTTTAATATTCCATTTAGTTCTATCCTTCATGGATTCGGGTCGGCAAAAAATGCAGGTCTACCAAGATTATCACAGAGCTTTTAAATATAGCTTAGCCAAGGAATGTGGAGAGCAAAGTCCAGACAGGCAATCAGGAAAAAACCTATCTGTTAAAAGATTTCTCCAGTTTAGACCAAATTGAATGCCATAATAATAGTGAGCTAAGTCTATTGAGATCTTCAGAGTAGGTCAGGCCCCATTCCGTATGGCAAATACAAGTCGAACAGCTCTTAGGTGCATCCAGCAATGACCTAAAACAAGCATTTTCAGACCTTTGTAAATTCTTTACATTGGTCTATCCCCAAACAACATGTAAGAGACTGAAGTATTAGTTGAGAGGGGTGAGTACCCACCTCAAATAATAATCACAATGTTTTTCAGGGTGAACCCCAAAAGTCACATAAAAAAAACAATGCTTAACCCTCTGGTAGCTCGGCACAAAGCAGTCAGGCTTAACTTAGAGGCAGTGCGTAAAGTATTAGTCAGTACTCAAACAGTACTAAAGTGAAAACATAATACAAGAAAAATTCCAAACCTAATTTAGAAAAATAGAACAAGTGTTAATAAATAAAATTACACAAAAATGACAAAAATTCAAAAAGTAGAACCGGATTTATGAATTTTTAAAGTTTAAGGTTCAAAATAGTGCCAAAAAGCATTAGGCATCAAGCGTGGTCAAGTGGCTGTGCTTAACTGGGACAAGGGTTAGGTTTAAGGCCAACTGTAATGGAATGTGGGTCAGATACAGAGACCAGGTTTGTCCCAGTGAAAAGTTTTACCTTCAGACTTAGTCTCTGGAATGGAAGTCAAACATCCTCAGTGGGGCAAGGATACAGGCTTGCAACAAAATCTTATTTTAGCATTGATGAATCATTCAGTCAGGATGTCAATAAATGGCCGAAGGTGGCTCAAGGTCATCGGATAGCCACTGGACGAGGCCTCAGCAAAGCCATCGACTTTTGGAGGTAAAGCTCTGAGTGGGAGAAATATGAATTTTGTGACCAGAGAAGGTCCCTCGCCACCGACTTTTTGAGCCATTGCTTGGTGAAGGCTTCTACCTTCAGACTTCATTACTTTTTGGAACTCAGATTCTTCCAGCGAGGCAAGGCTGCAGGCTGTAAGTGAAGAGTGTTCCACTAGACCAGACGCATTCTCCGCGAGGTCCAACTGAATCCGATTTGCTTCTGCAGAGAGGAACATAGCTGGAGGAACCTAAATCTTTGGCCCATTGGTGATGCACCTTAGTCAGATCTGCTTGGCAGATTGGACCTGGTCCCCCATTGATTCTCAGAGTAAAAAGCTGGCAAACAGTTTTGAAGTCCCAGGTTTCAGGAAACATCAGGGGGAGGTACACTTTGACACCAACCAAGGGTCCAGGACCATGGGGACTGTACTTGGGAAGGTCATGGCTCAATCCTGCAGAGGCCAGCAGGAGGGTCTTGGGCAGGTGCAGTTGAAACTGGCCAGCTGGGAATACATGAAATGACCTCTTGGAGCTTGTTGTGTCCCTGTAGCCTAAAAAGGAGGTCAGCTTTATGACCCTTGGAGTCCACTTCTTGGTCCTGGGTAATAGAGAGGGAGCAAGTCCAGGCTCAAGGCTTTTCTCTGATCAGACAGCAGGTCCAGTCCTCTTCTGTGCTCCTACAGGTTCAGAAGTGATCGGAGAAGGGTACAGGAAATGACACATTTATGCCAAGGACAAGCCTGCGAGTGGGGGGAAACTCCTGGCCACTCCCTAGCCAATGAGGTAAAAGTTCTCAGGTGTGGTGCCACCCACTTTTGCAGCATTGCCTGTGTGTTTTACTGTAAACTATCCCACAGTAGCTTTCACTACCTAAAGCTAACATGGCAGAACCTTTTTTCCCCTGTTGAGGAGCTCCCTGTGTGCACCCAGAGGTGTGGCTTTGATAATGGGAAAACCCTCCCTTGTAGTCACTCCAAACCAGCTCTTGGGGCACCCCTCACTCACTGCGATTAGTGTTTGGTGGGCTAGTAGGACAATAGAGGGGACAGGCCCAGGTGTGAGGGACAGGCTCAGGTGTGAGCTACAGCTGTCTGTGACAGGGTAGGCATCGTTTGAAGTTAATCAAGTTCCTGGACCATTCTGTTAGGGGAAGGTCTGCTCCACTCGCTTTGTCTCAGCTGTGGAAGCCACTTCACACTTAATCAAGGAGTTATTCAGATCCTGGGTGACAGTGAACACGGGCAGAAAGGCACACTTGGCTCAGGGAGGAAAATTACAACTTTCTAAAAGCTTTCTTTTCAAAATAGTAATATTAAATTCAGCTTGGCCATTTAAGTTGGATTTTAAATTACTATTAAAATGAGCCTTTGAAACATATTCCTAGCTGCTCTCAAACTGAAATTAAGCACTATAAGTTGTTATAATGTAAGCTGTGTTTTTCTATCGGAGGGCCAGCCTTACTACAGTGAAAAAAGAGTTTGAGGGATTTCACTGCCAGGACATGGAAAACATTAAACATTAAATATACATGTCCTACTCTTAACTTTTCAATGGTTTTTATTGATGGATTCATATACAAATAATAAGAGATCAGGAAATAAGGCCTTCAATAAAAAGAAAAACCGCAATCAATAACCTCTCTCTTCACAGCAAACAGCAATACATTGCATAACAATTTCTAGAGCTTCAGAGGATCCAACTTGAGGCAGCAGTGAAGGATCAAGCAGTCCCAGGGCTTGCAGAGTTTGTGGGCACAACGTATCCCTGATTCCACATTCAAGGATGAAAGAAGAGGACGCCATCGTTTGTGAAAGATCTGAGATTTGTCCCCCAGATATATGCTATTTTGTTATGCCCCAACTGGTGCCTAAGCTTGTGGATCCAAAGTTTGTAGGTTGGAGTTGATGGTTTCCCCCAGATAGAAAGATTGATGTGCATGGCTGCGAAAAGGAGATAAGGATTTTTTTGCCTGAACCGATTGGAGGGGATAGAATCCCGCCAATGGTCTATCAAGGAGTGGGAACCCTGGGAGCATGTCTAGGTATTGACCCTGGCTCTGAGAAATTGCAAGGAAGAGAGTAGCCCAAAAGTCTCCCAGTCGGGGGCAGAACCACAGCATGTGTGTAAGGCAGCCTCTGTCTATGTGTCCATGCCAGCAGGCCTCAGGGTAAGTGGGATTGATAATGTGTAAGTGGTGCAGAGTGATATGCCAATGAAACAGTATTTTGTAGAGGACCTTCCTGCCTTTCGCACGGCAGGCAAAATTATTAGTACAAAAGAATATCTCTTGCCATTGCTTGGCATCTAAGGTAATATTAAGATATTTTTCCTAGTGTAGTTGGAAGGATGATTCATCGGCCAATGTCAGAGTGTTTGGCATGCTGTAGACATTACAGACCAAATATTTGAAGGAGGACAGGTGCTGGAGGAATTTCTCAAAAGGTATAGTTGCTCTAGGGGTGCATGCTTTGATGCTACTTTGTAAGATCCAGTGGCCGATCTGGAGGCAATGAAAATTTCCAGCCTCTGTAATGCCATTTTAAATTCCATGCCCTATGTGTATATAGAGCCTATCTTAGGGGTGACTTAAATGTATTAATAAGGTTTAGACCTGGCAAAAGGTTAATTTTTTCATGTCGAAATGGCACTTTAGAATTTGCCCATCCAGGTTTGAGGGGCAGGCCTGTAGACAAGTTTAACAGTGCTACTTTAGCAGGGGCACAATGAGTGCTGCAGTCCACTGGTTGCATTTAATTTACTTAAGTAAATGAATGTGGCAATTAGGCACATGCCAATTTAACCATGTTTAGAAGGGAGAACACAAGCACTGTCCACTGGTTAGCAGGGGTAAAGTGCACAGAAAATATGATCCTGTACATCACACCTGTCCCATATGTGATCCCAAAAGTGAAATTTCCCATTTTAATTCCCCTAGAATTATTTACTATTCAATGCTGGTCAATCTAAAATGGTGGAACACGTTTATTCAATTAAGTGCCTTTTTTTGGTTTGGTGTAAACCACTCAATAGTTTTCAAGAAATTAGTGCTTAAAAATGTGCTTAATTTGGGCATGAAAAACTTACATTTTAAAGTTAGCAGGGCCATTCATTTGGGGAGATCTATAGCTCTGGAACCATGGGCCCCCGTGACAATTCGGGTCTGGAGCTCCCGTGATGGAGCAGCAGATCAGAAACAATCCTCTTGGATGACCGCAACACTGAAATAAAATGTTGCAGCTGCCATTTCAGGATGGATCCTGAAAGTCAAAAAAAGAGCACATTAAGGGGACCGGTGTGCACACCGCAACATCCTGTGGAAGGGCCCAAAGGTACACACCTGCATTTAAAATGTCAAAATGTATACTTTGTTGCAGAATCTGAAGATCTAGACAACTGGAATCATGGACGCCAGCAAGGCTTCTGGTTTCTAGGTTACGAAATAAGAACCACGGTCCCAGGGCAAACCTTACGACCTGGTGCTGCAGACCCATGCAAACTTCACTGACCAGTGCCAGAACCGCAGTACTGAAACTGGAGCTGAAATTCTGGCACCAGTGACTGATGCTGGAAAGGGTCCACAGCACTAGGCTGTTAAGTTTGCATGTTTTTGAACCTCAGGTGCAAAACCTTAAGATAAAAAAGAAGGGTTTTGCCATAGACCAGACTGTGTGATCAACCTCTGTTGCTCAGGCCGTGCACAGTGGGAGATGGATGCCCAGGGTGGGACAGTTGCAGGGCCTGGCTGGAGGCTACCCAGCTGCAGTCAGGCTTAAGGCTGCATCAGCGGGGATCGGCCACCCGTGGAGGGTTGTGCACAGTGCCTGGCCAGAAGTCAACCCTGGCTGCTGAATACCAAGCCATCGAGGCTACACACTCCAAAGCCAACCCTCTTGCCTCCATCCTAATTCTATCACCCTTAATTCAGTGCTAGTCTACAAAACCTCTGGACTGGACAGATCATCTTGCCATCCATCAGGTCACATGGTCACAGGTCACAATGGTCAACCAAAAAGAAGAAAAAAATTCTACTGCTTCAAGGCCTTCCTCATGGACTCTATAAGATGAACTCATCAAGCTCTTCCTCTCCCTCCAACCTACATCAGTGTATCCAACAGTGCCTTGGAAAGCCATGTGGACCTCAACACACCACTCAGGAAAGGAACCTCCAAAACCAGTCGCCAGCACCAGAGAACAAACACTCCCTCTAAAAACGAGAACAAAATGGAGATGAACCAAGCAACTGATGACTTCAGTCAACTCAAAATACTACAATGCACCTGCAGATCCTTCACCTGTAAGGCAACCTCCTGCAAGGCCACAATTAGCAAGGCAAGATACAGAAGTTAAGCATGGTGTCAAGTCACTCCCAAACCGATTTATCCAACATTCAATCTGCAAATTTAACACCATTAATCATCTCATTTGTGGAGATAAATATCGGAATCCACATAGACGACATTAAACGGGTGACCATGGTCCATCTAATGCCACCACCAGGTAACCTTATGAGGGTGTGAGGTCTGGCCAAGATGGGCCAGGCAACACACTCAATCTGTTGGCTGGGATGGACGTTTTACATCAGGGGTGAGGAAAATGTGCAGGGCGAAGTGGCTGGCACCACATATTATCCAGAGATGCCCTTATTGGGGAAAAACGGTAGTGCAAACGGATAGTGATATGGACTGCAACTCATGCTCACTGCCAATTATACACGAAAGATTGAACTTTGCCGTCTGTCCCTTTCTTGATTTAGCCCCAGTACACAACAGTATCTACTTACTTTAAAGGTTACCAACTTGATTTTAAAATAATTTACCAAAACAAAGAAGCAAACAATTAAAAAGACTTTCTTAAAAAAACGTGTCAAAGTGAAAAAAAGGTGTTCCAAAACGAAACGCAAAAAAAGCTTTTAAAATGTCACATTGCATGCTGGTGTTCCCTCAGCTGCATCAGAATCTCTCATCAGCATATGTTTTATAGATGTTATGATTTTCCGCTCTACCAAGTTATTACTATTCCTGTAGTTCATCTGTTTCCATTGGAAACAAGGCGTCATGGAGAGGTCACAGCTCTTTGTGTCTGGTCAGCAGCTTTTCGCTCTGCTTTTCTCACAGAAATATAGACGTTCGCCTACGACTCTTCTCTAAAAGCCACGAAGCAGGTATTATAGGGGGAAACTCGATGGTGGGCTTTGTCTCTTTTCAAAACGTTGCTCTCTTCCTCCCTCCGATACAACAGAAGGTTCCAAATTTCGCCGATTAGTAGTTCATCCTGCCCAGATGTTTTCTTTCCATTCTAGTAGTACAAACAAGCATTTGCAATGCAATAGGTCTCGCATTTATGAGAGTTTGAGCTATTGGCATTGTAAATGACAATGCCTTTTAATTATGTGTTGTTTTTAAAAAAGGATAAATAAAGGCATTGTCATTTACAATGCCAATAGCTTAAACTCTCGCAAATGCGAGACCTATTGCATTGCAAATGCGTGGTATAAAAAAAATTAAAAAGCGTTAGGAGAGAGCATGTCCTGCCTGCAAGAGCAGGCAGGACAATGCTATTTGAGAAAATAGTGCTCGGAGGCTGTAATTAAAGCCTACCGAGCAACAGCACACGTAACAGGGGGTGTCGCCATGGGAGGTTACAAATTAGACAAAGCGGTACTAAGGAGGGACTACTGCGCCTTTTGACCAATGAACAGCCACTGTTTACAGTGGACAATGACACAAGCCAATGAAAACTGTGGGCAGAGCTCCAATTCCCTACATCAATACCTCATGCCTCGCAGAGCAGCGCATGCGCTGCCCAGGCTTGACCTAAAAATGATGGGGATCTCTGTACAATATGAAAAGCGACTCCCAGGCCTCCAATATCTCATAAATATTCAAAGGCTTTGCAGTGAATGGGGCCCCCTGAGGACTGGGCCCCCTTAAAGGTTTGGGGGTCAACGTAAAGGGTTGCCAATGATGAGACCATAGTTGCTGATGCTGTGAATGAGCTGCAAATAATACATTCAGAGTTTTTCCAAACAGCGGGCCCCAAATTGTTTATTGTGTGGCCCCCAAAATCCTTAAGATGTCCCTGGTTTAATGTTTAAGACTACACTGGCAACACTTCTGTCTATATACCCGACAGACAGAACAAACCCCAGGATGCACTCCCTCTTGTTTGTGCCAGACACCCCACAGCCCTCGGTTTTGTCGAAATACATTCAAATTTATTTTGCAGCTGCCATTTAGGACTTACACCTCTTAATACTCTGATTTTGCAGGACTAGATAATCAGCAAATGCCTTATGCCTCGCTCAGTTTAAATATCGCAGAGGACTCTCAGAATACATTGTGCCTCACTTAGCATTGAGTTACACAATAACAACGGTTCGATTGTTTTTTATAATGATTTACATATTTGTGAAAAACAATATATAATTTACTTTAGAGATTGCAAGCAAATGCTGTATAACTACAAGCTGGCGAGTACGCTGTACCGGCATGAACAGTGGACAAAAACAAGAATCCCGACGCATCAAGGGTTTTTTTTTTGTTTTTTATTACTGGAATCCCGCAGAGTGTTTAGATATTGTACAACACGTGGTACATGTCACTGTGTTTGGTGCAGGCGAACAGTGATAACACATGAGGAAATGCTCATATAGTAGATACAGGTGGTCGGGCAAATGTTTGATAGTTTTTTCCACAAGGATTATGGTATAATGGCCAGGGTCAGCATCTTACACCACTTAATTGTTTCCATTTCAACCGAATTGGTCAAGCAATCCATGTATATTCAGCGGGATGCCTACTAATTGCACACAAAGGAGCTTGGAATAAATTAAAACAAGCACTGTCAAAGCCAATCAGTGCGGCCTTGTCTGCCGCTTTGCCAATGTCTGTTTGGCCTTGGTTTAAAAAAAAAAAAAAAAACATGGTTTGGAGAGCCGCCCAGCCTTCACCAACATTAAATTTAAAAAAGTGTTTTTTTTTTTTATCAAAAAGTACACATTGCAACAGAAGTCTCTTACACAGAAATGAACTACTTTGTGTGAGAGTGTGCTCTTTATTAAACAGCTGAAGGGTGCCACTCACGGTAAAGTCAGCCAAAGGCTGAAGTGGATTGTCCGTTGCCCTAACCTATAGTGGGCAGAAGAAAATGTGAATGACACAATAGACCCATTAAGGGGGCTGGCACAAAGCCCCTATATATAAATTACACACACACTGAAACTAAAATCAAAAGGTATTGGTTAATGTCGGAGCTAAATAAAGCAGAAATAAAACAATGTGAACAATTTTTTTCAGCAATTACAAAATAAAGCAAACGGAAACACGCTCTTTTCTTAATATAGCAGCCCAGCGGACAAGGGCGCTGCGTTAGGGAGCATTTAATTGGTCTCCCATGCAATAGAATGGAGTCGCGCACATGTTGTTTTAAGGTCACCCAGAAGCCACAGTGCCTGCTGGTGGTGAACGGGAATCCGTTACCTGCACACAGTGGATGAGGGGCTGCTAGTGCAGCAAAAGCACCCCGGCCTGACAGTCAGAACCGCCAGATCATGGAGGCGCCATCTTGGAATGTACTAAGTGCCCACGTGACAACCAAAGGTGCAGGCTCCTTTTCCAAGATTCACGTGGGAGCTTTAAAGACACGTAGAAAGTAACAGCACGGCTTGCGTTTGGAACAGTATAGGGGACGTAGTTATCAAATTCCCAAAGGGATCACTGGCGCGCAGTTAGTCCGTGCACTCGTGTGTCTCATTCCACCTCCCTGAAAACCATACTGCGTTAGTCCGCCCAGGGGGGCAGAATGGCGGCTGCACGGTGGGCATGCGGCAGCCGGTGTGTGCAAAAGGGGCACCGCGGAGGTTAAGGACATTTGCTGGAGGCGGCCGCATGGTGGCCACTATTAAAATAAAAGCTTGCATTGCGCGCTCCGCATGCAAGTAGCGCCCGACATTGCCCCGCGAGTGCGGTGTGGGCGCGCTGCAAATTCAAGCGCCGCCATTGTCCCACACTATTTATTAAAGAAAATAGTGCTCGCACACTAACTGGGGTGGTGTGGTGAGCAAAAGTATGATGGATTTAACCCAGATCCTTGTGACTGGGGGTGAATGTTTGCATTGTCCAGCATTCCGTCCATCAATTGTTTCTTTTGCATTTGTCGCCCTAAGTGGGAAGGGTATGCCCAGACGTGGGTCCCGTGCTCACTACACCACTGGATTCAAGCTAGCCTGGTTGATGAAGGGTGATGCCCTGAAACCGGTCCCAGGATGCTTGTTTCCGGTCCAGGGAGGACCTGGCTTGGCAGTTCGGGCTGGACTGTTCCCACAAGGAACAGGGTCAAGTCTGATTTGCATATGGCTGGGTCCAAACTGGGGTGGTGTGGTGAGCAAAAGAATGATGGATTTAACCCAGATCCTTGTGACTGGGGGTGAATGTTTGCATTGTCCAGCATTCCGTCCATCAATTGTTTCTTTTGCATTTGTCGCCCTAAGTGGGAAGGGTATGCCCAGACGTGGGTCCCGTGCTCACTACACCACTGGATTCAAGCTAGCCTGGCTGATGAAGGGTGATGCCCTGAAACCGGTCCCAGGATGCTTGTTTCCAGTCCAGGGAGGACCTGGCTTGGCAGTTCGGGCTGGACTGTTCCCACAAGGAACAGGGTCAAGACTGATTTGCATATGGCTGGGTCCAAACTGGGGTGGTGTGGTGAGCAAAAGAATGATGGATTTAACCCAGATCCTTGTGACTGGGGGTGAATGTTTGCATTGTCCAGCATTCCGTCCATCAATTGTTTCTTTTGCATTTGTCGCCCTAAGTGGGAAGGGTATGCCCAGACGTGGGTCCCGTGCTCACTACACCACTGGATTCAAGCTAGCCTGGCTGATGAAGGGTGATGCCCTGAAACCGGTCCCAGGATGCTTGTTTCCGGTCCAGGGAGGATCTGGCTTGGCAGTTCGGGCTGGACTGTTCCCACAAGGAACAGGGTCAAGACTGATTTGCATATGGCTGAGTCCAAACTGGGGTGGTGTGGTGAGCAAACGAATGATGGATTTAACCCAGATCCTTGTGACTGGGGGTGAATGTTTGCATTGTCCAGCATTCCGTCCATCAATTGTTTCTTTCGCACACTAACTAAAGCATCCCGTGTAACGAGCGAAGTAAAATGTCCAATCCTTATGGGCGGAACCAAATGGAGGCAGGGCGGTAACAAGGCGGGACTAACAAGCCTCATAATGAATCGGAAGCCAGCATTTATCAAGGACAATGACACCAGCCAATGAAAAATATGGGAGGAGAGTGGGCGAGGCTTACACACCATGCTCTACTACTGCATGCCTCGCAGAGCGAGCAACGCATGTGCGCTGCAACGCTAGGCTCGACCTAAAAACTTGGGCTGTATCATATAAAGTGAGCATTGCGGGTGATAGGTTAATGCACAGTCCCTGCCACAATTTTGGGCTCATTGTTGTCTTAAGAAGATCTGGAGCTGTGCTATTTTTCAATCTAAGACAGTGGTAAAGGGTTGCTTGTCAAAGGAACTTTCAAGGCATGTGCTACTTTTGTCTGGAAATCTAGAAGAATTTGTTGGCAAATCTATAATAATCTGAACAAAAGAAAATAGCATACACAATACAATTAAATGTAAAAACACAATTCAAACATAATATGGCATGACACAATACAACAGTGACAAAAAAATGGAGCATAACAAACGCAGAATACCACAACAAAATTATGTTGCAATAACGCAACATAAAAAAACAATGCAGCACACATTTCCAGCATGCCAAAATGCCACTCAATAAATGTGCACAAGCTTTCCTGGCATGCATTCTCAACCACAGAATACTGATTTTATAATACAGTGGTAAAAGTTATTTGGCCCAAGCACTGTCTTCCCTTACTACTATGGACTTGAACAGCGCTAGTCAAAAAGGATTTGTGATCCAGCCCCTGGACTCAATGAGGTACCAGAGTATGGATTCTTGAGAGCTATGTACTTATGTAGAATAAGTGTGGGAACTATACTATGGAACTAAACACACAAAGAGCTTATAATTTATTTCAATCACATATTAAGAAGTTTACTGTAGGCCAATAGTAAAGTTTGTGTTTTAAAATGTGGTGTTACATTTTTTAACGTATTTTATTGACTTTTTCATGTATCAATACCCACACATAAAACAAAAGCTCAACGTTCTCTAAAGAAAAGAAAACAAAATACAAGAAAACTAGATTGGGGGTTTGGAAAATTCAAAATAGGAATCCAAAATACCAAACTCGTGGGCAAAACAATACCTAACTGGGAAAGGCCAATATGTTTCCAACACCTCTATGATAATGAATGGCCACCCATAAATCACTATAATAGTTCTGAGCACAGAACAACCGTTCCACCTCGCTATCTCACCACTTTGAAAGCATGGAGGTGGTAGCAGCTTCCAGGGTGTATGCCCAACCAATGCTTATTTAGGCATTGGGACATCGCCTCTATAAACCCAACTCATAACCCACGATAAAGTGGTCATCCACGGAGGATGGTCTTCTGTGTTTAAAGCTAGGTTCACTAATATCATGCACCACGTTGAGGCAGAATCAGGTCCTTCTGAGTATGCATTTAGTCCCCTCAGTGATGTACTTTGTGCTGCAGCTCACCTACAAATATCTGCTCCCAATATTCCACCTGGAGTGGTCACATGGATTTCCAGGTCATGTCAATCCTGCACCTATCTAGTAAGTGTTAAAAGGAACATCTACATTTCTGATAATTATGTGCTTGTAGAGTCAAATGAGCCAACAGGCATACCCCAGGGACAAACATTTATGTCCTATCAAAAAGCATAGACACCCTGCCCACCACCTGTTACTAATGAAGGTGAAGTGTGGGGAAGATTTAAATCACATGGTAATAGTCTGAACTGCCAGGCCTAAAACTAGAGCAGTGATACGATTGAGAGTTGTAATATTTGCTGAGATGCATCTGGGTCAAATATGTGTGGTGGAGATAGTATAGCTGAATTATCTTAAACATGGTGGCATGACATGCCCTAGCCATTAATTAACAGCAATGACCAAGTTTATGTCAGTAAGGTCCATTTCTACGTACACTGGGCAGGCACCATTTAGAGCAACCTTTTGTGCAATCAACATTACCCTGAATAGCTGGGTCAGAACTCCCTTACCAATATCGAAGCTTAATGTAATGTGTAGTACCCCATGTACTTCTAACCCCAATACACCACAACCCAATGTCAGGTAGGCCTCCCATCTAAGGAGTCCATATATTAGGAATGTCTGTCTGAGTCTCTAAAATGTGAGCAGGTTAGCTGAGTCATACAAATTGCCCCTAAGTGGCCCAAACTCTCTAATGTACCATGGGCACAATCATATGGAATCTGGAGAAACTGCAAATATGGATCCAGATGCATAAAACGTGGACACATCCAATCTTTTAAGACACTGCTTCTAAACAAAATGTGCCACTGTTACCAAACTGGGGAAAGCATGGTTACCCAGCTTTGCCCAGAAAGACCTCATACAGAAGAATAGCCTAAAAGACTCACCCTAAATACTGAGTCATGATCGATTTCTCGTCATCCATCCCCTTGGGCACTCGCACACGCTGGGTAGCCAAGTACTACAGCTCAAAGTGATCAGCATCCAGTACTACCTTGGTCAAGGGCTGCTGGAGTTTGTCAACCACAAACCGCCTTCTAACCTTTCCGGGACAGGTAAGTCAACAGGAACTGTAGCTACCTAAAAAATATTTTGGGGCATGGGGGCTCATCGGACTACTCATAAAATAGTACAGGATAATGCAGCATCACTGTTAGAAATGGGGGTCTCTAGTTGGCAGAGGTAGGTACCTTTGTCCAAATAGGGGCCCTTGCTTCTAGTCAGGGTAAGGGGGATACGCTTCTAAAAATAACCCCTGCTCACCCCCTTGTTAGCTTGGCACGAGCAGACAGGCTTATCTCAGAGGCAGTGTGTAAAGCATTTGTGAACACATACAGTAATACAGTGAAAACACTACAAATGGACACCACACCAGTTTAGAGAAATAAGTAATCTTTATCTAAACCAAAACAAGACCAAACGACAAAAATCCACAATACAGTTATCAAGATATCCTTAAAAATAGGTTATTCTTTATTATTATTATTAAGTCTTTATTTCGATCGTGCTGATCATAAAAGACACACAAAATATGTACAATATCTTAATAGGTTATTCACTCAAATAAAGTTTGTAGCAACAAATAACTCCTCCTGGAGTTATTACGACGTTGCGACAGGTGAAAATCCCAAAGTACGGCACCGACCGCGAAGTGCGTGGCGTCGGGTGCGGAGTCAAGCAGACCCCCAAACAGTACCTTGGAAATTATGAAAGCAAAGACGGTGCACGGCGTCGGGGAAGTGATGCTCCGTTGGCGCCGGGCGGCATCGGTTCCTTAGGACCCCAGTGGAGGTGAAGCCTCGGTTCCTTACTGCGGCACAGGGGAGGGAGGTGAGACGTCGGGTCCTTACTGTTTCGGGGAGGTTACGTCACAGTGGCGGCGGTTCCTTACGGAGGTGCGGTGTCGATGGATTCAGGAGTCACCCACGTCGAGTATTGGCTCTGCGTTGATGAAGCACCAGCGTCGGTGAAGTCGGGGCTGGGATGCGAGTGAGGACGGTGCGTCGGGGATGTCATGAGCGGTGTCCTCAGCTCCAGTGCAGGCAGCGGCCCCGGTGACGGCTTCGGAGTCGATGCGGCACGGCGTCAGCAGGCATCGGGTCTACGGTGCAAGTCGGGCGGTGCGTCGTGCTCTTCACGCGCGGTGCCCACTGCTTCGGTGCAGGTTATGGCATCGCTCGCCGGCGTCAGTGTTGCAATTTCCTTCTGTGGCAGCTGAAACAGCAGTTCCAGATGCAGAAAGACAGAAGAAATTAAGTCTTTGTGTCCCTGAGACTTCAGAACAGGAGGCAAGCTCTATTTCAAGCCCTTGGAGATCTTCCTCAAGCAGGGCACACAGCAAACAGCAAAGTCCTTCTCCTTTCCTTGGCAGCAAGTAGCCACTGCAGGCTAACCCCAGACAGCAAAACCACACAGGGGCACTATTCCTCCTCAACTTCTGAAGCTCTTCTCCTTGGCAAAGGTTCCTCTTGATTCCCAGAAGTGATCTAAAGTTCTGGGGTCTGGGCCCCAATATTTATAATACAAAATTGTTTGCTCTCTGGTGGCAGAGAAGCCCTGTGCTTGACCAAAACCGGTTCTGTCCTCTCTGATGCAGCTTCCTAGCAGGAGGTGGGGACATCATTGTGGAAGGCAGACCAGGCCCATTCAGGTGAAAGGAAATCTCCTCCCCCTACTCTAAATGCAGCCCAGGTCTATTCAGCCCAGCCCTGACTCATCAGGCTCTCTGGAGTCACTGCTCCTCCCCAGGCCCTGACACTCCAAACCCAGACAGTCAATCGACATCCTGGCAGAGGCACACTGGATGGCTAAGCAAGAAAATACCTACTTTCTAAAAGTGGCATTTTCAAACACAGAAGGTAAAAATCACCCTCACTAAAAGATGCATTTTAACATTCGGAGTTCAGGCATATCAAACTTTATTTTCCTACCTTGTTCCCAGGCGTAGTTATGTTTATAAGATGTCATAAGCAAACTCCCCATTCTATCCTATGGGAACAGGTAGCCTTGCAATAGTGAAAAACGAAATTGGCAGTAATTCACTATCAGGACATATCACACACACCCGGGCAGGTCCTAGCTTTCACATACACTGCACCCTGCCCACTGGGGTACCTTGGGCCTACCTTAGGGGTGACTAACATGTAAGAAAAGGGAAGGTTAGGGCCTGGCAAGTGGGTGCACTTGCCAGGAAGACATGGCAGTACCAGACTGCACATTGGCTCTGCAGTGGTAGGCCAGAGTTACATTTGCAGGCTGCTTGTAGGGTTGACACAATCAGTGCTACAGCCCACTAGCAGCATTTGATTTACAGGCCTGGGCACACACAGTGCACTGTACTAGGGACTGACTAGTAAATCAAATCAGCCAATCATGGAAACACCAATCCATAGCAACAATT
The DNA here is from genome assembly GCA_963921515.1 of Calotriton arnoldi. NCBI lineage: Eukaryota > Metazoa > Chordata > Amphibia > Caudata > Salamandridae > Calotriton > Calotriton arnoldi. The sequence goes on along the minus strand of CAWUFW010002133.1, from coordinate 1,253,768 downwards.
TACAAAGTGAGCACTTCCACTTTGGCACTGAACAGCAGTGGCAAAGTGCCCAAAGCATCTAGACCAGCAAAACGGAGTCCAGCAAACACACAGGAGGCAAAGGAAGAAAATGCAGGGGAGACCCACACCAATAGTGCCAGGTCTAACACGTGTCCCCTCCAGCTGAAATGTGGGGAGAACTACCCACACTCTTGGGAGTTCTCTTCACGAAGGCAGAAAAATCTGGACAAACCATCAGCATTGGCGTTTTCTGTACCAGGGCGGTGTTCCACCGTGAAGTCCATCCCCTGTAGGGAAATGGACCACCTCAACAGCTTTGGATTCTCATCCCTCATTTGCATCAAATGTCTGAGGGGCCTGTGGTCGGTCTGAACCTGGAAGTGAGTCCCAAACAAGTAGGGCCTCAGCTTCTTCAGCGCCCAGACCACAGCAAATGCCTCACACTCAATCGCACTCCACCTCTGTTCCCGTGGAAGTAACCTCCTACTAATGAAGGTTACAGGTTGGTCTAGGCCCTCCTCATTTAGCTGTGAGAGCACAGCCCCCACACGATGCTCTGAAGCGTCTGTCTGCACAATGAATTCCCTTGAGAAGTTGGGCGCCTGAAGCACGGGCGCCGTGCACATGGCAGATTTCAGGGCATCAAAAGCTCTCTGGCAGGCGTCAGTCCAGTTCACCTTCCTGGGCTTCTTCCTGGAAGTCAGCTCTGTGAAGGGGGCAACAATGGTGCCATACCCCTTGACAAGTGTGTCTGAAGGAAATGACCTGATTAGGGTCACCCGGGTCACACGCGACCACCTCTCAGCCTTCCATACAAATGAAGAGTCGGTCAGACAGTAGAGAATACAAACCAATATATTTATTCAGATACACTCGAGTGGAGCCCAGTCTCTTAGGATTGCTGCAGAGGGACTGACATCAGCAAACATGGAGATACATTATGTACAATTCAGAACCAATGAAGGCATGCCCAGAATGGAAATTTCCAGGCAGGTGCAGCTACACAAAGAAGTACAGAAGGATAAGTTTTGATCCTGAGACCGGGCACACACTATCTCTTACTCAAGGTCGTTCTGTCCGTGCCCTCCGCTAGACTAGTGGGAGAAGGCCTCTATCTAGTGGGAAAGGTATGCGCTAATGAGAACAGTGTACTCATAGAGAAAAAGCAAGACCCAACCTTGGAGAAACGAGAGTTACCAAAAGCTGTGTTTTACAGAAAGGAAAGATTAGTTTCGATCGAGGTTCAAAATGGTGGCCAAACATAAAATGGTGCCGCGAATGCTAACTTACATAGAACAATACATGAGCAATACAGCAAAAACATTTTTATTCTAACAGACCCTCCTTTTAGCATGAGCTAACTATTTTCTGTTACTATCAAGAGATGTATATCATTTTGCAAGGATAAGAGACATCACTATAAGCAGTACTCAAAGATACCTTCATCGATCTGCATCATATTGTCAATATCTTTTTGTAACATAAACGCAGCATTAGTATCATGAACTGATATTTTCTGTTTGGGGGTGAGAACATTGGCACAATAGGTGCAACAAGCTGGAAGACAGTGTATACAGAGGAAACAGGTAAAGAAAATACCGGCAACCACAGCCAAGAAAGCGAGAATCCTCCAACCACAAGATATTAACGTGTTCGACAACCACCCTGACAGTGTTCAAGTACCGGTTTCTTGGTGTACCTCAGCTGATAGCCTATGTAATTTCTGTATAGCTGAATAAACATTCGGAGCGTTATCAGGTATGTAAACACAACAGCTGCTGCCTATGACTCGACAGGCCCCTCCCCGATCTGCAAGGATAACGTCTAACACCATCCTGTTCTGCAAAGTGACTAATCTCGTAGCCTGGAGCACAGCAGTGACATCTGTCATTATCCCAGCAGTTGTATTGATAACCCCTTCAACAACTCTTGTTAACTGACGAACTTGAAGGCTATTAGTCATGGGGCCCCAGAAAGGTAGTAGGCCCTTCATAGCATCTCCAAATTGCTGTGCAGTAGTGTCTGTCTGATCTATATCCTTTGTGTCAACAACCCTTTGGCTCGGCTCAGGATGGTACTTCTACGTTGCAGTTGATGATTTTTATGATAATTAGATGGGGCAACATATACAGGGGGAAGAAGGAAAGAGAGATAACATGTACCTGACCATCCCCTCAGGAGCCAAACGTGAGCTTGTGACCCACAAACAAAATAGACATTATGGGGCAGAATCAAAGGCGGACTATTTGTCGTATTCAGCTTGTAGTTGAAATTACATTTACTCTCTCCCAACTTTATCTTCCCAGTCCCCTGGACACAAAAACTAGCTGTCGTATTAACCACTGACACAGATATTGGCTTATCTTCAGTAAGATTTCGACTTCCGAAGGATTGGAAGCACTCAGAGGTGTTAAACCATTGGAAATCAGCCAATTCCATTTGAAACCAGGCATTGTTCTTTACTCTATGGTACGTTTTCAAACAAGACTTTGAGGATAGTATCCCTAAGGTCCCTTGTCCTGCTGGTCCTATGGGGGTAAACCCTTGATAGAAGCGTACATATTCAGTTGCAGTGCGAGAATCAGTGGATGTCGTATCTAAAGCAGAAGGAAGTACACCAGTCGAAACAATTGAAACCAACCCTCACAGCTGCCAATATATGATAATGGCATGGACAACAAATTGTCGCTCTTATGAGTGACTGAAGGGAGCAACCCACAAACCCAACAATTAGTTGTATTGGAGACATTATGAGCTTGATGCAACATTTGTACAAATACATTGCGTATGACAACCTATGCGCTTCTTTGTGTGGAGCTAGAGTAACAAAAATGTGCTCAGGAGGAGCGGGAGTTGTACCAACCAAGGAATGTACAGGATATTTCTACTCTAGAAACCAGGATATTCCAAATATTGTTATTAGTGCAATCACAACAATTAATATGCAAACTATTTTACTCTTTGTTGACCAACCCTGTGCTAAAAGCGGCGGTGCAAATGGTTGTTCCTCCTCATCAATAGGCCAACCAAATGGATGCATTATTAGCAAGGAAAGGAATGCAATAAAACTGATAGCAAAGGTAAGTGTTCCCAGTGTCCATCAGAGCCTCGCTGGTACAGGCTCCTATTGTTCATCAAACGTTGGTGCTCTTAAGCACCGGCGGTGGAGCTTGCTCTGACCTAAGCTCACAATGAATCCCACGTCGATCAGGTTAATGTACCCCCCTCCAAGGGAGCACAATCGATCTATCCTGTCCAATGTCAGAACAGTGCACCAATCTCACATCACCCTAAACTAGCACCGTTGGTACTATGGCAAAAGTACACCCTAACTTACAAAGTCCATCCCTGGCTAATCTGACTTCTCTTTTGGTGCACTATTTCTCAGCCGAGGAGGCAGATTGTACCTGGTGACTCCAGGCACAGAGTGATCAACAAACAGCGGCTCCTTAATAGCTCGTATTTCTGGGGGGACAGCTCCATTTAGCACTTCATCATTCTCCGCATCCGTTTGCGTCCAGGTTAGTTTAGCATCACTGAAGGGGACAAACTGAGGCACCGTCTCGCACTCAGAGTCCCCAACTCCTTCCTTGACCCACTGGTCATAAGGCAACAGCAGGGGCACTCATTTACAATGAGTGCCATGCACCCAATTCTTTCGGCCAGCGACCTTGACTGCAGTATGTGTAGCTAGAAGGACCTGTTCTGGCCCCTTCCAGCACAGCTCCAAACTCTTCTTCCGCTGAAAGTTGCACACAAGGATCCAATCACCAGGCTGGATATCGTGTCCGGGCCCCTCTGGTATATCTGGTAGGGTTTCCCGGACCTGTTGGTAAATAGAACGCAAATTTTCAGTTAACTGGCACAGGTAGTCTATTAACAATGGGTATTCAATATCTGAGAACCTACGAGGGCGCAGGACGCCCGAGACATTTGCCGGGCATCCAAACACGACCTCGTATGGTGACAATCCTGTCCTAGAATGTGCTGTTGTTCTTGTCGACAAAAGAGCTAATGGTAAAGCATCTGGCCACTGCAAACCTGTACTTTCCTGAATCTTTGACAATTTCAGTTTGAGAGTACCATTGTACTTCTCAACCAAACCTGCTGACAGTGGGTGATTTGCAGCATGAAACTTCTGCTTTATGTGCAAACCATCACAAATTAACTGGATTACCTTGGCATTAAAATGACTTCCATTATCACTCCAGATCAAACCGGGCAAGCCGAAACGAGGAAAGAACTCCTTCAGGAGTACCTTTGCAGTCATAACGGCTATACTGTCTTTAGTGGGATAAGCCTCAACCCATTTACTAAATGCACAGACAATCACCAACATGTACTTCAAGTTATTGACCCTGTCTAATTCTATATAATCTATCTGAAGGACCTCAAAAGGGAAAGTGGGTTGGGCAAAATTACTGGGTGGTGTAGGGGTACCTTTCCCAGGATTGTGCATCATGCACACCATGCAGTACTTCACTAAATGTGCAGCGGTTTTTGAGATGTTATCATTCTGCCATACAGGGTCTAACAGCTTGCAAATACCCTTAGCACTGATATGGGCAGGGCCATGAGCCATCGTGACTACAGGAAGAACATATGCACCTGGCAACATCCATCTCTGCTTCCCTGACTTATCAATCCAACATCCCTCGTCATTCAACTGTGCTGTACTTTCTTGCCACATTGCTAATTTCTCTACTGTGGCCTCACTTTGTATCTCCTTCACGTTCTCAAGTGTATCCTCAAACATGGTGACCTCAGGCACCCACCTAGCGGGACCTGCTACAAACATTCTTTTCATTTTAGTCCGGGCTGTTTCCTTAGCTGTCTGATCTGCAAAAGCGTTCCCCTTACCTACATCGCCAGTGACTTTCCGGTGGGCGCTACACTTCACTATTGCCAATTTCTTAGGGAGTGTCAAAGCAGACAAAAGCCTCAATATAAGGTGCCCATGCTATATCTTGTCACCATGCGAAGTAAGAAACCCTCTCTCTGCCCAGAGTCGCCCAAAATTGTGCACGACCCCGAAGGCATACTGGCTGTCAGTATAAATATTGACAACCAGTCCCTCACTCAATTCGCAAGCTCGTATTATGGCAACGAGCTCTGCAGCTTGGGCCGACTGATAGGGAACTCGTGATGTCTCAACTACCATACGCAGCATAGTAATAGCATATGAAGCAGTTGTAGTGCCATCTGGTAATTTAAAGCAAGAGCCATCGACATATAGTTCCCCATGGGGGTCAGATAAGGGAACATCAGTAAAGTCTACCAGTCCTTTCACCTCTTCTTCCGTCCGGAAGATACAATCATGTTTATCGATCTCATCATTGTCAGAAGGGAGGGATTGTAACGTGGCTGGGTTCAGAGTGGCACATCATTTGATCGTGATATGTTTGGCAAACAGCGTCAATTCATAACCTGTCAGACGTGCACTGGTGAGGTGATGTGTCTTTGTCTTATTCAAAAGAGTATCCACAGCATGGGGTACCATGACTGTGAGGTCAGTATCAAGTACGAGTCCAGCCGATTGTCTTATCGAGACAGCCACAGCCGCGACCGCACTTAGGCAGCTCGGGAGGGCTCGTGTGACAGGATAAAGCACAGCAGAGAAATAAGCACACAGCAGTTGCTTATCTCCGAATTTTTGTGTTAAAACAGAAAGCGCGCAACCAGCCATCTCATGAACATATAGTACAAAGGATTTGGCATAGTTAGGGGTACCAAGCACTGGAGCTGAACAAAGCGCAGTTTTTAGTTGCTCAAAAGACTGATGACATTCAGGCGTCCAAGGTAAAGGTAAAGACATATACTAAATCCTTGGGTCTATCATGTGTACAAATAAGTGTAAAAAGAAAGATAATTAAGCCATAGACTATTCCACACAAGTGAAACTGCGGGCAATTCCCTTTAAGGAAGAAATCCCTCACTCACCAAAGGTGACATGCTTCATCATATGGGATTCTCCTCTCGAAGGAAAAACCTAGTTCCTTCGAGGGCTACAACACCCTCTCTACAAGGGAGGAGCTCAGGGATGTTTTAGATAGCTAATTTTGAGGATTTTCTAAATCCACATAAATGAGCAAAAGTAATATGAGTGAGGACGCAGCGCAAAACAAATGTAAGAATGGAGTGACAGAAGTGAAAGTAAAACTAGCTAGGGGGCGTCATATGTGAGTTTATTCCAAGACACCCTCTGCCAGGATTAAAAACAATAATGCAACAACGACATAGATTCGAGTCGCAATAGTGTATAATGAATTAATGGTCGACATGTTTCAGCCTAACATGCCCCCATAGTCGGGCGAGGCTTTCTTCAGGACCTAAACAATGCTGCTGCTAGTGCTCAAAAAGTGATACAAACAAAGGATATTAAAAATGTGTTCAAAACTCCAACTGCTCCGGAGGGTACAATTAGGATCGTCACAACTGTTTTCCATTAGGAGTGGGCAGTATAAAACGAACGCATTCGCCACTGACACTCACCTCCGGTTGCAGGCTCAATACGAGCTCGAGGTACCGACGGACAGGTGAGTGTATGGGCGATGCGTTGAAACGTGGTGCTGTTGGTTGACTGTTGTACGTAAAAGGTCTTTTACAGTAGTCCTTTTGTTGCTATGGATTCCTTGAACTTTATAGTGCCCAACATCATTGATATGAGTCTTAGTATATTTTTGGTTTCTACTCTATGTACTCCTCATGTGGTTTGGCTTAAGGTCACACACACGAGGTGAGAGATTATCCAAATGCTAGAAGTACTGTATACCGTTGGTGTTCCACCAGTTTTCCCCACTATTTGCTCTGCAATACTACCTGACTCGGCAGTATGACTTATTAGTATTGTCAACTGTGTCGTTAGTAGTACAGGTTGACTCATAGAATATAGTTGTTATTATAATTTCTTTCCCTCTTAGAGCGGTGCCTCTATCCTGAGCTGTTGCCAGGTTGAGGTGAAGTTCTTTGCCCAGCAGTAGCGGGTAAGAATTTTCGAAATTCTTTTTTCTTATTTTGTAGATTTAAGCCTAGACAACAGTTTTACCACACAATTTGTATGAACTCCTATCATTGTTTCTGTTCCCAAATAGGTCACTTTACCCTCCGGAGCAGTTGGAGTTTTGAACACATTTTTAATATCCTTTGTTTGTATCACTTTTTGAGCACTAGCAGCAGCATTGTTTAGGTCCTGAAGAAAGCCTCGACCGACTATGGGGGCATGTTAGGTTGAAACATGTCGACCATTAATTCATTATACACTATTGCGACTCGAATCTATGTCGTTGTTGCATTATTGTTTTTAATCCTGGCAGAGGGTGTCTTGGAATAAACTCACATATGACGCCCCCTAGTTTTACTTTCACTTCTGTCACTCCATTCTTACATTTGTTTTGCGCTGCGTCCTCACTCATATTACTTTTGCTCATTTATGTGGATTTAGAAAATCCTCAAAATTAGCTATCTAAAACATCCCTGAGCTCCTCCCTCGTAGAGAGGGTGTTGTAGCCCTCGAAGGAACTAGGTTTTTCCTTCGAGAGGAGAATCCCATATGATGAAGCATGTCACCTTTGGTGAGTGAGGGATTTCTTCCTTAAAAGGGAATTGCCCGCAGTTTCACTTGTGTGGAATAGTCTATGGCTTAATTATCTTTCTTTTTACACTTATTTGTACACATGATAGACCCAAGGATTTAGTATATGTCTTTATCTGTATTTGGTTGGGGATTGAATCCGTTGCAGGTCTTTAAATTTCCCTAGGACCCTCCTGTTTCAAATTGCTTTTGCATTTAGTCCAAGGTAAAGGCACATGCACGTCTTTCGTGGTTAGCGCAAGCAGGGGCTTAATTGATAGGGAATAGTTAGGTATCCACTGACGACAGTAGGAAGTGATACCTATAAAAGCACGTTCTTCTTTCTGGGTTTGTGGAACTGGCATTCGAACAATGGTACTAATACGCTCAGGGGCAAATCCTCTACCCTCCTTCGATAGTAGGTGACCTAAGTAGGTGACATCCTGTCGACAATACTGACATTTTGAAAGGGATACTTTATGGCCATGCTGAGCTAAATGCAACAACAATTGAACTGTACTGTCTCTGCAACCTTGTTCTGGATCGGAAGCGATGAGCAAGTCATCGACATACTGTGGCAATACATTACCTGTGGGGAGTGACAAGGAGTCCAACTGACCTTTCAATGCCTGACTATAGATACTCGGACTCTCTGTATAGCCTTGAGGAGCGCGACAGAACCTAAAACTTCTACGAACTAGGGTGACCCCAAACAGATATCTGCTATCAGGATGAATAGGAATGCTGAAAAATGCATCTTTCAAATCAATGACAGAAAAGAATGTAGCAGAAGAAGGAATCATTGTCAAAAGAGTGGTTATGTCAGGAACCACCGGAAACTGAGGAACCACTATCTTATTAACGTCGCGCAAATCAATCACAAAACGATAAACATCTGCATGATCATCAGAGGAACCAGAAGGAGTCAGTTTTAGAATAGGAAGAATAGGGCTATTACAAACATTAGCAGTCGTCTCCTCAACCACTCCTTTCTCAATCAAATCCTGTACAATTTGCAATAGAGCTTGCTCACCTGCCTGCGGTATTTTATATTGAGGGATGGGAGGTAAAATAGCGTTGTCTTTAACTTGAATCATAACTGACGAGATCTGTAACAGTCCCACATCTGTGTCACCTGTCGCCCACTGAGTGGGCGGCACATCTTGAAACTCAGCAGGAAGGGGCTCATCTTTGGACAGACACTGTTTAGCGTGTACTACATCCGGACCCATTGTCATGTAAACACCTGCCGGGAAGCAATAAATCGTAGCATGCAATTTCTTCAACAAGTCCAAACCCATCAAATTTTCTCCACAATTAGAAGTCAACAAAAATGGTGAATCCATGGTGAAAGGACCAATAGTCAACGCAAGAGGTTTTGAAATGGGGCTTACAACCGGTACACAAGAAAAACCTACCAAAACATTGTTATGGCCAGACAGAGCCGCCCCAGGGACCAAGGAACGAGAAATACAACTGTTCGTTGCACCTGTATGCACCAAAAACTCCTTAGCCGAGCCATGCAAATCCGCATTAACATACGGACCGCGTTGATCTACAGGTATCGGAACTGGTCCCTCACTCTGTCCCTGGCTGTCCTAGCTGTAAGACATTCCTGTCACCCCATCTGTGTCATAATCATCATGATAATACTGTCTGCCCAGAGGGTCATCAAAATAGTTCCGATCAGAACGACCCTGTGAGGCCCCAGCATTTTGAGCCCTGTCCTGTCCACCAGCTCCACAACCCGGTCCACGAGAACCTCGTCCTCTCGGGACCGCCACCTTCTGCAAAAGCACAGGACACTCACTACGCCAGTATCCCTCCTCTTTACAACACGCACACTGATTCGGCCCTAAAGGCGTAGTATTCAGCTGCCTGCTAGTGCGTGGAAGCTGTCGGGCCAAACCACCACGTCCTCTACCAGTCCCTCTAGAAACCTGCTGCAACAACACCTTCGTTTTCAAATTCTTGTGCTTCTTCTCTGTCCTCTCTCCTTATCCTCATTTTCCCTACGCTCATAGTACTGTGCCATATTCAAAATAACAGAAGGGGAAGAGGTGGACCAGGTGCTTTTGGTAGCCTGCAATCGAGTCGCAATCTCAGGCAGCAGATTAGAAACAAATCTATTAATAAACAACCGAACACCTCCCTCAATAGACAAATCCTGCCCACTGTAATCCAAAAATACATCTTCAAACCGGGTGAAAAAATCAGACACACTCATCTTTCTTCTGGCGACAAGCCGTTAACTTGTCCCAATCAGGTCCCATGTACCCCCCAACTCAGCAACATGGTCTAGAGAATGCACCTGCGTTCAAATATCAACCGGAACAAGACCAAAAAACATTTCAATATCAGCCAGAGTCATCATAGTGGAGGAGGCAGCTTCAGTCAATTCTTTAGAATATGCAGTTGGATTTTTCCTGGTATCAGGTAACTGAGTCTTAAGAGACAAAACTTCACTCCTTTTCCATGGAGTATAAACCCATTGTTCTTGGAAACGGGCCGCCACACCCAGTCTAGTGACAACACCGTGCTCCATTAACTCTGGTATTTCGGGGTGATATATGGGATGAACCTCTCGCATCGGAAACTGAGATACCGGAGTGGGGCTCTTCTCAAGTAGCCTACCCCGATAAGCAACCAATGTCGCAACACTACCGAAAACTTGATCAGGCTCCATATTAGTAACATATACATGATCTTTAATATCATATAAAAATCTGTGGTGCTGCATCGTTTAAACACTGCTCCTAAAGGCTAATCAGAGTAGCAGACATATGCTTATGGGCATGCTGTTGTACAAAGGGCTCATAATCTTTCATCACACTCCACACATCTTCCACACTATAAATGGGGTTTCGGGCCCACTGCGCAGCCTGGTTAGCCACTACCTTTTTCTCTGCATCTCCCATCTCAGAGCGCACACACGGACCCATGCGTTCTTTAAATTTCGTCCAGTCTCTATCCTCAAATCCACGTACTGGTGTCCCACTACTCAGTAATGTCGGGGGATGGAAGAACACAGTGGGGGTAGCAACGGAGGTAACAGGCACTAACGTCGCTGCTGGCTGCGTCGCAGGTGTAAGAGCTGGCGAGAGGGACGCTGAAACAATAGGGGTGGCAGGGGTACTAACAGTCATAGTTGCCACAGACCGTGAGGACAAAGAAAGGACAGGAGGTGTCGTGGCCAAAGCAGTCCGATCGACAGCAACAGAAGCAGAAACAGCAGAGACAGAAGAAACGGGTGGCTGGGACTGTGAGGGAAGAGCGGGATATATCCTCTGCGGGGCATATGGAGGTGGGGGTCGAGTATCTAACAATTCTTCCACAAAAATATCATTTTCTTCTTTGGCCACATAAGATTTATCAATCTGTAATCGAAGTCTCCTATCTCCACGTTCAATCCCTATCTCTTGTTTCTCTCTATCATGTGCTACAGCTTTCTGAGTCAATGTTTGCATTCTCCCTTTCAAGCCTCCTTTTCCATCTTTAATCGTCTCTGTTTAGCCTCCTTTTGCCACGTTCGAAGAGAATCAAACATAGACTGCCTACTTCGCTTTGCAAACTGTTTTTCCTGTAAAAACCCAATTTTTTGTTCATCAAAAGTGCCCGTCAACGGCGACTGCAACTCGGCATTGTCCCTCGTATATTTGTGCCATAGCGTACTAAACATAATAGGGCCAAGGCCAGGCTTCACATACATATCAAAATTCGGAGTGCCTTCTGGAGGTGCTGGTTGACTTTCTTCCAGTCGAGCATCAGCAGAACAACAACGACAACACAAAGAAACCAGTTTACTTATTCCAGGCATTCTCAAAAGAAAACAAATTCACTACTTATGCCTGGCAAAGTATTTGCAAACACTTTTCACCAAAATCGGTCCTCAGACCGTACCAAATACAAACCAAAATGGTACCATATCCACAAAGAACCAAAACAAACTCTCCTGATGCATGCAGTGCAAACAAATTTATTCTCCACTGCCGACTCTTCGGACCAAACGGTCAGACCCTAGGGTTTTGCCGTTCGGGACCCCAGTTGGAATGACCGCTGGGGGAGGCACCGTCCGGTAGGACAGAAGGGGTAGCTGCGAGTACAGGAACTCTCTCGTGCAGGGATCCCTGATCCGTCCGTCCGACCCGACGATAGCCTCGACCTCCCCACCCGTCCTCAGGAGGGGATGGGCCACTTGCCCGATGGAGTCCCTGTTCGGGCGCCAACTGAAGGAAGTGACCCGATTAGGGTCACCCGGGTCACTCGCGACCACCTCTCAGCCTTCCATACAAATGAAGAGTCGGTCATACAGTAGAGAATACAAACCAATATATTTATTCAGATACACTCGAGTGGAGCCCAGTCTGCCCAGTCTCTTAGGATTGCTGCGGAGGGACTGACATCAGCAAACATGGAGATACATTATGTACAATTCAGAACCAATGAAGGCAAGCCCAAAATGGAAATTTCCAGGCAGGTGCAGCTACACAAAGAAGTACAGAAGGATAAGTTTTGATCCTGAGACCGGGCAAACACTATCTATTACTCAAGGTTGTTCTGTCCGTGCCCACCGCTAGACTAGTGGGAGAAGGCCTCTATCTAGTGGGAAAGGTATGCACTAATGAGAACAGTGTATTCATAGAGAAAAAGCAAGGCCCAACCTTGGAGAAACTAGAGTTACCAAAAGCTGTGTTTTACAGAAAGGAAAGATTAGTTTCGATCGTGGTTCAAAATGGCGGCCAAACATAAAATGGTGCAGCGAATGCTAACTTACATAGAACAATACATGAGCAATACAGCAAAAACATTTTTATTCTAACAAGTCCTAAGAAGGATCTAACCTCTGTCTGGGTCTTGGGGGGTTCCCAAGCCAGAATGTTATCAATCTTGGGCTGTACGGGCGCCACCTGGCCACTCCCCACCTGGTGTCCCAAGTACACCACGGAACCCTTCCCGATCTGGCACTTACTTGCCTTGATCGTGAGGCCTGCCCTCTGCAGAGCCTTCAACACTTCCCAGAGGTGGTGCAGATGTTCCTCCCAAGTGGCACTGAACACTGCTATGTCATCCAGGAAGGCGGCACTGAAATCGTCCAGTCCAGCCAACACCTGGTTGACCAACCTCTGAAAGGTGGCAGGAGCATTCTTCAACCCAAAGGGCATCACCCAGAACTGGTAGTGCCCCTCTGGCATTGAGAATGCTGACCTCTCCTTTGCCCCATCAGTTAAGGCAATCTTCCAGTACCCAGACGTCAAGTCAGAGGTACTGAGGTACTGGGCAGCTCCCAACCGATCTATGAGCTCATCAGCTCTGGGGATGGGGTGCGCATCAGTCCTGGTGACCGAATTGAGCCCTTGGTAGTCCACACAGAACTGGAGTTCTGGCATGGCAAAGGGTGCGGCAGCCTTTGGGACCAAGACCACTGGGCTGGCCCAAGGGCTGTTTGAGGACTCAATCACCCCTAGCGCTAACATCTTGGAGACCTCCTCCTTGATGCAAGCCTTGTCCTGTCAGTCACTCTGTAAACTTAATGCTTCACAGGAGGACTGTCTTCGGTGTCCACATCATGGACACACCACTGAGTGACACCAGGGGTCAGGGAGAACAGAGCAGCAAACTGTCCCAACAGTTGGCGGCAGTCACTCTGCTGTTCAGGAGTCAGGGCGGGGGAAGAGTGTTACACCATCCACTGACCAATTGTGTTCCTTCGCAGACAGGAGGTCAGGAAGAGGCTCAGTGTCCTCCTCCATTCCAGTATCTGTTGCTAGGAACATGCCCACTTCGGACCTCTCCAAGTGGGGCTTAAGGCGGTTCACATGCAGGACCCACAAAGGGTTCTTTGGAGACTGCAAGTCCACCAAGTAGGTGACTTTAGTTTTGCACTCCACCACCTCAAATGGACTGGTCCACTTATCCTGGAGGGCACAAGGCTCCACTGGGGCCATGACCCATACTTTCTGTCCAGGCTGAAACTCGATCAGAGTGGCATTCTGATCGTACCAACGTTTCATCTCCTCCTGGCTGGCTTCCAGATTCGCCTGAGCGAGTTGTCTGAAGCGCTTAGTCTGGTTGCTGAAGGCCAGCATGTAGCTATATAGATCCTGGGGAGGTTTACTGGGAGCTTTCTCCCAGCCTTCTTTGACCAGACTTAGAGGTCCTCTTACAGGATGCCCATACAGGAGCTCAAAGGGACTGAACCCTAAGGACTTCTGTGCTACCTCTCTGTAAGCAAACAAAAGGCATGGTAAGAGGACGTCCCACTTACACCTTATGGGTTCACCAAGACCCATAATCATGCCCTTCAGGGTCCGGTTGAATCTCTCAACCAGCCCATTACCTTGGGAGTGGTAAGGAGTGGTGAACTTATAGGTAACACTGCACTCCTGCCACAGGGACTTCATATACTTAGATATGAAGTTGGTACCCTGGTCGGACACCACATCTCTGGGGAACCGCACATAGAAGAAAATCTCCATCAACGCACGACCCACCACGGGGGCCATCACAGACTAGAGCGGGATGGCTTCCAGGTACCGGGTGGCATGGTCCACCAAGACCAGGATAAACCTGTTGCCCATGGCTGTCTTGGGATCCAGAGGCCCCACAATGTCAATACCCACACTTTCAAAGGGGGTGCGGACCACAGGGAAAGGTTGGTAGAGGAGCATTACTCTTCCTCCCACTCTTACCACTTGCCTGGCAAGTCTGGCAAGACCTACAATGATTAACAGTAATCTTACGCATTTGGGGCCAGTAGAAGTGGGTGACAAGCCTTCCAAAGGTCTTGTCTTTACCCAAATGTCCTGCCAAAGGCACATCATGAGCCAGATCCAGTAGGAAGGCTCTGAAGTGCTGGGGTACCACCAGTACACGGGCTGACCCAGGCTCAGCAACCTTAGGCTCGCTATACAGGAGACCATTCTCCCAGTAAATCCAATGTGATCCAGACTGATCACTTGCTGCCTGGTTTGCAGCCTGTTGCCGCAAAACCAACAAGAGAAGGGCACTTCTGCTGCTCCTGGCAGAATTCCTCCCTGGTGGGCCCCCTTCCTGCTGCCAATCGGTCAGCTCGGGCAGGTCCCCCAGTTCAGCCACTTTTTCCCCTGTAGGCTCCAGGGCATCCCCCTCAAGGTTTGCCTCCTCCTGGACTGTGGAAACTTCGGGGGCTGGTTTCCCACGCCCCCTGCCTCTTCGCTTTCTGGCAGGCACCTGGGCTACTCTTTCAGGCTCCAGGTCCTCTTGAATGCCCTTACCGGCTGCCATAGACCGAGTGGTCACACAAACCCACTTAGGCAGACCAAACATCTCTAAATGAGACCTCCGTTCCACCTTGGCCCAAGGGGAGCTCTCCAAATCATTGCCTAGCAGACAGTCAAGAGGCATGGCTGGCCTCGCAGCTACTTTCAAGGTACCTGAGACCCCCCCACTCAAAGGGAACCTGTGCCACTTTGCAGAGGCACTCTGAGTTGTCAGCGGCAACTATTGGGTATAACGTGTTGGGGACCACCTGCTCCTCAGACACCAGCCAACAACTGACAGCTGTTACACTGGCTCCGGTGTCTCTCAGAGCCTCCACACTATGGCCATTGATGGTCACCCACTGCCTGTACCTCTTAGTGTTATCAGGCAGATGAGCTCTTGGGACCATCTCACCGTCTCCTAAAGAGACCAGGGACATTTCTGTGGGACCCACCCCTCTTGGGCACCCGACTCCTCTCCCAAGGCTACACTAGCCCTTTCCCGGGGCAGTGCACCAGTGGGTGCGGTGATAACCTTCTTGGGACACCTAGTATCCCCTTGGAAGTGGCCCACCTGACCACAACCATAACATGCCTTGGGACACCTATTGTCGTGCCAAGGACCAACCTTTTTTTGGGGGAATACCCACAGGAGTGAAGATGTTCCCCCCACCGTCTAAGGAACACAACCTGTAAGTGACTACCACACACTATATCAAGTTGTATTCCCCTGAAGGTGGAATGACGACAGGACCACTTCTGGTGATTCTTAAGGGGAAAGGGCGTCTCCGCCAGGGAACTCCGTAATTGTCTTTAAAACGAGTCAGGAATCTCTCTAATGCATAGGGAAGAAATAAGAGAAAAGAAAAAGAATCTATTAGTAGACGATACTTTTATATTAACCTCTTAACCCCCGTCTCTAAATACAGTGAGTGTAAAACAACCATGGGAGTACTCACCAAAGGCACCCACGTATGTTCTCAAAGAGTGAATTTCACTGTATCCACAAAACAAAGTAAGACGTGAGTAGAGAGATTCATGAAGGTTTCTGAATCTCTCGTAGTTCCAAAGTATTAATCACCACACAAATGCCAAAACGTGACTCTGGTTCATCAGTGCACTGACCTTGCTTGTAATTCAGCGAACGTCTTCAACGAGGACCATGTTGCTTCACATTGGTCCCGTACATGTAGAACCACAGACCACTTCTTCGGTGGGCCGAAAGCGGGACAAAGTCAGTAGCGCGCTTCTCAATGGCAGCCCTCAATTTTCAGCAGCGCGAGGAACGGAAGGGGAGACAGCAGGTATTCACTTTTCCATCTGGAGATTCAAACTGCCGGGATCGGGCAGTGAGAAACACGGAAGTGACGTCCAGGTGGGAAAGACTAGACCGCACGGGGAATAGCCTCAATGTCAAAGGCGGAAGTGGAGCAGGGATTCAGGAAACAGGATCCGGAGCGTGGTCCGAGCGTCGTCGGGGAAGAATGAAGTCAAGCGCTGAGGCTGCTGTGCAGGGAGTTTATATACTCCTCGCTCGTGGTAACGTGATCACTAATTGGCAGCATTGGTGTTGGGGCGAGGCGGTGAGTACATTTGGTTTTCCACACACGCTGTCTATTAATAAAGAAAGAAAAAAAGAAAAAGATCCCTAATGTGGGGAAAAGTGTTTGCGCTGGCATATCCTTGTTGTAAAACTACTAGTTTAAGCCTGTGCTGTGACAGTTCTCCCACCCAAAGGCCTATTCACTGGGCGGGGCTTGGTAGGGTACAGGGCATGAAATTGTCTTACTAGACGGGGAGCATGTACTTGATCAGCAGGTTACCAGGACCTATCCTCAGGTCCGTATCCCACCCAATCAATAAGATATTGCAGCTTTCCATAATATCTCCTAGAATCTAGAACTCGTTGTACTTCATATTCCATTTCACCTTGAATAGTCACAGGTGGTGGAGGTGGTTCAGGGTTTGACAAGGGATTGTAACTTTTCAACAAGGAGGTGTGAAAAACCGGATGAATTTGCATTTTGCCCGTTAGTTTTAGTTTGATCGCTACAGGGTTTATGAGCTTGCTTATTGGGTAAGGGCCCAGATATCGGGGTTGGAGTTTATGTGGACCTGGTAATCTGAGATTCTTTGTAGCTAGCCAGACTTTATCTCCCACAGCATACGTAGGCGCGGGTCGCCTGTTTTTATCAGCTTGTTTTTTCATGTTTTCTTTGGTGTGTTGCAATTCTTGTGTGGCACCTTCCCAGACCACTAGCAAGTTCTCTAGATGTGTCTTTACTTCGGGGATTTCAGTCAACTGCCTTGGTAGGTTCAATGGTATGGATTTTGGGTGATACCCAAAAGAGAAATAAAAGGGGGATACCTTAGTAGCAGAATGCGTCGCGTTATTATACGCAAATTCGGCCATAGGGAGGGCTTGAGCCCAGTCACTATTAGTAGTACTTAACAAACATCTTAGATATTGTTCTAGTGTCTGATTGGTCCTCTCCGTTTGTCCATCCATTTGAGGATGATAAGCGGACTACAAACGGTGATCTATATGCAAGGCTGTACATACGCCTTTCCAAAAACCTAAATAAAAATTGAGGGCCCCGGTCAGAAATTATAGTGGATGGAATTCCATGTAATCTGATCATTTGTCCTATGAATATGTCCACTAGTCCCTTTGCTGTAGGTATTTTCTTTAAGGGAATAAAATGTGCCATTTTCGTGAGCAAGTCCACCACTACCAGAATGGTCGTGTAGTTTTAAGTACCTGGGAGATCAGTAATGAAATCCATGCTTATAGATTTCCAAGGTGTCTGTGGAATGGGGAGGGGTTGCAATAACCCCGCAGGCATACTATGAGATGTCTTTTGTCGTGCACAAGTGGTACATGCTTGGACGTACTTTTGTGAGTCTCTAGACATATTCTCCCAACAAAACCAATGTTGACAGAATTGTAGCGTCCTGTCTTCCCCTGGGTGTCCTGCTAAGGGGGAATTATGACACCATTGTAACACTTGAAGTTGTAATGCAGGTGTAGGGATGTACAGCTTATTTTCATGATAAAGGTATTCATGTCTCTTACAGTTACCCGATTGAGAAAACCACTCTTGTGTTCCTGCGTCGTTACAAGCTTTGGCTAGGTTCTGAAAGAAGACAGTGGAAACGTCTTCAACCTTGGACCCTAGACCTATTACACGTTGTGCGGGTATGATATGCAATGATTGATCTACCATAACTCTCCGATCTTTGCCTAGCCTTAACAAGGCGTCTGCTTTTCCTTGCTGTGAGCCTGGGCGATAGGTTATAACAAAATCGTACTCACAAAAAAATAGAACCCACCTCATTTGGCGTGGTGTCAAAGCCTTAGCTGCCTTAAAGAATTGGAGGTTTCGATGGTCCGAATAAATCGTAATGGTATGTGGGGACCCTAGAAGATAATGCCTCCATTCTTGGAATGCTAGCTTGATGGCTAGTAGCTCTCGTTCTCCTATCGTATAGTTCTGTTCCGCCGGTAACAGAATTTTGGAGAAATAAGCGATAGGATGTAATTGCCCTGTTTTTTCATCTCTTTGGGATAACACTCCCCCTACGGCGTATTGGGAGGCGTCGGCCTCAAGAAAGTAGGGTTGAGTGTTATCGGCATGCTGGATCACTGGTGCGGAAGTGAACCTGTCCTTTAACTTAACAAATGCTTGTTCCGCTTGTGGAGACCAAACAAAGGTATTGCCCTTTCTCAACAATTTGGTAATGGGAGAAATGATGTCAGAGAAGTGATCGATGAATCTTCTGTAGAAGTTCGCGAATCCTAAACAGGATTGCACCTCCCGAACTGAACAAGGACTAGGCCAAATTTACAATGGCCTCTATCTTTTTTGGATCCATGTGTATTCCCTCAGGGGACAGAATAAAACCCAAAAAGTCCACCTGCTTGGTGTGAAACATACACTTCTCAAATTTAGAGAATAGATGATTGTCTCTAAGGCTCTGTAGCACCTTCTTAACATGAACAACATGGTCCTCCTCATTCTGGGAATAGATTAAAATGTCGTCAATGTAGACGATAACAAAAATGTCTAAGTATTCTCGTTGTATCTCGTTCACAAAAAACTGGAACGCTGCAGGAGAATTGCAGAGCCCAAAAGGCATCACGCAATACTCAAAGAGCCCAAACTTGGTGCGAAAGGCGGTCTTCCATTTGTCTCTTTTTTTAACACGGATAAGGTGATAGGCACCTCTAAGATCTATTTTGGTGAATACCTTAGCATGCTTTACCTAGTCTAGCAGAACAGAAATGAGAGACAGAGGGTACTTGTTTTTAACAGTGACCTTGTTCAGTGCTCTATAATCCAAACAAGCCTGTAAACCCCCTTCCCGTTTAGGTATGAAGAATAAAGGAGACGACACTGGGGAAGTGGAGTGTCTAATGAACCCACTGTTCAACTTCTCCTGGATATATTCGTTCAGATATTCTGTTTCTGGATCCGTCAGAGCATAAATGCGACAGACCGGTAATTGCGCCCCTGGAACTAGATCTATTCTACAATCGTAGCTCCTATGGGGCGGCAATACAGTCGCCTTCACTTCATCAAAAACATCAGCAAATTCAGCATATACCAAAGGAAGATTGGTAGGATATGGTATATCTGTGAGAGCGCAGCATAATGGAGCATTCCAATCAGTGGCTTCCTGTTAACAGTTTTTTAAGCAATATGGGGATCTTAAGGTTACTAATCTCGCTCTCCAATCAATGTGAGGGTTATGTAACTGTAGCCATGGAACTCCTAATATAGCTCCAAAGTTAGGAGCGTCAATCAAATCAAATTGTACTACTTCCGAATGACCATTATCACACAGCATGACTACATCACTGGTGTGATATACTATGAGTCCTGACAATAGTTCTGATCCATCCACCGCCCTTACAGGCTCAGGCTGTGCTTTTCGGATAAAGGTCACTCCTAAGTCTTTAGCAAGTCGGATGTCAAGAAAGTTCCCGGTTGCCCCGGAATCCAATAGGATGGGCAATGTCTTTCTTACTTGTGTAGAGACTATAAGAGTCACAGTAATCAAAAAATGCTTGGGTATGTGAGCTATAGTAATAGCTACATAATCGGGGATCCTTGGTTGTATCTTACTCGAAAGGGCAACCCCCTTACCAATCAAGCCTTCTAGTTTCCCGACCTGGCAGGTCCGGGATTTTGAGAGGTAGTAGGTCTTTTAAAGATCTTGGGCCTAACAGAACAGTCATGAGCGTAGTGCCCTTTCTTGCCACAATATAAACATAAATTCTGCTTTCTACGTTTATCCTTCTCTTCTATAGAGAGGGGACTGCGAATCCCACCTATCAGCATAGGCTCACTACTATCTTTTTTCTCTGGTGTTTCTTTTCTTTCTCCCCTAAATATTAAGGGTCTGGTGAACTCGGTCTTTGATCTCTCTCCCTTTCTTTCCCCCATCCTATGGTCAAGTTTAACAACCAAATCTATGAAAGAAGGGCAGACTTCTGGGGGATCTATGATTTGAGAAAGTATGTCTTTGAGGTCAACTCTAAGACCTCTATAGAACAAAGAGGTTCGCTTACTTTCAGGCCATTGTGTTTCTGTCACTAGTCTATTGAAGTTAGTAATGTATGACAGTAAGTCTTTGGATCCTTGTCTTAATCCCAACAACTCGTTATCGCTGGCTTGCATGTATGTGTGCTATGCAAATAACCCACGCATCTTCTCTTTAAAAGCGCCAAAATCATATAATATGGGATCATCATTTTCAACTAACGAAACCGCCCAAGTAGCCGCATTACCCACTAAGTAGGAAATAACAAAAGCCACTTTAGCCGCATCGTCAGGAAAGGAAGCGGATTTGCACAGGAATTGGAGGTGGCATTGATTCATGAAACCGCTGTATTTTGCACTGTCTCCATTGAATCTTTCAGGAACAGCCAAAGGGACAGGACTAGGAGTTAATACCGTGACATTAACAGGTGGTGCTCCTTCCCCACCTGCAGCTATACCAGCAGGATTGGTTACGGGTAAAGTAAAACGTGGTGGTTGGATATAGTTCTTTCTAGTCTTAGAGGTAGCACCAGTCATTCTAGTATCGTCCCCTCTATTAGAAGCAATGTGTGTCAACTCTTCTTTTAATTGTCGATTTTCTGTTCTTAATGACTGTACCTCTAACTGTAACTCACATAGAGCGGGAGCTAGATTTTCCATAGAGTGTGGTTGCGGGAAGGAAGATGGGTTACCATCTATGGACATAGGGACTTGTGCATCTCTTCTATCCATCTTCGCTCAGGGGGTAAATTATACGTGGGCTTGGCTTTCTGTCATGCCAAGGACTAACCTTTTTTTGGGGGGATACCCACAGGAGCGAAGATGTTCCCCCCACCGTCTAAGGAACACAACCTGTAAGTGACTACCACACACTATATCAAGTTGTATTCCCCTGAAGGTGGAATGACGACAGGACCACTTCTGGTGATTCTTAAGGGGAAAGGGCGTCTCTGCCAGGGAACTCCGTAATTGCCTTTAAAACGAGTCAGGAATCTCTCTAATGCATAGAGAAGAAATAAGAGAAAAGAAAAAGAACCCATTAGTAGACGATACTTTTATATTAACCTCTTAACCCCTGTCTCTAAATACAGTGAGTGTAAAACAATCAAGGGAGTACTCACCAAAGGCACCTACGTATGTTCTCAAAGAGTGAATTTCACTCAGTATCCACAAAACAAAGTAAGACGTGAATAGGGAGATTCATAAAGGTTTCTGAATCTCTCGTAGTTCCAAAGTATTAATCACCACACAAATGCCAAAACGTGACTCTGGTTCATCAGTGCACTGACCTTGCTTGTAATTCAGCGAACGTCTTCAACGAGGACCATGTTGCTTCACATTGGTCCTGTACATGTAGAGCCACAAACCAATTCTTCGGTGGGACGAAAGCGGGACAAAGTCAGTAGCGCGCTTCTCAATGGCAGCCCTCAATTTTCAGCAGCGCGAGGAACAGAAGGGGGACAGCGGGTATTCACTTTTCCATCGGGAGATTCAAACTGCCGGGATCGGGCAGTGAGAAACACGGAAGTGACGTCCAGGTGGGAAAGACTAGACTGCACGGGGAATAGCCTCAATGTCAAAGGCGGAAGTGGAGCAGGGATTCAGGAAACAGGATCCGGAGCGTGGTCCAAGTGTCGTTGGAGAAGAATGAAGCCAAGCGCTGAGGCTGCTGTGCAGGGAGTTTATATACTCCTCGCTCGTGGTAACGTGATCACTAATTGGCAGCATCGGTGTTGGGGCGAGCCGGTGAGTACATTTGGTTTTCCACACACGCGGTCTATTAATAAAAAAAGAAGGAAAGAAAAAGATCCCTAATGTGGGGAAAGTGTTTGCGCTGGCATATCCTTGTTGTAAAACTACTAGTTTAAGCCTGTGCTGTGACACCTAGGAACAGGCTTACCTGTCGGGAACCATGGCTTCTTTTCAGTGGGAGGCTGGGAACCCTTACCTTGGTTCCCTTGGGGATTACTTTGGGGCCCTATCTGGAACTCCTTCTGTTTACCCTTGTCCCCCCCACTCTTCTGCTGGGGACCCTGCCCACCTTTGGCGGACCTCCCACACGACCTTTCTGGATCCTGGTACTGACCCAGCAGTCTGCCTCCACAGCAAGCTTTCTGGGGTCAGTCAGCTTACTGTCAATCAAGTGCTGGCGTAGCTCTGGAAAACAATTATCTGACAAGTGCTCCCATGCAACCAAATCATAGAGCCTCTGCAAATCATTCATCTTGCTACCCTTCAATCCAACCATCCAATGCTCTGCAAAAGTAGGACACATACTGCACCCAAGTACTTGACTCCAGCTTCTTACAGTTTCTAAATTTTTGCCTGTACAGTTCTGGGTTCAACCCATACCTTGCTATTAAGGCTTCCTTCATGGGGGCAAAGGACAGCTGCTCCTCAGTGGGCAATGCTAGCAATGTCTCCCTTCCTTCACTGATAAAGCGGCCCCACAACCCCGCTCCCCAATATCTCTCAGGGACTCTGTGGGACCTCATCGCTACCTCATAGGCCTTGAACCACTGACCAATGTCCTCATGCTTCATGAAATCCTTAATAACTTCCTTGGGGATGTATACCTTCCCTTCTCCAGGCACTGATGGTGCGTTGCCACCATTAGGATTGATCTCTAGACTTTTGGCTTTCAGTTCCAACTCCCTCAATCCTCTTTCATGCTCTAAGAGCATCTTCTTCTCTTCCATGGATAATTTCTTACTCTCCAACTCCAATTTCTTATTCTCTGCGTCACACTCCTTCCCCAGCCTGAGCTTTGTAAGCTCCAACTCATGCACTCTGCCTCTCTACCTGTCCTCCAACTCCTCTGGAGACAGACCCTTTGAAGACACACTGCTGCCCCTACTGGAAGGCAACTTCCCTCAAGTCAGGCCCAATAGCCCCTCCTGCTGCCCATCTAAATTATCTCCCTCCAACATAGGCTCCTCGGTATGCTCACTGGCATTCCTTGATTCCAACCAGGCCCTCAGCGCCTTTTGGTATTTCTCCTTTCTGATGAGGACTCTCAAAGAGATTTTGAATTTTCTGCAGACAGCTTTAAGTTGTGGCACAGTGTACGTATCAACCCTCCTCTTCAAATTCGATATCCACAGATGCAAGTGATGCTGGTTTACTCATGGTGAAAATTGGCAGTTCTCAAGATGCAAAAAATTCCAAGGAAAAAAAAAGTTCTACCAAATGTATGTGGTCACGTAATGGTCTGCCTTCTACTAGTAGTGTACACCAATCACTGTATGTAAGTCACAAATGCAAGTCCAGATCCTCACCGTTGACCACCAATGTTAGAAATGGGGGTCTCTAGTTGGCAGAGGTAGGTACCTTTGTCCAAATAGGGACCCTTGCTTCTAGTCAGGGTAAGGGGGATACACTTCTAAAAATAACCCCTGCTCACCCCCTTGGTAGCTTGGCACGAGCAGACAGGCTTATCTCAGAGGCAGTGTGTAAAGCAATCGTGAACACATACGGTAATACAGTGAAAACACTACAAATGGACACCACACCAGTTTAGAAAAAAAGTAATCTTTATCTAAACCAAAACAAGACCAAACGACAAAAATCCACAATACAGTTATCAAGATAGCCTTAAAAATAGGTTGTTCACTCAAATAAAGTTTGTAGCAACAGATAACTCCACATGGAGTTATTACGACGTTGTGACAGGTGAAAATCCCAAAGTACGGCGCTGACTGCGAAGTGCGTGGCGTCGGGCGCGGAGTGAAGTAGACCCCCAAACAACAGTACCTTGGAAATTATGAAAGCAAAGACGGTGCACGGCGTCGGGGAGGTGATGCTTCGTTGGCGTAGGGCGGCGTTGGTTCCTTACGACCCCAGGGGAGGTGAAGCCTCAGTTCCTAACTGCGATGCAGGGAAGGTGAGACGTCGGATCCTTACTGTGTCGGGGAGGTGACGTCACAGTGGCGGCGAGGCGGCGGTTCCTTACGGCGGGGTGGTGTCGATGGATTCGGGAGTCACCCACGTCGAGTATTGGCTCCGCGTTGATGAAGCACCGGCGTCGGTGAAGTCGGGGCTGCGGTGCATCGGGGACGTCACAAGCGGTGTCCTCGGCTTCGGTGCAGGCAGCGGCCTTGGTGACGGCTTCGGAGTCGATGCGGCACGGCGTCAGCAGGCGTCGGGCCTACGGTGCAAGTCGGGGCGGTACATCGTGCTCTTCACGAGCAGTGCAGGTTACAGCGTCTCTCGCCAGCGTCGGTGTTGCAATTTCCTTCTGTGGCAGCTGAAACAGCAGTTCCAGATGCAGAAAGACAGAAGAAACAAAGTCTTTGTGTCCCTGAGACTTCAGAACAGGAGGCAAGCTCTATTTCAAGCCCTTGGAGATCTTCCTCAAGCAGGGGACACAGTAAACAGCAAAGTCCTTCTCCTCTCCTTGGCAGCAAGTAGCCACTGCAGGCCAACCCCAGACAGCAAAACAGCACAGGGGCAGTATTCCTCCTCAGCTTCTCCAGCTCTTCTCCTTGGCAAAGGTTCCTCTTGATTCCCAGAAGTGATCTAAAGTTCTGGGGTCTGGGCCCCAATGTTTATGCTACAAAATCCTTTGTTCTATGTTGGCAGAGAAGCCCTGTGTTTGGCCAAAACCTGTTCTGTCCTCTCTGGTGCAGCTTCCTGGCAGAAGGTGGAGACAGCATTGTGGAAGGCAGACCAGGCCCATTCAGGTGAAAGGAAATCTCCTCCCCCTACTCTAAATGAAGCCCAGGTCTATTCAGCCCAGCCCCGACTCATCAGGCTCTCTGGAGCCACTGCTCCTCCCCATCCCCTGACACTCCAAACCCAGACAGTCAATCCACATCCTAGCAGAGGCACACTGGATGGCTAAGCAAGAAAATACCTACTTTCTAAAAGTGGCATTTTCAAACACAGAATGTAAAAATCACCCTCACTAAAAGAGGCATTTTAACATTCTGAGTTCAGGCATATCAAACTTTATTTTCCTACCTTGTTCCCAGGGGTAGTTATGTTTATAAGATGTCATAAGCAAACTCCCCATTCTATCCTATGGGAACAGGTAGCCTTGCAATAGTGAAAAACAAAATTGGCAGTAATTCACTATCAGGACATGCCACACACGCCCGGGCATGTCCTATTTTTCACATACACTGCACCCTGCCCACCGGGGTACCTTGGGCCTACCTCAGGGGTGACTAACATGTAAGAAAAGGGAAGGTTAGGGCCTGGCAAGTGGGTGCACTTGCCAGGTCGACATGGCAGTACCAGACTGCACACAGGCTTTGCAATGGCAGGCCAGAGTTACATTTACAGACTGCTTGTGTGGGTGGCACAATCAGTGCTGCTGCCCACTAGCAGCATTTGATTTACAGGCCCTGGGCACACACAGTGCACTGTACTAGGGACTGACTAGTAAATCAAATCAGCCAATCATGGAAACACCAATCCATAGCAACAATTTACAAAGGGAGCACTTGCACTTTGGCACTGAACAGCAGTGACAAAGTGCCCAAAGCATCTAGACCAGCAAAGTGGAGTCCAACACACAGCAAAAACACAGGAGACAAAGGCAAAAAAAATGCAGGGGAGACCCACGCCAATGGTGGCGGGTCTAAAAATCACCAACTTGAAAAACACTACTCATCGCACTATAGAGAGGAAGAGCCCTCTGCGACAGGGCACCAACCCACAAAGAGCCATGAGTGATCGAAGCACATTTCAAGATAATATATTTTCATCTATATCCATTTTCCCAGGTCCATGAACCTAAATGGGTCCACTGTTTTAAGGAAGAAGGGTCTATATCAGCGCCATTAGCCCTCAAGTCTCACAGATAAACAAAGACAATGTATTTCCATTGACCTCAAGTCCTGAGACTAAATCCTGAGAGTAAACCAAAGTTTCTATTACTGACATGGCTGGTGGAAGGTCAGTCGTCGGATCTCGATTGTAAAGTAGCGCAAAGTGGATTTATAACAAAAAATGTATAAATTGATTACCCACTAAATTGAGTGCCTACAAAAATCAATCCCTCCTGATACAATTTTGCGTTACAAGAGCAAAGATAAGGGAAGATAGGGCAAACCTGCTTAATGCTTCTTTCAACCGACAACAGAGACAAT
This sequence comes from Calotriton arnoldi, assembly GCA_963921515.1. Classification (NCBI taxonomy): domain Eukaryota; kingdom Metazoa; phylum Chordata; class Amphibia; order Caudata; family Salamandridae; genus Calotriton; species Calotriton arnoldi. Next base: position 1,227,319 of record CAWUFW010002133.1, on the reverse strand, counting down.
ATCACTCTCCCTGATCATACCTGCATCTTTGCATCTGGATATACCTAGCTGATCCAGCTGAAAAATTCTCATCCAAAATTCATGGTCTCCAATACAGCATATAAATAATTCTACTGTATTTGGAGTTACCTTAAGAAAAATTCCTGCTTTCTTGCAGTGGAGTTAACCAGTGCAATATCTAACCATGCTACAGTAATTAATTCATCTAATTACTTTAACTAATCAGTGAGGGATCTAGAAAGCTATTAATGTCGTTGGATATTTCGGTTTAGCTAGTATTCAGCTTGGGAATCTGTTTTTCACATTGCCTGCTGATTCCCACAACAGCCATAGTAATAGCACTACTTATCTGTAACAAGTTATTATAGTAGAGTAGTGGTGTAATTTTACTACATGTGTGTAGTTATGTTATAAATAGACTGTATCAAGGGAATTACAAATATGTATTTAAGCCAGTATTTCAGGCTTCTGTGTATTATTAAAGAATAACTTTTGGTAGGAGAAAAGTTGAACCCAATTTCATATTAAATGTATTTGGAATGTCTAGTGTTAATGCTATGATGAGCCTGGAAACTTGGATCCATGCCAGATTTTCAGTTTAACACTGACAAAGTAAATGATTTACATTTAGATAAATTGTGCATGTGGATGTTCTGAATATCTGGCATGGATCCAGCCCTCCAAAGATGGACATGGCTGAAATGTAAGAAAAATCACTGGAGGAAGAATCTCAATAACTGTCACAGTCAGTTAAATCCAGGGTAACTAAAAAATATGTGACTCTGCTGCTGCAGCATTTTCTGCATTGTTATGAGTTTACCACACTTGCCACCTTATCCACCATCTGCTGCATAATTTGCAGATAAACAAAAAAATAGTTTCAAGTACCATTAGACGACACTATAAAAATTCCACATGTGGTGCTACACAGTGGCAGTCTCTTTGCAAAGGTTAGCAGGTCAACTTACAGTTGCTGATTGCTATATTCAAAACTTAAACTGGTGATAATGAGTAACCCTGGGCGTGAACTCCGCTCCGCTCACGGAGTTTGCGGAGTTTTCCGCACTCCGCGTTACGCGTAGATCGCGGAGTTCCAAAAAACTCTGCTTCGTGTTGCGGAGCGGAGTTTTTTTCCCTCGCTCGCGTTTGTCAACGTCATGTTGGCGAGTGTGAACGAGGAAAATTCACCTCCGGGCGAGATTTTTCCTCATTCGCGATCGTCAACATCAAGTTGGCGAGCGTGAGCGTGGAAAATCAACCTTCCGGCGAGATTTCTCAACGCGGACGGGGGCAGATCTCATTGCGAATGGTCGCGTTTGCTCGCGACCGCTCGCGTTGAGAAACTGTCCATTCACGTTGAGAAAGCTGCAGCTCGAGTAAAAATCTACTCGAGTGGCAGAAAGGAAAGCAGCGCCCGCTTGCGCTGTGCATGGTGCCGTTCGCGATGATTGAACAGTGCGGCAAGCATCCGGCACCGCAAATCACCGCGAATGGCATTTTTCTATCGCACTGTGCTGCTTGCGGAGCTCCGCGTAGCGCGGCGGAGTTTTTTTTCCACTTCGAGGAGTTCCAGTTGAAATTCTTCACAATATAGCATTTATCTGTGTTCAAAAAGCAACATAGAAAAATAATACTACAAAAGATTGTTTCACATTGTGCCATATAATTTACCTTTTCATGCAACTCTACCATATAATTTGTCCTACATTGCAGAGTAATTCTTGCGCCCCGAATGTAGTCTTCAAACATGTAGCTTCCAACTCATTAATGACAAGAGTAAATATCACGTTATAAAATTCGATCTGCCTGCAGTGTTTAACAAATTAGATCAAATGATCCTACTAAAGCGGCAGCACTCAGTAGCACTTTGTCACTGTCTCTTATCTTTGTCCGTCTCCCTCATATGCCTTTCTCTCGCTTGCTGTAGGTCAAAGTCTGATGATGAAAAATAAATCCCAGTCCCGAAAAATGAGCGTCGGTGCACACCAACTGCAGCAACTCGAATAAATTAAGCACTGCGTTTCACCACTCATGGCATGGAAGCACATTCAAATATCTAGATTACAGAGAACCGCATTGGAGAAAAAAACTGCCTACACCGGAAGCACTAGCTGAATTATAACTGCACTACTGGTTCTCAGAAAAGGAGGAGATGAAAGAGCATAGCTATCAGTTGTACAGTAGGTGCAGTGGCACGAGGGCCCAGGGATTTGATGGAGGTACTTAACACTGTTAGACCTGTCAGCCTTCGGGTGGTCTTCCCCCAAACTTTTTCCTTCACCCCTCCTATTTTGCTGATCTTGTTGTTGTTGGCCTTGGTACTCTCTGCACTTTACCACTCCTAACCAGTTCTAAAATGTTAGTGCTCTCTACCTTAAATGTGGTAGAATTGGCTTACAAGTAAATTAAATATGCCAATTTAGTGTAAGTCCCTAATATATTGGTACTACATGTGACAACGGTCAATAAATTAAAAACTACTACTGAGTCTGCAGCACGTATTGTGCCACCCACTTAAGTAGCCCTTTAAACACGACTCAGGCCTGCCACTGCAACTTATGTTTTCAGTTTAAAACTGCATTTCCACCTGGCAAAATAAACCTTGTGCCAGGCCTAACTCTTCCTTTTTAATACATATAAGTCACCCCTAGTGTAGGCCCTGAACGGCCCAGAAAGCAAGATGCAGTGTATTTAAAAAGTTAGACATGTACTTTTATATTTTACATGTCCTGGTAGTGAAAAACTCCTACATTTGTTTTTCACCACTGAATGATGCGTCGTTTTTCTCCATGCAAAGGTGGCGATACGTCAATTCTGAGGGCAATTCTCTGGTCCCGAATGCGATGTGTCGGTTCTGCTCCTGTTGCAGAGGATGCGTCGACTCCGAGGGCGATGCCCTGGTTCCAAAGGCGATGCACAGGGTCCGCTCCACGCAACGAGTATGCGCCAGTGACGATCTGCGCGAAGGTGGAGATGCGGTTGTTCTGATCCCAGCAATGGTGTAGATATGCTGGTTCGGATGAAGATACGTAGGCTGGCTGAAGAAGTACCTGAGGCTCACTTCCAAGGGTCCAGGACTGGGGTGGCACCACTTGGCAGGGCAGACTCAGAGATAGCTGAGTCTATGTACAGATGCAGGTAAGTTAGAAGTCTTTTAGATGCAGGTAAGTTAGAAGTCTTTTATGTCCCTGAGTATTCAATCAGGAGGCAAACCAGCTAGCCCTTGGAGTCACGCTGGGTTCAAGTGATGCATGTCCAGTCCTTCTCACCCAGGCAGGAGAACAGCAGGCAGGAGGGCAACACAGCAAGGCAGGAGTCCAGTAAAGCAGCAGTTCAGCAGAGTGGCAGTCATTCAGCAGCACAGCAGTTCTTCTTCCTGGCAGAGTCTTCACTGGTCCAGAAGTGTACTGAAGTGGTGGTGTCAGAGGTCCAGCACTTATACCCAGTTGTGCCTTTGAAGCGGGGGAGACTTAAAAAATAAATAAAAAGGTCTTTGAAGTACACAGAGGTCCTACCTTCCTGACCTGGCTCCAGACTCACAATAGGTGGGTGTGCTGCCCTTAGTTTGGGGACAGGACACAGACTATTCAGGTGTAAGTGCGAGGCTGTGTCTGGCTCCTCCTGCCCATCCTGCCCATCAAGGAAGTGACCCGAATAGGGTCACTCGGGCCACTAACGACCACCTCTTCGCCTTCCACCAAATGAAGAGTCGGTCAGACAGTAGAGAATACAAACCAAAGTTATTTATTAGTCATCCACTCGAGCGGAGTCCAATCTGACCAGCCTCCTTGGATTGCTGCAGAGGGACTGACCCCCACCCACATGGTCGTACATGATATACATTTCCAGTACCCCTAAGAACATGCCCAGACTGGAATTTTCCAGTTAGTAGCTGGTGAACAAAGGAGACACAGAAGGATGAGCTGCTATCCTGAGACCAGGTACATGCTAACTCAGTTTCAAGGTTATTCTGCCCGTGCCCACCACTCTGAGGGTGAGAGCAGGCCTATCTAAAGGGAAAGGTATGTAATGACAAAACAGTCTATTCATTAGTGCAGCGAAGCTCAACCTTGGAGGAACAGAAAAAACATTGAGGCTGCTTTCTGCTGAGGCACACAGAATGAGACAGAAGCTTGGTTTCGATCATGATACAAAATGGCGGCTGAAAACAAAATGGTGTCGCAAATGCTAACTTAAATCGTACAATGCTAAGAGGAGTCGACCAAAAACATTTTTCAGTCCAACACCCAGAATGGCCCACCAGTCATACCTAAGCTCCCTTTGCGTGTGGCTGTCTAGAGGGAATGCACAAAGCCCAGCTCTCACCCACCCCAGACATGTATTCAGAGACAGGCAGCAGGCACAAAAATGGCTAAAGTAAGGAAATGACTACTTTCTAAAAGTGGCATTTTCAGACTTGCAACATAAAATCCTACTTCACCATAAATTGTCATTTTAAATTGGGAGTCCAAAGACACCAAACTTGAAAAGTCTATCTCTTTGCAATTGGGAATTACACCTAAAAGATGTAATAAGGTAATCCCAATGTTATCATATGGGAGATAGGCCTTGCAGTAGCAAAAAACGAATTTGGGAGTTGTTCCCTACCGAAAATCTCCTGCCTTTTTAAATACATTGCACCCTGCCCTCTGGGTTACACAGGGCCTACCTTAGGGGTGACATATGAAAAAAGGGAAGGTTTAGGCCTGGCAAGAGGTTTATCTTGCCAGGCTGAAATGGCAGTGTAACTGAACTGCACATACAGGCTCTGCAAGGCAGGCCTCAGCCATGGTTAAAGGACTACTTAAGTGGAGTGGCATAAGCAGTGCTGCAGGCCCACTAATAGCAGTTAATTTACAGGCCCTGGACACATGTAGTGCACTTTACTTGGGACTTGTAAGCAAATTAAATGTGCCAATTTGGTAAGAGCCAATGTTACCATGTTTAGAGGAGAGAGCACATGGATGTAAGCAATGGTTAGCAGTGGTAAAGTGCTCAGAGTTTGAAGGCCAGCAAAAACAAAGTCAGAAAAAGTGGAGGAGAAAGGCAAAAAGTTTGAGGGTGACCCTGCAGAGAGGGCCATTTCTAAATGTGCCAAATAAGTGTCAATACATGAGAGCTGGTAGTCCCAATCTGCTACCATTGACTCAAATTAAGCACTGTTTTCACCCAGTGTGATCTTTATGATTTTTGGGGTGTCTGGGAAGACATATTTCAACTGTTTTTGTGTTTCTGAAAGTACGTTTAGTCTGCATCAGGTGGGCTTGAAATAGCAGAAAATGGGTAATCATATTCAAAGTTGTTTCAAATAGGAGCCCTCAAAATATGTCTTGCCCAGGGCCCCAAAAATCCTTTAGATGACTCTGAGCTCTATTGTGAAGAGGTGTGATGAAAAGCATGCACAGTTGGTGTGTTACAAAAGGAGTCTGATGAAGTGTGATGGGGGAGTGTAAAGCTCTAGTGAGCTGTGTTGAGAAATGGAACGTTGTAGTGCAAGGCGATCTGATGAAGTGTAGTGGATTTGTAGGATGCTGTGAAGCTGTGCTGTGAAACCACATGGGCGAGGAATGGTATGGTTTATTGTGGTTCTGTGGCGTTGCTGGAATGTGGGATGAGGCGGGGTGTATAAAGGCCCTGTATGGACATCAGTTTCACGTTGGTTATGTTATAGTGGGGTGGGCTAAATATAATGAGCTAGTGCTATGGGGTAGTTTTATGTGAAGGGGTGTGATGTGTGTACTGGCTCATTTGTTCTGAGTTGGTAGCATGATGCCTTGTAGTATTGTGTGTGTTTTGGGGTATATTCGAGGAGTTTCTGGAATGAGCTGCGTGGGGTTCCGGTAGGCCCATGTTGCACTTTTCCATAAGCCTCTGGAACGATATGTATGTTTCTCATTAACTGGCAAAATACAGGCCGCAAACGAGCTCTGCCAGAGATTCAATGCGCCCATACAAGCATATAAATCAAGTTGTGCATTCCTGCCAGAGAAGGAGAGCTATGTAAGGGCCGTGTCCTTAGATGACCTGTTCCATTGACGGAAATGCACAACTCACTTTTGGAGCTCACGTGACGCGCTTTTCGTTTCACACAGATTACACCGCTCTAAAGATTCTCTCGGTGGCAGACCGCCCGAATCACCGCTGTTTTATTTATGCGGCTGATTCATTGCCTCAGCCCTGCGGGACAGGCCTGTTCCCAAGGGACGCCTGTTGCTTAATGCAGAAGTTAGCAAGACGAGTCGGGTTGCCACGTTACAGCCTGGAGTGAAATAATGTTTCTGTCACAGAGGAGGCTGACGAAGTGGGACAACGCCCTTCTTTGGAAGTTGCCTGCCAATCAGACGCCGGTTTTGAGCCCGTCCCACTACCTCGCCCGCTGCTTAGTATGCAAATAAAGTCCTGTGTGAAGAAGCAGATATTCCAAAACTTGGACGAAAGCGGACCTACAGATACCGCATAGATGCGGATTTAAGGAACAGTCAGCGAGTCGCAGACCAACGTTTCAGCAGCAAGAAACCCTTCTTTCCAAACGTTATATTTTCCACTAGTTTACGTTACATTAGATCAGGGGTTCCCAGCCTTAGATGCCCGCACCCCAGGGGTGCGAGATGGCATTTCAGGGGCGTGGGACAAAGAGCATGTACTGAATGCATCAAGGAGACTTTTGTAGGGGAATACCAACATTAATCAAACATTTCCTAGGGGTGCAGGGCATTGAAAAGGTTGGGACCCCTGCATTAGATTGACAAAGGGGCGAATGATGTGGAGAGAGATCTTTGGAGAACCTTGCTAGAGGCGAGAAGCTCCCTCACTCCGTTTGAAGTGTTTTATTTGCATTCTGGGACATTGAGTCCTTATCTATAAGGAAGGCTCAAATTTACAAATACAGCAGAGCGAAGAATAAATCAGGGAAAATGATAATTTGCCCAAGTGTGACACGGAGTAATAGACATTTCAATAAAGTTTAACTTGAACGGCATAAAACAATCTAGGAGTTGTGAAAACGTGGCCCTTTTTCTCGTGCTCTTTCTCTGCTACCTCTATCTCAGCGTTTGATGTTTATCGTGTGACTGCACCTGTAACCCAACATTTAATCTCCTCCCCCCACCCCACCTCCCAAGGAGCAACTTGAGGCAGTCAGAAGTGTTTCAAATTATTAGATTCAATTTCCTTTATTTGCATATTGAACTTTATTGTGGATTTTCCACCCTACATCAGAAAATTTAAAAAAATACAGTGCACACCGTAAAAGATTTGAAGAAAGGTGCTGAAAAACTTATCAGGTGAGGATAATTCACTCAGAACCGACTCATCGCTTTGTGCATTTGTAAAATTAACATGCGCATGAATAAGTTGAATTTGCCCAAAGTTATATGTGAACACAGGTCTAACTAAGATTGTGTTGACATTGGCTGTCAGACTTACCAGACACGTTCAGCTGGCCTCCAAGGAACCAGCTGATCCTCCCCTTGCCGAAGTCACAGTCTCTGACGGTTTCATACGGTTTCATCCACAGTAACCTCTCCCTGGCCAGCACATCCCAGAAGGTCACAGGGTCCCTGACTGAGACGTCCAGCAGCTCCCTGTAAGTGTCCACCCGGGGTAGAGCAGCCGACTCCGGCATGAATGAGTGAACGTCCCAAGTCCCGCCATGGCCACTGCTGCACCGTGCCTGTCCGGGCTGACGTAGCCAAGCAGCGCGTGCTCCTTCAACACCCCTTCTCCCCAAGAGCACGAGGTGCTGGCGCCCCAGAAGGTGCGCGTGTAACGCATGCAGAAACTTCCCGCCACAGAGCTTTGCTGTCATGTTGTCTCCTCTGAGGTAAATTAGGGTTGTCACGCCTTCCCCTTTCCAATGACTGGTTTGGAAGGAAGACCAGGTGCAGGGCGCAGGTTGGGTGAAGGCAGCAAGATGAGTTCGCCGCAACGGAGACAGTTCCCCAAGATCTCGCCTGCACAGAGCGATGGAGTGCGATGCACGCCTGCCTGTGCTGCTGCAGCTCCTCCTTACTTCGAATGCAGGAAGTGCGCGCTTTCCTTATGTGTTAAGTTAAGTTAATGATAGGCTGCAGAGTTTTGATCTCGTGGCCTGATTGTTGTTATGGTTCTCAGCCTCTCTCACTCTGCAGTTTGTGTGCTGCTTCTTGTAATCTCCTTCCCACCTGTCTGCTGTCGTGATCTTATTTCCTTTCGTCTTTTTGAAACGTTGACAATAAAAAGGAATAGTAACCCTCTTTACTTTAAAATGTACAACTAATCCATCAGCGCTTTTTTGGGCAGATATAGTGCCAACTCGCTACATTTTGTGAGGTCTGTTGTCAGTCGCAGTTGGCTCTATTAATAGCCATGAGGCAATTGCCACCTTGCACTTGGATTCGAGCTTGCATTCTGACGCCCAAACCCGTAAGTGGACACCCATCGAAAAAAATCTGTTTTCTATAGTCTCCTACTGGAGAACTCATTTTCGCAATTCAATGCTGCTTGGAGTAGCCCTGACTCTTTTTGTACCTCAAGCGTCACTTTCCTTTCAAAATTATTTTGCACATTGTGTGCAGAATAACACGAGCAAAGGAAGCCCTGCAGAAATGTAGTATCGAGCCAGAAAGTAATGTGTTCAAGAAATGTTACAAAGTAGCTTTGCCATTTACCCTACAAAGCACTTGCCATGGACTGAGGTGTGCAATTATGTATCACGTTTTTCCTTGTGTGAGAAAGGCAGTTCGGGATCCCAGTGAAATTAGAATGTTACTGGGCCTCTGTTCTGTTGGTGAGGTTGGGGTGGGGGTTTTAAGGCTTGTGTCCTCTGGCATCCGTGCTGTAGCCCCTCAACGTGGGATGCAACTACCCTTTTTAGCATTTAACCCTTCAGACTAGTGAGGCAGAGCAGTCCAAGTCTAACTCAAGGATACGCTGTGGGCTATAACCTATAACAACACACACACAAATCAATGCCAGCCAGTGTTTTTACTTTAGACAAAAGCACTCCAATGCAGACATATTTAAATACTGTACACAAGACATTCAAATATGTTAAAAAAAAAACTACATTTGGCCAATCAATACATACAAAACAATAGAAAACAATGCACAAGACCTCCTAAGTGGCCTCATAAGAATTACCTCAGTGCGTTTCTCTTAATGCAAGGGTTTGTCGGCAGGGATAAATAACACCAAAAACCATGCCTAATACAGTAGTTTGTGAGATTCCTTGAAACAAATAATCTGCATACAAACATTAACATAGGATATTCTTATTAAACAAATAAAGTGCCAACTTTAAAGGTTCATTGTGCTAGGCCGAAATGGCAGCTTAAAAATGCACTTCAGGCTGCAGTGGCAGGCCTGAGAAAAGTTTTAAAAGGCTACTTCAGTGGGTGGTACAATGAGTGCTGTGTAGCCGCCATTGAGTCAGCTGAGAAGAGGGAGAGAACAGCGTTTGGGAAGTGCCGCTGGACTTCATTCCCCGTGAGCCACCTGGATCCTCATGCGCTCAAAGGCGCGACGCAGCCCATGTAGCCACCACCTAGTCAGCTGAGAACAGGGGGAGAGAGCCGCGTTTGTGAAGTGCTGCTGGACTTCATTCCCCGTGAGCCACCTGGGTCCTCACGTGCTCAAAGGTGCGACACAGCCCCGTGGCTCGTTTAGCTGGCTACATGAAGCCGACTTATTAAGGACCCAGATCTCTGTTTTACCTTTGGAGTACTTTTGTAGACACATCCTACCTCCTAGTGATGTGGCTAGAAGAGCCTTAAGCGCAGGGTTGGCTGATAACTCAAAAACAGTTGGCAGGGATGAGTGTAGAAAACAGATTCGACCCCCTGACAGACCTGGAGGCCTGTGATTGGCGATCCACGGCTGTTACAAACCAACCTGAGGAGGAGGGATCTAAGGCCATCAATCAAGGAGAACTAAAAATTACCGATTGTTTGATAAGGAGGATAGAAGCAAGTATAAAATTGGCCTCCTGGAATGTGGCGGGAATTGGGTCAAAGTTGGGTAATCCCCATTGGCTTGCGTACTGGCAAAATCAGGATAACTCATGCCTACAAGAGACATGGGCCCCTGATCTCCCTACCACACATATAACCCTTACTTCCCATCATCCCGACGTCCCAACCGTCCCTTCTATCCCCACTTCTACCACCACAGTCCCTTACATAACCCACATCCAGACCTCCTCTCACCCGGCCTTTACACTCCCCTTCTCCATAGATAACCACACAGAAAGATCTCATCACAAGGATCCCGATTACGACTCCCCCTCAAACTGCATACAAGACACAACTACACCTCCCTCACCCACAGTCCATCCATTAAATATGGCAACTCTCACTCCAGACCCCAGACTAGATGAGATATTACTATCTCTTCAACAAGTCAAAGCTGACATCCAAACTCTACACAATCTATTTTTTCAGCAACCAAAGCTTGCGCGCCCTAAACCTGAATCCAGAACATACCCACACATCAAAAATTCGAATCGCACCCAACAACTACTCGTAAGCTCCCAAAATCATGAGCCCCCAAGTTGGAGTACAGTGCCTTACCCCAACGCCTTATCCCGCCCAATCAGGATGAAAACCCCCCTATCATCTAAAGAATTATTCTCCCTACTCCGCTCTTACGAGCTATCATACCTACCACCTAACGCTGGGCACCCAGATAACTTATGTATAGATTCTCTAATCCAGTCTATCCCTATCAACACCCACAGAGTTACAAGACACAATTCCAGAGGCATAGTTGAAAACAACCTCACGCGAATCCATCTCACACACGAACCCACCACAGCACCCAACAAGACGAGGCTAAAATGTATACTCCTAAACTGCAGGTCAGCATCTAGACATGCAACCGATGCAGCTGACCTTTTACTCGCTAACGAACCAGACATTCTAATCCTGACTGAAACATGGCTCAATGAATCATCTATGCCCATCCTGGACATACTAGTACCCCCAAACTATGACATCACTAGACTAGACAGAATTGATAGACCGGGTGGTGGGATCGCTTGCATACATCAGAGCAATCTAACAGTGAGCAACTCCAATGCCCCTGCACTATCCTCCTGTGAATTACTTTGTTTAAACATCTCTAGTAATAACAAACAAATATGCTCACTACACACATTCTACCACCCTCCAGGAGATAACCTCACATTCATAGAACACCTCATGGATATTCTAGCTGCAAATGACGGCCAACAAAATATGCAAATATTCCTGGGTGACTTCAACTTACACTGGGATGACCAGAACGACCCAGGGGTCAACAGCCTCAAAGCTTTCCTCTCAGACCTTAATCTTAACCAAATATGTAACAGCTCTACACACGACAAAGGCTCAATCCTCGACCTAGTAATCTCCAAAATTGACTCCACTCAGCTCGACTCAATCCTCCCTTGTGATTGGTCTGACCATCACATCATTACATTCCATGTTATGGAATCAGTTAAACAACTTTCGATACAACCCCGAGAACAAAGATCTGGAAGAGGAATCTGAAAAACGTCGATTCTGACCTACTCGTAACCTCTAATCCTAACATCCTTCGTCCCCCGGAAGACCTAACTGATGTACAAGGTCTGACCAACCACTATTTCCACTCCATGAACAGCTTATTAGACGAAATAGCTCCTTTACAACTGAAAAGAATCACCACAAAAGACTCAAAACCCTGGTATGATGATAGGCTAAATGAAGACAGGCGATCACTAAGAGCAATTGAACGGCGATGGAGATCTGCACCTTCCTCTGACCACCTCAAACTACTAAGAACCACCAGAAACTCCTACTTTAGAAAGATCAGACGATCTAAAACCGACTTCTTCACTAATCAACTAGACCAAGCCAAGAACCGTCCCAAAAAACTATTCGAACTAATCAAAGCCCAAACCAAGAGCGCACCCACCCACCCCAAGGCTACCCCCAACACCCTACCCAACTGTGAGGAATTTGCCTCCTTTTTCATTATGAAGTCAGAAACCATAAAAACCGACCTGCTTAATGACCTGTTATCCCTTACTGACACGCAAAAGAACTCCTCACTGCCCCAGACAGGGGACCCAGTCAAAGGCTCCACAAAATTCACCCTTAAAAACAACGCATCCTGGTCCACTTTCAACACTTACAGTGAAGACACTATACTAAAAACGCTAACCGCCTTGAATCCCTCCAGTCACTTCACAGACCCGCTTCCTGCTAACTACTTAAAAGACTTCATTCCACTGTTACTACCGCTCTGGACCAAGATTATAAACACCTCCCTCCATCAAGGAACCATCCCAGAAATCCTGAAAACAGGTCAGGTATCCCCTATCCTAAAGAAACCAACAGCCGACCCATCGGACTTAAATAACTATCGCCCGATATCCAACATCCCCACTCTAGCCAAGCTCTTGGAAAAATGTGTTCACACGCAGCTTAGCAACCACATTGAACAATTCAACCTGCTCAACCAATACCAATCAGGCTTCCGGGCAGGTCACAGTACGGAATCAGCCATGACCCACATAATAGACGACGCTCTAAAAATCCTTGACCAAAACGAAGCCTGCTTACTAATCTTACTCGACCTTTCATCGGCATTTGACACCGTCAAACACGACAACCTGCTAGAGCTCCTGAGTCACAAAATGGGATTATCTGGATTTGTGCTTACCTGGTTTACCTCTTTCCTCCAAAATAGATCTCAAAGATTCAAGGTCAATCTATCCTTGTCCAACCCCGTTCCAGTCACGTTAGGAGTACCGCAAGGCTCTTCCCTTTCACCCACACTTTTCAACCTCTTGATGGAGCCACTCACCGAACTTCTCAGTCTCTCCAATGCCCATTTTCACATGTATGCAGACGACACCCAACTCTACATCAAGATCCACTCACTTGAGGACATCAAATCTCTCAACTCAACGCTACAAAAAACTCAAACTTGGTTGTCCGAAAACCATTTGAAACTAAAACTCCCTCAAAACGGAATTCCTCTTAATCGCCCCCCCCCCCCCCAACAAATCGCCCAGCATCCTCGACTGGATGAAGCACCTAACAGCACTCAAGGGGCAACCTCTCATTGTCGAATCAGCGAAATCGCTGGGTGTGACACTGGACAGAAACCTAAAGATGCAGAATCATATCAGCGCCTCCACAAAAGGAGCAAATTTCCACATGAACACCCTGAGAAGACTGAAACCCTTCCTGCCAGCAAACGACTTCAAACAAGCAGTTCAAGCCCTAGTAATCCCAAGAGTGGAATATGGGGCTGTAGCCCTATGCGGCCTCCCCAGATCGACGACAGCCCCGCTAAGAGCCTCTATCAACTCAGCCGCAAGACTCATCACAGGTTCAAAAAGAAACACTCACATCTCTCTAGACCTTAGAGCCCTCAATTGGCTACCGTTCGAAGCTAGAATTCATCTGAAAATCGCATGTATGACGCACAAGGCCTTACATCACAACACTCTGAGTTATCTAGCTCAGAAACTGGTACTCTCTGCTGGTAATAGATCCTCCAGGAGCTCCAGGAATCTTCTACTGAAACCACAACGATTTGCCAAGAAGAAAACTTACAACCGGACCTTCTCTGGAATGGCTCCCAGGATCTGGAATGCTTTGCCCACAGAAACAAGACTGAACCCTTCTACTGCCTACTTCAAAAAAGAAGTGAAAGCGATTCTCATGGCTAAATTCACTTGAATTACTTACTTATTACTGTAATATAATTACTAGTCGATATTAATGATCACCTTGTATCGGAATCACCTATATTTTTATTTTCCTATGCATGTACCTGTTTCCAACATCTTCCATGTAAAGCGCTCTGATACCCGCAAGGGTCTTGTTTGCGCTATATAAAACCTTCAAATAAATAAATTTATTGATGGGTATCGTTCGTTTCAAACGGAGGCAATTCCATCTTCTTCAGGAGGAGCAAGGGGGGGCTTATTGACCCTAATTTTGAATTCCTGACATGAAAAATTAAGACATTTGAGAGCCCGAGTCCCTATTTTCATCTTCTCCTGGTTGAGGGGGATAGTGATTGGGACTATAACAATAATTTTGGGAGTAACATGCAGGCAGTAGTGATCTCAAAAGATAGAGAGATTAATAAAATAATAGAGCCACACGTAAATAAGGTCTTAATATCGTGTGGGTAGGTAACTTTAATGCCCATCCATGCAAGTTGAAACTAAATAAGGTTTGTGGCTTAGAAGATATGTTGGGTGACCCTATTCACCATTTATCCATCATGAATATGGCAAAAGTTTAAACAGGCTGTTAGTTGCTAGAAACCAGGAAGTTATCAACAAAGTAGATCCACAAACGGGTGATCTTTATAAGACCTTTTCCCGTAACGAGTATGAGTCTACAGTTGACTCTGTATTGATATCTGAGTATCTCCGGGGAAAGATTGCTCAAGTTGATACACAATTCTCATGTTTTAGTGACCACGCAATCCTTTTTTTTACGATGACAGTGGCCCCCCGAAACACCATGCCAATATTAAAAACTCAGAAACCGATCCTGGCAAGGAAAAATGGCTATCAATTAAAATGAAGCCAAATTGATAAAGCCAAAATAATCCAGCAAATTATATTTAATAGTACGGAAAATGTTCTAAATTGCTTGGAACCCGACAGCTCCCCTGACTCACTTACTTATCATTTTTCAAAACTCCTTGAGGAAGTAAAATTGGCTCTGACCTGCTCTAAGCCTAAAATCAAAGCTCCATTACACCGCTGATTTGACCATACTTGCACAAAATCCTTAAAAGCTCTGCATATAGCACTCAAAGCTCAACCTGGAAACAGTGCCCTGATAAAGTCCATGCGCAAAAATTATCCAGGAGCAAGGAAGGCAGGGGAAAGAGCCCAGAGGGAGGAGGCCTGGGAAAATCTTGAATACGCAGCTACTACCCAAAATAGTAGAGATTTCTGGAAGGTGATCAATGCTCCCCTTTTCAAAAATCCTTTTTAACCCCACACTGTATTCCCATGTTAGTGAAGACGCGTGGGTGGCCCATTTTGAGTGGGTTTTTGGCTCTACTGATATTACCCCAAATGACCCTTCCCCCACAGACCTAGTTCTGAAGGAGCATTTAATATTCTTGATAGATAAAATAAAGATTGGATTAAGGTAAATGTATTAGTGGGAAGGCCCTGGGCCCCGATAGGGTCCCCATTGACTTTTTTTAGTACACCAGTATCTGTGGGCCCCACTGCTAACAAATGTACTTAATGCGATAGCAAGAAACGGCCCCTTAGCTTCGTGGAAGTCTAGCATAATTGTACCGATATATAAAAAGGGTGACAAAGAGAAACCTCAGAATTATAGACCAGTTTAGCTGCTGGACACTACCACAAAGCTCATGGGCCGCTTATTGCTACATAGGATGGAAGAGTGGGCAAGGGAGGTTTGATCCAGGCGCAGTGTTGCTTTCAAAGCGGTAGGGGCACAATAGATCAGTGACTCAATTTAAGTTTGACCATAGATAAATATACTAGAGCTAAGGGTGGCCAGACCTTTATGGCGTTCATGGACTTAACAGCAGCATTTGACTGCGTGAGCCATTCCAAACTATGGAACATAATGCAGATTATGGGGATTGAGATTGAAATAATTAACTTCATTTGTCAACTGTACTCCAGCTCAACCTCACGTGTTTGGTATGGCAAAAACGGAGAATGTACGCGACCATTTAAGCTCACCAGAGGAGTAAGACAAGGGTGTGTCCTCGCCCTTTTTTATATTTTCAATCGATACAAATGGGGATGAGGCAGCCCTAACTGGGTCAACACCAGATGTTCCGTTTTTGACAACATAATGTACCGATATTGGTCTACGCTGATGATGCAGTTTTAATAGCTAGAACGGGGGTGGCCCGCCAATGTTTAATAACGGCATATGTAGCCTTTATGTCCTCATTGGACCTGATAGTCAACGAATCTAAATCCTTTGTTCTCATAACAGGGTCATCTCCATCCAAAAGAACATCCCACTTCCACATAGGTACACAGAGATTAGAGGTGGTAGACTCCTTTCCATACCTTGGAATCCTGTTTGATGAAACGCCCGTTCTGCCCAGACTTGCTGTTGCCGTTTGCCACTGGAGGGGAGAGGAGGGGAGCTAGGACTACCGCCCCCAGCCTCCCGTGCGGCCGTCGCCGCTAGCACCATCATCCTGCGCCAGGAGGCGCTTTAAAAGTGCTCACGGGCTCCTGCAGTGCGGGACGCCCATTCTGCCCAGACTTGCTGTTGCCGTTTGCCACTGGAGGGGAGAGGAGGGGAGCCAGGACTACCGCCCCCAGCCTCCCGTGCGGCCGTCGCCGCTAGCACCATCATCCTGCGCCAGGAGGCGCTTTAAAAGTGCTCACGGGCTCCTGCAGCGCAGGACACCCGTTCTGCCCAGACTTGCTGTTGCCGTTTGCCACTGGAGGGGAGAGGAGGGGAGCCAGGACCACCGCCCCCAGCCTCCCGTGTGGCCGTCGCCGCTAGCACCATCATCCTGCGCCAGGAGGCGCTTTAAAAGTGCTTACGGGCTCCCGCAGCGCGGGACGCGCGTGGGCCAAGGGCGGCCCGTCCGCGCCCGGAAGAGGCTGGGCTGGGCCACCCCCCTTAGTTGCCCATGGAAAACCATCTCTAGCCAAAGGAGTCACATCAGAAGTCGTCAATCTAAGGTGGGTGCTTTTACACCGGAAATGTTCTAATGAGTGTTTCAAGCCTGCCTCAAGTCAGGTCTGCGGCTTTTGTAATTCCCCCTCCTTCCATCCTACGAGGGAGTTCTATGCTGTGTGCAGCACATTAGCCGCCCTGGACTCTTCATTGCAATTTAAGACCATTGTTAAAGTAAAACGCATCTTTGCTAACCAGCCAAAATGGGGAGACGCACCTGTGCAGGGAAAAAACAAACATTAACTATCCAATCGCCAACAAGTCATCAGCCCACCTCTATCGATAAAATGCTCCAGCGGGCTATAGGGGCAGTATCAACTGAAATCGAAATGACCGAAAGACGGCTATCGATAACACCGGACTTAGCCCCTCTCCTAGCCAGCCCTGATATACAATCTGCCCCGCTAACTGTAGATCCCGTCTCTTCTAGGTCCCAGTCCAGGACATGTGCCTTGGTACACGATACACCTACCTCGGATTTGTTTATTGAGGGTGTCCCCTCTGGTCCAGGGAAGAGAGGGAATGCAAAAACTGTTACGAAGTCTGGGAGGAATCGGAAGAAGGGAACCACGGATCTTGTAGTGAATGGTGACTTGGGGTTGGGAGGGATGGGTGGTCATGCGAATGAAGGTATAGAAAAACCATCCTGGGTGTCAAACTTAGTAATGGATTTGCAGTTGCAAATAAGAAATATCATTAAGGAGGAGTTGAACATCTTGACCTCTCGGGTAGATAAACTTACATCTCTGCTAGAAACCCATGTTGGCAAGGAAGACGCTAATTCTAGGGAGGAAGACCACCCGCAGCAGTGCGTGTCCCAAACCTGTCCCATCCACCAGAGAGTAGCTCACGCACCGGTAATGAACCCGAGCCTGCTATCGCAAATTCAGAGTAATAAGGAGGATGCAACTAAGCATGCGAACATTTCCAGCAAGCCTAGAGACATTACCAGCCTACAAAGCCAGGAGCGCAGTCGGGGCGGGGAGAGTGGCAAGATGCAAGGACACTGCCCAGAAATGCCTCTGGTTAAAGCCAACTCACAGCATTTGGGGGCAAAGCACAGAGGAAAAGAGGGGCAAGACACACGATCAGAAGTAGTAGAGGGAAGACCAACCCTACCATGTATCAATCTCCCCCCGGACTCAACACCGTATGTCATGATCCTAACTTGAGTACCAGAACTCAACAGGGGCCAAAGGGAATCATATTATGATTTAAAAAATAAATGTATTTTTTGGCTGACAAATCAACTCCAATTCTTGTATAAGGATGCCAGTGAAATCGTATTTGCCCGTAGGGTGGGTTGGGTGGGCCAGAGGCCAAAAGATATTCCTGGCGACATTATTGTGATCAATTTTAGAAACCCCCAGGTTGTAAGGTCCCTTCTAATACGAAACCAGCAAAGGCAGGAAGGGGGCATTCGGCTACTCCCTTTGGGGTATTTCTACTCCCCGAGACCAGCCCCAAAAAATAGTCCGTGGCCAGTCTGTGGGGCAGGGTCTAGGCACCAGTACCAGCAAAATACCAATTTGGGGCAGGATCAACCAAGCCCACTGTTTTTTAATCTCCCACTTACAAATTGATTTGCGTCCCTAGAAGCAGTAGACTGACTAAAACTAACACAGCCACTGATTGTGGAATCAAATCCCCAGTGGGACTACAGGTGGGACTCCCATGAGTGGAGGAAGTTGTGCAAGAGTCCTGTTATTTCTAGACAGGTAGCAGACTGGGCCATTAAGAGGGTTGTTGGAGTGGGAAGTGCCCAAAGCGAGGGAGTGGAAGGGTCTTTTACAAATTCGAGTGCAATAGGTACATTCCTGAGGCCCCCACAGGTACCCATAGGCCACCAGCGGGTGATTATAGAGAGCATATCCCCCAGACCCGAGTGTCCCACCATAGAGGTACCCAGCAATACAATCCAGCCATCAAAAGACATACCCAAGCTTCTTGTGTTATCCTGGAACGTTGCGGGCCTCACTTCCAAACTTGACAATCCGGAGTGGGGAGCATTTATCCAGGATAATTACATTTGCATGTTCCAGGAAACCTGGGCGAGGGAGGACACCCACAGACTAGGATATGCGACCTTCTGCTTAACAGCCACAAGTGGGGGAAGGGGAAGACCTGCAGGGGGACTTTGCACTTGGATTGCCGTGCACCTGGGTTGCACAGCTAAACAAGTCGAGGCCTCCTCCCGAGATATACTCTGTGTTATTCTGAGCTTCCCAGCCAAGATTAGAATAGCTGTAATTAATGTCTATTCTCGCCCAGTCAGCCAAGGCCAGGAGTCGATAGCTCTTGAGCAATTGACTACTTTTTTATACACTATTCCCGATAATACGCTGGTGATTCTTGCTGGCGACTTTAATTGCCAGTTTGAACCCCTGAAAGACCTAATTGGGGGTGATATTAGTGAGGAGGACCAGTATTGGGCCATACCAGAACTAAACATCTCAGCTACCCGGGCCTGGACTCTACTGGTACTCCAAATGAACACCCTTACATTGAATCACTCCCTTAGGGCCTGCAATGGGCGTACTAAATCTGATTCCCCGGCGAACCAAACTTATAATAGACCAGGTAGTTCCTCTATTTTAGATTACATCTTGGTGGACACCAAATCTTGGCAGCGGGTGATTGACCTTAAGGTCATGCCTCGATATGACAGTGACCATAATGCCCTGATTCTTGAGATGGTACTGCCTTGCCCTAGGGATGTCAACACAGGCCAACATTCAGCCAGCCCCAGGTTAACTCTATCTAATTGCAGGAGGAGAGTTAAATGGGGGGTATTTTGTAAATCCCAGGAAAAGCTAGCCTCCCTTTATCAAACTGCAATTCCATTTCTTAAGGTTGCAAATCAACTTAGTGAAACTGCTGTTTTCACTACTGCCCTATACGAAATCGCGAACAACCACCAAGATTTAGTATCTGACCCGGTAAATATTTTTTTCCCTATCTCAAAATCTAGGGAAAAGGTAACCCCGGGTCACCCTTGGTACAATGGCGATTGTCGTAAGGCCAAGCAAGCACTAGTTCTAGCTATCAAATCCAAAGATAGACCTCTAATAAAAGTCAAGCGAACAGCCCACAAAAACATAATTAATGTGGCTAAGAAACAATGGGAGGAAGATAAATGGGAAAGCTTGAAAAATGCCCTATGTTCTAGGGACATGAGGACTTTTTGGAATTTAGTAAACACTGGCTGCACAGATGGCAAACTGGCAATAGAACCAAATCTGGGGGCAGAAGTTTGGAAGGCCCACTTTGAACCCCTTTACGAAAGGGCAGAGGGTGTAGCAGGGCAGGCCATAAATGAGTGCCCCCACTTGCAGCTACCTATCTCTGCTGTTCCACCAATTTCTCTAAAAGAGATAATGGATGCCCTACGTAGGGTCACCCCCTCTAAGGCACCGGGACTAGATAAGATTCCAGGCGACCTCTTCCGCAATGAGCCTAATATTTGGGCCCCCTACTTATGGACCCTGTTCAATGCTATCTTGCAGGGAATGCCGATTCCTAAGACCTGGCTGGGGGCGGAAATTATTCCATTTCACAAAAAGGGCTCACCACTGCTACCCGCTAATTACCGCCCAATTAGCCTCATAGACGTCACCCAGAAGATATACGCACGAGTGCTTTTGGGTCGATTAGAGAGCTGGATGGAGGAGTACTCTATACTCAGCCCCTATCAGGCAGGTTTTAGAGTTAAAATGTCAACAATAGATCAAATTCTAAGGCTGCAACTTGTGTACTGAGAGACAGTACTTCTGGAGGGTGGCAGCCTTTATTTGATCTTCGTCGACTGAAAATCGGCATTTGACCTGGTCCCCAGGGACAAACTGTGGTCCATTTTACTAGAAATGGGGGCTCCTCCCTATCCCTGTCACCAGATGAAACGGCTCCATGAATGCAATTATGCCCAAATCAGGCACAGGAAAAATGGCGAGCTCACTGACCCCATTTCCATAGAAAGAGGAGTACGTCAAGGGTGCGTGTTGGCTCCGACCCTTTTCTGTCTATTTATTAACGGCTTAGTAGAGACCCTGATTGATGGGAGGGACATAGATGCCCCTAGGTTGGCGAACCTCAAGGTACCCGCCTTGATGTTCGCAGACGACACCCTCTTACTATCTAAGTCCCCTATGGGAATACAGAGGGCTCTAGATATCTTCCATTCATTTTGCAAAAGCAGGGGTTTAGAGATAAATTCACAGAAAACCAAATATATGGCTTTTAATGTAAGAAACACTACACGACCAAACCCTCAGCTAGATGGGAAACCACTAGAGAAAGTGAGCGTCTTCGAATATTTAGAATTAACACTTACCGAGAAGATGGAGTGGAGTGCACAAATAAAGAAGGCCAGCCTTAAGCTGGCACAGACAACGGGGGTGTTAGAACTGGGGGTCTCTAGTTGGCAGAGGTAGGTACCTTTGACCAAATAGGGACCCTTGCTTCTAAGTCAGGGAAAGGGGATTACACTACTGGATAACCCCTGCTCACCCCCTTGGTAGCTTGGCACGAGCAGACAGGCTTATCTCAGAGGCAGTGTGTTAAGCATTTGTGAACACATACAGTAATACAGTGAAAACACTACAGATGGTCACCACACAGGTTTTATAAAAATAAGTATTCTTTATATAGACTTAACACAAGACCACAAACGACAAAAATCCACAATACTGTAATCAATCATAATTCTTCAAGATGGTAGAAATGGTTCAACAATAGGTTATTCACTTAAAAATAGTCTTTAGCAACAGATAACCCCATCTGGAGTTATCACGACGTCAAGGTCAAAGAAATCCCCAAGTACGGCGCCGACCGCGAGGTGCGCGGCGTCGGGCCCGGAGTCAAAACAGACCCAAAAAGAACAGTACCTTGGAAAAGCGAAAACAAAGACAGCTCACGGCGTCGGGGAGATGCGGCGTCGTTGGAGCGTTGCGGCGTCGGTTCCTTGCTTCAGGGGAGATGATGCGTCGGGACCTGGATGCTTGCGCAGGCAGGGGAGGCGTCGGTTCCGGACCGGAGAGGAGGTGACGTCACGATGGCGCCGAAACCACGGTTCCGTATGATGTCACGATGTCGATGGATTCTTGACCACCCACGTCGATGATCGGCTCCGCGATGATGTCGGCGTCGGAGTCGATGTGGCACGGCGGCCGGCGTCGGGTCTAAGTTGCAAGTCGGAGCAGCGCTCACGGCTTTGATGCAGATGACGGCGTCGCTCGTCGGTGTTGCAGAATTCCTTTTGTAGCAGCTAGAACAGCAAGTTCCAGATGCAGGCAGACAGAAGGGGTGAAGTCTGGTATCCCTGAGACTTTGGTCAGGAGGCAAGCTCAAATCAAGCCCTTGGAGTAATATTCTGCAAGATGATGAAAGTTCTTTGAAAGTTCCTTCTCCTCTCCTTGGCACTGAAGACACCACTGTAGGCCAACCCAGCAACACAGCACACTGGCAGAGGGGCAGTCCATTTCCTACAGCTTCCTTGGTTCTTCTCCTTGGCAGAGGTTCATCTTGTTGTTCCAGAAGTGATCTAAAGTCTTGGGGTCTGGGTCCCCATATTTATACTGCAAAATCCTTTGTCCTCTGAAGGCAGAGGGGCCTGTACCTAGTCCAAACCAGTTCTGTGCAGTCCTGGAGCACTTTGTTTACAGGACTCCTTCTTTCCTTTGGCAGGGTGGGCCAGGGACATCAGACGCACCACAGGAGGTGGAGCCAGCATTGTGGAAGGCAGGCACAGCCCTATTCAGACCCAGGTGCCACTCCTCCCACCACTCTACATGCAGATAGGTCTATTCAGCCCTGTGCTGACTCACCCTGTCTCCTGGAATCCCCCAGCCCCTGTCACTCACAAAACCAGACACACAATACACAAGCTAGCAGAGGCAAGCTGGATGGTTAGGTAAGAAAATACCTACTTTCTAAAAGTGGTATTTTCAAACACAGAATGTTAAAACCAACTTTACTAAAAGATGTATTTTATCATTCTGAGTTCAGGCATACTAAACTCGAATTTCTACCATGTTCCCTGGATCAGTTAGGATTATAAGGTGTTATAATAAAACTTCCCATTCTGGCCTATGGGGACTGGTAGCCTTGCAATAGTGAAAAACGAAAATGCCTATAATTCACTATTAGGACATGCCACACACACCAGGGCATGTCCTACCTTATACTTACAATGTACCCTGCCCTTGGGCCTACCTTAGGGGTGTCTGATATGAAGCAAAGGGAAGGTTTAGGGACTGGCAAGTGGGTGCACTTACCATGTCAGCATGGCAGTACTAGACTGCACACAGGCTCTGCAATGGGAGGCCTGAGACACATTTTACAGGCTGCTTCTGTGGGTGGCACAACCAGTGCTGCAAGCCCACCAGCAGCATTTGATTTACAGGCCCTGGGCACACCTGGTGCACTATACTAGGGTCTGACAAGTAAATCAAATGCTCCAATCATGGAGTCACTAATCAATCCATCAATTTACCATAGGGAGCACTTGCACTGTGGCACTGAATAGCAGTGGCACAGTGCCCAAAGCATCTAAACCAGCAAAACATCAAAAAACAGAGGCGGCAATCAGTGAAAAAATGGAAGGGAGACTCACGCCAATGGTACCAGGTCTAACAGGGGGGATTAGCTAAAACGCTCAGGAAGTGTACCCATAAAATGGTTGGGCCAGTGATGGAAATTTATAAAGCCCAAATAAGGGGGGCGGCTCTGTATGGGGCAGAAATCTGGGGCCATCGGCCAACCGACCCCCTATCTAAGAATGAGAATTCCTTTGCCAGGCAACTCCTAGGTCTTCCCAAAAGCACTCCACTTACGCCACTTCGAATGGATCTTGGGGTTGGTCCAATTGCCGAGGAAGTTGCCCTTAGACCCCTCCTACACTGGCGACGCCTATGGAGTACCCCAGAATTAGAAGCTTTTAGAGAAGAACTAAAGGAAGTGTTAAACCTACAAGGAGCTAGTAAAATCCCATGGCTGGCATATATTAAAAACTCCCTAGAAGCCATGAGGTTGGGGGACCTATGGGCCAACGCTGAAGGAAGCTGCATGTTAATACCCAGGAAGACCCTGTCAAAGAACTTTAGGGATTACAAACTCAATCAGCTTAAGAGGAACCCTGCGTCTGGCACAATGACTGCATCCTTCCTAGAGATCAAAGAGCAATACAGGCTAGAACCTGCTCTTGATATCATTCAGCCTCCCCTTGCCAAAAAATTGTATCTACAATTTAGGCACAGAGCATTGCCACTTCGCGCCTTTACAAATAACTGGGGGGGCACTTTGACCCAGGGTTGCCCGGCTTGTAATTATATTTGGGAGACGGGCCAACATGTATTATTCTTTTGTCCGGCATGCAAGATGGCTAGATGCCAATGGCTAGTACAGATATGTAGAAATCTTGGAACAAATCACTGTGCGGAGGCCTATAGGATATTAAAATATGACACTAGTATGCCGTTTGTTTATTCTGTCTCCCGATATCTATTCTCCATGTGGTGTGCACGCCGAGCTATTTTAAAATCAGGCTCTGCCTTTATGGTCATATTGGCCGAAATAAAGAATTCTTGAATTGAATTGAAAACCAGTCCTGGTTAAAAATGGTGGACAACAGGGCCCTGGTGATGGAGAGGAGTATGGCAGCGATTTCTTGCTTCGCAAAGAAGCTGGGTTCAAAACCTCTGGAGCAAATAAAAAAGATATATCAAGCAAAGACAGTATCTGCTGTATCTTATGGGGCAGGAGTGTGGGGTATGGCTCCCGTAGCACAACTCCAAAACCTTGAAGACAGATTTTTTGAGAGACTAGCCTCCCTCCCTATCTCTTCTCCAAATTACATCTTTCATCTAGAGCTGGGATAAACCTATGTGTCAGATTGCATAAAGTTAGCCCCGATTATGTTATGGCACTGCATATGGCGCAGGGATACTGTAAACTTAACACAGTCTATCATAAAAAACTGTCTAAAACTAGCTAATAATCATAAAATCACTTGGCTCCAGTATGTAAAGTCAACTCTGACCACACTGGGGTTAGTGGAATTATTCAATAACCCCAGTGCATGCCGGAAGATCTCGAAGCAAGAATTAAAGGTCATTTATTTATCCAAGGCTGGCTGTGACCGCCAGGAAATTAACCGTGCAAAGCAATCAGTTATGTTATATCAACTGACACCACCAATATTAGTGGGGGAGTATTCTTATTTAGAATCTATTTGATTACCTCAGCATAGATACATTCTGCTGAGGCTCCGTATGAACCTAATCCCCCTGATGTTGGGGTTTCCCACAAAGAAGTTTAGTTGCACTGATCTGACACTTTGCCCATGCGATAACGGCTCAAAGCAGTCTGGCCGCCACATAATTATATTTTGTGGTTTTTATAAGAAAGAACGCGAAAAATCTATCTTCCCAATTTTAAGACAATGTAAATTTAAGCAATGCCGCCTGCATTATATTTCTTAAAGAAGATTTGTGACCCTTTTATATGTTTTTCATTAGCTTTTTTCTAATGGGCCTGCCTAAGGAGAAGAACATTCTTGTACCCCTAGTTTTCCTAAAGGTGACTAGGAGGGGTTTGTGCTGGAAAATATGGTCTGTCTCAGTATTGAAGTCATATTGTGGGGGCCCTATGCTTGTGTTACTTTTCCTTTTTAACTGATCTTTTTATAAAGAGGCTGTGCATCATAGTTTTTAAGGTTCTGTGACTGATTGCTGGTCTTGCTTTTATCCCATTTTAATCTTGTTATGGATGTGAAGTATATCAGCACTGTACAGTATATAGGGTCACAATGTGAGCCTTATAGGAGTGGCTCTCTGTGTAAAGGAATGGAATTTGTGTCAAATGTTTACATATTTATTTTTAAATGCGCCTTTGTACTTTTATGATCTGTATTTTAAATTGATCGAATAAAGAGATTGATTGATTGAGTTCTGTGGACCCTATTAGTATATAACTTATAGGCACTGGTACATGCAGGGCCGGACTGGCCATAGCAGATTCCAGGCATTTCCCAGGTGGGCCGGAGGGGTGGGGGCCGGTTTTGTACCCGTGGGAGGGCGGTTTTGTTACTTGGAGCCGGTTTTGCAGCAGTGAACCCCCCCTCCCCCCCTCCCCCCACTCCTGGGTCCGGTCTGAGCAGCAATCTGCCAGGGATGGTTGCTGTTCCCAGTTCGGCCCTGGGTACATTTATTTATTTAAACAGTTTTATATAGCGCTGGCTAGACCCGAAGATATCAGAGCGCTTTACATAAGGTCAGCACAGTAACAACAGTAATATAAATTGCACGTTACATCCAATATTTGAGATACATTAAACGGGAGAGAAGGAGAGACCAGTAGAGCGGGAAGGGGAGAGGGGAGTGAGAAGGGAGAGGACGAGGGGGATGATGGATTAAGAGACAGAGGTAAAGTCAGTCCAAAGACCAAATGGGTAGGTGACGGCCAGGGAGGTAGTCCCAGGCCAGTCTCCCCTATAGCTCTCATGGAAGCTCCAACGGGTCTCGGCCAGAAAGGTGAGTAGAGGGGAGACAAGTAGGAGAAGAACAGCAAATATATAATGAGGGGGCGGGAGGGCGAGACAGGGAGGGGGGGAGTAACTGAGTCCAAGGTCCGGCTGGGCAGGTGACGGTCAGGGGGTGAACCAAGTCCGATCTCCTCATTAGCTGAACAGAGCAGCTCCACCGGGCGTCGGACAGAATGCTCGGACTCCGCTGTCAGGATAGAGGTCAACTGTACTTAGGGGTAGTCAGGGTAGTGCGGGGGAGCCATGTTCCAAAAGAATTTTAGGAGTCCTCATGATGTCAGGCGCAGTCTTGGAAGGGTTGAGAATGTGAAGGTTCGGCAAGGGGGAGAAAGACGCCTTTGTCGGCCATGTTGGGGTCAGGAATCCTGGGACTCTTTTGATGGTGAGAAAAGCCGCCAGTGGGAGGGGTAACCGCCATTACGCGCTTCCCCCAATTGTGTATTCGGGTGATGGCGGGGGGCCGTAGGTGCCTGCCACTTGTCACTGGTGATCCTAATCCAAATAAGTTCTTCAGAACATCACTAAAGGTGAGTTCTCCAGTCTATATGTCACACAAACTTATAAACAAAGTCACAACTTAGCTCCCCCGCCCTTTTCAGGGATGCCCCTTGTTTACCTCTATGATCCCCGCCCCCTGGTTTCTGGTCCTGCCTGTGGATAAGAGACAGCAACGCATGTACTATGTTTCACTAGGGAATTACAAATAATTAATTGTGCCAATCAGGTGTAGGCCAAGTTTACCAAGTTTTAGGGAGAGAGCACTAGCACTTTAGCACTGGTTAGCAGTGATAAAGGGCACAGAGTCCTAATGCCAACAAAACTAGTCAAATGTGTTATTGCATAGTTAATTAACACCTTTGCAAAGCAGTTTGCACACATTTAAAAATAGAAAGTTTAAAACATACCAACAGCATACTGTTGATAAACAGCTCTTTTCAGTAGACCACTATCTTTCCAATAAAGTTCTAAAGCGGCAGAGATCCGGTAGGAGGATTCAATGGGGTGTGCCATTCCATAGTGTCCTGTTAGACCTGTCATCCTTAGGATGGTCTTTCCCCAAATGTTTTGCCTGTTTACGTCCTCTTTTACCTGATTCTTTTGTTGACCCGAGGAC